>CM055117.1:57110604-57710604 GCA_029206835.1 Rana muscosa | reverse complement strand
CTCTGATTTGGTGAAATTTATTTTCAAGTTGGATAGCATCCCATAGGTTTCAAATTCCTTTAGGAGGTTTGGGAGTCGGCGTATGTTGACACCTCATGTTGGGTTTGGTTCACTCCTGAGATGTTAGGGTTCATGCGCACATGGCATAGAAATGGCTCCAACGAGAGGGCAAACAGTAAAGGGGACAGCGGGCAGCCCTGCCACTTCACATTAATGATCGGAAAAGGGTCAGAGGTCACTCCGTTGGCTCTGACTATAGCCGACGGTGTCGCATATGTCGCTGAGATCCAGCTCAGCATGTGACGACCCAGGCCTATGTGTCGTAGCGTGGCGAACATAAAGTCCCAGCTAACCCGATCAAATGCTTTTTCAGCGTCAGTGCCAATAAAGACACTAGGTGTTTTAGAGCGGGTAGCCAAATATAGCAAATTCAGGACTTTTGTGGTGTTGTCCCATGCTTCCCTCGTTGGGACAAATCCCACTTGATCTAAATGTATGAGGTGGGGTAGGTGGGATTGTAGTCTCGTGGCTATAATTTTAGTAAACAATTTAAGGTCCGTATTAATTAGGGATATGGGTCGGTAACTCCCGCAGCTCGCCAGGTCTTTACCATCTTTAGGGATAACAGATATCTGGGCCTGTAACATAGTGTCATGTAGTTTGCCTCCCTTGGGCTGTTAAGTAGTTTAACGAGATGATCCCCTAGTGATTGTAACAGAGTCTTTCCCCAGTTTGTTACTGCCTATCGCCAGTTGGAGCTCAGGTAACACGATAGGGTCGTCTAGCAAGTCACGTGTCTCAGTAGGTAGAGTGGGCATACAGGAGGAGGTTATGTAGTCCATCATATGGTCTATGGGTGGGGGCATCATGGACAAATTGTAGAGGGATTCATAAAAGGCTCCCGTGATATTTGCTGGGGTAGGGTCACCCTGTGGCCCGCCGGGGCGTGCACGTAAGGTATGTAAGACGCCATTTTCTGGGCGCGCAAGGATCGTGCCAGGAGCCTACCACATTTATTGCCCGACTCATAAACTTTCTTGCGAGAGATTTGGAGTGCTGACTTAGCTTTAAAAGTAAGTAGGTCAGTGACCTGCGTGCGTAGTATTTCTAGCTCTGTTCTCAGTGTGTCCGTCTGGGTTTGTTTGTGTCGAAGCTCTAAAGTCTGGAGTTTGTCGAGAAGGGAGTTCAGTTAAGCGGTCCTTTGTTCTTTTAGTCTAGCACCGTGTTTTATAAGGATTCCCCGTATCACCACCTTGTGGCCTTCCCATACTAAACCCGCGTCACTGTCCACGTCGTTGTTGGTGTGAAAGTAGTTGGAAATTTCCTTTGTCACGTCTCCTAGTACCACCGGGTCTTGAAGGAGGCTCTCATTGAGCCTCCACGGCTTCCTCTGGTCCCTATGGAAGTCGGTCAGTGAATACCTCAGTGTGACCGGAGCATGGTCCAACCAAGTGATGGACCCCAAGGAGGCATCTTTGACCACTTGAAGTTGAGTGTGGGGAACGAAAAAGTAGTCTTTTCGCGAATACACATTGTGGGGGCGGGAATAGAATGTGTAGTCCCGCTCACCGGGGTGGAAGAGGCGGCAAACGTCAATGAGCTGTAATGCATGTAGAGCTAAGTGTTTGGACTTCCGTGTGCCTCCAGTGGTGGAGGAACGGCCCGTGGAGGTGTCCTCAGCAGGGAGTAGTGGAATGTTAAAGTCGCCTCCGACAATAAGTTGGCCCTCGGAAAATTTCCAGAGGATTTTGAGGTGTCTTTTGATGAAATTGTTTTGTTGGCTGTTTGGGGCATAAAGGCTAGCAATGGTTACCTTCACCCCACCCCACCAATCAGGCCCTTGAGGAATAAGAATCTGCCCATCTGGTCGGTCAAGACTGCAGTTAGGGACCACGGTACTTTCACCAAAATCAGAATAGAGACCCCTCTAGTTTTGGCCTCCTTATAGGCAGAATGATATACCGTCGGGTAGAAGCTGTTTTTGAGGATTGGGAATGTGTTTTCTCTGAAGTGTGTCCCTTGTAACAGGACTATGTCGGCATTTAGACGTTGCATGTCAGTGAGCAGCATCTGCCGCTTTTCGGGGACATTTAGGCCCTTTACATTTAAAGTGACAATGGTAATTTCATCCATTATCGTGGGAAGGGGGGGGGGGGGGGTAGAAAGCGGTGTTAAAGAAAAAAAAATAGACAGTGAGGGAAGAAAGGGAGAGGAAAGCAAGAAAGAGAAGTAGTCCCCTGGAGTTTTTTTTTTTTTATAATCACATTTTTTTTTATTTTGTCATAAGCTTCAACATTTCCATTCAGCATTGTACATTTATATAAGACACAACATTGCAAGAAGGAACTAAAAAAAAAGAATACATGAAGATAAGACAATTCCCTCCCCCCCTCCACTCCCCCTCTCCCCCCCATCCCCGGCTGCGGTGGATTAAGTCTGCTCTGTCCCCACTCACTTCATTCCTTCTACTTAAGTCACATGTTCTCCTACTGTGTTCTTATTTATCACTTATCCCGTACCCCCTCCTACTTCCAAAGAGGCCTCTAATGGCCATAGTGCCTATTCTTTTTGTGTGAGAAAAAAAAAAAAGAGAAGAAAGAAGAGAAGGCAGGAAGAGAGAAAAGAGAAAAGAAAGACATATATACACATTGTGACAGCAGGAAGGTAAAGTCACCTGGTTGCATCCAGGGGGGTAGATATATTTCGCCCAGATTCAGGCTTTACGCCGACTTATACAACTAGGTGGAGAGTTGTATAAGGCTAGTGGGCTCATGGATGACTCATACCTCTAGGGAGAGTGTGGGGCGTCGTACAGACAGGGAGTTGATGAGACCAGCTGAAGCTTGTCAGCTCATTTAGGCCTCTATAAGAACTCCCAGCTTCATTAGATGTTAGCTCATGCCTGGAACCAGACCTGTGTGGACTGTCTAGGGAGAGTGAACCCCTGTGCGGTGAGACAAAGCCTGTGTGGCTATTTGCTTGGACATTTAAAACCAGGGACTTAGGGACTAGGACAGCACTAGGCTGATCCCAGTTGTTAGTTAGGAAACCTGTATGTTTAGTCAGAGGTCAACTTGACCAGGATTTATTTTGGTTATGTTTCTTTTGCTTTGCTGTGTTTTGTCACTGTAAATAGAAAATAAACCGCACCTTTTTGATTTTGAAAACCACAACCTCCGTTTGCTGGGCCTGTTTTGTGTGGGGAGCCCATCCCGGGGGTCACACACACCCGCTGCCGAGCTAACCCCCTCACAGTTGGTGGAGAATGCGGGCAGTTTTTTTTTAAGCCAGCATGGAGGAGATACTGAAACAGCTGGCTCTAGCAAATGCCAATCAACAGCAGACAAATGCAGGTTTGCAAAGGAGCCTTGCAGCCCAGCAGCAAGCTCATCAACAGAGCCTTGCAGCCCAGCAGCAAGCTCACCAACAGAGTCTGGAAGCTCAGCAACAAGCCCAGCAGCAATCTGAGGCCCGCTTCATAGACCTGTTACAGAAGCAAGAGCAGAGACTACAACAAATGGAAGCAGTAATGCAGCAACGTCCGCAGACCAGTGAGGAAAGCCGTCCCACTAATACCGCGTCCTTTGGGGTGAGTCGTTTATTGACAAAAATGACTGGAGAGGATGATCCAGAGGTATTTTTGACCACATTTGAAAGGACCGCTGAAAGAGAAAAGTGGCCTGAGGAGCAGTGGGCTGGACTGGTGGCTCCTCTGTTAACTGGTGAATCGCAGAAAGCTTACTATGACCTAGAGCCTAACCAAGCAAAAGACTATGTGATGCTAAAAGCTGAAATTTTGGCAAGGCTGGGTGTCACCCAGGCTGTCCGGGCTCAGCGTGTGCATAACTGGACTTTCCAGCTTGGAAAACCCCCCAGGTCTCAAATGTATGATCTCATTCACCTGAGCAGAAAGTGGCTACAGCCAGAGACTTTGTCCGCACCAAAGATTGTGGAACGTGTTGTAATGGATCGGTTTTTGAGAGCTCTTCCTACTGCCATCCAAAAGTGGGTAAGCCATGGAGACCCAGAGACGGCCGATGGTCTTGTGGATCGTGTGGAGAAATACTTGGCTACAGAGAACCTGACGGCCTCTTCCAGAGACACTCGGACTTTCCACCCTAAGACCAGACCATCCCCAGGGGCGGATAAGAGGATTCCAAGGGGTGAGGGTGGAGAGAGTGAGAGGGTGGGAGCTCTACCCCAAGTTTGGCGAGAACAGCCTGGGAAATCAGCGGCTCAAGAGGCGGCAAGAAGGATCGTTTGCTACCGCTGCCGGCAAGCGGGACATATTGCAGCCAATTGCCCGGTTGTGGAGGAACCCATGCAGTGTGACTTTCTGACGGGCAGACGTCAGTCGCTGTGTGCGACAGTCGCATGCACTGCCATTCGAGGAACTGAGAAACATTTATGCAAAATGTGTGTTAATGGTAGAAATGTTGTGGTATTGCTGGATTCAGGTAGCCTTGTGACCCTGATAAAGGCTGAGTTAGTTAAAACAGAGGTCTCTGGGAATAGCAAGGTAGCTGTTATTTGTGTGCATGGGGACACCCGAGAGTATCCAGTGACTACAGTGTGTTTCGAGACCCCCAAAGGTACCCTCTCTCATCCAGTGGGCTTAGTATCTCAGTTACCGCATGACGCCATTGTGGGAAGGGATTTTCCGAAGTTCTGGGAACTGTGGGATGATCCTGAGCCCCTCACTGGTGCCCCTATGTACCAGGAATGTGATAGCCAGAACTCCCCTGAGAGTGGTGAGGACTCTCCGGAATTTCCCTTATCAGTATTGGCAGGGGAGACTCAAGAAACTGGAGAGGAGCCCACCTCCTCAGACGAAAACCTACCGTCTGTGGAGTTTTCTGATCTTGAGGTTCACAGGGAAAACTTTGCCACAGAACAGTTGAAAGACCCCGCCCTAATAAAGGCACGGGAAAACGTAGTGAAAATAGATGGCGAGTTAGTGAACCCAGATAATACCTGCACTTACCCATACTTCAGCGTAGAGAAGGACCTACTGTATCGGGTGGCAAAAAGGGCAGAAGAAACCGTTGAGCAGCTTGTGGTGCCCAAACCTTACAGGAAGTTGGTGTTGGAGTTGGCCCATGGGCACATTCTTGGAGGTCATCTGGGGACAGAGAAAACCCGAGAGAGGGTATTACAGAGATTCTATTGGCCGGGGGTGATGAAGGACGTAGAAAATTATTGTTCCTCCTGCCCTGTGTGTCAGAGGTCGGCCCCGATGCCACATTTCCGTAGCCCGCTGGTCCCTCTACCCATCATTGAGGTCCCGTTTGAGAGGATCGCCATGGATTTGGTAGGTCCTATAATCAAGTCCGCTAGGGGGCACCAGTACATATTAGTTATAATGGACTATGCCACCCGTTATCCAGAAGCGATCCCTCTCCGAAATACCTCGGCCAAAACCATAGCCAAAGAGCTATCTCTTGTTTTTAGCCGGGTGGGTATTTGTAAAGAACTGCTTACGGACCAAGGTACACCCTTTATGTCCCGGGTTATGAAAGAGCTGTGTAAATTGTTCAAAGTGACGCAATTGCGTACGTCTGTGTATCACCCCCAAACCGATGGGCTGGTTGAAAGATTCAACAAAACCCTAAAACAAATGTTGAAGAAAGTGGTGGATAGAGATGGAAAGGATTGGGACTGTTTACTTCCTTATTTGATGTTTGCTATTAGGGAGGTGCCCCAATCCTCTACGGGATTCTCCCCCTTTGAGTTACTGTATGGGAGACACCCAAGAGGGCTGTTGGATATTGCCAAGGAAACTTGGGAAAGTGAGAGTTCTCCCCACAGGAGTGTGATTGAGCATGTCGCCCTGATGCAAGATCGAATTGCACAGGTAATGCCCATCGTGAAGGAACATTTGGCCCAAGCGCAGTTGGCACAGCAGAGAGTGTACAACCGTGGAGCCAAGACCCGTACCTTTTCCCCGGGGGATAGGATATTGGTACTTGTCCCTACGGTTGAAAGTAAATTCCTTGCCAAATGGCAAGGCCCCTACGAGATAATGGAAAAAGTGAGCGAAGTGAATTACAAGGTCAGACAACCAGGAAGGCGAAAGCCCGAACAGATCTATCACGTTAATCTGTTGAAAGCCTGGAGGGATAGAGAGTCCCTAGTCGCAGACACTTGGTCACCAGCTCAAACTGGTTGCGTGATTCCTGAGGTTGGAATAGCAGCCACCTTGTCACAACCCCAACAACAGGAGGTTAAGGAGTTTGTGCTTCGCAACAAGGAGGTATTCTCTGAGCTGCCGGGACAAACATCTGGGGTAGAGCATGACATCATTACCCCGCCCGGTGAAAGGGTGAAGTTAAAACCCTATCGGATCCCAGAGGCTCGACGGGAGGCAATACGGGAGGAAGTACAGAAAATGCTGAACTTAGGGGTGATAGAGGAGTCCCAAAGTGATTGGTCTAGTCCCATCGTGTTGGTGCCTAAACCGGATGGGAGCTGGCGATTTTGTAACGATTTTCGTCAGTTGAACAAAGTTACAAAATTTGACACCTACCCCATGCCACGTATAGATGAGTTGATCGACCGGCTGGGAACAGCCCGATACATGACGACTCTTGACCTCACAAAAGGGTATTGGCAAATCCCCCTGGCCAAGTCGGCCAAAGAGAAAAACGCATTTGTAACCCCAGACGGGGCGTTCCAATATAAAAGAATGCCGTTCGGGTTACAGAATGCGCCGGCCACATTCCAGCGGAAAATGGACCAGATGCTGAGGCCCCATCGGAAGTATGCTGCGGCTTACCTGGATGACGTAATTGTCCATAGCACAGATTGGGCCTCACATCTGCCAAAAGTGCAAGCAGTCCTGGACTCTGTTCGGGAAGCGGGGTTTACGGCTAACCCCAAGAAGTGTACCATTGGGCAGGAGGAGGCCAAATATCTTGGGTACACCATTGGGAGGGGAGTAATAAAACCCCAACTCAACAAAGTCGAGGCCATCCAGAGTTGGCCACGTCCCAACAGCAAGAAGCAGGTACGAGCCTTTCTGGGAATCGCTGGGTATTATCGGCGATTCATTCCCCACTTTGCTTCTAAGGCTGTGCCCCTAACCAACCTGACGAAGGGGAAAGGGTCGGTCATGATTAAATGGACCCCCGAGGCTGAGGCAGCATTCCAATTCTTGAAACAAGCCTTATGTAGCCAGCCAGTGTTGTACTCACCCGACTTCTCTAAAGACTTTGTCGTACAAAGTGATGCGTCAGATGTGGGGTTAGGAGCAGTATTGTCCCAGGTCTGGAACGGGGAAGAGCACCCAGTCATTTACCTCAGCAGGAAGTTGAAGTCCCTTGAGGTAAATTACGCCACCGTTGAAAAGGAGTGTTTAGCGGTGAAGTGGGCTCTAGATTCCCTTCGGTACTACCTGCTAGGTAGGCACTTTGACATGGTTACGGATCACGCTCCGTTAAAGTGGATGGCTCAAAACAAGGAAACAAATAGAAGAGTGAATAGGTGGTTCCTGGCCCTCCAGGAATTCAACTTCACAGTAAAGCATCGCCCTGGCGTTCAAATGGGGAATGTGGATGCTTTGTCTCGAGTACATGAATGCCTGATTGCTGGTGTTCCAACCCCGAGGTTAAAACAAGAGGGGGGGTATGTGACAGCAGGAAGGTAAAGTCACCTGGTTGCATCCAGGGGGGTAGATATATTTCGCCCAGATTCAGGCTTTACGCCGACTTATACAACTAGGTGGAGAGTTGTATAAGGCTAGTGGGCTCATGGATGACTCATACCTCTAGGGAGAGTGTGGGGCGTCGTACAGACAGGGAGTTGATGAGACCAGCTGAAGCTTGTCAGCTCATTTAGGCCTCTATAAGAACTCCCAGCTTCATTAGATGTTAGCTCATGCCTGGAACCAGACCTGTGTGGACTGTCTAGGGAGAGTGAACCCCTGTGCGGTGAGACAAAGCCTGTGTGGCTATTTGCTTGGACATTTAAAACCAGGGACTTAGGGACTAGGACAGCACTAGGCTGATCCCAGTTGTTAGTTAGGAAACCTGTATGTTTAGTCAGAGGTCAACTTGACCAGGATTTATTTTGGTTATGTTTCTTTTGCTTTGCTGTGTTTTGTCACTGTAAATAGAAAATAAACCGCACCTTTTTGATTTTGAAAACCACAACCTCCGTTTGCTGGGCCTGTTTTGTGTGGGGAGCCCATCCCGGGGGTCACACACACCCGCTGCCGAGCTAACCCCCTCACAACATATACATACATACACACACATACACATATACATACACATATATATATATATATATATATATATATATATATACACACATACACATACATATACATATACACACACACACACACACACACATTTACACATACACATACACATACATTCCTCTTTTTTTTTATTTGTGCCTCGTGATTAGGTGTTGATTACCCATACTTCTGTATAGCAGCCTCCATGGCCTTATTCCCACCTTGAATAGTCCCCTGGAGTTGACCAGTCCTGCAGGGGAGAAGTCGTGTCCGCTGAAGTGGTAAGCCCGCAGCGGGCGCTAACCAGCTGTGCTGGGTGTCTAAGGTTTCTGCAAAATACTTGCAATGACGCTCTCTGGTGTCACCCGGGAAATGAGCGTCGTCCTAAGTGGGAGTGTGTTCAGCAAGGGCTCTTGGGGAAACTCCCAGTCCTTTCCTGACCACCTCCACCGTTTCTGTGTGTATGTAGTGGATCAGTTAGTGGCGTGTGGCTAAACAATGCATGGAGTTGTAAGAACAGAAAATTATACAGGACAATCAGGTTACAAATGGCTTTTACAAACAAATTCAACAATTCAAATGAACAAAGTGCAAAGGCTGACTGTCAAACAAGATAGTGCTCCTACAGGGCCGCTACCCCCCGCCAGGAAGATCAATTGACGGCCCTCCCAAATTCCCCCCGCCCGGTGCCAACCCGGCAACCCGGGGGGGAAGCCGCGAGAGAGGGGGCGCCCACAGCATGCCCGGTTCAAACGTCCCCCGCCCCCACCCCAATCACGTGAACAAATCTCAGTGCCACTCGGATCCCCACCCGCCTGATCTCAGAGCATAACCCAGTCCAGGATCCCGGTGCGGGGAGATTGGAGCTACAGCCTCTAAGTTTATGAAAGCTCCATAGAGTCTTAAGCCCTGTACACACGATCGGATATCCTATGGATTTTCGTCCGATGGATTTCTGTTTTTCATCAGTCTTGGCCACACACCATCAGTCCAAAAACCGACGGCAACAAAACGACGGCACGTACAACATGTACGACGGCGCTATAAAAGGGAAGTTCAAATCTAATGGCGCCACCCCTTGGGCTGCTTTTGCTGATTTCGTGTTACTGCGTGTTAGTAAAAGTTTGGTGAGAGCCGATTCGCGCTTTTCAGTCTCCGTGCTTTTCAGATCGTTTCCTGCTGTTCAGTTTGTGCTTGTGGGTTCGTATTTGTTCTTCAGTGCGTGCAGTCAGGTCGTTACTGCTTGGCAGTGCCTTCTTGGCCGTTTGTTTACTGTTTTTCAGGTCGTTCTTCTCAGGCCTTGCTGTTCCACGGTGCGTTCTGTTTGAGTTCGTTCTGACCAGGCGACCGGTTTAAAACCATGTTTGAAGTGCGTTCTCGTTCTCGAGCTCGTGCTGGCTATGGACTTGGTGTTGCGGTTAACACTGTAACCCGAGTTCAGTCCGTGAACAGGGTGAGGAGGAGTTCATGGACCAAGAATTGGTTGCTACAGCGGGACCAATTCTCTCATATGTCTCTGCTGCGGGAAATCCATGAGAATAATCCTGATGATTTCAGGAATTATCTCAGGATGACGGACCCCGTATTTCACCGTCTGTTGGATTTGCTGTCCCCCTATATCACGAGGCAGGACACTGTGATGCGCCAGGCCATCACTGCCGAGCAGAGGCTTATTGCCACGTTGAGATACCTGGCGACTGGGAGAAGCTTGCAGGACCTCAAGTTCACAACAGGCATCTCCCCCCAGGCTCTCGGGATCATAATCCCTGAAACGTGTTCTGCCATTATTCAGGTTCTGCAGAAGGACTATATGAAGGTAAGTTTGCTCCTTTAACATCACATTATATGTTTGGATTGTTAGTTTTTGTTTTTTTTTTCCTCCTTCCCAAATTTGCCTGTTTGTAATATCCTTGGCAATTTTCCCCATGCATGTTTTTACCTCTATTGTTTTTTTTTGGGGCCTACATGCCTATTTCCCTTCACTAACCTCTCCAGCATGCTATCCAGGGCCCAAACACAGCTAGCCTAGTTTTTTACTCAGGATTGTTTTGGGTCATTACCATTGTAGTTTAGCAATCCCCCCCTAAAATGTGGACAAATGTTTTATTACTCATTCAAGTTCAGCAGAGTGGTAGAGCCTTTATTTGGGGCCCCCAAAATCACCTCAAACACCCCCCCCCTTAGAAAATTTTCTAATGTCCCCTCAGGGGGGGTGAGTCATGTGCTAAGTGGGCCTTCTTTTTAGGCCATGAAATACTCCTTTAAATAATAATGTTAGCCTGATGTTGGTCAACAATGTCTTTGTGTTATCTGTTTTCACTGTAAACTTAAAACGTACTAATGTCTTATTTTTGTTTGACTCCACAGTTTCCTTGCACACCACAGGAATGGCAGACTGTGGCTGATCAATTTGCCCAGCGGTGGGACTTCCCCAACTGTGGAGGGGCAATTGATGGGAAGCACGTCCACATAGTGCCGCCACCCCGTTCGGGGTCATTCTATTTTAACTAGAAAGGTTTCAATAGTATTATGTTAATGGCGGTGGTGTCGGCACGGTACGAGTTCCTGTATGTGGACGTGGGGAAGAACGGCCAGATGTCCGATGGTGGAGTATTCGCTGAGACGGAGTTCGCTCACTGTCTGCAGGCTGGGGGTCTTGCACTGCCTCCAGATACAGAGAACGTGGAAGGACTACCGTTTGTGTTCATCGCGGATGAAGCCTTCGGACTGGGACCACACCTCATGCGGCCGTTTCCCCAACGCACCCTCACCCCGGAGAGGAGGGTTTTTAATTACAGGCTGGCCAGAGCCTGGAGAGTTGTGGAGAATGCCTTCGGGATAATGGCCATCCGGTTCCGCCTGTTTCAGACAGCAATTCATTTGGCGGAATACAAGCTGAACACCATAGTTTACTGCTGCTGCATAATGCACAATTTCCTGAGACATTTTTCACCTGCATATCTGTCAACAGTTGGGCCTGAGGCCAGTCCATCCGAGATGACCATTCTGACCAGCCTCGACCCTGCCCGTACTGGCTTGGCCCCCCAAAGTGCCCGTGAAGTACGTGATAAATACGTTGAGTACTTCACGGGTAGGGGGCCATCGCAATGTCAGACCACATCTGACCTTTTTATATTCAAAATAAATGATTATATTATCCAAAACATGGTTTTGTCATTCTTGATTTTTGGGTTTATGTGTCTCCCAGGTTCTTGTATTGCCAAGTGCCAAGTGTATTTATCCTTATTAAATAGCCCCAATTGTCACTATAAAAAACATTGATTTTGCATTTTCAAAAATGCTATTGAGCATCAAAATAACAAGCCACACCTTTTTGAGTCTTCCAGAAACTTTTTCTCTGTGCAACCCTTTTTTTTGGCTTTAATACAAATATGTTGAAAGTTTGAGCTCCCCATTTTTTTATTTTTTTTTGGGGAGGATTGGAAACATGCAAGGGTCAAAATCGTCAATTTTTGGGGTAAAACATTGAAACCAAAGAACAAAGTGAAAAGGAGAAACTTGAGATGGGGTGATGTCACCCCTGATCCAAACCAAATGTGAAGAACCCCTTTCTTTTTGTGGCTCGAATGTGTCTTTTCGACATGATACCATGGCTAAGGTAAACATGTGCTATCTGCCATCATGGGGGATCAATGGACGTGCTTTGGGGTGCAAAGCCTTCCTCAAACCTACTTGAGTAGGGAGGAAGAGGTTGCACCCCCAAAACAGGGACATAGATATCCTGTGACGGCAGATAGCACATTTTGAGTGACTGTGTGCATCTTCACATTTGGGCTGGTGGAAATACCATTGCAAATTAGTTACGCCAAACAAAATACAAAAACAGAGGGGGGGTCACACTATTCGCCCCAAAATATCTATAATGTTTTTATATTTTTGCTCAATCACAATGTTCTGTCTCAACTACAAAGCGATAAAGTTCATCTCCAGGTTTAAGTAGGCCTTACTCAAGCTGGTTTGATATTCATCCCTTGCATCGATACAGACAGTTTAACTCAATGAATAAACTCACAGTTAGGACGACAGACGATGAATCCTTTCGAATGTTCCGTTTAATGATGGATATTCATAGGTAGAAAAATGTTGCAGTTGTAAGCCACATGTAAGATGTTTAGCATGGAAGAAATACAGGAGTAATGACCAGAATCAGGAAGTGGAGGAGATATATAAAGAACTACGGTGAGAGAGAGAGTTCAGCTAGAAAGAAGGGGACAGATCTTAAAGACACAGAGCAAGAATAATCACATAGTGTAACACAACACTCCCCGTCTGAAATCTTTAGATTTCATAACCTTAAACTAAAATATATATTTTCAAAAAGTCCAATACTGACGAATGTCCTGGAACCTGTAATGAAAAACATGCAACAAGCAAATTATAAACATAAGTTCAACAGGATGAAGAACATAAAGTCACAGTATGATGTCTTCAAATAATTCCAAAGTTCTGAGTAGAACCTGTAGATGGCAGCAATGTACTCCCCGCCGTGCCAACAGCATGGCTAGTCCTTGCACAAGTCACTCACCTGGCAAAAGGAGTACTAACTCTGTAATTGGTCAACTAAAGGTTTGTGTCGATCCTCCCTTGGTTACCTTGACTTCTACCTTCCGGACTTTGTTATCGTCGCTGGGCATAACTTTAGTAATAAGACCCATAGGCCACTCATTCCGACAAACTTCCTTGTCTTTTAGAAGGATGAGGTCTCCAACCTTAAGATTCGGCTTAGATGCTTGCCATTTGTTACGACCTTGAAGGTGATGAAGATACTTTTTCTTCCAGCGATGCCAGAACACATTGGCTAGATGCTGCACCTGCTTCCATTGATGCCTGTAATGGTGTGACCGCAGCTTCTGTTTTGTACTTACAGAAGTGTAGAGTGAGGTGTTCACAGTTCTTATTTCCTTATCATCTTCAGGGCTTACTAGTCCATAGGTGGTATCGATAGTGGGTGAGTGGGAGTCCTCACACAGAAACCTTGGAGGTGACAGCCATAAGCTGTCCTGAAGAGCAGCAGGTGACACGGCTCTGGTCCCACAGTCAGCTGGGTTGAGTTCAGTGGGAACGTGATGCCATTGACTTGGTAGAGAGAATCTCTTGATACGTTCAACCCTGTTGCTGACGAACACATACAATTGTTTTGTTTGGTTGTTTATGTAACCAAGTACTACCTTACTGTCTGTATAGAAGGTGAAAGAATCAATTTTAGTGTCCATTTCACTTCGTATGACCTCTGCAATTTCCACTGCTAGCACGGCTGCACAAAGTTCAAGTCTTGGTATGGTATGTGCAGGCTTGGGAGTGAGTTTTACCTTGCCTAGGACAAAACTACAGTGTGATTCTCCATTCAGTTCAGAGGTCTTCAAATAGGCTACTGCAGCAATAGCTTCAACTGATGCATCAGAGAAAATATGAATCTCTCTCCGGTTAGCAGTTGAAGTGGAACCTGGAACATAGCAACGGGGAATCTGAAGTTTTTCTAGTGACTTCAAAGAGTATCTCCACCTTTCCCACTTGTGTTGATTCTCACTAGGCAAGGGAGTATCCCAGTCTATGTTCTCAGTAGACAACTGTCTTAGTAAAATCTTACCTTGAATGGTAACTGGAGCAAGGAAACCCAGTGGGTCATAGATGCTATTCATCACGGACAGGACTCCTCTCTTAGTGAAGGGTTTGTCACAAGTTGACACTTGGAAGGTGAATTTGTCTTGCTTGATGTTCCACAACAAACCCAGACTTCGCTGTACAGGAGGCACATCTGTACCTAAGTCAAGGTTTTTTAGACTAGTGGCATAGTCCTCAGAGTGAAAGGCATTCATACGTTCCTGGCTGTTGGATATAATCTTGTGCAGTCTAAGGTTTGCTACAGACAGCATCTCCTTTGTTCTGGTGAGAAGATCAATTGCTTCTTTAGCAGTTGGAAAGGACTTAAGTGCTTCGTCAACGTAGAAGTTTCTTTCAACAAATTGACGGGCATCAGATCCTTATTCAACTTCTCCAGTCTGAGCTGTTCTCCTTAGCCCATAAGTTGCCACTGCTGGGGAAGGACTGTTACCGAAGACATGTACCTTCATGCGATAATCTATAACTTCCTTGTTGAGGTCATTGTCCTTGTGCCATAGAAACCTGAGGTAGTTTCTGTTGTCTTCTCTGACGATGAAGCAGTGAAACATCTGTTGAATGTCGGCCATTACTGCTACAGGCTCTTGTCTGAAACAAATCAAGACTCCTATTAGACTGGGGGCGTGGCCGACCGGAGATGAGAGTGGACGTGTGAGCTCTCAGCTCCTGAACCAGGGGACAGAATCCAGCGACATCGGCCGTACCAAAGCTACAATCTCCAGCCATCCTTGCTCTAGGCACACCGGAGCAGCTGAGGATCATGTCCAGAAAGAGATTTACGGACTACAAGCCGCAAAAACTAACGGAATTCGCCTACAAGCCGGCGGACCGCGATGCTGACACCCAAGATGGCGCCGGCCAGGCCGCGCCGCGGGACTCATACACAGATCTCCCGGACGAGATACCGGAGGACTCACCACATACAGGTACCTTCGGGGTATCCTCTCAGCCCCCGGAGAGTGATCCCCTCACCCGTAGCCCTGCAAAAGCTAGAATGCGGCTCGACACGCCGCCGCAGCGGCCGCTGCACTCACAAATTGAGGCCCAGGCTTTTAACCCACTCCTGTCTAACCAGGCCCTGCATACCTCCATGGCATCCTTCCCAACCTCAGGCCAACCAGTTATGGACACTACCCTGAAGGACATGCTTCTCTCACTGCAGACCTCCCTAATGACTGACCTCTCCTCTCTGTTTACTAAAATTACTACAGACATCCACTCCCTTGATGACAGGGTGACAAACGTTGAGAGAGGCCTAACTGATTGTACCTCCACTGTGAATGAGGTAATAGATGTTTGTGAAGGTATTAGAGAGGAGCAGTCATGGATGCGCGCCAAGATGGCGGATTTAGAGGACAGGTCTCGCAGGAATAATGTTAAGCTAAGAGGAATACCAGAAAGTGTTCTTCCTGCGGACCTGCCACGGTATGCCAAGGAGCTGATGCACATCATTATTCCTGAAGCATCCCCCCGAGATGTTATCATAGACAGGATCCACAGAATCGCCAAACCATCACACCTAGCAGCCTCAGTACCCAGAGACGTTCTGATGAGAATTCACTTCTATCATATAAAGGAAAAGCTCCTGTTAGGGGTTAAAGCTAAAACGCTCATACCAGCTCCCTTCACAGGAATCCAATTCTTTCCTGATCTCTCAAAGTATACACTCCAACTGAGACGTCATTTGAGCCCAGTCACCAAAGGTCTACAGAACCATAAGATTCCGTACAAATGGCGTTACCCAGCCACACTCCTCATCACGAAGAATGGGCAGTCACATACCGTCAGTGATCTTGACAAAGGAATGCGGCTTCTCCACAACTGGGGAATCCTCCTGGAACCCCCCAAATCCACCCCCACACCCTGACGGAAGATCACCTACAAACAGAAATCTGGACAACAACTACAATTAAATGGCATCTGTTAAATACGCCACAATTGGCCAAAAATTATTCTTGTAGTTCCCCTGGGTTATGTCACAAAGAACCCCTGTTTTTGCAGCTCCTAGACATAAAAAACTGTTTGTACCCCCAAACGGAGGCTTCCGAGGTGCGAGGCACCCCCTCTGAGAACCTTTCTAGTTCTACTTTCTGAACAATCTAAGCGAAACCTCTCGCTGTCAGCTTGCTCTTAGACTCTTTACCTTTTTGTTTTTTGCTTGATACTACCACTAGAGTGCTTAACATATTGCTCTATCCACAGCATCCTAACCACCTTACTTCCAGGACCCTGGGCTGCCGCATCACTGCTACACCGTCTCGTAGGCAAGTAACCCTGACCTGGACTGAGTCACCAAACCGTAAGTGCTACTACATCGCACCCGCTACCTCCTTGGCTACAAGATGCCGCTCACAATCCTATCACTGAACACTAATGGACTAAATCATCCAGCCAAACGTCACTCACTCTGGAAAACCGCTGCGGCTCTCCACAGTGACATTTTATGTTTGCAAGAAACTAGGGTTGTCCCGATACCACTTTTTTAAGACCGAGTACAAGTACCGATACTTTTTTTCAAGTACTCGCCGATACCGAATACCGATACTTTTTTTTAATCTCATGTGTCAGTATTTTTTTTTTTTTTACTATTTTTTTTTTTTTTTTACTATTTATTTTATTTATTTATTTTTTACAATGCTTTATTTTTTTAAGGGGGGGGGGGGGGGGTGGACAGTGTCAGTGTGTGTGTTTTCTTTTCTTTTCTTTTTTTTACAATTCATTTTTATTTTATTCTTTTTTTTTATCAGCCCTGTTGTGGGGGCCTTTGGTGAGATATCAGGGGTCTTAACAGACCTCTGACATCTCCCCTTTGAGACAGGGAAAGGGACTAGGGACACATATTCCCCAGTCCCTTTCTCAGCAGCCTCAGCTGCGCTGAAAATGAATGGAGAGAAGACAGCGGCTCCTCTCCATTCATAAACTGAAACATTGTAAACACAGTTTACGATGTTTCAGTTATGTGAATGGACAGAGTCAGTGATGACTCGGTACATTCAGACAAGTAAGGAGCCGGATTTATCGGCTCCTACCTCCGCTCTCCATCCTGATATACCGAGGGGGTGGAGGAGGGGCACGGAGGGGGCGGCAGCATGGAGGTGAAGGGGGAACAGCGGCATGGAAGTGAAGGGGGCACAGCGGCATGGAGGTGAAGGGGGAACAGGTAGCATTTGAGCAGCAGACAGGCAAGGCAATTTGATCAGATTAATTTTACTTACCCGCCTGAAGACTCGCTCTGCTCTCCGCTCTGGTCTCTGCCACGCTCTCCGTCTTGGTCTCCGCCCCCCGCTCTCCGCCCTGGTCTCCGCCCCCCGCCGGACACTCTCCGTCCCGCTCTCGGCCCTGGTCTCCGCCCCCCGCCACGCTCTCCGCCCTGCTCTCCGTCCCGCTCTCCGCCCCCCGCCACACACTCTCCGCCCCCCGCCGCACACTCTCCGCCCCGGTCTCCGCCCTGCTCTCCACCCCCCGCTCTGAGAAAAAAAAAAGTATCGGACTGGGCATCGGGAGCATTTGCGCGAGTACAAGTACTCGCGCAAATGCTTGGTATCGGTCTCGATACCGATACTAGTATCGGTATCGGGACAACCCTACAAGAAACCCACCTGCTACCATCCAATGAGTCCCTATGCTCCAATCGTCAGTTCCCGCATATATTCCACGCTTCACATTCTACTAAAACTAAAGGGGTCATGATAGCGATCAAAGATAGTGTGGACTTCCAACTACTAAATGTTGTAACAGATCCTGAAGGTCGCTATATAATACTTGCCTGCACTATGAATCAAGTTCAATACACTCTTGTTAATGTATATACCCCAAACTCACACCAGTTGCAATTCCTACGCAAACTACTTCGCATAGCCAAACCTATTCAGAAAGGTCATCTGATTCTCTGTGGAGATTTCAACCTAGTCCCAGATGTGGTTATAGACTCCACATCAGCTGCGAAAAGGCGAGACTCGCCTCTGAAAAAACTCATCGCCACCCACGACCTCTATGATGTGTGGCGATGTCAACATGGATCTGAAAGAGACTTTACATTTTTCTCCTCCAGGCACAACTCGTATTCGAGAATTGATTTGTTCCTGACAGATAAATGGATTTTACAAAAAATATGTGTGTCTGCGATCCACACCGCGACATGGTCGGACCATGCCCCAATATCAATTACTATAGATGACTTAACCCTGCAACGCAACACGTTTCTCTGGCGAGCAAACAACTACATTATCCAGCATGATAATTATGTCCCAGAAATTTCGGCTCAAATTACCGTCTTTTTCTCAATAAACAAGGGCTCGGTGCCCGACCCTGCCGTGGTGTGGAGCGCACATAAAGCTTTCATTAGAGGAACCCTAATTAAATTAAGCTCTTACCATAAAAAAAGAGGACACAACGTATAGACGACCTGACGACGCAGATAGCGTCCATAGAATTAAAGCTCAAGGCGGACCCTAGAGACCCACGAGCGAACAAATTGTTGTCCCTTAGACAGGAACTCAGAACTCTACTCCTTCACTCCTATGAATTTCTTCATAGGAAGCTTAAAGCCACCACTTACTCCACTTCTAATAAAGCAGAGAAAAGACTAGCGCAACGCCTTAAAGGTAGGCGCACCAAAACCAAAATTGCCCAACTCCGCCACCCTCATACTAAACTCCTCCTGAGTAACCCACAAGACGTAGCCGACGCCTTTAGCGCCTATTACAGTGACCTATACAATCTGAGACAGGACCCGTGTACACCTCAACCCACCCAAGAAGGAATTGACCACTTTCTCTGTAAGCTCAATCTACCTACCTTGACTGAAGAGCAATTGACAAACCTCAATAGTCCGTTCACGGAACTAGAAATAAAAAATGCAATTGACTCCCTGCCAAATGGTAAAGTGCCAGGCCCAGACGGACTGACAGGCGAATATTATAAACAATTCTCCTTTCACATAACCCCCCACCTTACTGAAGTTTTCAACCACGCTGCCTCCTCTTCCACCTTTCCGACTGAATATCTAAAATCACTGATTATAACGTTACCGAAACCAGGGAAGGAGCCGAATGTCCCCCAAAATTTTCCCCCCATATCCCTTCTTAACCTTGATCTCAAGATCTATGCTAAAACTATAGCAACAAGGTTACTCGAGATAATGCCAGCCCTCATACATAAGGACCAGTCAGGCTTCACGAAGGGCAGACAGATGCCACTAGAAGAATGATTAATCTCATCCACCACGTGGAATCCACCGGAACGCCCTCTCTGCTCCTATCTTTGGATGCAGAGAAGGCGTTCGATAGGGTCCACTGGTCGTACCTAAAGACAGTCCTTCAAAAATTTGGATTTAAGGGCCATATACTACAAGCCATCATGGCACTTTACTCAAACCCCACGGCCCAAGTATATACAGAGGGAATGCTCTCCTGCCCATTCAATATCACTAATGGTACGCGGCAAGGCTGTCCATTATCCCCACTCATCTTTAACATGCTCATGGAGCCGCTGGCGGAGCAGATCCGCTCACACCCCAATATTTCAGGACTTCAAATTGGACCCACATCTCATAAAATCAGCCTATTTGCTGATGATGTCATTCTTATCCTCACCAATCCGACTTCCTCCCTGGCAGAAGTACAAAAACTGTTAAACTGGTTCAGCTCAGTTTCCTATTACAAAGTTAACACAACCAAATCCTTCATATTGGATATTAATTTAGACGCCACGACGAGAAATTTGTTACAAACACAATATCCATTTGCATGGGCAGATACAGACATTTCGTATCTAGGCATCCAACTCCCGAGATCACTGAACAACTTATACGCCTGTAATTTCATACCACTTCTACATAACATCCGTCTGTCCTCGGACCAATTAACGAAACATGAACTTTCCTGGTCGGGGAGGCTTGCGGCCTTCAAAATGATATGCCTCCCTCAAATATTGTACTTCTTTAGGACCCTCCCCATTCCGCTACCCAAAGCCTTTTTCAGATCCCTCCAGACGATATTCAACAAATATCTTTGGAAAGGCAAGCGACCCAGATGTGCTCATCTAAAGTTAATTAAACACAAAATGGCGGGAGGCATTGGCTCAGTAGAATTTGAGGACTATCACATGGCAGCCATTCTAGCCCAACTGCCCAGTTGGTTCCAATCCCCCATGACCTCAATGTGGGGACAAATAGAGAACCTTTCACTTGCACGCCCCAATTTAAAGACCTGGCTTCTAAGCACACCTCTAGGCACCCAAATACCCGCATGTCTCTCCCCTACCATGAAGGCTACAGTAAGTGCCTGGAAAAAAATGGTCACTTCCCTGGGCTATAACCCCACCACACCACAATTTAAAATCCCTTTAGAATCCCTCCATCACTTGACCCCAGACCTAATGATCTCCAGATGGATCCTCAATGGGATCCACTGCTTACAAAACTTAATACAGGGTAACCACGTTAAATCCTTCTCCCAACTACAGGCCGAATATGGTCTACCTGCCTCAGAGCACTTCACGTTCTTGCGCATCCACCACTGCTTGATTAATATACCCCTACCCCTATATAGAATCCACCCTAAGACCTGGGAATACCTTACTAACCCTGCCTCCAAAACAAAGGGCATCTCACATTTCTACAACAACCTACACCAAAAGTCAATTTTTTCCAAAACAAAACCGCACCATCGATGGGACAATGATCTTACACATACCTTCACAGTCGCACAATGGCAACGGGCACTTCACTCCATCTACGCGGCCACCAAATGCTCAACACTTTGGGAACTCACTCAGAAAATATCACTACGCTGGTACCTCACGCCAGCCAAATTAGCGAATTTCAGTCCTCAAATCCCTAACGAGTGCTGGAGATGCAAAGCGACCACAGGCGACATGCTCCACATTTTCTGGACATGTTCCAAGATACAAAAATACTGGGACGATATTTTTATTCTTATATCAAACGTAATTAAAATCAATATCCCTCCATCACCCGCGCTTGCCATTCTCAACCTGACCATAGACGACATACCTAAACCCCTTAGACACGTCACGACTCACATAATACTGGCAGCCAGGCTCAACTTAATGAGACAATGGAAATCCGACAATACTCCAACCATAGAACAAGTTATCAACTTAGTAACCCTACACTTTAGCTATGAAATGATAACAAACGCCAGTAATGGTCGGGCTGCTAAAACCCAAACACTCTGGCAGACTTGGACCGATTGGACTGATGCTGTGACAGTCACCTAATCTTATTGTTAGAATATTTCATATAGCCTGACCGAGCAATATCCTTGAAGTACACTTCTGATATCTACTAACTGTCTCTTCTTTTACTTCCGGCTTTGTTAACATGTTCAAGCAAATTTATGAAACACTGCCAACAAACAGTGGGTGTTACCCTGCAGTGCTCGCACTGTACTGAATGGACCATCTCCACTTCGGTGGCACTAAAGATCCCATATGGGGTGCCACCGGAGAGGGGAGATCCGAGTGTCCTTATGTATACTCATATAGTTATACACCTCCTGTTTGGAATGTCTGCAACTTGTCAGTGAATATATGTTCATTTGTTAATTGTCTATCACATCGTCGTTGCACGACGTACAATGTTAATTGTACACTGTACTTTTATGCAAATTAATAAAATATTTGAAAAGAAGACTCCTATTAGACTGTTGTTCAAGTTGGGTCCAGTAAGGAGCATGTTGTTAAGAGAAACACCTTCGTGCTGAGCACTGGAATCAAAGACAACTCTGATTTGGTCTGGTTTGCGTGGGTGATACACGCCAAAGGATGGAAGGTACCAGCATTTAGGCTTGTGCAATTCGTTTCGTAACGAATTGAAATTCGTCCGAATTTAGCAACTTTCGGACATTCGGAAGCATTCGAATTTCCGAACAAAGCAATTACGAATAAGACCGAATCCGAAATAAATTATACCGCAAATAGCGAATGCCCGAATGTCTTCGGCATAATTCGTTATGAAAAAGTTATGAATGTACGAATCCATACGAAGCACAATAACACTCACTCTGCTCTGCTCTCTGCTTCTCCCACACCGTGCTGAACTCCCTCTCAAAATGGTGTACAGGGGCGGAGGTTATAGCCGCATGTAAAAAACGAAATTAAAATACGAGATTTCGAATCCATTCGAAGCACAATAACACTCTGCTCTGCTCTCTGCTTCTCCCTCACCGTGCTGAACCCTCTCAAAATGGTGTACAGGGGCGGAGCCTATAGCCGCATGTAAAAAACGAAAGTAAAATACGAGATTTCGAATCGTTACAAATAACCGCTATGTATTTAGAAAAGTACAAATCCATTCGAAGCACATTAGGCATAATAGGCAGCGTCGTTGTGAGAGAGACACGGAAAATTACGAATCAACGAACCCAAAAAAAGTTACGAAAGTAGGAGTTGTGTCCAGAATCAACGAAAAACAACGTACTCTACCGAAAGTACGAATTATAAAGCAACAAAAAATTCAACGAAAAATGTCGCTTGCAAAAATACGAATGAGTCCGAACACGAAAAATCCCGTCTAGCAAAATTACGAATGATTACGAATCAACAGGACCGGAAAGAAACAAACCGAAACGGAACGAATTTTTCCGTTGTGCACAAGTCTACCAGCATTCTTCTCCCTCCTTTAGTGGGGGAGCAGGCTCTGCATGATCTCTGTCAAATACATTTTGCATAAAGTCCACAAAGTGCTTTTGCATCTCTGGTTTCCTGCTTAAGTTTCGCTTTAAGGAGGAGAATCTACTGATGACCTGCTGTAAGTTGTTGGGCAATCTCTCTCTTGGGAGAAGAAAGGGTAGGGGTGCTACCCAGTTATTGGAGTCATCTTGAAAGAACTCATTGTCCATTACCTTGATGAATTCTTTGTCTTCCATTGAAGGAGCCAGTATGTCATCTTCACTGGTTGCATTAAACACTGTAGAGCCGAAGTCGCCATCATGGCAGGAGAAAGGGCTTGTGTCACCTGAGATACCATGTTGCCATTCGTGGCTGGCTATCTTCTCTTTCACCCAGTAGTGATGTGGGCATGGCTCAAAGTAAGTGTTTCGGCCATTTGGCAGAACATTTGTCTTGAATGACGAAATGTTGGTAGGTCTTTTCATTTTGCCTATGCAGACATTGCCTATGATGACCCACCCTAGATCCGTGCGCTGGGCAAATGGGGCATCTGGGGGTCCACTGACTTGTCTGTGTACCTTGTGAACTCTTAGAATGTCTCTTCCTAACAGAAGAAGGATCTGAGCATCTTTGTCAAGCGGCGGTATCTCATTTGCTATTACCTTGAGGTGAGGGTGATGGAAAGCAGCAGCTGGAGTAGGGATTTCTTTCCTGTTAGCAGGTATCTGATTGCACTCAACGAGTGTAGGTAAGGGTAATTGCAAGTTACCTTTGAGAGAAGATACCATGAGTCCATGAGCCCTTCTTCCAGAAACCTCTATAGTTCCACTACAGGTACCCAAGGTGTAAGGATGAGCTTCGCCTTTTATTTCAAATAGATTGAACAATTCCGATTTTGCAAGTGATCGATTGCTCTGATCGTCTAAGATAGCATATGCCTTTAGAGACTTTTCTGGTTGATCCTTGTGGTATATGTTCACCAAGCATATCTTAGCACAGGACTTACCACAGCGGTCTTCTCCACAAACTTCAGTGCAGGATGAAGAAATGATGGTAGAATTAGGCACTTGGTCTGTATTCTCCCCGCCATGCGTTAACCTGGGGGGAGTGTTGGCAGGTTGTGCAGAGCTGGGCTCAAGAGGATGGAGGGCTTGCACATGTTCTTCAGAGCCACACTCTATGCACTTGATGGACACATTACAGTCCCTTGCAAAATGTTCTGTAGAAGCACAGCACCTGAAACATACCCTAAATGTCTTTAAAAGCTCCTTGCGCTCTTCCAGAGGCTTTTTCCTAAAGCCGATACATTTATTGAGGGGGTGTGGCTTCTTGTGTATGGGACACTCTCTGTTAGGGTTTTCAATCTTCCTACTCTGTTTGTTCGTGGCCAGAACTGTGGTAGGAGTGGGAAGGATGTCAGTCTTTTTCACGGACACTGGGCCTCTATGGTTTCTATAGTTGCCCTGAAGCCTGGTACTCTTAGGAAAGGGTGAGAAGAGACTGTACTCACCGTAGGAAAAACTTGGATCGTTTTTGGTCTCTGCAATTTTCCTGATGAATTCACAGAAGAAAGAGAATGGAGGGAAGGAAACCTTGTTCTCTCTTTTGTATGATGACCCTAGTGCAGTCCATTTCTCTTGCAAACCATATGGGAGCTTGGAGACAATTGGGTTTAACCCTCTTGGAGTGTCAAGGTAACTGAGTCCAGGTAGTTTTGGGCCTGTCTTGGCTAGCTGAAGCTCAAAGAGAAGGTCACTCAGTCTCTGGAACTCCTTGTTGTCCTTACCGGATATCTTTGGGAAAGTTTCCAGACGCATGAACAAAGCATTTTCTATAGCTTCTGGACTGCCATAACTTTGCTCTAGTCGCTCCCATGCAGCTGTGAGGCCTGCAGTAGGATTGTCCATGAAAACCGATCTTAATGGCTTAACACGTGCAGCAGATAGAGGACCAAGCCATTTGATCAGCAGATTCAATTCTTGATCAGCTGTAATGCCAATATTGCTGATTGTAGTTCTGAAGGCACATTTCCAACTTCTGTAGTTCTCAGGTTGGTCATCAAAACTTGTAAGACCAGTCTTTGTGAGCTCTCTGCGAAGCATGTACCTCACAAACTCTTCTGTCTCAGTTGTCTCCGCCTTTATGTGAGATGCTGTTGGCTGTATGGTGCTGATTGCGTTATCTTTGACATTGTTGTTAAAGGACACAGGGAAATATGGTGCAGCAGATGCATCCAGGTGAGTTGCTTGATTGAAGTCAGTTGTTCCAATGGTACGTTGATTCAAGGTTGTACCAATGACTGGAGATTGATGACTTGCTTGAAGCTTGCGCTGATGCTCTGTGACGTATAAAGGCAGGCAAGGTAGGCAGGTAGGAAATGCAGTAGAGTGATTTTGAGTGCAGGAAGTTGCTGGAACCTCTTTAACTTGAAGCTGTGAAGGAGTCTCTATGTAGTCGGGAGCATTGGAGACAATGGAGTGTGCACTGCAGTGGCTTAGGACATAGTCTTTAGTGCGTTTGAGGGGGTCTTCCATATCTGCTATGTTTAGGTTAATGCTGTCTTTCTCACTTGCACCTTCGTCTGCACTGATAGCTTGCTGTAGGACCCTTAGCTTTGCCATAGCTGCGTCATGTTTACACTGTTCATTTAAGGTTTCCATTGTTGCTCTTTGTCGTGCTGACTGCGCTTCCAACTCTGCCCTTTGACGTGCTGACTGCGCTTCCAACTCTGCCCTTTGACGTGCTGACTGCGCTTCCGACTCTGCTCTCTGAGCTTCCAACTCTGCTCTTTGACGTGCTGACTGCGCTTCCAACTCTGCTCTTTTTTCTGCATATGCCACCTGCACTTTGCTGGCTTCCACTTCAGCGCGGGCATTAATAAGTCGCTCACTGAGTGTTGAGTATCTTGAACTATGGGATCTTGACGAGTTTTTAGAACGTCTGGTGGAAACAGATCTGTGAGATGCAGTGTCCTGTAACAGCTTTATTTTTGCTTCTGCCTTTAATCTGGTTTGCTGCATAAAACTGTCTCTTTCAATATTGAGAGCATTGACGCGCTTTAATTGCATCATCGCATTTTCTGACTTCATGTTTTGTAAGACATTAGTGAATTTGATGCTGGTAAGCTGATAAAGCTCATATGAGGCAGAAAGTTGTTTAATGGCGCCCTCTAGTGTCAGTAGTTCACGTTCAACAGACACTGTATTGGCTTCAGCAAGGATTTTCTCCCAGACTAATTCCAAGCTATTTAACAATTCAGTCCTTGAAGCTTCATAATTCTCCATTACTTTCCAAGTGGGTTTAACTGAGCGTTTGGGTAACTCAGTTTCTTCAGGAACTTGTGAGGAGGTAGATGTGAGGCCTAAACCGACCTCGTGAACTCTTCAAACTAGTAACTCAAACTATGAACCCCACCTGCCTAGAACCTTCAGCAAACGAAACACAAGAGTTCTGTAATGAGCTATCTGACTTTTTTATCGACAAAATCGAAAACATTCGAGAATCAATTCAACAGAAAAAAACAACCAACCCTGCTCTGCCAAAGCAAATAGAGAAAATCAATATGAACACTATACAATTGCCAAAATTTTCGCTGGTCCCGATCACCATCGACACCACCAAAAATATAATCAGAAGCCTCAGAGACAGCACATCTCCAAATGACATAATCTCTACAAAACTCCTGAAAGAATGTACCGACATTTTAGCACCCACCATAACACACCTCGTAAATCAATCATTCAAAGAAGGTATTGTTCCAATCTCTCTCAAGCAAGGCATAATCAAACCCCTCCTAAAGAAACCCAACCTGGACCCCAAAGACCCAAACTACCGCAGACCGGTAACAAGCCTCAACACCATCTCCAAGATCATGGAGAAAGCAGTAGTACAACAGCTACAACTCTATTTGGACACCCACAAACTCTTGGATCCACTACAATCAGGCTTCCGCCCAGGCCATAGCACAGAAACAGCACTTCTTAAAATATGGGATGACACCCTCGAAGCAGCAGATGACGGAGAATCATGTCTCCTGGTGCTGCTGGACCTCAGTGCAGCGTTCGACACAGTAGACCACAAAACTCTACTCATTCGCCTTAAAGAAGTAGCCGGAGTCGCAGACCCTGACCTACACTGGTTCGCATCCTTCCTAGACAATCGTTCCCAGACAGTGAAACTAGGAGCCTTCACCTCTGAAACTCGCACAATTTCTTGCGGAGTCCCCCAAGGATCACCCCTGTCACCCGTGCTCTTTAACATCTACCTCCGCCCACTCCTCAAAATCATCAGCAAACAGGGCCTGTGCTACCACTCATATGCTGACGACACCCAACTCTACTTTCGTATCACCGGGAAAAAAGACCAATATCACGGATTGGAAACCTGTCTCACATTGATCGATGAATGGATGACTGAGAATTCCCTCAAACTCAACGGATCCAAAACAGAACTCCTTCTCCTCCACGCAAACCGAAAGACAAAAACTAAGACTCCTTGGACACTCCCCACTATCCTTGGACAGACCGTTACCCCGAGCACCAAAGTCAAAAGTCTCGGAGTCATCTTTGACTCGGAGATGTCGATGGACGCACAAATTGGATCAGTAGTCAGCGGAGCTCACCATCTCCTCCGTCTACTACGTAGACTCATCCCCTTCATCCCAAAAGAGGATACAGCAGTAGTAGTTGGAACAATTATCAACTCCCGACTCGATTACGCAAACGCCCTCTACCTCGGACTACCCAAATACCAGATTTCGCGCCTACAAGTCATCCAGAACACGGCTGCCAGGCTGGTAACGGGAAAAAAACCTTGGGAATCCATCACCCCATCACTAAGGACCCTTCATTGGCTAACCGTAAAGGATCGGATCACATTCAAGACCCTCTGTCTCACCCACAAGTGCACACAGGGAAACGCTCCACAATATCTATGCGAGAAGATAAAACACTACACCCCCAATCGCAATCTCCGATCAACCAACCAAAACCTCCTTCACATCCCCAAGTCCCGCTACAAATCAAAGGGAGAACGAAGATTTGCAGTCCAAGGACCACGGCTATGGAACGCTCTACCCACCAACATCCGCATGGAAGAAAACCACCGGGCCTTCAGGAAAAAACTTAAGACCCACCTATTCTGAAGGGTCAGGATGTCACTGGATGCAAAGCGCCTTGAGGCGATTTAGTTCGCATTTGCAGCGCTATACAAGTTATTCACTCACTCACTCACTCACATGCAGAAGCTTGGTCACTCATGATAGCAGACTGACTGTGAAAGCAGGCAGGATCTGTGTGCTGAAATATGACACTGTGCAGATTGTCTCAGGCTGCCATGTGCTGCTCTGTCCCTTCTGTCTTGCTATGAGGGCAGTAAATCTTGTCTGTTTCAGTACTGACATGCAGAAATCTTGTAATTAGGCTGTGAAACTCCGTTTTTCTACTGTTCTGTCTCAACTACAAAGCGATAAAGTTCATCTCCAGGTTTAAGTAGGCCTTACTCAAGCTGGTTTGATATTCATCCCTTGCATCGATACAGGCAGTTTAACTCAATGAATAAACTCACAGTTAGGACGACAGACGATGAATCCTTTCGAATGTTCCGTTTAATGATGGATATTCATAGGTAGAAAAACGTTGCAGTTGTAAGCCACATGTAAGATGTTTAGCATGGAAGAAATACAGGAGTAATGACCAGAATCAGGAAGTGGAGGAGATATATAAAGAACTACGGTGAGAGAGAGAGTTCAGCTAGAAAGAAGGGGACAGATCTTAAAGACACAGAGCAAGAATAATCACATAGTGTAACACAACACACAATCATTTTCTTTCTCATAATGTCCATTTCGCTACTGCAGTCCATTATTTATTGAATAATTATTTTGGCACTTGCACTCGAGAATGGATGATTTTGAGTTCCTGACACACCACCACGTTTATCCCCTAAAAAAAAAAAGACATTTAGAAATATGCACGCCTACATCTGTATTTACATTGAAGTTGTGTGGACAGACACTGACCTGTTGTGGGGATAAGCTCCACCTCTCCCTCCTCCACCTCCCCTTCCTCCACCTCCACTTCCTCAACATGCTGATCTTGGCCTGCTTTGGGATCTTGGGGGAGTTTAGGTGGTCTGTGCTTCCTCGCCTCCTCAGATTGTTGTCCTCCCAGTCTCCTCTCCCCTATGGGAATGCCAAAAAAAGGTATCCTTTAGCACACAGAGAATTTCGCGCAGATATTATATACATTGTTTTGAAAGTGGGGTACAATTGATATTTGGGCCTGAGTTCAAAGATGAACACATGAGATCCTGAGAACTCTACAAAGCAGCATGTTTTTTTTTTCTAGGGGCCTAAAAAACACACTTTGAAAACCACAAAGGTATCCACTGGAGCACCTGGGTGTGACACCCTTACAAATTTGGTCATGCGGGCAACACTATAGTATATTGCTCCTGAACAAGCTCCTGAACTTGCTCCTGAGTGTCATCTCCTTTACCCAGAATCCAGTTTAGCCTTTCATTCACATTCTACTTTACTTACAACACATCATCTAGCCAACAATGTGTAGATAAACATTGTTTAAGGAAAATGAGGAATACCCACATGTAGTTTACGTGGATATGTGCCAAACATGTTTTGTGGAAGACGAACAATTTTTTGGGAAGAAAAGAAAA
This sequence comes from Rana muscosa, assembly GCA_029206835.1. Classification (NCBI taxonomy): domain Eukaryota; kingdom Metazoa; phylum Chordata; class Amphibia; order Anura; family Ranidae; genus Rana; species Rana muscosa. The sequence continues at coordinate 57,681,413 of CM055117.1, read as the reverse complement.
CAAAAAAAGTGGACCCTCAACTTAACATTAAAGTTGCCTTTTGGAAAGGTGAAATCATTCAATACAAGCACATGGTGCAAAACATGGAAGAATACATCTTACAATGTGAAAGAACACAGTAAAAATAAAATCTTACTTTTTTCTATGCTATTTTTAAGCTTCCTATACTGCTCCGGCTCCCTCAGCTTCAGGTCAGACCACCTTTTACGGAGCTGCTCCTTGGATCTCATGACCCCATATTTCTGATAGAGAGTTTTCGCCACTTTATCTATTATTTGTGACTTCCTGAGATTAGGGGTGTCGTATGGCCCATGCTTCCCATCGTAATCCTTCCTCCGCAGAATGTCCACCATCTCCGCCATCTCAGCAAATTACATATTAGTCGCCTTATATCTTTTATTCCTGGATCGGGACGTTTCCGCCTCCGGGATTTCCTCCTCGTTATCTTCGAGGAAAGAAGCCACCTGTGTCAATGACATTACGCCTTCTCCCACTGTGCGCCGAACGTTAAGGGGTGGGGAAATGCTGAAAAAGACCGTCATGGGCGGGCGACGCGGGCGGAGTTACACGCATGCGCAGGGTATAAAAATGGGAACAAAGTTATTAGGGTTGCGTGGAGTAAGAACGAGCGGAAGTGCATAAAAGACCACAACTAAGGTAAGAAGGGAACTGGGGCCTGCAGTGGCCTATAATGGTTCATGATTGTAAAGGCCAATATTGGGCTAAGTTGAGGAGAATCGAATCTGATCTGTCGATTTTAAAAGGGTGTTTTTTACTTGCAGACATAAAAATAAGCATAAACTACGGGACCCGGATGTCATGATGATTTTGATAGAGAAATATAAAGAAATGAGAAACCTCTGGGAACTTAAGCATCCCTCTTATCACAAGAGTGCTGTACGTCGGGCAACAATCCAGAAATTGGCGGATTATATGAAGCCCTGGGTCCCAGTTGCAGACTACACTATGATGAACAATAAAATAAACAACATGCGTAATGCATATAAAAAAATCTACAAAGAAGTCCGTGTTTCCAAGAGATCAGGAGCAGCAGCAGACGATGTACTACAGCCCAAGCTGTGGTACTTCAAGCACCTGCAATTTCTGGATGACCAGATTGAGGCCAGGGAATCAATGTCCAGCCTTCCCTCAACCCTTCTCTCCACCCCTGCAGAGGTGGAGGAGGAGCCACCTGTGCTTGAAGAGCCTGATCTTCGCATCTTCAGCCAGGTATAGTATTTTCGAACATAAATATTGGCCTCAAAGTACTATTGTGATGAACTTGATTTATTCTCCAAAAATGCTTACATCCCCCCCCCCCCCCAAAAAAAAAGGGGGCCCCAAATGATTCTTTAAGTATCTGCAAAAAAATACAACAGAATAAAACTATTTTCTATTTTAAAACTAAAAAAAATGAAACAGTCATGAGATGAAAATTGTGTGTGATAGTTTCCCCAAAATATCAAACTATGTGCCTTTTTTCTACACAGGATGAGGCCAGCCAGGAGGAAGAGGCGCAGGAATGTGGCAGGCAGGAGGAGGCAGAGGTGAGTGTCAGCCAGGAGGAGGCAGGGCCAAGTGGGACTCAGCAGGTCCCCAGGCCTAGTGGCAGCACAGTGTCACAAGTGGCTCCCCTCCACATCAGACCTAAAAAAAATCGACGGATGACACAGGTGGAGGAGGAGTCACTCCAAATGATCCGTGACGCTGCTGCCATCATGAGGGCCCCCCTCAACCCTGTGGAGGGGTTTAGTACATACCTGGCAGACAAATTACTCCAAATGGAGGCGGGACAACGTGTCCTCTGCGAGCACATTATATATACTGCCGTACACATGGGGGCGAGGGGGCAGCTGACTGAGGCCACCCATCTGTCACATCAGGCAAATCCTTCTCCTCCTTCTCCTCCTCCTCCTGCCACATTACCACCCCCAGTGGCCCGGCCTGCAAGGGTGCGTGGACGGGGCCGTGGAGGGAACGCTGCAGAGAGGCGTGGAGGGAACACTGCAGGAAAGCGTGGAGGGAAGGCTACAGGGAAGAGCAGGAGGTGATTCCCTGGCTTCGAGCTGCTCTTCCAGAAGTTGCAGGTACCACAGCTTGGGATGATGTATGTCTTTGGCTGCTGCTCCTGATTTCATGCTGTTGTTTATTTTATTGTTCATCATAGTCATGTCTGCCTTTGGGGTCCAATGACTTCATATTTTCCGCTAATTTCCGATTTGTTGCCCTTCGTTTTTTGTTTGATATTTTGCCAGAATAAATGGAGATTTGATTTCAGCCAAAATACTTGCCTGATGTGTTTTTCTTGGGAGTAGCAATAACATTTCCTAAATACAATGTGTAATTAATAACAAGGGACACCAACGTCCATGAGGGAAAAATTCAATAAATAAATGTTGTTGGGAGAAATTAACACACAAAAAAATGCAAACACAAAAAATAAAATACAAAAAGGAAAAAAAAGTAATTTGTGAGGTCAGCCTTTAATAATAAATCATAATTATTAAGCAGATCGCAAGAAACAAGAAAGACATAAGTTTGTCAGAGCTCGTGATAAAGATCTGCAGCAAAAACGACATTTAAAACACCATTGTAAAGCAAAAAACAATGTGCTGCATTAAACAAAGCAATAACTTGCAGAATGACGAATGTGCTCTCTCCATTAGGAACGCTAGTTTTACCAGAACGAGCACTCCCGTCTCCTAATTCAGTCTGAGCATGCGTGGGTTTTTGATCCGATGGACTTGCCCATAGACGATCGGAGTTTTCGATCAGTTTTTTATCGATCGGAAAAATTTAAAACATGTTCTATTTTTTAAAACCGATGGAAAAAAGACCGATGGGTCCCATACACGATCGGTTTGTCTGATGAAAAGAATCCATCGGACGAAAATCCATAGGATATCCGATCGTGTGTACAGGGCTTTACAGTCAGTTGAGGTTTCATCACCCCCCGTCTTGGTGTTGTACACCCCCCCAGCATGACTCACATGACCTGAAGGAATGCAGTTTTGTGGTCTCCGGTGTCCCAAGGAAGCTGGGAGGCCTCCCGCCTAGTCGGCTCGTCCGGTGAGGGCACTTGATGTATCTGGAAAAACAATGGGGGTGTAGGAGAGCAACACAGGTGGTACAGAGTGATGCAAGAGACAGTTAGTGGGGGGGGAGAACGTTGCAAGTCATGTGAATCACTGAAAAGTTACTGTGTAGCTCGTAGTTTCATATCAGCAGCATGTGTGTTATTGGTATGGAGGGGGTGTGAGGCCATCGTCATCTGACCATACAAGCTTGTAGCAGCATGTGGGGGGGAGGGAGCAGTCTCCTGCAAGTAGCTTTTCCAGGAGAACTGTCTAGGAGTAGTTCTGGGCATCCTTCAACAAGGGACAGCGGGGGGAAAGAAAAGGCCTCCATAAAACAACAACAAGGCCCCTTCTCTGGCTCCAGGAGACCCGCTCAATTCCACGGGGTGACAGTGTTCTGCTCAGGGGAGGGAGAGAGAGACACAAGGCGGAAGGTGGACATTGCCGGGCAGAGGAGGTTCAGGTGGATGGTCAATGTCAGTTGGCGAGTTGTCTCAGTATCCCCTCCATCACTCGACTAAAAAACGTAGGGTAGAGGGCAAACGGGGCAGTTCAATACCTCCAGGAGGATGGCGGGGGGCAAGGGGGGCCACATAGGATTCACAACAGTTGTGGGGTAGTACAGTCAGCCAACGTGCAACAGAGGTAAAGATAGTCAGCGAGGGAATGTTTATGACTCACGTGACCCGGCATTGGATGAAGCCCGGCGGCGTTCTCTGGACCTCTGAGAACGGGCCGGCTGGTTAAATCTACCTGCAACAGGCCCTGTGTGGCCAATTGGCCTCGGGATCTTCAGTAGCCAATTCGGGATCTGGATCGGCTTCGCTCCCTGGAACCGAAAGAAGTCCGGTAGGTCCGAGGGTGATCTCAGGGTGAAGGAGGTCTGCTCCATGCGGAAGATGACTGCTAAGGGGTATCCCCAGCGGTAGGTTCAGCCGTGTCTCCTCGCGGTCTCCAGGATCGGCTTCAGCATCGCCCGGCACTGCAGCGTAGCTCTAGACAGATCAGGGAGGATCTGAATGTGTGCCCCATTGAAATCAATGTCGCCCAGGTCCCAGGCCTTCTGCAGGATGGTCTCCTTTAGCGTGTAGCGATGCAGGCGGCACAGCAGGTCCCGCGGCCTGGCGGGATCTGTGGATTTGGGGCCTAGGGTGCGGTGGACGCAGTCCATCTCCAGCGTGGGTTGAGGGGACTCCAGGAGTCTCTGAAAGATAGCCGTGACCGTCTCTGCTAGGTCGTTAGGTTCCGTGGCCTCCGGGATTCCTCGCAGCCGCAGATTATTGTGGCGGCTGCGGTCCTCCATTTCTTCTAAGTGCAGTTGCCTCCATGGTGTGCGTCTCCTGTGATCGTTCCAAGGCTTGAACCCGTGACGTCAGCGAGGTGACCAGGGTCTCCCCGGAGGTGACCCAGTCTGATACTGTGTGTAGCTCCGTCCGCACCCCCTGGATATCCCTGTTGTGTGTCTCTTTGAACCGTAGGATCAGGGCCTCTATGTCCGCCCTCGTGGGGAGGGCCTGCAGCTTGGCGCGGAAGTCTGCTTCCAGCTGGCTCTGGGTAGGTTCAGCCATACTTGACCGAAAGGCAGCCGGTGTCCTTGCGAGGGGGTCTGGGTCCGGTGGAGATGTCGGTCCGGGCGTCTGTGCTGTGGCGGAGGTCTGTGCCATGCGGGGCCCACGAGGCGCAGTGCCTGGTAATGATGGGGATCAAAGTTAATCAGAGAAGCAGCCAAGAGGCCCATGGTACCTCTGGAGGAGCTGCAGAGATCCACAGCTCAGGTGGGAGAATCTGTCCACAGGTCAACTATTAGTCATGCACTCCACAATTCTGGCCAGATGAGACCAAAATTTTACTTTTTAGCCTAAAAGCAAAATACTTTGTGTGGTGGAAAACTAACACTGCGCATCACCCGAAACACACCATCCCCACCGTGAAACATGGACAGAGAAGCTGGTCAGAGTTGATGATTGAGGAGCGTGGTCTGAGTATGGCAGAGTGAGATGCCGCTGAGCGTAGCCAAGCGATCCGACCCTGCACTCACCTGACACTGTCTGACCAAGAATTGAGCGATCCATGCCGGGACGCAAGCAGAGGACCGGAGCTAGAGAGGTGTATGTCCCTGCTACACGCTCGCAGAAACAAAGAAACAGCGTGGCGGAGGTTGCAGAGTATACAACGCGATCCACAGCAGCAGCAAGAGCAGCAAGCACCACACTGATCACAGAGTGTGGGAGCGGGGTACGCAGCGTGTAACTGCCTCACATAACAATCTGTTGAGGGCAACCCAGCTGGAGCAGACTTTGCCGACAGTTCAATTGAGCAGAGGAACTAAGGGGAGTGCGGGAAGGCATTGCAGCGAGTGGAGAGGAACATCTTTAACACCACCCGCACCCTCCACACCGTCAACACCTCCAACACCGCCAATACCTCTAACAGCAGGTATGATGCAGCCTACCCCGAGTGGCGACATCTCCCAGGTATGCATTTTAAACTCTCTGGGTACAGATGCTGGGGAGCGGGGGAATGTACAAGATCTAAGGCAACTGATTCAGGCACTCCCCACAAGAGAGGTGTGATGATGGGGAACTAGCTGGGACCCCTGAAGAAGGAAATAGGAGAGGTGCGGGAGCAGGTGGAGGTCATAGATCAGAAGATGCATAGATTTGAGGAATCGCAAGAAAAAGCTAATATGCGGATAGCTATGTTAGAAGAAACAGTGAAAATACAGCACCAGAGAATGGTGGCGATACAATTACAAGCTGAAGAAACCGAGAACAGGAGCAGAAGGAATAATATACGTATAAAGGGTTTACCAGAAACAGTAGTAGCATCAGAACTGAGAGTAACAGTGATGAATATGCTTAACAGGTTATTGGAAAACCCCCTTGACATGCAGATTGAGCTGGATTGGGTACATAGGGTCCCCGCAATGCGGTATCATGCCCAGACAACCCCCCAGAAATACCTTATGCAGAATACATTTTTTTAAGGTCAAAGAGGATATCATGAGGGCTGCTTGGCAAAAGAAAACTGGGGAATCTAATAAGGATGAGATACAAATTTTCTCAGATCTATGCTGGCAAATAAAGAAAAGATGAAGACTTAAGGGGGCTGTGTATAGGTGGGGATATCCAATCTCCCTAATAATCAAAAAAGATGAAAATACTTTTACCTTAAATGATCCGGACCAACTGCCTGAGCTATTTAGAGTTTTATGCGGCGTACACACAATCGTTTTTCATGCCATTTTTTAAACCGACGTTTTTCTCGTCGTTTTTTTTCATGTTTCCTCTCAAGCCTGTCTTGCGTACACACGATCATTTTAAAAAACGTTCAAGCAAAGCGCAGTGACGTACAACACATACGACGGCACTATAAAGGGGAAGTTCCATTCGAATGGTGCGACCCTTCATGTTAGTAAACTTTGTTGAGCGGCGATTCACGCTTTTCAGCCTCGTGATTTTCAGTCCGTTACAGCGTGAGGAATGTGCTATCTCCATTACGAACGCTAGTTTTACCAGAACGAGCGCTCCCGTCTCATACTTGATTCTGAGCATGCACGTTTTTTTCCCCTCGTAAAAGCATACACACTATCGTTTTTCACATCGTTAAAAAAAACGACATGAAAAACGACGTGAAAAAATAGAGCATGTTCGAAATTTTTAATGGCCATTTTTCACGTCGTTAAAAATGCTCTGGAGCATACACACGATCGGTTTTAATGCCCATTTTTAAAAATGGCATTTTTAACGGCATGAAAAACGATCGTGTGTATGGGGCATAAGGCTTAGAGACTTTTGAGGTACCCAATTGGACAGAGTTACCGGGTGCGGAAAGATGGGGTACTCAGCAAAGACAGCAAAGAAAATACGGGATGAAAGAGCTATCACAGAGGACCCAGTCTGCACCTAGCAACTCATGATTAGCAAAGACTCTTAAGGGGAAATTTAAGGGAAAATTAAGAAGATGAAATTTCCCAGGCTGTGGGGAGAACTGATGATTTTTTTTTTTTTTTACTTTTTTCTTTTTTTCTTTTTTCTCCTTGTCCCTCTCCTTGTCCCTTCCCCCTCCTTTTTCTTATCTCCCCCCCACCCCCACCACCGTCTTTTTTTTTGGTAAGCTATCCAGAAGCTTAAAAAAAAAGGGAGAAGGAAAAAAATCAGGACAAAGGGACAAGTGATAATTATATAGGTTTACCTCTCCTGAATAAAGGAGGCGGCCCCCCATAATTTTTAATTTTTTTCCACTGTGATAGAAGTACTTTCTTTGAGGTTTTTTTCTTATATATATATATATATATATATATATATATATATATATATTTATTTATTTATTTATTTATTTATTTTTTGTGTGTTGTTTTTTGTTTTAGTTTTTTTTTTGTTCTTTTGTTTTGTCTGTGGGGAAAGATAGTTTGATAGCACCATTGCACTAATTTTGGGAGTTGGAGGGATAAACCCAAAGGGGGTGGGAGATGGGATATAGGGGAAGGGAGGAGGGCGGGGTGGTGTTGAGGGTAGGTAATATAATAACGATCACAACTAATTTTTTTTTCAGTGGTGAATTTTCTTTTCTTTTCTTTTTGAGGTACAACCAATCGCTAGTAGGGATTGTAGATGAATAAGGGACACACAGGGGGCTATATATAAGGGGGGGGAGTGGTAATAAGGAAAAGGGGGAAGGGGTTTATTAAGAAGGGTATTAAAAAGAATATAAAATATACATGCACACACTTGGGAGAGTAATATTTGTTTGAATAAAATGAAACAATACAATAATAAAACTTACACATACCACATATAACTACACGGAGGGGATACACTGAAGGTAACTGAGGTACATTACACATACACAAAGGGGAGGGTTTAAGGGGAATTTGATTTATTTTTATTTTTATTTTTTACAGGTCGATCTCCAGATTAGTTTGCCTCTCATAGTTTGGAAGGAGAGGATGACATAAGAGAAAAGAGGAAGATACTCAGAAAGCCTTTTAAAAGTCGAATAAGAAAGGACACAGGAGGGTGTACAAAGGCGAAATAACTATAAATTCCTTTTTTTTTTTGCCTAGACATAAGGGGGCCAACGCCCCAACAGCTGAAACAGTGGTGACAGAAGAGGTGATAGTGGGCAGAATATGGGGGGGGGGGGCGACCCACAGAAGCAGGAGCTCTCGAATGTGCTGCTGAGGGGGGGGGGGGGGAGGGAGATGATTTTGTCTCCTTATATAAATGTATATTTACTTTCTTTTTTTTTTCTCTCTCTTCCGCCCCTCTAGTAAACAATTGATAAATGATAAAAACTGGAGTGGAGGGAACCTAGAGGTACAAGATAAACAAATGCATAAGAATGTATATGATGTGAAATATATATGTGATATATTTGATACGGTTAAAATCTGAAAAGGTTTGAGTTAAAATGATGAATAGAAAGAAAGATCTATAAGTTCATGTGTGTATAAATGTATATGTCTATGGGCTGAATTGAAGGGGAGGGAAGAGGGGAATATATATGTTTTTGTCATTTTCAGGGAGGTGGGGGAAGGGAAGGGTTAGTTATACAGGTCATATAGATGAGGTGTAGGGTCTTGGATCGCTCAGCGCAGACTCTGGTCTTCTCAACCACAACTCCCACAATAAACGCCTCTCCTCCGGGAGGAGGATAAGTCGCAGGCGTTGGGGTGTGGAATTTTTTTTTTCCTTCTGGGATAGAGGTCAGATCCGGAATCGCATCTAGACATCTTCCCACCCAGAAAGCGTTTGTTTTCCGGGAGGGGTTTGGAAGGGGGGTTGGGGGGTTGCTTTTTTTTTTTCTTACCTATTCTCTCGGTTTTTAGCCTAGTCTCCTCCTTCCATCGCTGCCATAATTGTTGATTATAGAAATGACAGAGATAACATTTATGTCGTATAATATTAGAGGACTGAATATCCCAGAAAAATGGGAAAGACTTTTGACTGAACTAGGGAGATCTAAATCCCAGGTGATTTTTCTACAAGAGAGACACTTCCAAAAGTTACAGACCACAGATTCCCGATAGTATATCATAGCACATCGCAAATATCAAAAAGTAGTGGAGTTTCTATTATAATTTCAAAACAGATACCTTGGACAGAGTCTGGGGTGATCACAGATGATGAAGGAAGACCTTTGATAGTAAAAGGAATCCTGGGCCACCAAAAGATCACATTGGTGAACATAGGCGTGCGCACAGGGTGTGCCGGGTGTGCCCAGGCACACCCTAATCACCCCATGTGCATTAGTGTTATAGCTCTGTGTAGCAACAGGAACATGGGTAAGATCTCCCTTTTACCGGCTCTGCCATACGAAAGGGGTTTATGCTCTTCTCTTTCACTGTGCCAGCAAGGAGATCAATGTGACGGGGTCATATATATGTAGATGCATACACATGCATGTGTGTTTAAGCTTAAGGGTGCACACCCTAATGCATTGGGCTGCGCACACCTATGTTGGTGAATATATATTTACCAAACACAGATCAAGTAAGCTCACTGGAACTATACTTTCAGATGGTGCAACAACACAAGGAGGGAGCACTGGTGATTGGGGGCGACCTTAATATGGTTTTAGATCCAATGAGAGACTCATCGAAGGGTGCCTCCCATCCATCGTATGTTAGACTGAGAAAGGCAAAAAAACTCCTTCAAGATCTGCAAGTGATAGATAGCTGGAGAGCTAATCACGTACGGGACAGGGATTACACGTTCTTTTCCGCAAAATATAAGACATACACCAGAATCGACTATGTGCTGATATCCCAAAGTATGATTACCTCTCTGAAAAAAGCTGTTATAGGGCCTTTTACTATCTCAGACCATGCACCCACCAGTTATACGGTTGAAATAGGAGAAAGAAAGGTTAGAGATTGACACTGGAAGATAAAAGAAACCCTCCTAAAAGAAGAGGAATATGAGGAGAAATTGAAACTGGAATTAGATTCCTTTTTTAAAATTAATGAGACAGGGGAAACAACGCCTTTTGGTATCTAGGAAACACATAAGTGCGCAATGAGAGGTATGCTCATATCTATGGGGGCCCACAGAAAACGGAAACTAAACAAGTAGATACAATGCTAAAATGGATTGGAGAACTAGAAACAATTCACAAAAGATCACAGGCAGAAGCTATAGGACAGGAACTAGAGGGACTACGGGAAAAACTCAATCTCCTGCTCATCGATAAAGCCAAAGCTAAATTAACAAGAGGAAGATGGATGTTCTATGAATTTGGGAACAAGCCAGGGAGAATGTTAGCAAATGCTCTTAAGGAAAAAAAATATGCGAAATCAGATTAAACAAATTCAAACGCAAAAAGACGGATTGGTTAATACCCCCCAGAAAATTGCACAGGCTTTTAAGGAATATTTTGAGAATCTGTACCAATTTGAAGGGGAACCTACCCCAGAAAAAGCTCAAAAGAAATGGGAGGAGTCGATGAGATATATCGGAGAAACAGAAATGCCTAGGATGTCAGAAGAAAAAATAAGAGAATTAGATATCCCAATCAGTATAGAGGAGTTTAAGAGGGCATTCAAAATTTTGAAGTTTGGGGAAGGCACCAGGCCCAGATGGGTACACCCTGTCATATTATAGACTGTTTGCTGAGAGACTGGCTTCGAGATTCACAGCGACTTACAATTCACTGCGCAAAGGAAAAAATATGCCGACAGAGACACCTTTAGCACATATAACGGTGATCCCCAAGGAAGGGAAAGACCCCTCCCAGTGTTCTAGTTACCGCCCAATCTCCCTGCTTAATGTAGATCTCAAAATATTCACAAAGATCCTTGCTATGAGATTAATAGATTATATCCCGGGACTGGTACATCCAGACCAGGTGGGATTTACGCCTGGGAGGGAGAGAAGAGAGAACACACAGCGAGTAGTAAACGCAATTTATCTGGCCCAAAAATAGCATAGACCAATGGTGCTAGTTTCCGCAGATGCAGAAAAAGCATTCGATAAAGTAGATTGGATGTTTTTGAAAGCAACTTTGCAACATATAGGCCTGGGAGAGGGGATGATGAGTTGGTTCACAAAACTATATTCAAATCCTAAGTCCAGAGTAAAGGTAGGGGAGAGAATCTTGGAGCCGATCTCCATTCATAATGGTACACGTCAGGGATGCCCACTTTCGCCCATTATTTTTATTTTGACAATAGAACCCTTTTTGAGAAAAATACGGGCAAATCAAAGTATCAAGGGTTTACCTACTAAGGAGAAAGAACAGAAACTCTCTGCCTACGCAGACGATTTAATTTTCTTCGTAACCTCCCCAATTATATCTTTACCGTCACTGTTAGCGGAACTGTGTGAATACGAAGGAATTTCCAATTTTAAGGTAATCTATGGGAAATCAGAGGCAATGGGGATCGAAACAAATATGCGCTTATTACAGATGATCACCACACAATTTGATTTCAGATGGACTGAGTCCCATATAAATTACCTAGGGATAAAAGTATCTAAGAATTTGAATAAGCTATTTGAGCTCAACTATATATCAATGGCGAGACAGATTAAAATGGACTTTCAGAGATGGGACGAGGAAATTTTCACCTGGTTTGGAAGGACAAACATCATAAAGATGAATGTGATGCCGAGACTTCTATACCTCATACAAACGCTGCCAATTAAGATCCCACCAAGTTTTTTGAGAGACTTGAGATCGAGGTTCATGAGATTTATATGGGCAGGGAAACCAGCAAGAATACGCAGAACTATTCTAACACTTCCAAAAGAAAAAGGAGGTATTGGGGTTCCGGACCCAGTAAGATATCAAGAAGCCTCTCATTTAGGTAGAGTAGTGGAGTGGTGTGGGATAGGCGGGGAGAAACCGTGGATACAAATAGAGCAGGCAACGATAGATATAACCTTAGAGGGGCTGGTATGGATACCAGAAGGAGAGATACCAAGGGAAGTGAGAAAACACCCAACAATAGGTGCCACTTTATTAGCAACTAAAAAGATATTCAAAAAAACAAACATCTCAACGTATCCTAGCCCGATGACCCCAATTTTTGGTACACCGGCTTTTCAACCAGACCTTAAAGACCCCAGATTTAGAGTAATAAGCCAGAGAGGTATCAGTAGGATCATTCATTTCTCTATAAATAATCAGCTAATGTCAAAAAATGAGATAGAACGATAGATAGCATTAGAATTAGATTTTCTAAGGAAGATGCAACTAGATGCCTTTATCAGAACTAAGTTAAATACGTATAATGAAGTTAGACTACCGACGAGGTTTGAAGAGATATGTTTGAAAGGTGAATCAGTAAAACATTCTCTATCATACTTCTATGCTATATTAACTGAACTGGAAGCCCCACAGGAACTCACCTTCCTTCGGGAATGGGAGAGAGACCTGGGTGTAATATTTTCTCAGGAGCAGAGAAATAGGATCCTGGTGTACAATCAAAAAGCATCAGTGGCGAGTAGGTTCCAAGAAGGGGCATATAAAGTACTCACTAGATGGTACAAAACACCAACGGTACTACACCGGATATACCCCCAAAAATCAGAAATCTGTTGAAGATGTAAGGGAGCAGAAGGAACTATACTTCATATTTTCTGGGAATGTGCGAAAATTCAAGAATTTTGGAGACTGGTAGCTGGAACTATTGAATTAGTAACAGGAATAGTGTTAGGGGAAAATCCGGCTACATATCTGTCATGGATATGCAGTAGTGTTTGTCTGTCAGCTTACCTTCCTTCCCATGTGTTCATCTTAGAGGCCTGAGCCCTTTCACCTGGCTTCCTTATAATCTCCTCCCAGCCAGACTCCACCCCAGGCCCTATCACAGAACACTATATTAACCTGTGCACTGCAAGCCTGCTTTGCTGATCAACGTGTTTGTTAGGCATTGTGTGTTTGGGTTCCTGCCTGCCGTGTGCTACGTCTGTCTCTCTGTTACGTTATTGGCTTGTCCCCGACTATCCCAGTCTGCTCGTGACCCTTGACCTTCGGCTCGTTCTTCGTTATCCTTGTCTGCTTGTGGCCCCTGACCTTCAGCTTGTTATTCGGTTCTCTCTTATCGTGTGCTGCTGCTTCCCCTCTTTTCCCCTTATCCTACGGGGCGTGAGCTAGGAAACTCCAGGGGCCGCGACCTGGTCCCAGCCTGCAGCGTAACATCCTCACCACTAGAGGCCCTGGAGAAGACCAGCTGGGTCTTAGACTCCGCGCCCTGGGGAATCTTGGCTCTCGCTTCCGTTGGGATCCCGGTTGTGCTCCTCTGGTCCCGCTTTCCACAACCACCCAGTTTCCTATCCGCAGAAGCCAGCCATAGGGTTCACTACCTCGCGGTGCACTCCTGTCCCCCTACGGTGTGCATCTGTCACCTGGCCACAGGTGACCCTGACAGTTTGATCAGCCATGAACCCGGCTGACATCCCGCTACCCGCGGATGATCCATTGCAGGGCATAGTTTGCAGACTTGAAACCCAGGAATCGAATCAGACTCAGGTGATGCGATTCCTCCAGGATCTGGCTTCTCGCTTCGAGCAGCTTCAGGCCTCCTTGGGAACCCTGAATCCGCAACCTCAAATACAATCAGCGGCTGCACCTATTGCACCAGTCGCAGCCACACACTCGCTACAACTGCCAGCTCCGTCCCGTTTCTCTGGGGACTCCAAGGCTTGCAGGGGGTTCCTTAGCCAATGCACGATTCATTTTGAGCTCCAGCCCCAAAACTTCCTGTCTGATCGGGCTAAGGTAGCCTATATCATTTCCCTCCTCTCTGGTGAAGCTTTAGCCTGGGCAGCCCCTCTGTGGGAACTGAATGATCCAGTGGTTTCTAGCCTGTCTGGCTTCTTGAAACTTTTTCGGAATATCTTCGAAGAACCGGCTCGTGTCTCTTCAGCGGCCAGCGCCCTTTTACGTCTCCGCCAAGAGTCTGCTTCTGTGGGACAGTATGCCCTTCATTTCCGCATACTGTCGGCTGAGTTGAGCTGGAACAATGAGGCCTTAGTCGCAACCTTTTTGCATGGCCTGTCTGATAGAGTGAAGGATGAATTAGCTGGAAGAACCATCCCCACTGATCTGGCCGGCGTTATCTCCTTGTGTAACCAGATCGATATTCGCTTTCAGGAGAGGACCTTAGAAAAGCAACGCCAGCACTCCTTGGTCCTTAGTCAGCCTGAGCTCCCCTCTCTTCGACCCGTAGAGCATCTCCTACCAGCTGAGGAACCCATGCAGCTGGGTCGGACCAGGCTATCCCCCGAGGAACGTGCTAGGCGCAGAACTCTTGGTCTGTGTCTTTACTGTGGGGGCAAAGGTCATTTTCGTGACACTTGCTCTCTTTGTCCAGAAAAACGTTCGGGTCCACTTCATCTGGAAAGTGGAGTATTGGACCCAGAAATATCACCTTCCCCTTCTCGTCTTCTGCTTTCTGTGTTCCTTCATGTTGGTGCTTCTTCTCATTCGGTCTCAGCATATCTGGATTCCGGAGCCGCTGGTAATTTCATGGACTGGGAAATCGCATCGTCCATGAGACTTACTCTTTTGCCCCTCACCACGCCATTGGTGGTCTTGGCGATTGATGGTACTGTTCTCCCAGGGGGACCTATCCGCTTCCAGACCCTCCCTGTTAAGATGTCGGTAGGGACACTCCACCAGGAGTGGATATCCTTCCTTATCTTACCCAAGGCCTCAACGCCTATAATTTTGGGTCTCCCATGGTTACAGCTCCATTCTCCTCATGTGGACTGGACTACTGGACAGATCCTGGCTTGGGGTCCCTCCTGTTCCTCGTCCTGCCTACCCAAGGTTGCCCCCTGTGAATCTGAGCCGGTCATTCATTCCAGGTTGCATAACCATTTACATTTCTCTGTCCCTAACCACCCTTGGACGCACAGCCAGGCTAGCTTGTCTACAAGTCCTGCAGTCGCTACGTCTTGCGATGCGATTGAGGTAGTCGCTACACCTGACTCAGCTATTCACGCTGCCTCTGTACTAGTTATGCCAGTCCAGCCCATGCCCAGTGAGCCTCCTACTTTTTCTTGTTCGGGACGTTCTGCTTGTCCTTCAGCTATTCAGCTTGACTCCGGCGACATGTCACCTTCTAACCAACCTGACTTCAGGGTTCCACTGACATCTGCCCAGTCTGATGGTCCTGTGCAAGATGACCAGTTCCCCTTTAAGGGTCTAGGGGACCCTCCTCAGATTCCTGTTGATCCTCTCATGCCCTTGCTTATTCCTAGAGAGCCTTTGGTCCTCAATAGATCTTCTTGTCATCTCCCTACCTCGTTTTCGGTCTCTGAGGATAATCTTAAGTACGAGGTTAGACAAGTTCTGGATTCTCGGCTCTGCAGAGGCATTCTTCAGTACCTTGTGCATTGGAGAGGTTTTGGTCCTGAGGAGGCGTCTTGGATCGCTGCATCTGATGTCGCTGCACCTCATCTGTTGAGAAGGTTTCATCAGAGATTTCCCTTTAAGCCTGGGTCCAGGCGGGGGAGGGCCCATAAGAGGGAGGGTACTGTCATGGATATGCAGTAGTGTTTGTCTGTCAGCTTACCTTCCTTCCCATGTGTTCATCTTAGAGGCCTGAGCCCTTTCACCTGGCTTCCTTATAATCTCCTCCCAGCCAGACTCCACCCCAGGCCCTATTACAGAACACTATATTAACCTGTGCACTGCAAGCCTGCTTTGCTGATCAACGTGTTTGTTAGGCATTGTGTGTTTGGGTTCCTGCCTGCCGTGTGCTACGTCTGTCTCTCTGTTACGTTATTGGCTTGTCCCCGACTATCCCTGTCTGCTCGTGACCCTTGACCTTCGGCTCGTTCTTCGTTATCCTTGTCTGCTTGTGGCCCCTGACCTTCAGCTTGTTATTCGGTTCTCTCTTATCGTGTGCTGCTGCTTCTCCTCTTTTCCCCTTATCCTACGGGGCGTGAGCTAGGAAACTCCAGGGGCCGCGACCTGGTCCCAGCCTGCAGCGTAACATCCTCACCACTAGAGGCCCTGGAGAAGACCAGCTGGGTCTTAGACTCCGCGCCCTGGGGAATCTTGGCTCTCGTTTCCGTTGGGATCCCGGTTGTGCTCCTCTGGTCCCGCTTTCCACAACCACCCAGTTTCCTATCCGCAGAAGCCAGCCATAGGGTTCACTACCTCGCGGTGCACTCCTGTCCCCCTACGGTGTGCATCTGTCACCTGGCCACAGGTGACCCTGACAATATCTATTATTTGATATTCCTATCTCAGTTGAAAAATATAAAAATTCCTTACTGAGACATTTGTTGGTGGCAGCTAGGGCGTGTATCCCTGTCTGTGAAAATGTGAAAGCCCCCCATCAAGAGCACAATGGTTTGCGAGGATTGCAGAAATTCAACAAATGGAGAATCTCACTCTGACAATGAAAGATCAAGATGGGAGGTATCGAAAGACATGGGCCCCATACATAGCGTACAGGGAAGAGACAAGGACTGATGAATGAGGGAATGCGGCAGTCGGTGGCGATGGGGGGAGGAGCGTGGCACCGTAGAGGATGTTTTTTTTTTCTTTTGTTATGTTTTTTTTTTTTTCTGTTTGGGGAAGGGAGTGGGTGGGGAGGGAAAGGGAAAGTGGAGCTTATAATAAGTAAAGTACTAAGTCTGGAAGTAACAAAATTTATTTACCGTATATACTCGAGTATAAGCTGAGTTTTTCAGCCCTTTTTTTAGGCTGAAAATGCCCCCCTCGGCTTATACTCGAGTCAGCGTCCCAACTTACTGTTCTCTGGTGTCTCCGGGGCCGCTCCGGTGTGTGCGGGTGTTCTCGGGGGATGAAGAGGCTTTCAATTAAGCTCCTGAGCAAACTGCATTTGCCGAGGGAGGTGAGGGAGATAAGATGATGTCATCAGTCAGAGCCTGAGCAGGGGAAGTTTTCTTTTGTGAGATGTCTGAGCTATCACTGCACTGGCATCCCCGGCATCCCTTCAGATGAGAAAAATCAGCAGACAAGAAAAGTGGACATACTAAAAGGAATGACATAAAGTGAGAGGGGATGATTCTTCTACAGCAGGGGTCTCCAAACTTTTCAATACGGGGGCCACATTGTAGATTTTACAAGTATTCGGGGGCCGAAAAAAATCAGTTATGTACAAATGAATGAATCGTCATTCCCATCATCAGTGTCCCCAGCAGAGTTTTCCCCATTATCAGTGTCCCCAGCAGAGTTTTCCCCATTATCAGTGTCCCCGGCAGAGTTTTCGCCATCGGTGTCCCCAGCAGAGTTTTCCCCATCGGTGTCCCCAGCAGAATTTTCCCCATCGGTGTCCCCAGCAGAATTTTCCCCCCCATCGGTGTCCCCAGCAGAATTTTCCCCATCGGTGTCCCCAGCAGAATTTTCCCCATCGGTGTCCCCAGCAAATTTTTCCTTATCGGTGTCCCCAGCAAAGTTTTTCCCATCGGTGTCCCCAGGGTTCAGGGGTGAGCTATGTACAGGGTTCAGGGGTGAGCTATGTACAGAGTGCAGGGTTAAGGGGTGCGCTACATGCAGAGGGTGAGGTGGGTGCAGAGGGTGAGGTGGGTGCAGGGTGCGGAGGGTGAGGTGGTGCAGGGTGCAGAGGGTGAGGTTGGTGCAGGGTGCAGAGGGTGGATGCAGGGTGCAGAGGGTGAGGTGGGCGCAGGGTGCAGAGGGAGGGTGCAGTAGCAGAGGGTGAGGTAGAGGGAGGGTGCAGAGGGTGGGTACAGGGTGCAGAGGGTGAGGTGGGCGCAGGGTGCAGAGGGAGGGTGGGTGCAGAGGGTGAGGTGGGTACAGGGTGCAGAGGGTGAGGTGGGCGAAGGGAGCAGAGGGAGGGTGCAGAGGGTGGGCGCAGGGTGCAGAGGGAGGGTGCAGAGGGTGTGTGCAGGGTGCAGAGGGAGGGTGCAGAGGGTGAGGTGGGTGCAGGGTGCAGAGGGAGGGTGCAGAGGGTGAGGTGGGCGCAGGGTGCAGAGGGAGGGTGCAGAAGGTGTGTGCAGGGTGCAGAGGGTGAGGTGGGTACAGGGTGCAGGGTGCAGAGGGTGAGGTGGGTACAGGGTGCAGAGGGTGAGGTGGGCGCAGGGTGCAGAGGGTGAGGTGGGCGCAGGGTGCAGAGGGTGGGAGCAGGGTGCAGAGGGAGAGGTGGGTACAGGGTGCAGAGGGTGAGGTGGGAGCAGGGTGCAGAGGGAGGGTGCAAAGGGTGGGTGCAGAGGGTGAGGTGGGTACAGGGTGCAGAGGGTGAGGTGGGCACAGGGTGCAGAGGGAGGGTGCAGGGTGCAGAGGGTGAGATGGGTGCAGCGTGCACGGCTCCCCCCCCCCAGCCCCCATTCCAGTACAGTCAGAGCTCCACACTCCACTCCACTCCAAGGCAAGATTCTCCTCCCACAAAGCTTCCCCCCCCCCCCCATTCCAGCCAAAGTTTTCCTTATTTTACTCACAGCATTTTGTCCTCCGATCTCTGTGCAGCAGTTCCACAGGCAGCTTCCTGTTTGCAGATTCCCCGCCCCCTTCCTCCTCTGCTCTGACTCCGAGGGCTCTCATAGAGCGTGTGTACACAAGGATGATCAGAGCGGCTGCGGGGAGAGGAGCGCACTGTCACTTGGAAATACACAAGCAGAGCTTGTGTATTTCCAAGTGACAGTAGCACGCAGCCAGCATGCGACCAGCACCGGAGGTGGCCGAACTCCAGCGGTCAGCACGGGGCGGGCAGCGCAGGGCCAAAGACGGCAATGTGGCAGAGCCTGGGAAAGCTGCGGGCCGGACAAATCAAACCCGCGGGCCGGATGTGGCCCGCGGGCCGGGGTTTGGAGACCCCTGTTCTACAGGATTCCATATGGATCAAGCAGCAAGGTAAGAAGCACCAGTGCCCCCCTCCCCCACTGACTGGCAGTGCCCCCAAACTGCCCCCGTTAGGCACTAGGAACCCCATCTCCCCTACTGGATGCTGGTTGCTTAGAACACTAAAGAAATTTACCGTACCAGTAGCTGCTGCATTTCCCACCCTAGGCACTCGAGTCAATACGTTTTCCCAGTTTTTTTGTGGTAAAATTAGGTGCCTCGGCTTATACTCGGGTCGGCTTATACTTGAGTATATACGGTAATAGAATGTAATATGAAAGATGAAACTAAGACTATGTAAGATTATCTGGAAATATGACAAAAAAAAAAAAAGAGTTGATGGGAAGATGGATGGAGCCAAATACAGGGCAATCATAGAAGAAAACCTGTTATGCCGCGTACACACGATCGTTTTTTCTGATGAAAAAAGACAGATGGACTTTTTTCCTCGGACAAACCGATCGTGTGTGGGCCCCATCGGTCTTTTTTCCATCGGTATAAAAAAATAGAACATGTTTTCAATTTTACCGATGGAAAAAAAAACGATAGCAAATCCCGATTGTCTGTGGGGAACTCCATCGGAGAAAAAACCCACGCATGCTCAGAATCAAGTCGACGCATGCTCAGAAGCATTGAACTTCATTTTTCTCGGCTCTTCGGAGTGTTTTACGTCACGGCGTTTGGGACGGTTGGATTTTAGACTGATGGTGTGTAGGCAAAACTGATGGAAGTCAGCTTCATCGGATTTCCGATGGAAAAATCCATCGGATTTTTCATAATAATGTGGAACTTTAGTCAGAAAATTAAGTTCTGCTAGATGACCTCAGGCTGGCCCATTTTGCAGGTATAGCTACTATATGTAAAACATTAAAAGTGTTTAAAACAAGCGATACACTGTCCCACCTTGCTCTGCACATGCTCAGTTGCTCTATATTTTTAGGCACTTTGCCAAATTTGTAGAGGCCAATCTACTGACAGCCAAAAAAAATTCCTGCTTTTAATGCTGGGGCTTCAGCAAAATGGCAGCCTCCAGCATGAAGAAACAGTAACAATGCTTGAGGCGATTTACAGCACACACTTATTTTGGTAGCATAATTAATAATGTAGATTGTATGTTCCTTGCTAAAGAACATTATTTTTTATCAAATTGTTATGAGTAAAGTTCCACTTTAGGAAACTTTGTTCAATTTTCTAGTTATTAGTGGGGTCCAATTGATGTTCATTTTCAACCACAGTGACGAGAAAATTTAAAGGAGCAGGGGGAATTTTTTTTTCGGCTGAATACATTTTTAACAATGAATGTGGTTTTTGTTTGGGAAATTACCTTCATTTCAAAACTGAATGTTATAAGAAAATGAAATTTTGAAGTATATTCAGTTAGTCATCAAATGTATAAATGTTTGTACAAGTATTTGTTTGGAAATCTACTAGTTTATAGCCAGCTTTAGTAAAGATCATTCAGTGCTGTTGTTGAGGCTGTGTGATCTACAGGGCCGGCGCTACCTATAGGCAAGGTAGGCCTAGAGCGAACATCAGTTGAAAAACCAGGTGGGGAATTGAATGGTTAGCTGATTCGGCGGTTCAATGGGCAACTTGACTGGACTTTTCCCCCAGGCCTAAGGCCACCAGCCCTCCCCTGGCCGTCCACATGTCTGAACCTTCCGCTCGCCCGCCCACCTGTCTGCCTGCCCGTCCGGCCACCTGCCGGCACTCAGTGGGAGAAAACCAGGAGCAAGTGTGTGCTGAGGTAAGCTCAGTTGACTGTACCTAATTGCCAGAGCACTAGGGGGATGGGACTGGAGGAGGCTGGAAGTGAAAGGTATGCCCCCCCCACCCCCCTTGCATTGTCCTCATGTCAATGTCATTTTAACCCACCTCCCCCCTTCAATTTGTGATAATGTTAGTATTATTAACCCCCTCCCTCACATTGGTGACCATGGGAGGGGTTAAGTTTCAATGCCACTGACCACCAATGTGGGGGAGGGGGTTAATAATACTGACACCTGTGCTGGGGGTCCTCTGATACCAGTGTTTGGAGTTCTTAATGCATCCACTGACATCAATGCTGTTTTTTTTAATGCGTCCACTGACACCAATGCTGGGAGTTATAAATGTGTCCACTGACATCAATGCTGGGAGTTATTAATGCGTCTCCTGATATCTGTGTTTGGAGTTATTAATGCGTCCACTGACGTCAATGCTGGAGGATATATATGCATCCACTGACACCAATGCTAGGGGTTTTAAATGCGTCCACTGACATCAATGCCGGGAGTTGTTAATGCGTCTCCTGATATCTGTGTTTGGAGTTATTAATGCGTCCACTGACGTCAATGCTGGAGGATATATATGCATCCACTGACACCAATGCTAGGGGTTTTAAATGCGTCCACTGACATCAATGCCGGGAGTTGTTAATGCGTCTCCTGATATCTGTATTTTGAGTTATTAATGCATCCACTGACGTCAATGCTGGGGGTTATTAATGCGTCCACTGACACCAATTCTGGGGGTTATAAATGCAGCCACTGACATCAATGCCAGCGGTTATTACTGCGTCCACTGACATTATTGTTTGGGGTTTTTAATGCACTTCTGATACCTGTGTTTGGAGTTATGAATGCGGCCACTGACATCAATGATGGGGGTTATTATTGCATCCACTGAATCAATGCTGGGGGTTTTTAATGCGTCCACTGACATCAATGCCGGGGGTTATCATTGCGTCCACTGACATCAATGCTGGCGGTTATTATTGCATCCACTGACATCAATGCTGGGGGTTTTTAATGCATCCACTGACATCAATGCCAGAGGTTATTACTGCGTCCACTGACATTATTGTTTGGGGTTTTTAATGCACTTCTGATACCTGTGTTTGGAGTTATGAATGCGTCCACTGACACCAATGCTGGGGTTTTTAATAGAGGTGCACCAAAATCTCAGCCACCGAAACATATCGGCTGAAAAGTGTGTTTTCGGCATTCGGCCAAAAGAAGAAAAGGTGCTGATAATGGGGTCCGCCCCGGTTCTGCACATTGCAGGGGTGTCATTCGTCCTCCCCTCTCTCCTCCCTCCTCCTCATGCAGAACAGTGATCTACCTGTGTCACGGAGCTGAATTGTCTAGGCAGCTTCAGTAATAATGTTCTGCCTCCTGTGATAGACGGCAAACTGACCAAATGCTGGGACATTGAATCAGTGTGACGTATCACAGAAGGCTGGACATTGTGTCTGCGGCTGCCTGGCCCGGGAAATTCAAATCCAGCTCTGTGACACAGCGGGAGATGGCTGCTCTGATTCAGGTACTGGTGAGGCTGCCTCTGACAGGCACCGGTGTGGCTGCATTTGATGGACACTGGTGAGGCTGCATTGATCTCTTGTATCATGTCTGCAGTCTCTGACCATTTCCTGTATCATGTCTGCTAGAGGTGCACCGAATAGGAATTTTGCTAATACTATTAGCAGTGTGTTCAAGTTTAAGTAAGAGATTGCAGACATGATACAAGAGATGGTTATAGACTGAGGACATGATACAAGAGATGGTTAGAGACTGAGGGCATGATACAAGAGATGGTTAGAGACTGAGGGCATGATACAAGAGATGGTTAGAGACAATATCCTCAGTTCCCAAAATTCTGGGGGAGATTCCTGGATATTAAACTTGAGTGAAATGTTAAATTCTCCATATACAAGGACAGAGTGGTTATTGTAAAAGTAGGGTGGAGAGATCAGTTCAGTTCAGCCAACATTTGGAGTCCAGATGGCCGAACAGTCCAGATTCAGGATCCTTACTTTTACAGGTGAAGCCAGACTTTTTATGACAGAACTGAACTGTTGCTCAAGGTAGGGAGTAACCTTCAATTTAAAAGCTTTGCTCTCTGCTGCTTGAAGATCACAGGGTGGATCCATTGCCCCTTTGCCATATTAATGGATATTAAATCCAACAGCGATGTCATGGTGCCTAATGCCCCGTACACACGGTCGGATTTTCGGTCAGAATAAACTCTGACTGATTTTTCCGACAGAATTACATTCAAGCTGTCTTGCATACACACTGTCACACCAAATTCCGACCGTCAAGAACGCGGTGATGTACAACACTATGACGAGCCGAGAAAAATTAAGTTCAATGCTTCCGAGCATGCGTTGACTTGATTCTGAGCATGCGTGGTTTTTAGTCCGTCGGAATTGCATCCAGACGAACAGTAATTCCTTAAAAAAGAGAACATGTTCTCTTTCTAAGTCCGTCAGAATTTCCGACGGAAAAAGTCCGATGGGGCATACACATGGTTGGAATATCCGATGAAAAAATTCCGTCTGCCTTTTTCTATCGGAAATTCCGAGCGTGTCTATGTGGCATAAGTCCGTCGGAATTTCCAAATGAAAAAGTCCGATGGGGCATACACACGGTCGGAATATCCAATGAAAAAATTCTGTCTGACTTTTTCCATCGGAAATTCCGAGCGTGTGTACGCGGCATTAGGCCTGTCGGTGGGGAGGTAGTAGTGAAATAGTTTGTAGGCAATAGGATAATCTTGGATGGATGGAATGTAGGTTGTTATGCTTTTAATCAGCAGAAGGGTTATCTCAGGAGATAATGCCTTTAATCTTGATTTTGAGGCCTCATACACACTGGACATTATAAAAACTCCAGTAGCGTTAGCTGTAGAAAGCTGTAGTTGTAGAATGTAAAAGGAGGGAACAAGCATTTGGGCCCGCCTTCATGGGCTTGCTGCAGCCCCGCCTCCTTCCCGCCCCAAAAATGTATGATAGTTATGAGGTAATTGAGTGTTACGTTTTTTGGGCTACTGTCCCTTTAAGGATTTGAGATGGAGGGTTAATTAACCAATTAGAAGCTGTGGAAGCTTCTGGAAGGTCTTGGTACCCCTATAAAAACGGGTTCTCTATGGAATTTCTCTCACAGTTGGTCAAGCCTTGGTAAAAGAGCTATACTACACATTACCTTTAAGGCTTGATCATGAAGACCCTCCTCAGGAAGATCTTGGAGAGAGCGGAGAGCAGCGGAGGAGATGACTGGCTGCGGAGGTGCCTGGCACTGGCGGAGGGAGATGAAGCTGGATCCCCAGCGTTGGAAGAAGCGGGTCGAGCCGTAGAGGTACCTGAAGATTCGCCGCCGGAACCCCTCGCAGAAGAGAGCTCAGTTCGGCACCAGAGAACCAGAAGCCGTCCGCCGGAGAGGAGTGTTCCCGCAACGTCGCGTCAAGAGGAGGTGACGGGCAGTCCAGCCGGAAGTTCGTCGGCATTGAGGAGGAGCGCTCGTCGTGACGCGATCATAGAGGCGGGACCAGAGGCAGTACAAGCCATGGCAGTGGCGAAGACAGATCAGCGTGCAGCACTGAAGCGCAGAAGCTCCTCCTCTCCGAAAACGAGCAGTGGGTGTAGAAGACCTTTCGGAAGGGCGGGCCGTTCCTCAGTCTTCAACAGCTGAAATTGCCAGGCAACGGGGAAGCACATCTACAGGAGAAGCACCTGAGCTGCTGTGTCATACAGCAGCCTCTAGAGGCAGAGGTCGGTACTCCTTTAATCAAGATAGCAACGCTGTGTGTCCTTTGAGTTCACAGGCGGCTGAGAGCATTCCTATCACTGTTCATTCAGGTGAGGCTAATAATGCTAATTTGTTAACAGAATTGGTTGGTTCTTTGAATACACTGGTACAAACTATTGCTAAACACTCTCTTCTTCCACAGGCTACCAATGTAACTAGTAATGATAATTTAGTGGATAACTCATTATCACTTTCTAGTGTCAATACCCCTAATTTTACTACTGTGATACCTGAAGTATATAATGTTAATTCACTTACTATAGCTGGGGATAAGAATACGGTTCCTGAAGCTTTATTTAAAGAAGTCCTGCCCTGTGAAGTTTCTCCATTGGGTTTTCATTTGCCCATGTCATTCAAAGAAAAGATATGGAAAGGAGATTTTGTGGACATTATGTCACTACTTCCAGCTATTAAAGAATTTTCTTTCCGCCTGGATAAAAAATCTGAGGATAGACAGGATGACCGTAAGTTTGTTCCCAGATCCTTTTTTAATTTGCTTCAGGGATATTGTATTTTTTCCAGTGTTCTGCCTGAAAGGAAGCATTAATTATGCAGTTTGTTTCAGCATCTAGAACATGTAATGGAGGCATATAGGAATTTTGGTGGTATGGGGTGGTTCCATTATGACAAATCTTTTCGTCAAAAGTTGGCCATACACCCCACCCTTAAGTTTGGAATGAAGGATGTCAGTCTATGCCTAAATCTTTTCACTCCACAGAAGCCTCCTACAGCTAGGCAGAATTCTGTTAGCAATGTACCTACAGCTTATAAGAAGGGAGTTTGTTTTTCCTTTAACGAATCGCAGTGCAGATGGAACACTTCTTGCAGATACAAGCATGAGTGTTCTTTCTGCACTGGGTCGCACCCAGTTGTAAAATGTTATAAAAGAAATTTGTCTTTTCAGTCCCACAGAGAACATGCTAGCAAAGGCTCACACACCAGTGATCCTGGAAAATATGCTCCAGTGGTTGGGCAAATGCCCAAACAAGACGAAAGCTACGTTTTTGATGCAAGGTTTTTACGATGGCTTTCCTTTGCCTTCTTTTCAGGGTGAAGGTTGCGTAGTGGTAAAAAACATGAAATTTGTTTATAGGGCCCCTGATATAGTTTGGAAAAAATTGCAGAGTGAATTGTCTGAAGGTAGGATTGCAGGTCCTTTTTCATCTCCCCCTTTTTAAATTTCCGGATATCACCATTAGGTTTAGTCTCTAAGAAAGAACCAAATATGTTCAGACTTATTCATCATTTATCTTTTCCATCTGGAAGTTCTTTGAATGATGAGATAGATGTGTCTTTATGTTCGGTGTCTGAAGCCTCATACACATGGCCGAGAATCTTGTCGCAAAAAAAAAACATTGTTTTTCTCGACAGGTTTCTTGTCAAGTTTCCTTGCATACACACTGTCAATCCAAAATCTTGTTGTTGTAAAGCGCGGTCACGTACAACACGTACGACGGCAGTATAAAGGGGAAGTTCTATTCCAATGGCGCCACCCCTTGGGCTGCTTTTGCTGATCTCGTGTTACTGCGTGTTAGTAAAAGTTTAGTGAGAGACGATTCGCGCTTTTCAGTCTTCGTGCTTTCAGTACGTTACCGCGTGACCAATGTGCTATCTCCATTACAAACGCTAGTTTTACAAGAAGGTGCGGTCCCGTCTCATACTTGATTCTGACCATGCACGGTTTTTGAAGACTCGGAAAAGCATACACACGAACGGTTTTCTCGTCCAAATACAGTCTGACGAGAATTACGACGAGAAAACTGAGACTCCTGACGAGAAAAAAGAAAGCAGGTCTTCTTTTTTTCTCGTCGAGATTCTGGGCAGTTTTCTTGACGAGAAATCTGAAAGCCTCGTACACACGCACGGTTTACTCGGCAAGAAAGCTCTCCCAACAGTTTTCTTGTCGTTTCTTGCCGAGAAAACCGGTCGTGTGTACGAGGCTTCACTCTTCTTTTGAAGATGCTGTTGAGAAGATTAGGTCAGTCGGTCCAGGGGCTTTGCTGGCCAAAGCCGATATTAAGTCGGCTTTTAGGCTCTCACCTATTGCTCCTGAGGCCTTTAACTCGCTGGGTTTTTTGTTTGACGGGTGTTATTTTTTCGATAAGTGTCTCCCAATGGGGTGTGCACTTTCATGCTCTTATTTTGAGGAATTTTCTTATTTTATTCATTGGGTATTGTCAGTACAGGCGAAATGGGATTGTATAGTCCATTATCTAGATGATTTTTTTATTAATCGGGCCAAAGGATTCAAATTTTTGTTTAAACTTGCTAATTGTTTTGGGATCCCCTTAGCTTCAGAAAATCAGTGATTGAATTTTTGGGAATCCTTATAGATACAGCTTCATCAGAATTTAGGTTGCCAGTGCAGAAAATCGTCAGATTAAAACATTTAATTTACGTTTTCTTACGTAGGAAGAAAGTCATTCTGAGAGAAATGCAATCTTTACTAGGTTTATTAGCATTCACATCTAGGGTGATGCCTGTTAGCCGTATATTTTCTAGAGGTTTATACCTTGCTCCTGCAGGTTTAAAATCACCATTCTCCCACATCTGCATAACTGAAGCTCTTAAAGAGGACTTAATAGTAAGGGCAAATTTTTTACAATGGGCGCTCTCTTTTTCAGGACAAGTTCAATTTTGCAGCCATTTGGAAAGAGCACTGGTGTTGTGGGGCGCGGCCAGAGGCTTGGATCGCCAGGGAATTGACAAAAAATATTGTTCTTTTGGAACTCTTTCCAGTGGTACCTGCAGTTGAAATCTGGGGTCGGTTTTTTGTGAACAAGCGCATCCTGGTTAAAACGGATAACAAGGGTGTGCTTTTTGCAATCAACTGTTTATCATCAAAGTCATTACCAGTTGTTAAATTATTGCGTCATTTAGTCTTTTTATGCCTTAAATAGAATATATGGATAAAGGCTCAGTTTACACCAGGTATAGATAATAATTAGCAGATTCACTTTCTCGTTTTCAGATGAATCTTTTTCGTCAGTTACTTCCCAATGCAGACTTGGAAGGCCATCCTTCCCCAGTACATCTATGGGATTTGATTTGAATCTGGTCTCTCAAGCAATAAAAAATTCTGTAGCATCGAAGACTTGGAATGAATATTCCAGAGCTTGGAAAAAAAGGGAGCTGTTCTGCTCACATAACAAGTTTTTTGACTTATTTCCAGCCGAGGATAGGATTTTATTATTTATAGAATCCTTAATGCTTGATAGGTTTTCTCCAAGCCACATAGTTAAACTTTTAGCTGGCATTTCTTTCTTTTGCCATATTAGGCATATGCCCGCTTGCAACAGTTATTTTTCTGTGAGACAAGCATTGAAGGGATATAAAAGAGTGAATTATGTTCCAGATGATAGGCGTCCTATATCTATGGATATGTTGTAAAAACTGTGTAGAATTATGAGTTCCATCTGTTTTTCTTCATTCGAAGCACTATTGTTTAGGTCTGCTTTTGTGCTATCATTTTTTGGGGCTTTAAGGATCTCGGAACTTGTTCCTCCCAACAAGAACTGTTTGTCTGGGTTGCAAAAAGATCACATTGTTTTCAACGGTAATACGATTAAACTTTTTATAAATAAATCTAAGACAGATTAATTGGGTAGAGGTCAGTGGTTAGTGATCTCTCCTTGTGTTAATGAACTTATTTGCCCAGTAATCACTCTGAGTAAAAATGCAGCCTTACGCCCTAATTTTTCTGGTAAATTTTTGTTACATTTGGATGGTAGTCCTCTTACTAATTTTCAGTTTAATGCTGTTTTAAAAAAAGGTCTTAATGTTTTGGGTTTAAAAGGTTTTAAGTTCACGACACATTCTTTTAGAATCGGAGCAGCATCAGTGGCAGCGCAAAATGGTATGTCAAATGAGGACATTATGAAAATAGGTAGGTGGGGCTCCAAGTGTTTTAAAACGTACATTCGTCCTAATTTATTTTTTTGATCTCTCTAGGGATCAGAAAATGTGTTTGGATCATAGGACACTCCTACATTTATTGGGCAAGGAAAAGAGCTGTACAGCGAATTTACACCGAAAATTTGTCGATGCCTCAGGATGAGTTTATAGTTCTTTGGAAAGGCATTAGAGGTCTTTGATGGTTTCATCTTTTTAATGTTTTAGCTAGATTAATTGAAGTTTGGCCCTTGCCTAATATTCAAATTATTCATCCTGGTTGGAATGACTTGTGTAAGGTTAGAATGTTAGATTACATTTTTCAAATTAAAAGTGATATTCAAGTGTAGCGGGTATGTACTTTCCCGGGTGTAATTCAAACTGGCAGAGTCACCAGCGATGTACAGTTCCTTGCGGTCCAGCAGGTGGCGCTGTCGCCTTGGGCTGGGGTTGAACCACTGCTGTGTGCTGTGCCTCCTTTTTGTCCTCCCTCGGCAGCGGTATGGTGGGGCGGGGAACCCGCCGTGCTTGCTGGGAGAGGGTATAAAGGGGCCGGCCATCTTTGTCACGGGGTCGAGTCCCAGGCACCTTCAGCCTGAGGGCGGTGGTTCGTGTGGGTCCTCTAGGCAGCCTAGGCCTAGAGGATGTCCGGAGGTCGTGTTCTATCCCAGGCACCTTTAGCCTGGGGTGAGGTACTCGGATAGAGGTCTGGAGCTCAGTGCCCAACACTGAGTTCCACGAGGGAAGGAGGTCCTAGGGAACCCAAGGATTGGGTACCCGAATCCGGAAGGCGTAATGGACTGGCGGGAGCTACTCACTTGAAGACCGGGTGCAGCAGATTGCCAGTGACAGGTGAGCCTTCTATCGGAGACAGGAAAGTGGAGAGTTCATTGTGTCTGGGCCTACTCGCATCCACACCTTCTTGTTTGTTCTGTTCTTTAAGGGAGTCTAACTGATTGTGCTGCTCACTCGAGAAGAATAAAGGAGTGTTGGACTTTAATGGTGTGGGGCTCTTTTCTGGTGGACATTGTTCAAGGTAACTCCAGGTGTACAACACTGACCCGAAGGTAGAGAAAGAACTTTGCTTACACCGCACGGACACATGTGGTGAAGGCTTGGCATGGTGACCCCGCTCTCTCCCCTCTAAGATACCCCTAGACAAGAAGAGAAACGAGCTAATGCAAAGAGGGGAGGGAGGAGGAATCACAGCTTTGACAGCCATCCCTGCGCACACTGCAGCGACCGCGGAGGAGGTCGTGAAAACTCAACGGGAGAAATCCGAGGATGCTGACTCGGTCACCACGATCTCACAGCGTCCACCACCGAAGAGAAAGACCGGTATGGTAGCCCCGACCAGCGGTTGTGGTGGACCATCTCGCCCGCTTACGCCCGGCCCGGACGGATCCGTCGGCAAGAATTCCGGACGTCCCGTTTCAAGCAAAGGCCGAGGTAAGCCAGGCAGAGAGATTTGGTGTGTGGGAAGAGGTGAAAACTCAGTCTCCACTACAGGGTACCTGCCCGCGGAGGAGTGTGAAACCTCTGACCTGGAGTCGCTCTCGGACATGGGAGACGACGTTGCTATAGACGAACTGTTTGCAGAAAAGGGCTGGGACAAAGTACCTCTAGCTTCATCCCGCAGAAACAGGGATCCACCTATGTCTACAGGGGAAAGTACACCGCGGGTGGAGGCACCAGCGCCTGAAGAGGGGTCCCGTCCCCGGCCTGCCTCTACATCCCCGATACCATCTGTACCGAAGACCGGGGAAAAGAGACTGCTGTTGCGGGCACCAATGCCCAGATCAGATGTAATCAAGGTCCCTCGCCACCCGGACTCGATAGTTTTGCCTGGCGAAGGGGACAGAGCTACTATGCCTCCTTTGGCCAGACTACAACGCCTATTTGGCCAGAATGTTGCTGCGGAGTACGGATGGGAGTATTCATACTTGTCCAAGGAGCTGCTCTATGAGGTGGAAGTGTGCCGGGAGTGCTGGTACAATGACTTTGTGTGGACTCACCTTCAGATTCCACACGCCCGCAGGTACCTGGCATGCTCTCCCAAGGCCTCTCAATGTTTTAAGGACTGCAAGACAGAGTGGATGTTGGGATGGCATGTGTGTTAATTTTCTTTCTTTTCCCTCTGCAGGAGAGCATCCCATCAAGACCACTGAGTATGGGGGGGGTCTTAGTCAGGATGGGAGGGGAAAAGTATAATGTGAATATGTGATTCAAAAGTTATAGTTAAATGTTGTTGTTTCCCTTCCTTTTTCTTTTTATACAGGGCTCAGACACAATTGCTTTAGTTGATCAAGTTTTTTCAAAAAGTTATATTTTTGTACAGTTGTTAGTTGGTCTCTGGATTGGATTATGCCAGCCCTTGAGGGTATGATTTGTTCCAGACACTGGGGACCAGTGTCAAATTACCAGGGGGAGAGTGTAGCGGGTATGTACTTTCCCGGGTGTAATTCAAACTGGCAGAGACACCAGCGATGTACAGTTCCTTGCGGTCCAGCAGGTGGCGCTGTCGACTTGGGCTGGGGTTGAACCATTGCTGTGTGCTGTGCCTCCTTTTTGTCCTCCCTCGGCAGTGGTATGGTGGGGCGGGGAACCCGCTGTGCTTGCTGGGAGAGGGTATAAAGGGGCCGGCCATCTTTGTCACGGGGTCGAGTCCCAGGCACCTTCAGCCTGAGGGCGGTGGTTCGTGTGGGTCCTCTAGGCGGCCTAGGCCTAAAGGACGTCCGGAGGTCGTGTTCCATCCCAGACACCTTTAGCCTGGGGTGAGGTACTCGAATGGAGGTCTGGAGCTCAGTGCCCAACACTGAGTTCCGCGAGGGAAGGAGGTCCTAGGGAACCCAAGGATTGGGTACCCGAATCCGGAAGGCGTAATGGACCGGCGGGAGCTACTCACTTGAAGACCGGGTGCATCAGATTGCCAGTGACAGGTGAGCCTCCTATCGGAGACCGCCAGGAAGGAACATCCCCCCCTCGCTAGGAGACCTCAGCCCACTTTCAGGAAGGAAAGTGGAGAGTTTATTGTGTCTGGGCCTACTCGCATTCCACACCTCCTTGTTTGTTCCGTTCTTTAAGGGAGTCTAACTGATTGTGCTGTTCACTCGAGAAGAATAAAGGAGTGTTGGACTTTAATGGCGTGGGGCTCTTTTCTGGTGGACATTGTTCAAGGTAACTCCAGGTGCACAACACTGACCCGAAGGTAGAGAAAGAACTTTGCTTACACCGCACGGACACATGTGGTGAAGGCTTGGCGTGGTGACCCCGCTCTCTCCCCTCTAAGATACCCCTAGACAAGAAGAGAAACGAGCTGATGCAAAGAGGGGAGGGAGGAGGCCGCTACACAAAGATTCCAGTTAGTTTCGCCTAACACGGTAGTTATTTTTTCGGAAATTATACCCAGACTGTGTTGGTTCTCTTCTGGACAGAACAAAGTTATGGAAAAAATTTGAAAAAGGATCAATAGGGCAGTTTCAAAATTTTTACCGGTCGTTCGTGGTTTTGCGTATCGACATATAGATTTGGAAGGTGGCATTCCTGGATTCTACCGTCAGGATGGAGTACACCTTTTAGATATTGGCATCGATCTGTTTAACTTAGGTTTACAGACTTGTATTGAAATGGTCGTGGTTATGGGTTAGGCCGGTTCTTTGTTTTTTCAAAACACGTCCCGGCTTGTGGGGATGTTTAATGTTAAAATAATTTATTTTGGCTCGAGTTCCAAAAACTGAGCTTATATATTTGTTGGTTTTCTGATTTATTGAATTTTGGTTTAATAAAGATTTTAATAATGCTTAATTTTATACCAATAAAGTGCCACGGCCATTATTTTATGCCAATATGTTTTTTCGTGTGTTTTTTCTTTAAGCCATAAGTTTTTTATGAAGGATATTTAATTTTGTAAGTTTTTTAAGGGGATGTGGGCTGCATGCAATCCCATGTAAGAGGAGGGAACAAGCATTTGGGCCCGCCTTCATGGGCTTGCTGCAGCCCTGTCTCCTTCCCGCCCCAAAAATGTATGATAGTTATGAGGTAATTGAGTGTTACGTTTTTTGGGTTACTGTCCCTTTAAGGATTTGAGATGGAGGGTTAATTAACCAATTAGAAGCTGTGGAAGCTTCTGGAAGGTCTTGGTACCCCTATAAAAAGGGGTTCTCTATGGAATTTCTCCCACAGTTGGTCAAGCCTTGGTAAAAGAGCTACCCACCCTACCCACCCTGTCGTTGGCACTTATGTGGTTTAAGTCACCCTGGATTCCTGGGGGGGATGTTTAATGTTAAATTTATTTATTTTGGCTCGAGTTCCAATAACTGAGCTTATATATTTATTGGTTTTCTGATTTATTGAATTTTGGTTTAATAAAGATTTTAATAATACTTAATTTTATACCAATAAAGTGCCACAGCCATTATTTTATGGCAATATGTTTTTTCGTGTGTTTTTTCTTTAAGCGGTAAGTTTTTTATGAAGGATATTTAATTTTGTAAGTCTTATAAGGGGATGTGGGCTGCATGAAATCCCATGAGATTTTCAGCATTTTTGCACTAGCGTTGTTTTTTTTTTAGCTTTTTTTTAGCTGTAGTGTTTTTTAGCTTTTTTTTTTTGTAAAACTATACTCCCACACAAGCTAAAGGCTCAAAAACACAGAATAGCCACGTTTTTTCAGCTCTTATTTAGGAGCGTTTTAACAGCTGTAAAACTCCTCTTAATGCATGGACACATAGGATAACAAGCACCCAGAGTCAGAGAAGAGTCCATGGCTTTGTTTTTGTTATTTATTAGGGGTTAATAGCTTGGATAGGGATGGGAGGTTATAGGGGTGCCCACTTGACTTCAACAACTTCCTATATACATCTATATACAGTCTCTTCCTTCTTTCCTCCTGCACAAACACTTGCTTGCTCTAACGGAATCACCCATGAGATGATCTAACAGGCTCCCAGTCAGATTTAGTAACAGCCATGACTATTGTATACTAGGGAAGAGCTTCATGTTCGAGTCAAACCCATGTTCGGCTCGAACATCGTCTGTTCGGCTGTTCGCCGAATTGCGAACATTATGGGCCGTTCGCGCCAAATTCGAGTGGCGCGTCACGGCTCATAATTCAGTGCAGTGCATTGCTGGCTGATGATTGGCCAAGCATGCACTATGACCCCGCATGCTTTGGCCAATCACAGCGCACAAAAAACGGAGAGCCATAATTGGTCAAAGCCACGGTGGCTTTGGCCAATTATGTCTCAGGGGGTTTAGTACACGTCCCACACTATATAAGGCCGCCTCCATGGCGGCCTTGTGTAGTGTGTTGTGGTGGTTAAAGAGAGAGCTTACAGAGAGAGAGAGAGACAGTGTCATTTATATTGAGATAGATAGAGCAGGCAGGCGAGTCAGTTAGCTGCAGTTACAGTGTGTAGAGGATATATATGCATCCTAGGTGTTGTATATATATTTATACACTGTATTCAGTTTAGCTAGATCCGTTCCTGTTATTCTCTATACTGTGACAGGCAGGCAGGTGATTGTGCTAGCTGCAGTGTTTCACTTAGTGTCTGTGTGCTTTGCATAGCGTTCAACTAAAGCTTACCTGAATACAATTAGTGGTGTTCTCATAATAAAACCACAGGCAGGGAGCTACATTAATTTCATTTAGTGTACTTCTGTCCTTTGCACAGCGTTCACTTAAAGGAACCTGAATACAATTGGTGGTGTTCTCATAATAAAACCACAGGCAGAGAGCTGCAAGTATTTTCAGTTAGGCTGCATTCACACCTGAGCGTTTTGTCGCCTGAAGCCTGAAGCTACAAAACGCTAGAGGGGAAAAAATCCATTATTCTCTATGGAGATGGTTCACATCTCCACTCCAAAACGCCTGAAGCCGAACGCCTGAAGCTCAAACAAGTTCAGGACCCTTTTTTGTCACGCGAATCGGGCAGATTTGGGCGTTTTTCTGCTTTTTACATTGGTGACCCTTGGACCTGTACAAAATCGCGGCAAAAACGCTGTAAAAACACGGAAAATTGCGCGACTTTCTGCCTGAAAACGCTATGTTAAAGTGTGAATGGGGCCTTAGTGTACTGTGCCCTCTGCGCAGTGTGCACCTAAAACTAACTGAAGACAATTGCTGCTTTTCTCATACTAATACCACAGCAGGCAGTTGATTCTGATAGCTGCATTATAATCAGTATATATATATATATATATATTGTGAGGGGGTTAACTCGGTAGCGGGTGTGTGTGACCCCCTGGTTGGGCTCCCCACACAAAAACAGGGCCAGCAGACGGAGGTTGTGGTTTTCAAAATCAAAAGGTGCGGTTTATTTCTCTATGTACAGTGACAAAACACAGCAAAGCCAAAAAGAAACAAACAAAATAAATCCTGGTCAGTTTGACCTCTGACTAAACATGCAGGTTTCCTAAACTAACAACTGGGATCAGCCTGGTGCTGTCCTAGTCCCTAAGTCCCTGGTTTAGTAAAAGTCCAAACAAATAGCCACACAGGCTTTGCCTCACCGCACAGGGGTTCACTCTCCCTAGACAGTCCACACAGGTCTGGTTCCAGGCATGAGCTAACATCTAATGAATCTGGGAGTTTTTATAGAGGCCTTAAACGAACTGACAGGCTTCAGCTGGTCTCATCAACTCCCTGCCTCACGACGCCCAGCACTCTCCCTAGAGGTATGAGTCATTCATGAGCCCACTAGCCTCAGCTGGGCTTCATCAACTCCCTAGTTGTATAAGTCGGCATAAAGCCTGAATCTGGGAGAAATATATCTACCCCCCTGGATGCAACCAGGTGACTTTACCTTCCTGCTGTCACATACCCCCCCCTCTTGTTTTAACCTTGGGGTTGGAACACCAGCAATCAGGCATTCATGTACTCGAGACAAAGCATCCACATTCCCCATTTGAACGCCAGGGCGATGCTTTACTGTGAAGTTGAATTCCTGTAGGGCCAGGAACCACCTATTCACTCTTCTATTTGTCTCCTTGTTTTGAGCCATCCACTTTAACGGAGCGTGATCCGTAACCATGTCAAAGTGCCTACCTAGCAGATAGTACCGAAGGGAATCTAGAGCCCACTTCACCGCTAAACACTCCTTTTCAACCGTGGCGTAATTTACCTCATGGGACTTCAACTTCCTGCTGAGGTAAATGACTGGGTGCTCTTCCCCGTTCCAGACCTGGGACAATACTGCTCCTAACCCCACATCTGACGCATCACTTTGTACGACAAAGTCTTTAGAGAAGTCGGGTGAGTACAACACTGGCTGGCTACATAAGGCTTGTTTCAAGAATTGGAATGCTGCCTCAGCCTCGGGGGTCCATTTAATCATGACCGACCCTTTCCCTTTCGTCAGGTTGGTTAGGGGCACAGCCTTAGAAGCAAAGTGGGGAATGAAGCGCCGATAATAACCCGCGATTCCCAGAAAGGCTCGTACCTGCTTCTTGCTGTTGGGACGTGGCCAACTCTGGATGGCCTCGACTTTGTTGAGTTGGGGTTTTATTACTCCCCTGCCAATGGTGTACCCAAGATATTTGGCCTCCTCCTGCCCAATGGTACACTTCTTGGGGTTAGCCGTAAACCCCGCTTCCCGAACAGAGTCCAGGACTGCTTGCACTTTTGGCAGATGTGAGGCCCAATCTGTGCTATGGACAATTACGTCATCCAGGTAAGCCGCAGCATACTTCCGATGGGGCCTCAGCATCTGGTCCATTTTCCGCTGGAATGTGGCCGGCGCATTCTGTAACCCGAACGGCATTCTCTTATATTGGAACGCCCCGTCTGGGGTTACAAATGCGGTTTTCTCTTTGGCCGACTTGGCCAGGGGAATTTGCCAATACCCTTTTGTGAGGTCAAGAGTCGTCATGTATCGGGCTGTTCCCAGCCGGTCGATCAACTCATCTATACGTGGCATGGGGTAGGTGTCAAATTTTGTAACTTTGTTCAACTGACGAAAATCGTTACAAAATCGCCAGCTCCCATCCGGTTTAGGCACCAACACAATGGGACTAGACCAATCACTTTGGGACTCCTCTATCACCCCTAAGTTCAGCATTTTCTGTACTTCCTCCCGTATTGCCTCCCGTCGGGCCTCTGGGATCCGATAGGGTTTTAACTTCACCCTTTCACCGGGCGGGGTAATAATATCATGCTCTACCCCAGATGTTTGTCCCGGCAGCTCAGAGAACACCTCCTTGTTGCGAAGCACAAACTCCTTAACCTCCTGTTGTTGGGGTTGTGACAAGGTGGCTGCTATTCCAACCTCCGGAATCACGCAACCAGTTTGAGCTGGTGACCAAGTTTCTGCGACTAGGGACTCTCTATCCCTCCAGGCTTTCAACAGATTAACGTGATATATCTGTTCGGGCTTTCGCCTTCCTGGTTGTCTGACCTTGTAATTCACTTCGCTCACTTTTTCCATTATCTCGTAGGGGCCTTGCCATTTGGCAAGGAATTTACTTTCAACCGTAGGGACAAGTACCAATATCCTATCCCCCGGGGAAAAGGTACGGGTCTTTGCTCCACGGTTGTACACTCTCTGCTGTGCCAACTGCGCTTGGGCCAAATGTTCCTTCACGATGGGCATTACCTGTGCAATTCGATCTTGCATCAGGGCGACATGCTCAATCACACTCCTGTGGGGAGAACTCTCACTTTCCCAAGTTTCCTTGGCAATATCCAACAGCCCTCTTGGGTGTCTCCCATACAGTAACTCAAAGGGGGAGAATCCCGTAGAGGATTGGGGCACCTCCCTAATAGCAAACATCAAATAAGGAAGTAGACAGTCCCAATCCTTTCCATCTCTATCCACCACTTTCTTCAACATTTGTTTTAGGGTTTTGTTGAATCTTTCAACCAGCCCATCGGTTTGGGGGTGATACACAGATGTACGCAATTGCGTCACTTTGAACAATTTACACAGCTCTTTCATAACCCGGGACATAAAGGGTGTACCTTGGTCCGTAAGCAGTTCTTTACAAATACCCACCCGGCTAAAAACAAGAGATAGCTCTTTGGCTATGGTTTTGGCCGAGGTATTTCTGAGAGGGATCGCTTCTGGATAACGGGTGGCATAGTCCATTATAACCAATATGTACTGGTGCCCCCTAGCGGACTTGATTATAGGACCTACCAAATCCATTGCGATTCTCTCAAACGGGACCTCAATGATGGGTAGAGGGACCAGCGGGCTACGGAAATGTGGCATCGGGGCCGACCTCTGACACACAGGGCAGGAGGAACAATAATTTTCTATGTCCTTCATCACCCCAGGCCAATAGAATCTCTGTAATACCCTCTCTCGGGTTTTCTCTGTCCCCAGATGACCTCCAAGAATGTGCCCATGGGCCAACTCCAACACCAACTTCCTGTAAGGTTTGGGCACCACCAGCTGCTCAACGGTTTCTTCTGCCCTTTTTGCCACCCGATACAGTAGGTCCTTCTCTACGCTGAAGTATGGGTAAGTGCAGGTATTATCTGGGTTCACTAACTCGCCATCTATTTCCACTACGTTTTCCCGTGCCTTTATTAGGGCGGGGTCTTTTAACTGTTCTGTGGCAAAATTTTCCCTGTGAACCTCCAGATCAGAAAACTCCACAGACGGTAGGTTTTCGTCTGAGGAGGTGGGCTCCTCTCCAGTTTCTTGAGTCTCCCCTGCCAATACTGACAAGGGAAATTCTGGAGAGTCCTCACCACTCTCAGAGGAGTTCTGGCTATCACATTCCTGGTACATAGGGGCACCAGTGGGGGGCTCAGGATCATCCCACAGTTCCCAGAACTTCGGAAAATCCCTTCCCACAATGGCATCATGCGGTAATTGAGATACTAACCCCACTGGATGAGAGAGGGTACCTTTGGGGGTCTCGAAACACACTGTAGTCACTGGATACTCTCGGGTGTCCCCATGCACACAAATAACAGCTACCTTGCTATTCCCAGAGACCTCTGTTTTAACTAATTCAGCCTTTATCAGGGTCACAAGGCTACCTGAATCCAGTAATACCACAACATTTCTACCATTAATACACATTTTGCATAAATGTTTCTCAGTTCCCCGAATGGCAGTGCATGCGACTGTCGCACACAGCGACTGACGTCTGTCCATCAGAAAGTCACATTGCATGGGTTCCTCCACAACCGGGCAATTTGCTGCAATATGTCCCGCTTGCCGGCAGCGGTAGCAAACGATCCTTCTTGCGGCCTCTTGAGCCGCTGATTTCCCAGGCTGTTCTCGCCAAACTTGGGGTAGAGCTCCCACCCTCTCACTCTCTCCACCCTCACCCCTTGGAATCCTCTTATCCGCCCCTGGGGATGGTCTGGTCTTAGGGTGGAAAGTCCGAGAGTCTCTGGAAGAGGCCGTCAGGTTCTCTGCAGCCAAGTATCTCTCTACACAATCCACAAGTTTACCGGCCGTTTCTGGGTCTCCATGGCTTACCCACTTTTGAATGGCGGTAGGAAGAGCTCTCAAGAAACGATCCATCACAACACGTTCCACAATCTCCGGTGCGGACAAAGTCTCTGGCTGTAGCCACTTCCTGCTCAGGTGAATGAGATCATACATTTGAGACCTGGGGGGTTTTCCAAGCTGGAAAGTCCAGTTTTGCACACGCTGAGCCCGGACAGCCAGGGTGACACCCAGCCTTGCCAATATTTCAGCTTTTAGCATCACATAGTCTTTTGCTTGGTCAGGCTCTAGGTCATAGTAAGCCTTCTGCGATTCACCAGTTAACAGAGGAGCCACCAGTCCAGCCCACTGCTCCTCAGGCCACTTTTCTCTTTCAGCAGTCCTTTCAAATGTGGTCAAAAATACCTCTGGATCATCCTCTCCAGTCATTTTTGTCAATAAACGACTCACCCCAAAGGACGCGGTATTAGTGGGACGGCTTTCCTCACTGGTCTGCGGACGTTGCTGCATTACTGCTTCCATTTGTTGTAGTCTCTGCTCTTGCTTCTGTAACAGGTCTATGAAGCGGGCCTCAGATTGCTGCTGGGCTTGTTGATGAGCTTGCTGCTGGGCTGCAAGGCTCCTTTGCAAACCTGCATTTGTCTGCTGTTGATTGGCATTTGCTAGAGCCAGCTGTTTCAGTATCTCCTCCATGCTGGCTTAAAAAAAACTGCCACTGGTTCTCCACCAACTGTGAGGGGGTTAACTCGGTAGCGGGTGTGTGTGACCCCCTGGTTGGGCTCCCCACACAAAAACAGGGCCAGCAGACGGAGGTTGTGGTTTTCAAAATCAAAAGGTGCGGTTTATTTCTCTATGTACAGTGACAAAACACAGCAAAGCCAAAAAGAAACAAACAAAATAAATCCTGGTCAGTTTGACCTCTGACTAAACATGCAGGTTTCCTAAACTAACAACTGGGATCAGCCTGGTGCTGTCCTAGTCCCTAAGTCCCTGGTTTAGTAAAAGTCCAAACAAATAGCCACACAGGCTTTGCCTCACCGCACAGGGGTTCACTCTCCCTAGACAGTCCACACAGGTCTGGTTCCAGGCATGAGCTAACATCTAATGAATCTGGGAGTTTTTATAGAGGCCTTAAACGAACTGACAGGCTTCAGCTGGTCTCATCAACTCCCTGCCTCACGACGCCCAGCACTCTCCCTAGAGGTATGAGTCATTCATGAGCCCACTAGCCTCAGCTGGGCTTCATCAACTCCCTAGTTGTATAAGTCGGCATAAAGCCTGAATCTGGGAGAAATATATCTACCCCCCTGGATGCAACCAGGTGACTTTACCTTCCTGCTGTCACAATATATATATATATATATATATATATATACACACATATACATCCCACCTTTGTGCAGCTACATCTCACTGCAGGCCATTAGTATGTCTGGAAGGCAAAAAAGGAGAAGCAGACAGTCACGAGGCAATAAAAGAGGGCAAGCAGGCTCTGTGTCTAGAGGCAACAGTGCTGGTCATGGACACGGTGCATCCTCATAAGCACGTGGCCGTGGGACACGCTTGACCTTCTTTTCGGCAGCTGGCCATGTTAAGCCGCAACATGCCCAAGACTTGGTAGAGTTGATGACCAAGCCGTCCTCATCCTCCTCATCCTCTCTCACCCAGGCTCAGGGTACTTTGTCTGGCAAAGCAGCTGCTAAAGCGGGCTCATCACTCGGCTCAATGGCATCAGTCACTCCTTCCCTAGCCCCACCATGTCCTCCTGGAAGTCCCCCGAACTGTTTGACCACAGTGTTGGGTACATGCTCCAGGAGGATGCCCAGCGTTTTGAAGGCTCCGATGATGGAACCCAGCTAGAGGAAGGCAGTAACGTGAGCCCAGAGAGAGGGGGTAGTAACGTAAGTACAGAGAGAGGGGGTGCCCAACAAGGACAGCTATCTGGCAGTCATGTTCCCCCAGCTGCAGCATACTGCCAGATCTGCTCCAGTGATGAGGAGGGGGGGACGATGAGGTCACTGACTCCACGTGGGTGCCTGATAGGAGAGAGGCCCCTTTCCTCCATGCACAGCACCGCCACTGCCTATGTGAGCACTCCAGTGATAGGAAGCAGGTGAAGGTGGCTGTGTAGACACATAGGTGGGCGAGTCTGTGTGCAGGGGGGAGGGGGCAGGACGGGGCTTTGCTGGTGCTCTGTCCCACAGTTTAAAGTTGCTGCCACCGCTCAGGGAAGTGGCCTGTCTGCAACAGGTGAGGGATCGGGACCTACCTCTGTCTCAGGGCACTATGCTGCATTGCCGACCTGCCTTCAGCAGCCCGCGCTGCCTGTGAAAAAAGTCCCGCCCTCCTCCTAGACCAGCTCTTGTGATAGACAGAACACTGCGTCTATCACATGAGCTGGTCTAGGAGGAGGGCGGGACTTTTGTCACAGCGCGGCCAAACTTTTCACACAGAACTCTGACCGCTGTGTGACAGGAGGAGGGAGGGGAGCGCTGCAGTCACCCACAGGCACAGCTTACCTCAAAGCGGCCCCAGGGCAGGCAGCCTACCGGGAAATCTCCCGATATCCCGGTAGGCCAGTCCGGCCCTGCCCCTAAACCATCTATTGCCTAGCTCCCTGTTCCCTTAGTCATGCCAGCCCTCTGTTTCATTTCTTTGTTGCTTTACTTCGGGTTTCTCTGGGCTTTTTTTCAGGGGGAACTTGGTGGAACTCAGTTCCACCACCTCTGGCTCAGACCCTTGGGGGAGGGGGGGGCTGCTCACCATAATCACTTGTAAACAGAGAAGTCCGGTTTCTGTGTTTACAAGTGACAGCTCTGCAATCTGTGAGTAGCCCCCTGAACTCTGCACTCTGTATGTAATGCAATCCTGGTATTTAATGCCCCTTTAAGACTCTCCTACTGTTCGTTAAATTTGACTGACCACACCCACTATTTGATGTGAGTTGGAGGATGTGTGATGGTGGAGGGGTTTTGGGGGGTCGTGGTTGAGTTTCAGCACCTATTGTTTGAGAAAAAAAGCCCTGGCAACAGCCCATTACAGGCAGCAACTTGCAGCCCCTTTAAGTGTAGCTCAGATATAGTGAAACAGCATGTAACTTCTCTGTGGCTACTGATCCCAGCACCACCTCTTCAGGCACTGCCAACCCACCTGTCTGCAGATGCCCCTTTCACCAGCCCTCCTGACTGTCTTTCTACACCAGTCCACCCGACTGACTCTTCCCCAGCCCATCCAACTGACTCTCAGGAGATCTCTCAGAGAAGGATGAAGACTTAAGCACACCACTGTCTTCAAGAGAGACTGGCTACATGTGGCAAGTCCCCCCCCCCCCTTTGTTAATAGGCTTGTGCAATTCGTTTCATAACAAAACTAAATTTGTACAAGTTTAGCAACTTTCGGACATTCGGAAGCATTAGAATTTCCGAACAAAGCAATTACGAATAAAACCGAATCCAAAATAAATTAAATCGCCAATAGTGAATGCCCGAATGCCTTCGGCATAATTCGTTGTTGCGTTAATGCGGCCTAATGCAATAGCAAGACGACTTGTTGTGATCCGCCATTGTGAGAGACACGGAAAATTAAGAATTAACGAACCAAAAAAAGTTACGAATGTACGAATCCATTTGAAGCACAATAACGCTCTGCTCTTCTCTCTGCTCCTCCCTCACCGTGGTGAACTCCCTCTCAAAATGTGTACAGGGGCAGAAGCTATAGCCGCATGTCAAAAACTAAAGTAAAATACGAGATTTAGAATCGTTACAAATAACCGCAATGTATTTAGAAAAGTACGAATCCATTCGAAGCACGTTAGGCAGCGCCACTGTGATAGAGACACGGAAAATTACGAATCAACGAACCAAAAAAAAGTTACAAAAGTAGGAGTTGTGTCCAGAATCAACGAAAAACAATGTACTCTACCGAAAGTACGAATTATAAATCAACTAAAAATAAGGCTTACGTTAATACGAATCATTCCAATTCAACGAAAAATGTCACTTGCGAAAATACGAACACGAAAAATCCCATTTAGCAAAATTACGAATGATTACGAATCAACAGAACCAAAAAGAAACTAAACTAAACAATTTTTTCCGTTGTGCACAAGTCTATTTGTTAGTCCCCAACAGTTTTGCACTACTCACTCTGTCCTCTCTTGCTCACTTGCCTCCTGGAACACTTCCTCGTCTGTGTTATAGCCAGAACTTTCCAGGACCTGACACCCGGCCCAAGGCAGGACACCCCCCTCAGACTAGGGGGCACCCCCGAGGGTCACAGATAGCCTTCTCAACACTGTATCTCCATCTTCCACCCGATTGCCCCTGCTGGCATGGTTCACGTCTATTTATAACATATTCTCTGTCCCCTGCCAGCCCATTACTGGGGATTGGCTGAGGCCCCATAAATATGCATGGCGGCTCCTCCTAACCCCTGCCCTCTTATTCTAGAAGATTCTCCAAACTTCTAGACCAGGGGGAGGCACAAGGGAGCTGCCAAGATGAGTCATCCAGCTCTGGACTTTAATGAACCCTGACCCAGATTCCATGGCTCAGGCTTAGCCCTGAGCCAAGCTATATTTTACCTATACTAACTTCTAGCACACACTAGAGGGTGCTATAACCAAGTTAATTGATCAATCAACTTGGGTACAACCAGCCTGCCAGATTCACTTGCAATTATTGCTAGTGGCTGCAATAGCCGCTAGCAATAATCACTTTCTTCTTCCGGGGGGGGGGGGGGAGTGGGGGTGGGCGGGTGAAACCATCCCTGCTGGGAGAAGACAGTGATCATTGCTAGCGGCTATTGCTAGCAGACAATTGCTCGGCAGAAGGGATTCCTGTGTCAGCACTGTCTGTGTTGATGGGAGAATCATGCAAATTTCTTTCCTGCAACCCGTGGTCTATGGCATGCCTAATAGCAGTAAACTGGCTGTGCACTGAAGCAGGCTTGATCTGAACAAGCTGTCCAATTGCAAAAACAGGAGCTAGGTTTAGGAACATGTGTACTAGCAAAGGACGGAACAGTGCGCTGTAGTAATCCCAACCCGCACGGATTTCTGACTTTCCCGCATAGCCACTTACTTTCCGCATTCCCGCACTTCCCACATCCCCCCCAGCCCGCTCACCAACTCAACAACTTTGTCCCGCAGTTGCATATTCAAAAGTTGGGAGGTATGGTAATGTATTAGCTGCAAATTAAATATACAGCGGGTAAAATAAATATTGAACACATCACCATATTTCTAGGCAAATATATTTCTAAAGGTGCTACTTACATGAAATATTCACTACATGTCGGTA
The DNA here is from genome assembly GCA_029206835.1 of Rana muscosa. Taxonomy (NCBI): domain Eukaryota; kingdom Metazoa; phylum Chordata; class Amphibia; order Anura; family Ranidae; genus Rana; species Rana muscosa. The sequence continues at coordinate 57,637,386 of CM055117.1, read as the reverse complement.
ACAACCCATGCAATCCATATATAGAGAGAAACCAAAACAAATAAGTTCAGAATTTATGTTATGTGTAATAAAAACACAGGGAAAAAGTATTGAACACATGAAGAAAGGGAGGTGCAAAAAGGCATGGCAAGCAAAGACACCAGCTGAAATCCATCAGTAATTAGAAAGCAACTAATGGCCTAAAAAAGGTGTCTTATTACCAAGGTGTCACACAAAAAACATCTCATGATGGGTAAAAGCAAAGAACTTTCTCAAGACCTTTGCAACCTTATTGTTGCAAAACATACTGATGGCATTGGTTACAGAAGGATTTCTAAACTTCTAAATGCTCCAGTGAGCACCGTTGGGGCCATAATCCGGAAGTGGAAAGAAGATAATTTCACCATAAACCAGCCATGACCAGGTGCTCCTCGCAAGATTTCTGACAGAAGAGTGAAAATAATTATCAGATGGGTTGTCGAAGAGCCAAGGCCCACTTATGGAGAGCTTCAGAAAGACCTGTAATTAGCAGGTACAGTTGTTTAAAAAAAAAACAATTAAGTAATGCACACAACCGCCATGGCCTGTATGCACGCTCACCACAAAAGACTCAATTGCTGAAGAAAAAGCATGTTGAAGCTCGTTTTAAGCTTGCTGCAAAACATTTAGACAAGCCTGTGAAATAATGGGAGAACGTAGTCTGTTCAGATGAGACCAGAATTGAACTCTTTGGATGTCATAATACACACCATGTTTGGAGGTCAAATGGCACTGCCCATCACCCCAAAAAAAAAAACTCATACCAACAGTGAAGTTTGGAGGTGGGAACATCATGGTGCAGGGGCTGTTTTTCAGCATACGGCAGTGGCAGCTGGCAGAATTTTTTTGGGGGGGCAAACAGTATGCCACCGCACCAAATCCCCACCCCCCTGATTGGCAGCTGTGGCCTCCCGTTCTCCTGCTCTCCATCACCGGTGGCTTCCCCTGCTCGGTGGCCTCCCATTCTCCTGCTCTCCATCACCGGCGGCTTCCCCTGCTCAGCGGTCTCCCGTTCTCCTGCTCTCTACAGCTGGGGCTTCCGTTTCCTCCTCCCTCCTCCTCCTCGTCGGCCATTCGGGTGTCTTCTCTTTTCGGCCAATCGACCGGGTATCACACACGCTTCTGATTGGCCGGCTTGAGGATCAGTGTTTCAACAGCGAATATTCATTTGCTGTTGTAACACACCTGGGTGGGCTCCAGGTCACATGCTCTGCGACTTGAGCCCACCATATTTTAAAGCCTATTAGAGCCTATGACTCTAATCAGGTGCTTCAAAAAAATCCCCATCCGCTGTAATTTATGCGCCCGATGCCCCGAAAGGGGCCGGATGCATTAATAGGGGGTGCCCGCGGTGGCAATAGATAGATTCATGCTATGCATCAAGATGAAGTGACATATTCGTCACGAAACGCGTCATGTCCTGACGCTGTTGTTTTGAGTCCAGACTAGCCCCGCTTGCTCCTCTCCTTTCCCTTTGAATGAGCACCTCCGCACCATTATATTGCTATCCTACTAAGGACAGATAGGGACGGTCTGTTTTGGTCCCCAGAGGCTCAATTTGGAAGTACACAGGCTTCTACTGCTCTAGACAACACAGCGTGTCGGCTCCAGGCAAACGTCTACTGCTACGCACACTATAGCGGCAACACGTGACCTGACGGAGAGACGCCGTCTATACAGCAGCTCTACACAAGCCGAAGTGATCCCCGCTTCCAGCAGCAGCACTACGTTAGTTACACTGCTCGGAGACTTCCTCTCACCCCAGCAGCCACGGCTATATTAAGACCTTACAGTCAGCAAGATTGCCGGTCTTATGCCATGGATGGGTAAGCCAGCTAATCATTATATGGTTACCATCTTTTATGCAACCTCACTACACCATATCTGGCGTGCATTGGGGTCTATTTATAGTGCCTTTACAGAGACTGCCGACAACAGACCTTCCCCTACAGGAGCTCTATGTGATACCTTGGCGTGCAATATAATAGGTGCTTATTGATAAGGCATATATTCTTCGCCACTTTCTTTACTATCAATTACAAGCACATCCCCAGGTACATAGAGCCTGCTACATATCTGTTGAACACTGTTAAACCTCAACCAAATCAGCTTGATACAAGTTCAGGATTGGACTTTGATCTAAGTAGCTACTTATCTGTAGCAGCAACCACCATACGTTTCTGTTTGAACTGTTGTTTTACACAGCAGTGATCATCATTTACAGTTGTTATTTCATGTAGCATGATTAGTAGGCCTTTATATAAGACATCAATTATGTCCGGACATTGAATGCTCATTCTCAGCAAGGTTAAGGGAGCAGTAGAGCAGGTGGCCCTAGTCCACTCTGGTCATCGTTTTAATCCTTTCCAACAGTGCACTGTGCAAAGTTTTTTCCATGTCTATATTCTTTTATTCTAGTGTGTCACTATACGTGAGAAACCTTTTCTCCTTTATGTTTCCATGTGTATTATTAGGATGATATGTGTTCAATTAGCATTCAACAATAAAGTATTTTCTATTTTTTCAAATACCAATTGAATAGTGGTTGATTCACCGTATAACCGTCTTATTGGGCCCTGTCCCAATTCCCTTCCCTTTCCCCTGCATTTTTTCCAGTTGATATTTGGTTAGGAGGAACCCGTCCTTTAATCAGACGCATCTATCCTTTGGTATTAATTATTAAATTTGGCTCTATGTGAATCAGGCATACCCCTCTTTCCCCCTTTTTTTATATCTATCCATTACCATACAGGGTGGTGGCGTGAGAAAGGGGGCGGCGCCCAGGCGCCCCTAATGGGCAGGCTGCCATTGGCATACGGTACTGAAAAACTTCATATCATTGGATGAAAGGAAAGGAAAGGAAAGGATGAATGGAAAAATGTACCAAGACATTCTTGATAAAAATCTGCTGCCATCTACCAGGATGATGAAGATGAACTGAAGGTGGACATTTCAGCAAGACAATGATCCCAAAGACAAAGCCAAGGAAACTCTCAATTGGTTTCAAAGAAAGAAAATAAATCTTCTAGAATGGCCCAGCCAATCAGCTGACTCAAATCCAATAGAAAATCTATGGAAAGAACTAAAGTTCGGAGTTCATAGAAGAGGCCCACGGAACCTTCAAGATTTGAAGACTGTGTGAAAGAATGGGCCAAAATCCCACCTGAGCAACCAAAGGATTTTGTACGAAGAATTAAATACATTTCAGTTAGCATGTTCAATACTTTTTCCCTGTGTCATTCCATTTTATTACACATAACTTCATTTCTGAACTTATTTTTTATTTTTTTTGTATGGATTGCATGGGTTGTTACCAACATGTGGTGAAATATTCATGTCAATTTAATGTCTTATACAACTGTCTTAGAGGGAAACACCCCTCACTTTGGGAGATTTTCTCTAAGTTTCTGTCCTTTCATGGTGACAGGGGTAAAAAGAAAAACACTCAATATATTTTAAGGTGAGATGATGTGGCTGTAATTCACAGGTGGCTATGTTTGTTTGCAGAATTGGTAGGCAACTGGAGGGTGAACATTATGGCCAGAGCCCACCCCCACCCAACAGACTTTAGTCCCACTTTGAGCTTAAAGCGGAGGTCCACACAAAAAGTGAACCTCCGCTTTCCGGAACCCTCCCCCCCTCCGGTGTTACATTTGGCACCTTTCAGGGGGGAGGGGGGTGCACCCACTTCTGGGCATAGACTCCCGCAGGAGTCACGCCCCTCCCCCCGCTGTCTTCTGGGAAACACACAGTTCCCAGAACACAGCGGGGACCAGTGAGGAAACACAGCGCGATTTGTGCGTGCGCAGTAGGGAACCGTTTGTTGGGTAAATGGCTGGTTATAGCACTTACAGTATATCATCCCAATACCATGCTTGGAATGTATTTTTATTATTACATTGTAATAATAGACCCCCTTCCCTCAGTATAGACCCCCCCTTTCCATTAAGTATAGGCCCCCTCCCTCAGTACAGACCCCCTCCACTAACTATAGACCCCCTCACTCAGTACGGACCCCCCTCTCCACTAAGTATAGACCCCCCTCCCTCACTACGGACCCCCCTCTCCACTAAGTATAGGCCCCCTCCCTCAGTATGAAACCCCCCTCCACTAAGTATAGGCCCCTCCCTCAGTACGGGCCCCCTCCACTAACTATAGACCCCCTCCCTCAGTATGGATCCCCTCCACTAACTATAGACCCCCTACCTTAGAACGGACCCCCCCTCTCCACTAAGTATAGACCCCCCTCTCCACTAAGTATAGGCCCCCTCCCTCAGTATGCACCCCCTTTCTACTAAGTATAGCCCCCCTCCCTCAGTACGGACCCCCTCCACTAACTATAGACCCCCTCCCTCAGTACAGACCCCCGCTCTACTAAGTATATACCCACTCAGTAAAGACCCCCCACCAAGTATAGGCTCCCATCCCTCGGTACAGACTCCCCCCTCAATATAGACCCCCCCACTAAATACAGACCCCTTCTCCATCAGTATAGACCCCCCTGACTGAGTATAGACCCCTCCCTCCGTATAGACCCCCTCCCTCATTATAAACCCCCCCTCAGTACAGACCCATACCTCCCAACTTTTGAACTTCAGAATGAGGAACACTGGAGGAGTAAAAAGCCATGCCGCGCACTACGTCACGGTAAATTGTGGGCGTGGTCAAGCGTCTAGCAGTGGGAGGGGCTTAAGCGATGTGGTTAACAAAGCCCATGCTTCCTTGTACCTATAAAATATGCTTTGATTGCTTTGTCTGAGCCTTACTCAAAGAACTTCATTAAAATAGTCAGAGACTGCATAGCAGAGGTATAGACATAATACAGAAGATGATCAGAGACTACAGACATGATACAAGAGATGGTCAGAAACTTCAGACATGATACAAGAGATGGTCAGTGACTGCAGACAGGCCCGGATTTACTCTCTTTGCTGCCCCAAGGCCGGGTCCTTTAACGCCGCCCCCCCCCCCCCACCATCACATAGGGGGGGTGGGGGGCGACGCGCCGGGGGGGTAAGCGATTTTTCGCAGACAATGACTGGTGTTAGTGCTTCAATCATTCCAGCACCATGGTTGTTATGGTGTCAGAATGATTGAAATGCATTGTTTCTATCATTACATTGCAATATAAAATGAAATAGTTCAACTCACTATAAAGCAGAATGAGTGGGAGCCCTGAGCGTGTCACTTGCCACCGTCGCTTGTCACCAGATGGGAATGTCACTTGCCACGCTGCCTGCCACCAGATGGGAATGTCACTTGCCACGCTGCCTGCCATCAGATGGGAATATCACTTGCCACACTGCCCCCCCCTCAGCATTGCAGAGTACTTGCAGCCAGGTAGCACGCTGTCAGCCTCTCCTCTCCCGCACGGGAAAACTAGCTGCAGGTGAACCGTGAAACAGAGGCACACGAGACTCGAGTGAGAGATGAGAGTGAGGGCGGGCGGTGAGAGATGATGTCACTCTCTCTCTTCCGTGTGATGTCGCGCAGCCTTCGCAGCCCTGTAAGTAAGGGTGGAAGTTGGAACAGCAGTGCGAGCAATGAGAGATGATGTAATCTCTCTCCGCCGCCCAGTGGCGTAGCGTGGGTTGTCAGCACCCGGGGCAAGGCAAGTAATTTGCGCCCCCCTAACCTGCGGACGTTTAGCACTCCCCGAGTCCCTTCAAATACAATAGTACTGACCTACCTGATTCCAACACTGACCTATCTGATACCTATACTGACCACTATACTATATTGTCCACTACACTACACTACACTGACCACTATACTATACTGTCCACTATACAGGGGCAGCACAGTGGTGTAGTGGTTAGCAATTTCACTTAGCAGCAAAAGGGTCGCTGGTTCGAATCCCGACCACGACACCATCTGCCTGGAGTTTGCATGTTCTCCCTGTGTCTGCGTGGGGTTACTCCAGTTTCCTCCCACACTCCAAAGACATGCTGGTAAGTTAATTGGATCTTGTCCAAATTGGCCCTGTATATATGTGTGTATGACTGTGTGTCCCAAGCATGTCAAGATCCTATGGGGTAAAATGCCCGCACCAGCCAAGTAGACACTGGCTGCAAAAAGCGCCTAGAGGCAATTCAGTTTGCATGTGAGCGCTATACAAGTCACTCATTCATTCATACTATTTTTCCACGACACTGACCACAATACTCTACTGTCCATAATACTACACTGACCACTATAATGTCCTGCCTACTGTAACTCTCTCTCTGCCTCTGCCACTCTCCCTCTCTCTGCACTCTCTGCCCCGTCTCTCACTTCACTCTCTGCCCCCGTCTCTCACTCTCTGCCCCCGTCTCTCACTCTCTCTCTCTATCTGCCTCTCTCTTTGCCTCTGTCTCTCTCTCTCTCTCTTTGCCTCTGTCTCTCTCTGCCTCTCTCTTTGCCTCTTTCTCTCTCTCTCTTTGCCTCTGTCTCTCTCTCTTTGCCTCTCTCTCTCTCTTTGTCTCTCTCTCTTTCCCTCTCTCTCTCTCTTTCCCTCTCTTTGCCTCTCGTTGCCTCTCTCTCTCTCTCTATTTGCCTCTCTCTCTGCCTCTCTCTCTCTCTCAGTGCCTCTGTCTCTCTCTCAGTGCCTCTCTCTCTCCCAGTGCCTCTGTCTCTCTCTCTCTCAGTGCCTCTGTCTCTCTCTCTCAGTGCCTCTGTCTCTCTCTCTCTCAGTGCCTCTGTCTCTCTCTCAGTGCCTCTGTCACTCTCTCTCTCAGTGCCTCTGTGTCTCTCTCTCTCAGTGCCTCTGTCTCTCTCTCTCGGTGCCTCTGTCTCTCTCTCTCTCAGTGCCTCTCTCTCTCTCTCCGTGCCTCTGTCTCTCTCTCTCTCTCTCCCAGTGTCTCTGTGTGTGTGTCTCTCTCTCTCAGTGCCTCTGTCTCTTTGCCTCACTCTCTCTTTGCCTCTGTCTCTGCCTCCATTTCTCTCTCTGCCTCTCTCCCCAGTCTGTGTTACTCCTCACCTGCTTGTCAGTCCGGAGGATAGGAGGAGGCGGCCGCCATGTTTGTTTATTGTCCGGCGCACTGTGATTGGGCTGGGTTTAACCAGAAAGGGGTAAAATGGTAGGTCACTGCGGATATGTGTACTGCCTCCGAGTCGGTGTCTTGCGACTGAGGCCTAAGTTAAATAGTTTTGTCCCAGTGACCAAGTTGGGTGTCGTTGCCTCCAAGACCACCAAGATTTTGAAAAGTTTGTCTGATGTTAGTTAAAAATGGTTATTTATTTTAAGTTTAGAAAATTATTAAATAAATAGGCCGTAAGGCCAATTTTTACTCCACAACCTTGTCAGTCGTTTTATTGGAGATGGGGGAGGTTGATGGATAACAGGTGGGTTATTACTGGGGATCTGTCTTTAACATGTCATGGATTGTACTTGCCTTTCATTTTCATTCATCTTTCCTTCGTGAACTTCTGCATGCTGCTGGCTGGACGATGCAGGGAGGAGGTGGGTGGAGCTAATGAGTAGGCGCGGAGGAGGAAGTTAAATCTTCCCCGCTAACGCGCTGTGCATGCTGGGGCTCTACCTCTCTCCTCCTCATGACGTCACTGGTTGCTACACGCCAAGCGGGCGGCAGCTAGCAACCATTTGGGCACTGAGACAGCGGCTAATGTAAAAAGGGTCTCACCAGCCAGGGGTCCACCACAGGCTGTCAGTGAGTGACAGCAGCGATGTGAGGGATATTTTAGGGGGCATCAGATCGGTCCAGGGCCAGGGGGCAATACCGGGACACTGTATTGTCCCGGAATGAAGGTGCCCCGGACAGACCTGCTAATTGCGGGCAATCTGTGCACTGTCACTATACTAATGACACTGGCTGAGAAGGTAGATGGTGGGACTTTATATGAAGCACACTACTATTAAATGGACCAAATTATATTAAGCATAGTTTATTCTTACAAAAGGGGCATAGCATACACATAAAAAATGGCAAAATGGTATTAATGGATAGCAATAATTGGAGTCTAGATATTACATGATTGTACAAAGTGTTCCAACGTAACATACATGGTAATGCATGATAATCACAAGTTTCAGCAAATGAATTCTAGACACACCATAATAAGACATAAATCTCACAAGGTAACATAACAGTATGTAGCCTTGGGTATGTAAACCACAATTGTAGGGGTAACATGTAAACAGTATAATAATAATAATAGGTTCATTAAAATAGGATAGTAAAATACAGATAATATGCATGTACACTGTGACGTATCATCATAGGAGAGCTCTACGCGTTTCGTGGTTAATATACCACTCATCAGGAGCAGATACGCAGTATAGGGGTGTCTATAATGAAACAGAAAATGCCAAAATATTACGATAGTAGAATATTTTAGAAAAACATATAAAATATAGAAGGAAGAGGGGGAACAAACAGGTCCCAATCACTCTTACCTATCTGTAGTATATGGGTAGGTTTTGGCATAGTATCAATGGTAAAGTGTAGGCAGCTATGAGAAGCATCCGGGGATGGAAGCACATTACCATAACTCTATATGTACTCTTACTATTACTGTGATCTATCTACTGCCACACCGTTTCCTTTCCTCCTAGAGAGGTCAGCTCTGGGAGTTCGGGTTTAGCTTGCTTTCATCGTCCCCGGGAGTTGCAACACGCACCGAGACCTCCCCCTCCCCTCCCTCTGTGGGGGGCGGGTCGGGCACTTGCTGCGTGTTGACGCCACGCTCACATGGTCGGCGGGTGACGTCATTGGTGACGCCGCACCGCCGACTTGGTTGTCATTCTGCGTTTACCACGAGGGAGGTTTGGGCGCCAAACGCCGAGCGCGCTATGCTGCTTGGGCGTGACGCCGCCCCCCTCGCATGACGCTGCGTGACGTTGATGGTCACCCTTGGTTCATGGCTGGTACTTATACTCTGCTTGCACCGCGCCATTACCTTGGGTTGTTTTCATTCTCATTACATGTCGGCACCTCCTGGACCAATTCCTCCTTTATACCCTCACAGGTACTTATGGTTTAACCCTTTTATCACCATTTTTACACTTCGACCCTGGTATCTATCAATGTCTTGATTTGATAGGTAACAACACTAGCCACCATGTTTTAATTAACTCCTCTTTTTTTCACGGTTACCCCGTTTCCAGTTTATCAGCTGTTAAATAACTTTATTTACCCATTGATTTCCACAGATACCTCTGGGATTTCACTATATAAGGAACTACACATGACTATATTTATCCCAGCTGTTCACTGGCTACTTCACTTCCACACTACCCTTGGCTGCTGCTGCCACCGCCGTGTTCCAATTGTCACCGCCTCAACTCCCGGGAAGGATGCTTCTCATAGCTGCCTACACTTTACCATTGATACTATGCCAAAACCTACCCATATACTACAGATAGGTAAGAGTGATTGGGACCTGTTTGTTCCCCCTCTTCCTTCTATATTTTATATGTTTTTCTAAAATATTCTACTATCGTAATATTTTGGCATTTTCTGTTTCATTATAGACACCCCTATACTGCGTATCTGCTCCTGATGAGTGGTATATTAACCACGAAACGCGTAGAGCTCTCCTATGATGATACGTCACAGTGTACATGCATATTATCTGTATTTTACTATCCTATTTTAATGAACCTATTATTATTATTATACTGTTTACATGTTACCCCTACAATTGTGGTTTACATACCCAAGGCTACATACTGTTATGTTACCTTGTGAGATTTATGTCTTATTATGGTGTGTCTAGAATTCATTTGCTGAAACTTGTGATTATCATGCATTACCATGTATGTTACGTTGGAACACTTTGTACAATCATGTAATATCTAGACTCCAATTATTGCTATCCATTAATACCATTTTGCCATTTTTTATGTGTATGCTATGCCCCTTTTGTAAGAATAAACTATGCTTAATATAATTTGGTCCATTTAATAGTAGTGTGCTTCATATAAAGTCCCACCATCTAGTTTCTTGTTTCACTATATCGGGGATGGAGGTGTATGTAGTCATTACCTCATTTAAAGTCCCAACCCTAACCTTAGGTTATTTCTGTTTTTCAATATTCCGGGGATGGAAGCACATTACCATAACTCTATATGTACTCTTACTATTACTGTGATCTATCTACTGCCACACCGTTTCCTTTCCTCCTAGAGAGGTCAGCTCTGGGAGTTCGGGTTTAGCTTGCTTTCATCGTCCCCGGGAGTTGCAACACGCACCGAGACCTACCCCTCCCCTCCCTCTGTGGGGGGCGGGTCGGGCACTTGCTGCGTGTTGACGCCACGCTCACATGGTCGGCGGGTGACGTCATTGGTGACGCCGCACCGCCGACTTGGTTGTCATTCTGCGTTTACCACGAGGGAGGTTTGGGCGCCAAACGCCGAGCGCGCTATGCTGCTTGGGCGTGACGCCGCCCCCCTCGCATGACGCTGCGTGACGTTGATGGTCACCATTGGTTCATGGCTGGTACTTATACTCTGCTTGCACCGCGCCATTACCTTGGGTTGTTTTCATTCTCATTACACGTCGGCACCTCCTGGACCAATTCCTCCTTTATACCCTCACAGGTACTTATGGTTTAACCCCTTTATCACCATTTTTACACTTCGACCCTGGTATCTATCAATGTCTTGATTTGATAGGTAACAACACTAGCCACCATGTTTTAATTAACTCCTCTTTTTTTCACGGTTACCCCGTTTCCAGTTTATCAGCTGTTAAATAACTTTATTTACCCATTGATTTCCACAGATACCTCTGGGATTTCACTATATAAGAAACTACACATGACTATATTTATCCCAGCTGTTCACTGGCTACTTCACTTCCACACTACCCTTGGCTGCTGCTGCCACCGCCGTGTTCCAATTGTCACCGTCTCAACTCCCGGGAAGGATGCTTCTCATAGCTGCCTACACTTTACCATTGATACTATGCCAAAACCTACCCATATACTACAGATAGGTAAGAGTGATTGGGACCTGTTTGTTCCCCCTCTTCCTTCTATATTTTATATGTTTTTCTAAAATATTCTACTATCGTAATATTTTGGCATTTTCTGTTTCATTATAGACACCCCTATACTGCGTATCTGCTCCTGATGAGTGGTATATTAACCACGAAACGCGTAGAGCTCTCCTATGATGATACGTCACAGTGTACATGCATATTATCTGTATTTTACTATCCTATTTTAATGAACCTATTATTATTATTATACTGTTTACATGTTACCCCTACAATTGTGGTTTACATACCCAAGGCTACATACTGTTATGTTACCTTGTGAGATTTATGTCTTATTATGGTGTGTCTAGAATTCATTTGCTGAAACTTGTGATTATCATGCATTACCATGTATGTTACGTTGGAACACTTTGTACAATCATGTAATATCTAGACTCCAATTATTGCTATCCATTAATACCATTTTGCCATTTTTTATGTGTATGCTATGCCCCTTTTGTAAGAATAAACTATGCTTAATATAATTTGGTCCATTTAATAGTAGTGTGCTTCATATAAAGTCCCACCATCTAGTTTCTTGTTTCACTATATCGGGGATGGAGGTGTATGTAGTCATTACCTCATTTAAAGTCCCAACCCTAACCTTAGGTTATTTCTGTTTTTCAACTGGCTGAGAAGGGGTTAAACATCAGGGGCATTAAAGGGTTAACTTTGCGGGAACACAGGATCAAAAATATCCCAGGAGTCAACAGGAGTAGAGTATTGACATAATTCACCTACAAGGGGGAAGCAGGAAGTGAAGAGGAACAATACATACATTTTTTTTCCACCATTGGTATTCAAAGAGGGGGAGAGAATGTTATTAGAATGACGTTTAAAAATAAACTGAAGATCTGCTTTAAGGAGACCACTTTGCAATGTTTATCTATGGCAGGGGTGTCCAAACCTTTATCAAAGAGGGCCAGATTTGATGAAGTGAACATGCGTGAGGGCCGACCATTTTGCCTGACATTCTGTGAACCATTAAAATTTGGTCTAAGTGTGTTAGTTCGAGCACTAATACACCGCCTAACAAGAATTCTCTTGCCTTTGTGGCTGTGTGAGGTGAAGAGATAAGCTCAGGCGGGTTATTTGGATATACCGTATTTATCAGCGTATAACACGCACCTTCACTTTAAAAAATCTTAAATTTTAAATAAAGAACTGTGAATCAAAATAAGGGTCACTGCCCATCAATGCAGCCTCACAAGTGCCATAAATGCAGCACCCCCGTTGCCCTAAATACAGCATACCCGTTGCTCTGAATGCTGCACCTCTGTTGCCCTGAATGCTGCACCCCTGTTGTCATGAATGCAGCACCCTCCTTGCCCTGAATGCAGCACCCCCGTTGTCATGAATGCAGCACCCCCTTTGTCATGAATGCAGCACCCCCCTTGCCCTGAATGCAGCACCCCTGTTGTCATGAATGCAACACCCCCCTTGCCCTGAATGCAGCACCCCCATTGCCCTGAATGCAGCACCACCTTGCCCTGAATGCAGCACCCCCCTCGCCCTGAATGCAGCACCCCCCTCGACATGAATGCAGCACCATCGTTGTCCTGAATGGTGCACCCCCATTGTCCTGAATGCAGCACCCCCGTTGTGATGAATGCAGCACCCCCCTTGCCCTGAATGCAGCACCCCCGTTGTCATGAATGCAACGCCCCTCTTTCCCTGAATGCAGCACCCACATTGCCCTGACTTCAGCACCCCCATTGTCCTGAATGCAGCACCCCCCTTGCCCTGAATGCAGCACTTCCCTTGCCCTGAATGCAGCACCCCCTTGCCCTGAATGCAGCACCTCCCTTGACATGAATGCAGCACCCCCCTTGTCCTGAATGCAGCACCCCCCTTGCCATGAATACAGCACCCCAGTTGCTCTGAATGCAGCACCCCCGTTGTCATTAATGCAGCACTCCCATTGTCATGAATGCAGCACCCCAGTTGTCATGAATGCAGCACCCCCTTGCCATGAATGCAGCACCCCCTTGCCATAAATGCAGCACCCCCTTGCCCTGAATGCAGCACGCCCCTTGCCATTATGCAGCACCCCCTTGCCATGAATGCAGCACCTCCCTTGCCATGAATGCAGCACCCCCCTTGCCCTGAATGCAGCACCCCCTTGACATGAATGCAGACTCACCATTGCAGCCTGATTCATGCCCATCTGCAGCATTGGAGGAGACAGGGAAGGGGCATGAAGAGCGCCGACAGACATACAGAAGAAACTCCTGTTTTATCGGCTGCCTCTTTAATAGAAAGTCCCGCCTCCAATGATGGACAGAACGTCCAATGGCAGCGGGACTTTATTTTACAGAGTTCGCCCTGCAAACAGGAAATACTCCTGTATGCATGGCGCTTGTCCCACTTCCTCCAAGGAAACCAGCATGTATTTCTTTTGTGGCGCCCGGCGCTCGGGGATTCGTTGGGGGCCACAAAAGATATACATGTCAAAATGACCAGGCGGGCCGTCCGGAACGCGGGCCGCGATTGGTCCGCGGGCCGGACTTTGGACATACCTGATCTATAAAGTGTCTCCAGTGAGCGCTTATCCTGGCTGGGTTTGATTTGATCCTGGAGGACAGTGATTGAATGATGCAACAAAGGAAGGAGAAGTGGGTCTGCAGGCTCGAGAGGAAAGAGGAGAGGACAGTCTTAAAGCAGATAGGGTGAGAAAGAGACTGGACTGCTGGCTGAAGGGAACCCTGGCGCAGCTGACTAATTGGATGAGACCCCAGACTGCTTGTAAGCGGGGTCATCTGCACCTGTGCACGTGGGTTAAATCTTGCTCAGAGCGCTTATCAATGCCTGGGACCAGGCGGGGGCGTCGGTTATGTGAAGAATCCAACATTAAGACAGTTATCTAAACCACTAGCTGATGTAACTTTTATGTTGCATTAGGTGCTGAGCCTGCACCAACTCCAACAGTCAAGTGTACCTCTGTTACCTCACTGCCAGTACCAGAATGGGGTCCCGCTGAGCACTTAGCGTGGACCTCGTGCCTGCTCTCGCTTAACTCTTTCCTTCCTACACCTTGTGACCTGGTCATAGATCTCTGTAACACTAGGCTGCTCCCGGAAGACAGATCGATAGGGAGGGAGCCAGACATTGGCCTCCTTTCTACAGGAGGACCTGTCATCTTACAAGGTACCGCGCCTAACAACTGGTTGTTTGAAGCTTGTTCCTTCGCTTGGTTACCCAAAGCAACTACAATCCTCCACTTGTGTCCTGCCAAGTTAACCCTCTTGTAGTAGTGTTGCTTCATAAGACATACAGACTCAGGTTCTTTTGGAATAAGCCAGAACCAACATGCACCCCTTGAATTAACTTCAGACCAGGCTCAGAACGGTTAATGCAACTTTATTGTTGAAATACAGCATGACAGTACAAAACAAATAATGTCCTTTTGCCCTAACCCTAACTAAGATAGAGTAGTGGCCCAGGCATACCTCACAACTTTTTGGGATGGGAACGAGAGACACCTATTAGCAAAAGTATGTAGGCTTAGGATAAGATGACCAGATTTTTAAAATTAAATCCGGGGACATATATTTTTTTTTAATAGTAATGGCGGCAATCAGCGACTCTCTGTCCGTCGCCGCCACCGCCTACCTCACAGCCTGTCAAGTCTCACTCTCCGGACCCCGGCTACTACTGGGTGGGGAACGGAGGAAATCACTCCGCCAGGGAAGGCAAGGAGATAAGCAGGCATGCGGCTGGCCGGGACTTGAGCCAAGGCAGAAGAACATGCGAGCGGAGCTGGATGGGCATGCACCCGAAACTGAAGAAATATTCCCTCCGCTCCGACCAGCACATGATCATCAGAAAGGGGCACAGATAATGGAGAAAATAGACCCCCCCTAAGCTAGTAGGAGCGGCAGAGCGGGGGTGTGTAATTCAGATTTTGTTTTATTAATTCTGCACTGACTGTCTTTGAAATTGCCTCAGCCCTTGTTCAAATCCAATCCGGGGACAAAACTGGGGACAGACTTGGTCCGGTGACAGTGTCCTTAATCCGGGGACTGTCCCCTGAAACCGGAAATGTCTGATCACCCTAGCTTAGGATACACACCCTGCCACGCCCCCTTAAGGGACAAAAAATATGATTAGTTAAACCCACAAGTGCTCTTTTTGCCACTACTAGTCGTTTTAAATTTTACGAATGCAGCGATTTAGAAATTTGATGAAAGATTTAGCACTGTGAAACACTTTTTGAAAGATAAATAGTGCATTTTATATAAAACTATATAGATCAGACCAAAATGAGGGACACATGAGGAGGAAAGAGGGACTTCGTTCCAAATCAGGGACAGTCCCCCAAAATCAGGGACAGTTGGGAGCTATGTCTCAGCTTGGATGCTGTACTTGATTCCCGTTCTCTCAAGTGCCACATTTGTGCCCATAGGTGAGTCTACTACCCACTTATACACACTTCCTGTTCCCCAGCTCCCTCTATCTTAACTTTCCCCCTTTATATATACAGGTGAACCCGCCAAAACCTAAAGCCCTGGAATTGAGCCAAACATGTTTAACCGTTTAACAGCTTGGGCTTGCGATTTGACAGCAAACTAAATTCACATTTCCAACCTGTCTACTTGCTGATCGCACAGGACCTTGTCTCAAAGATGGGGGCTTTTCCCTGGGAAGCTGTGAGGTATAATTTGGATGCCTGGTGAGACCAGACTGTACTACAGGGCACTTCCAGTGCTTATAAGGCAGGAAAAAAGGCACTGTCTCAGCAGGATGGAAAAAGAGGAATCACAGCGACTCCTATTTCTGTCTGAGGCCTTGAACCAGAAGAACCATGTCCGGAGACCCAGAAGAAGGTGCCCTGAGTCTGGCAAGAGACTAACATCACACAAGTTAATCTGTTGTCTGTTGGGAACTGTTGTGCTTCCTTCAAGGGCTCCAACTTTGCTGGCTATTTTTTTTTTCCATTTTATCTTTCACCGGCCAGTGGGATAAACTTTTGGATTGTCTTTATATACGACGTCACCGGCTGCATCCCGTGTGATTATTTCATAAACAGTTCAAGTTTAGAAGATCACTGTAACTACAGGTAAGGGTTATTATAGGCTTACCTGTACATATAAGTTAAAAAGTGGACTTTACTAATTTAATTATCAAATCTGATCTGTCGATAGTTGAAGATGTCTTCTCTCTCCAGTGGTGCTAAGCTGTCCTGTTAGGAGGGCCTGGAAGGTAAGCTTAGGATAGATTCACCCACCCACTGGAAAAATATTTTAACAGCTGAACCTAAAACTGGCTGGGATAGACTCACCCAGGACAGAGGCTTTTGGGGGGGACTGAATGCTAGCCTCTTGCCTACCGACTATGGACCCTGGCATTTGAGCGAAAATATATTTTGTTATGTAATGCAAAAAGACATTATTAAGGATGGCCTCTGCCAGTATGAGACTCATAGTAAATGTATGTGAAAGGAATGCTGATTAATGAGATCTGGAAAGCCCTGGGTCTCCTGTTGATCTACTAGTCTGGAGGGTCTTTCATTCATTGTTGTTTGTGTTAATTAACTCTGCTATTGTGTGAAGGAGTTCTGTGTTGATATTTATGATAATGTGTATTGTAGTTAGGGAGCTAGGAGACAACAAGGCTAGGACCTGAAAGTACATATCTCTGAGTCACCTAGTCTGGAAAGGATTAGTTAATTAGCTCATGTTATTTTCTTTTTTTTTGGTTACAGGTATTGTTAGAGTAACCATGAATCAGACAGAGACAGAAGTACAATTAAATCACACTTGTTTAATAATAATAATAAAAGTAAATAGAATAAACATAGTCAAAACAAAGGAAGTTCGGTAACCGGTACGGATAGTCAGACAAGCCAGGAAGTCAGGAAGCCAGGGATCAGCGTAGTGGAACAGCAAGCAGGATGTGGAACCAGAGGGGACATCAGCCAAGCAAGTCTTTAACAGGCATGCAGGCGAGAGTCTCTGATGTTGACCAGGCGAAGGCAGAGAATATCTGGGCTGGACGACTTAAGTAAGCAGGATTGACGAGCAGGATATCAACAGGTGAGTCACTGTGGAGAGATAGGAGCTAGCAATTAACCGACAGCTGAGCGGCCAGCTCAGAGAAGAAAGGGCTGAGCCCAGCCCTGAGAAAAAGACTGTATTCTCTGTTCTAATAAACAGTTTCATGTTCAGCAGCCAAAACGAGTACTGTCTAGTTATTGGTTGTCAATAGTTTGGAATATCTGATATCTATATTCAGACTGGAGGAAGGGGTATATGCTGAAAGCACTCAAGCGGAGTGTGGGATGTTTCGTTACACTGGCGATGGATTATTTTTGGAGGTACAGAAAGCCGTCTTACATTAAAAAAAAAAAATTTGGAGAGGAGGGGGCGTCATTTTGCCTTCTTGGCACAGTATCAGGAGGTGCTGGAGTGCTTTTCTGTTTATAGGGTTCATACGATCAATTAATTAGGTTTTGTATATCTTTACCTAAAAAATAAGCTTCCTACTAAGGAGAAACAATAGGATTTTTATAACAGCTTACCTGTAAAATCCTTTTCTTGGAGTACATCACGGGACACAGAGCGACATAGTCATTACTAATGGGTTATATAGATACCGTCAGGTGCTGGCACTGGCAACTTCCAAAACCGGAAGTACCCTCCCCTATATAAGCCCCTCCCATCCGGGAGCACCTCAGTTTTGTAGCAAAGCAATAAGTGTCCCCAAAGAGGGGCGGGAGCTCTGTGTCCCGTGATGTACTCCAAGAAAAGGATTTTACAGGTAAGCTGTTATAAAAATCCTATTTTCTTTCTCGTACATCACGGGACACAGAGCGACATAGTCATTACTAATGGGATGTCCTAAAGCAATGCCCAATGAGGGGGGGGGATACACCATATATAAGCTGAGCGCTATCAGACATGAGGATCTTTTGCGGCCTGCAACACACTGCGCCCAAAGGCGACATCCTCCTGACTTCTAACGTCCACCTGGTAGAACCTAGTAAACGTGTGTACTGAAGACCATGTTGCGGCCTTACAGATTTGAGCCAGGGAGGCCTGGTGATGCACTGCCCATGAAGTTCCAACTGCTCTCGTGGAGTGCGCTCTAACTTTGAACGGAGGCGGTCTCCTTCTCAAGCCATAGGCTTGTATTATGACCTGTCGAATCCACTTGGCTAAAGTAGATTTTGACGCTGCCTGACCCTTTCTGGGGCCTTCCGGCAGAATAACCAAAGTATCCGTTCTGCGAATCTGAGCAGTGGCCTTTAGATAAGCTTTAACTGCTCTTACTACATCCAAAGAATGCAATAACTTTTCCTCTACCGAAGTAGGTTTGGGGAAAAAAGAAGGAAGAACCACATCTTGGTTCAAATGAAACCTCGATACCACCCTAGGAAGAAAGGCTGGATGAGGACGTAACACTACTCTATCCTTATGGATAACCAGATATGGCTCCTTACAGGACATAGCTGCTAATTCCGACACTCTTTTAGCCGAACAAATGGCTACTAGAAAAATCAATTTCCTGGTGAGAAGCACCAAAGAAATATGCTGTAATGGTTCAAATGGTTGTTTCTGTTGAACCGACAGAACCAAGTTTAGATCCCATGGACATATGGGAATATTAACCGGAGGACTAATACGCATCACTCCTTGTATAAAGGCTTTGACTAGTGAATGCGAAGCCAAGGGCCTTTGAAAAAATATTGACAAGGCCGAAATCTGACCCTTGATAGTACTCAAGGCAAGCTTCCTATCTACAGCCCATTGTAGGAAGTCCAGAATCCTACCTATTACGTACTTATGTGGATGCCATTTCTTGGCCTCACACCACGCGATGTACGCCTTCCAGATTCTATATTAGATCTGCCTGGATACCGGCTTCCTGGCATTGATCATGGTAGATACCACAGGATTAGAGAGCCCTCTCTTTTTTAGAATGTGGGCTTCCATAGCCAGGCCGTCAAACCTAGGGCTGGTAAAGAAGGGTGGTATATCGGTCCTTGCGAAAGCAGGTCCGGACGACGTGGGAGAGTCCAAGGACTCCCCACTGAAATTTTACAATCTCCGCGTACCACGCTCTTCGGGGCCACGCTGGAGCCACCGGAATCACTGGTTTCTTTTCTACCCTGATTCTGCGGAGTAATCGAGGTAACCATTGTGGCGGTGTGAATGCATATATCAGCTTGAACTGATCCCAAGGGAACACTAGGGCATCCGAGCCGCAAGCTAGGGGATCCCTTGTCCGAGAGACAAACCTGTCCCCCTTTGCGTTGAATCTGGATGCTAGAAGATCTACATCCGATGTTCCCCACCGCTGACATATTGTCCAGAAAACCTCGGGGTGAAGGGACCCTTCCTCTGGGCCTAATTGCTGGCGACTTAGAAAGTCCGCCTTCCAATTCTCCGCTCCTGGAATGAATACCGCAGATATGGCTGGGACATATTTTTCTGCCCATTTCAGGATGTAATTTACTTCCCTCTGGGCTGCACGACTCCTGGTGCCCCCCTGATGATTGATATATGCCACTGCTGTGGCATTGTCTGATTGAATTCTGACAGGGGACCCTTGGAGTTTGGATGTCCATGCTACTAGGGCATACCGGGCTGCTCGTATCTCTAAGAGATTGATGGGCAGGGCCTTTTCTGCATCCGACCATCTGAACTGGAGAGACTATTGCTCCAGTACTGCTCCCCAGCCTATAAGGCTGGCATCTGTAGTGACCACCTTCCAAGAAATCAGACTGAAGGATTTCCCTTTTTCCAGATTCTGGGGAACCAACCACTAACGGAGGCTCTTGCGAACGGAAGGGGACAAGGACATTGTAAGTCTAGGGCCTGAACTTTTTTGTTCCAGGCTGACAGTATGGCCCCCTGCAAATTCCTTGAATGGAATTGACCGTAGGGTACTGCTTCGAATGATGCCACCATTTTTCCCAGCAGCCTCATGCACAGGCGTATGGACGGCTGTCTTTTTTGTACCCACTAAGTGGATCAAATCTTTCAAAGACAACACCTTTCCTCGAGGCAAGAATATTTTTCTCTGGCCTGAATCCAACCTTAGCCCCAAGTATTCCAGACTTTTGACTGGTTTTTAGGGCTGACTTTTCTCGGTTGATAATCCAACCGTGAGATTCCAGATACTTGATTGTCTTGTGAACGACCACGTCTAGTTTTTTCACTGAGTGGTCTATCAGCAACAAGTCATCTAGATATGCCATTATCATTACACCTTGTGTTCTCAGATTGGCCAATAAAGGGCCAGAATTTTTGTAAACACTCGTGGTGCTGTGGCCAAACCGAAGGGTAAGGCTCTGAACTGAAAATGGCGCCCTTCTACTGCAAAGCGTAGAAACTTTTGGTAGACTGGAAAGATGGGAATGTGCAGATAAGCATCTTTGATGTCGATCGCGGCTAACCAATCCTCCCCTTGTAGGGCAGTGGCCACCGATCGGATCGACTTCATCGGAAAGTCCTGATATACAGGAATTTGTATAGCTCTTTTAGAATTAATATGGGCCTCCCGTCCCCGTTTGCTTCGGGACTGTAGAGAGGTTTGAGTAAAACCCGAACCCTCATTCTTCCAGGGGAACCTCCATAATTACTCCTTGGAGCAATAGTTGTTCTAGTGCCAACAGGAGGGACTCTCTCTTCCGGGGATCCCTTGGCACGTTTGACCTCAAAAATGGGAAGGAGGAGAGTCTCTTAACTCCAATCTGTATCCTCAACATACTGCGGAGAGCACCTATCTGTCTTGATCGCGTCCCGCCAGGTCTCTTGTGAACAACTGGAGTCCTCCCCCCACCCGACTGAGTGGGGGCAACCCTTCAATGAATTTAACTTTGGGGGAGGTTT
Source organism: Rana muscosa (assembly GCA_029206835.1). Classification (NCBI taxonomy): domain Eukaryota; kingdom Metazoa; phylum Chordata; class Amphibia; order Anura; family Ranidae; genus Rana; species Rana muscosa. Next base: position 57,616,553 of record CM055117.1, on the reverse strand, counting down.
TGTACCTCCCCTGACCCAGGGTTTCTCATTACCCTGCTATTGTCCCTGTTTTTTACCCCCGGGAATTGACCGAGGAGGCCGTCGGAACTGTTACACAGCCGATGCCCCAGGGACTGGAGAAGCAGGCCTCTTAAAGAGGGACCTCTAACTCTGTTTTTAACCGGCAAGAGCGTATTTTTACCGCTGGAAATTTTCTGGATATATTTGTCCAGGTTTTCCCTGAATAAGCGTTCACCATGAAATGGGACGCTAACCAGCCATTCCTTACAGGGAGCTTCAGCAGACCAGTTTTTGAGCCATAGAAGCCTACGCATATGTACTCTAGACAGCGTAAGGCGGGAGGCCTGATGGACTGAATCCTTTATGGCGTCAACCGCAAAGCCTAAGGCTCTAGGTAGATCAGCTAGGGCAAGGCCTGCTGATCTGTCAAGTCCCTCAAGACCTGTTTTAACTGATCCTTCACTGCTTAGCAGACCCCAATAGCTGCTACTGCTGGTTGTGTCACCAAGCTTGCTGTAGAAAGAAGCAGACTTTCATAAGGACTCCAATCTTTTATCTATTGGGTTCTTGAACATTTGGACATTATCCACTGGACATGTCAGTGATTTATACATACAAGAGATGGCTGCGTCCACTGTAGGGACCTTCCATTTTTTTTTTTTGATGAACTTATCCTCCATGGGATAGACCACCGGAAATCTCTTGGGGGAATAATATTTTCTCAGGACGTTCCCAATCCTGGTAAATAAGCCCTTTCAGTAAAAGGGTGAAGTGGAAAAGAACAGACAGTCTGGGGGCTTCTAGCGACCCCAACGAGGATACAGTAGTGGTTGATGGTTCCGCAAGGTGCATTTTTAATGCCGATCGGACCATGTTAGTCAGAGACTGAACCCATAATCTTTCAGCTTGAGCTGCTGAGAAAGGTTCCTCCACTGTTGATTCCTCTATAACAGAATCAACCTCATCCTGATCCCCTTCAGGCAGGTCGATCCCTGTATGGGACTGTTGCTCTGCTAACAGGCACTCTGAAGGAGGAGACGGAGATCGGCGTGCTTTCCCTGACAGGGAGGCAGCGATCAATGTTGACAATCTCTCTCTAATCCTCCCAGAGCTGAGGAAAAAACCTCCTCTGTTACATACACAGGAGCAGGTGACTGAGGACAGCCACAGTACCAAGTACCCCTGCGGGGTCTCTATGGTCACTTACCTCTGAACTTCAGGGGAGACTGGTGCAGCAGAAGCATGCCCACCTCAGAGCCCGATGAGACCCCCTTCGCTTCCTGGAAGATTCAGTTCCGGAGCTTCTGGACGGCATATTCTTAAGCCTAAAGCTGAGGTATTCCAGCCGTAATACACCACTTTTACTGAGAATAGTCTAGCACAATTGCTGCTATATCACAGTTGGTGTCTACTAAAGTGCCTTTCTAGGGGATGCCTGCATCAACCGCCTCTGTGTGCCTTTATCTGTTGCTAGCTCTGTCTGTGCATTCAATAGCCAGCTATAATGTGCTTTAAAACACGCTGGACGCCCGCACATGCGCAGTAGCGCCGCGGCGCACACCTGAGCGTCATCCACCCGCTCCGCCCCTTTTTTCAGATCGCCTCTATGAATAGAGGCGCGTGCACGCGCACGCGCGCGGGCACGTGCGCCTTCGGCGCCCTTTTTTAAAAACAATAAGGAGCTAGATGGGAGCCAGGGCCCCCTTTGCCGCAGGGCCCGGGGATGGATGAGCGCAGCAACAGGGCAGAGGAGACAGCTTCCCAGCAGAGAACATACCAACTGCCTGGATTTGATTCTGGAAGAAAAAAATCCACATTACAAGAAAAAGAACCATAGCGGCATCTAGTGTCTAACACAGGTACCGCGGTCTTACATTTTTTTTTTTTTTTTTTCTTGCCTACTATTAAAATTTTTACATTTTCTCCGTAGTAACAGGCATACACAGAATATTAGCGGGAATACCTTAGGTAACAGGCAGAAAGACAAAATAGGCTTGGGGTCCCTCAATAGAACCAAGTTCCTGAGGGCCCCCACTTACCTTTTCCTCGCCGCAGGACTTTGTTTGGTCCACAGAAGCCCAAACTTCACCTATCACGGCAGGCATTGTAATCAAACCTTCAGGGACCGGGTTCCCAAGGATTCCACTCCCCTGGACCTGTATAGCACCCTGCACAGAAAACATCTTGGTCGTGGGTATGACCAGAGCTCTGGATCCCAGGGTCCAGCTCTCCTAAGAGAAGCATTACAGGCAAAACCTTGCTCTTCTCTGCAAGGCCCGGGTACCGACCGTTTAGCTATGAAGCTTTTTTGGTCGGATCCGGAATAGCTTACTGAGGCCCAAAAGAACCTGTACGCAAGCTCAGTGAAAAACACATGTTTCTTCTTGGCCAACACCTTAGACACTGGCAAAAAACTGAGGTGCTCCCGGATGGGAGGGGCTTATATAGGGGAGGGTACTTCCGGTTTTGGAAGTTGCCAGTGCCAGCACCTGACGGTATCTATATAACCCATTAGTAATGACTATGTCGCTCTGTGTCCCGTGATGTACGAGAAAGAAAAATCCTTTACAACTATGCTCGCCTCGGTCTACATCAGCCATTCCTTTTTTTTTTCTTTGTTACGCCATGCCTTCTGAGATAATCTAATCTGTATCTCCAGTTTCTATTTCTTTTCATGAAAAAAAAGTTTCCAACTCTTATTTATTTAATATTATTTTTTTTTTAAATGACTGTAGTGTACCAGTGTAAATATCAGTTGATTGTGCAAACTCATAAGCTAATGCTTTGTGTTAATCATTAAAGTACAAGTTCAGCCTAAAACTAAAACCTCTAAATCTACTCGCAGCCACAATCTAAGACTAACCTATCTAGCCCTGTAAAGCAAAAATCGCTATATATACACACACACACCTTTTCTGTCCCCCCAGATTTCAATTGCGCCACTTCAAAGCCCCCTTCTCACACCCCCCCCCCCCCCACACACACACACACAGCACAGCACATATATAGATATAGGCTACATTCACACCAGCGATTCAATTACCTTTGCTTTTCTGCACACGGAAAGATGTCACTTTGTTTGTCTGAGCCTACCTCAAAGGAGAACTTCAATAAAACAGCAACCAAAAAGTGGAACACTTTGGTGTACAAAGAGAAGTCCTTAGCTGAGCCTGATAGCTTAGGTTTGGCAGCTGTCCACAAAATACGGGGCCCCTACCGAGCGGCAAAGGTCAAAAGTATATAATGGAGTCCACGAGTGACCAACTGGAAAGCAAAAAGGTAGCTAGCTGCTCAGCTAAAAACCCAGGCATTCACATACTGTTTACTGTTTTAAAGTGTCATTAAACCCACATCATAAAAAACTATCAATAAATGATGTATTATATGCTGTTCATACTCACTCAGTCACTATGAGATTTGTTTTCTGTATTCTGCAAAAAACCTGGTTGATCCTGCTGCTATCTATCACCACCTTCTGTCCATGCCCACCATTTCAGCTAGGGATTTTGCAGCTGTGATGGCAATTCTGCACGTGCTCTGTTTTCAGTAAGTTTCTATTCTGTGCATTTCCTCCTTATCACATCCGAGTAGCCCATGTGACTATAAAGTCACTCATGTGGGTGTATACACAGTGGTAAATAACAGCCCACTCCCTTCCTTCTCCTCCAAGTGATTGTAAAGTCTTGTTTTTTTTCTCAAAAATGTAATGATTTTTCACAGAGAAGCCCAGATCCTCCACTTCTCGGGTCCCTCTTTGGCACTCCTGGCCCCTCCCTCCTGTCGAGTGCTCCCACAGCAAGCAGCTTGCTATAGGGCAGGGGCCTTAAAACTACGGCCCTCCAGCTGTTGCGGAACTACAATTCCCATCATGCCTAGTCATGTCTGTGAATGTCAGAGTTTTGCAATGCCTCATGGGATTTGTAGTTCCGCAACAGCTGGAGGGCCGTAGTTTGAGGATCCCTGCTATAGGGGCACCCAAACCCGAGTCACAGCTCCCTGTGTCCATTCAGACAAGGAGTCTCGTCCCCTCTCTCTCCTGATTGGCTAACTGAATTTGTCTGTGTCTCAGCCAATCAGGAGGAGAGTCCCGGGTGGCCGAGGCACTCATGGACATCGCTGGATAGAAATATACCTTGGGTTAAGTATTAGGGGGGCTGAGGGGGACTGCTGCACACAATTTTTTGTATTTTTTTTAAGCTTAATGCATAGAATGCATTACGATAAAAAACCTTCTGACTTTACAATCACTTTAACTAGCTAAACACAATGAGGATGGGGTATTACACATAGATTGATGGAGGCTTCACCTCCCTCTTATTCTAGGACACAGTCTGGAGGGGTGCAACACAGCCTGTGATGGGCAGAAATCCACCCACACCATGTTATTGCCCAAAAAAAGAGTTTTATTTCAAATATATATTCGCATGACAGTTTAACCACTTAAGGACCAAGCCTCGTTTTGAGATTTGGTGTTTACAAGTTAAAATTTATTTTTTGCTAGAAAATTTCTTATAACCCACAAACATTATATATATTTTTTTCAGACACCCTAGAGAATAAAATGGCAGTCCTTGCAATACTTTATATCACACCGTATTTTGCGCAGTGGTCTCACAAGTGCATTTTTTGGGGAAAAAATACACTTTTTTGAATTAAAAATAAGACAACTGTAAAGTTAGCCCAATTTTTTTTATATTAATAAAGGTAATGTTACGCAGAGTAAATTGATACCCAACATGTCACCCTTCAAAATTGAACCCGCTCGTGGAATGGCGACAAACTTTTACCATTAAAAATCTCCATAGGCGGCGTTTAAAAATGTCTACCGTTACCAGTTTTAAGTTACAGAGGAGGTCTAATGCTACAATTATTGCTCTCGCTCTAACGATCGTGGCGATAGTTTGAACACCGTTTTCATATGCTGGCGCGACTTACGAATGTGTAGAAATATCTGTCAGACAGTAGCACTGGAGTGCACCCCAGCAGACCGTCCAGTCTCAGTATTTAACAGATCAGCATCAGCTTTTCTCCTCCTGAAGCCACATCCCTCTAACACATTTCCCCCTCTGCTCTATGATTAAGCCAGTGGGGGGTAGGAGGGGTGGGGCTTTGGGAGGAGACGAGCTGAAGCCGATCTGTTAATGTAACGTACCTGTTGATGGAGCTCGAAGTGTAGAGGAAGGCCTCTCTTACAGATCTGGCTCAGGAGCCCTAGGAGAGTAACAGGGAACGTTAGAGCATAGAGTAGCATGAGTGCCTGATGAGACTTCTGCTGGAGATTGTTGATGTCAGGATACGCTGGCTGGTGGCACGGTGGCAGAAGGATCAGGTGCAGGAAGATGGAAGATGTACTAAGGCAAGGTCAGACAGTCCAGGTCAGCAACTAGCAGGCAGATCAGACACAGGCGGCAGGCAGAAGAGAAGTCAGGAGTCAGTGCAGGGTCTGTAACAACAAGGCAGATGAGCAAAAGGGTTAAGCCCCATACACACTATCAGCTTTCTTGCAGGTTTTTGTCTTCAGGTTTACCAAAACCATCTAATATGAGGTCAAGCCTTAAGAGTTTCAATTCGTATGCAATCAGGCAGGCCCTTGCATTACATGGTTTTGGTAAACCTGAAGACAAAAACCTGCAGGAAAACTGACAGTGTGTATGTATGGGGCTTAAGGCAGAAGTGTAGACCAGAGGCAATCCAGGGGTCGACAGAGTTCAGGCAATGTAAGAGCAATACAGGAACAGATAAACAGAGGCTTCAGGAACGTAAAAGACCAAACAGCACTGACACAAGGAACTAGTGAAGTTTAAGCTTGCCTGGCGCCAGAGTGCATGCAGAATGCGGGAACCTGTGTACTCGCATGCGCCCAGGCCAAATGGCCACAAACGCGCTTTACCGTTGTTTTTGCGGCGCTATTTGGCCGCTAGCAGGGCACTTCTAACAGGGTGTGGGTCTTGTTCCTACTGTAAATACATGGATTACAGAAAAGACATTTGCTTACCTAACGGCATGCGTTTTGTTTCCAAACATTACTCAAATTGCCAGACTACAGGGGTGGTATATCTCTTATTATGCAGTTGTAACTGCCTTTACATAGGTAAAATGGTACAGAAACTATGGCAAAGGTTATATCGACATCTAAGGGCAATGCAAACTAGCAACTAGTGTTGAGCGGAAAAGTTCGGGTCCGTACCGAATTTTGGCGTTTTCCCGACCCCGGACCCGGATTTTGCGCTAAAGTCCGGGTTCGGGTCCGGATTCGGGAATTTAATGGCGCAGTTAGAAATGCTTCAGGGGCCAGCCAATCACCATTTGATTAGCTGGTGTGCCCTTAGAAGCCATCATAGCCATGCCTACTAATGGCATGGCTGTGATTGGTCAGTGCAACATGTGACCCAGCATGTGACCAGCTTCTATATAAGAAAGAGGCACACAGCACAGATCGTCACTCTGCTTTTAGACAGTGTAGGGAAAGGATCCTGGCTGCTGTTGCTGTGAGGGAGAGAATTATATGATAGGAGTTAGTCCTGATTCTGCAATCTACTGATAGAAAAGATAGGGAGACAGTGTAGTGTAGTGTAGTGTAGGGGCAGGATCCTGTTTGTGCTTTCAGGGAGAGAGATTTAGATAGGAGTCCAGATTGAGAGATATAATAGCTCAGCGATCTGCATAGGTTTATCTGTTTGTGTTGCAAGCTCAGTGCACCAGCACTGCATTACGTTGAGTGATACACCTATTCCATACTGTGGCTGTATTGTGCTCTTGCTAAAAGACCTATTTCGGTCAGAAAAAAAAAAAAAAAAGGCACTTTATTGTGCTTTTGCTAAAAAGACCCATTTTTGGGCCCCCCAAAAAAAAAAAAAGGCACTTTATTGTGCTGTTGCAAAAAAAAAAAAAGGCACTTTGTTGTGCGCAAAAAAGACCTATTTTTGGGCAAAAAAAATATTTTGCAGTGTATATCTCTAGTTGTGTGAAATAACCAATTTCTATATATTTTTCTTGTACTATGCTATACTAAAAAAAAACAAAAAACTTTTTTTTGAATAGCATTCTCTGCAGCTGTGCGATTCAGCGGTTATATACTGTGGTTGTGTTGTGCTCTTCCAAAAAACGCCATTTAGGGCCACAGAAAATATTTTGCAGTGTGAAATACACATGTGGAGGTGTGTAAAATAAATACTGTGGTTGTGTTGTGCTCTTGCAAAAAACGCCATTTAGGGCCACAGAAAATAAATTGCAGTGTGAAATACACATGTGGAGGTGTGTAAAATAAACAATTTCTATATATTGTACAGTGCTATACTAAAAAAAACAAAATTTTTTTTGAATAGCATTCTCTGCACTTCTATAGCTGTGCGATTCAGTGGTTAAATACTGTGGTTGTGTTGTGCTCTTGCAAAAAACGCCATTTAGGGCCACAGAAAATATTTTGCAGTGTGAAATACACATGTGGAGGTGTGTAAAATAAACAATTTCTATATATTGTACAGTGCTATACTATAAAAAACAACATTTTTTTTTAATAGCATTCTCTGCACTTCTATAGCTGTGCGATTCAGTGGTTAAATACTGTGGTTTGTTGTGCTCTTGCAAAAAACGCCATTTAGGGCCACAGAAAATAAATTGCAGTGTGAAATACACATGTGGAGGTGTGTAAAATAAACAATTTCTATATATTGTACAGTGCTATACTAAAAAAAACAACATTTTTTTTGAATAGAATTCTCTGCACTTCTATAGCTGTGCGATTCAGTGGTTAAATACTGTGGTTGGGGGGGCGTGGCCTGACGCGGCATGTGAACAGACCTGTTCGACGGAGCTCCCGCTGTAGATCCTGTTTGTGATCCTTTCCTCGCCACCTACAACGCCCGATTCAGCCACAACCTGCGCCTAAAGACCTCCAGAGACCCTCGGTTCCAGCGGTGCTCGATAATCCCGGCATGATGACCCGGGGAAACAAAGGAGACGCTGCGGCTGCGGCCTCCCAGGCCTTCCAAGATGGCGCCTGGATGTCTCAGTCTCTGCCTCCCAGGACTCCACGAGGGCAGGAGAAGAAGACGGAGCTGGGGGGTAAGTCCACCAAAGCCCCTAAAGGGACAGACCAAACGAGAGACATGCTATATTATGCCAGGAAACTGACAGGCCCGGAAGATTCCCTGCAGACTGTTGCACAGGGTCATGCAATGCCCGCAGAGCAGGCTGAGCAGGGACACACTGACATGCTGGAAGCTGAGGATGATGAAATGGAGTCAGCCCCTGGTTCTGTTCCAGTCTTGCTTGACCAGCAGACAGAGGACAGTCCCCAGCCCACACTCAGTGAAATCCTGCATGCTGTTCACAGGTGCACTGCCTCAGTGGATGCCCTGAAGGAGAGATTTGGGGGGCTGGAGGAGAAAGTTAATCTCCTGAGACACGATATACAGAAGGTCAGAGAGAGGACCACGGCCGTGGAGGGCAGAGTCAGTGATATAGAGGATCAGATGCCACACATGACCCGGGAAGTGAGAGTCGCTGCTCAGCAGGCACGCCAGGCCTTTGATCGCCATGATGAGATCGAAAATCGCCTGAGACGCAACAATGTACGAATTGTGGGGCTCCCAGAAAAGGTGGAGGGCAGGGACCCCACGACGTTCATAGAAGGCTGGCTACAGGAGACCTTTGGTAAAGAGGCTTTTTCTCCGATTTACACGGTGGAACGGGCGCACAGGGTGCCACCTCGCCCCCTCCCCCCCGGTAATCCCCCGAGATCCATGCTTGCTGGACTCCTTAACTACAGGGACCGGGAAGTGATACTTCGAATGGCCAGAGAAAGGGGGGCTGTACATTATAACGGAGCCCGGATTTCCTTTTATCCTGACTTCTCTGCAGAAGTGCAACGCAGAAGATCAAAGTTTATGGATGTCAAGAAAAGGCTGCAGAGGCTTCAGCTGTCCTATGCCATGCTATACCCAGCCAAGCTTCGCGTAACAGCCAGAGATGAGGCCCACTTTTTTGAGAATGCACAGGATGCTGCGGACTGGCTAGACCGCAACGAACAAGACTTCCGCAGGAGGGGACCGGAGAATGGTGCAGGTTGATGTGGACAATCCTATCTATATCAAGAGCAATCCGGGTAAAGAAGTGCTGTTGCTGAAATGATGTCACTATGAGAGGATCAATACCTACTTGAAGTTACCAGCGAATAGTTTTCCACTAACTTTTCTGAATCTTTTTTTTTTGCTGACCTGAGTTTATGGGTGGAGTGTGTCTCTGCACCCCCCCTATGTACCGTTTGCTGTTATGGTGGACATGGCTTATGTTTTTGTGCCCTGTTGGCACTGGAAATGCCAGTGTTGCTATTACTCAACACCGGTGGGGAGTCCCCAGTGACGCCCAGTTGGCAGTCCAGGAGCCACCGGCAGATGCAGATAAGTTTTACTGTTCTTGTTTTTCTTATGCTTCCTACTTCTATTTTTACTGTACTGACACCACAGCGCCGATGCGCAGGAATCTCTGCCACAGTTTCTGCAGGATTTTTTTTTTCTTTCCCAAGGGACTGTACTGTTCTAACTGATGCACCACAGTCAAAGCTGTTTGAACCACAGGGCTGTTTTTTGATAGCTGGATGGGGGGATACAGGACTGTTGCTCTCTTCTGGGTACTCCTCCCACTCAGACAGAACTCTTAGTATACAATCGCCATGTCTTCTACACCCATAGTGTCGTGGAATGTCAGAGGGGTAAATGATCCTCTGAAAAGGACCATGATATCCACTGTATTGCGTAAATTTCACCCGGCCATAATTGGCTTACAGGAGACCCATCTATTGAAAGATACGACTAGTTTCTTGGGATATGCGTGGGTGGGGCAGGCCTATCACTCCACTCACTCCGCCTATTCACGCGGAGTGAGTGTATTGATCCACAAGGCTCTGGTATACCAGGAGTTAGATTCGCTTATTGATATATCTGGGAGATTTGTATTTCTTTATTGCAAACTGTTTACCGTTACTATGATTCTGGCGTTTGTATATGTGCCTCCACCTTTTTCTAGAGAGGTGCTGCAGTTGCTGCTGTCTTACCTGGCAAACAAGCCTGACGTCCCACTACTGTTGCTAGGGGACTTTAATTGCTACCTAGACCCTAAATTGGACAGACACCCCCCGGTGATGCCCCCTAAGGGCAACCGGGGTACGGCTCTTGGACGCCTGATGGAGGAGGTGGGGTGGGTTGACATCTGGCGGGTTGGGAACCCCAAGTGTAAACAATTCTCCTGTTTCTCCAAGTCGCATGGTTCCCTCTCCCGTATAGACCTGTGTCTGGGCACTCCCAACATGGTTAGTTGCACCTCTAAGGTGGAGTATTTCCCACGGGGGGTATCAGACCACTCCCCGCTAGTACTTTGGTTGGTAACTCAACCGTCTAGCTCCCTACCTAGAGCCCCATGGAAACTGAATGCTTATTGGCTCAAACTGTTTACATCCCCAGAACGTATTGAAACCAAGATTGAAGTCTTTCTCCGGGCCCATGAGCACTACCTAGACCCACTGCTAAAATGGGAAACTTTGAAAGCCTATCTTAGAGGGGTATTTATCGAGGAAATACAAATTGTCAGGAACAACTCCTCTGCCTTGGTGGAGCGGGTGGGAGACCAGGTGAGGCAGCTGGAACTCGCTTATGTGACTAGCCCCACTGACTTGGCCAGGGAGGCTTGGATGTCGGCCCAGGACTCTCTGGACCGTCTGCGATCCTCACAGGCAGAGCGGAAGAGGTTCTTTACCAAACTTGCATTTTATGAGGAAGGGGAACAAACTGGGCGATTGCTGGCCAAGATAGCGAGGTCTCAAACACAATCCCCGGCCATCGGTGCTATACGCGCCTCTACGGGTAAGGTGGTTAATACCCCTGAAACCATTATATCCGAGCTGGCGTCCTTCTATGAAGGCCTTTATGGATCGAGGGATGCCTACTCGGATGCGGACCTTGGAACATACATGGCTAGTATTGATCTGCCTGCTCTCTCCACATCTGCCAGAGAACAGTTAGATGCACCAATTACTCTGGGCGAGCTGCAATTAGCGGCAAGCTCTTTTCCTACATGTAAAGCCCCCGGAGAGGATGGCCTGCCCATAGAAGTGTACACTCAATTTGGGGAGCACTTGTTACCTGAACTATTGAAGGTCTTTAACGCCGCACTAGAGGGTGGTCAGCTGCCTGGTTCCATGGCTAGGGCTAATATTATTTTACTGTTGAAGCCGGGAAAGGATCCGGTTGACCCTGGCTCCTATAGGCCTATATCGTTGCTGCAGAGCGATGTAAAAATCCTGGCAAAGGTCCTGGCGCGCAGGGTCAACGGGATAATCACGTCTATTATCCACCCAGACCAGGCTGGCTTCATGCCGCAGAAGTCCACCGCCACCAACTTGAGGCGCATGTTCTTGAACATGCAGGTGCAGGCAGACAATGGGGGCCGTAGGGCGCTCTTGTCCCTTGATGCCAACAAGGCATTTGATAGTGTCAGTTGGAGGTTCCTCTGGGCGACGTTGGCTAAGTTTGGCTTTGGGGACAAGTTTATAGAGTGGGTCAGGCTGCTGTACGCGTCCCCCCAGGCGACCATTAGGGTCGTGGGTAGGATGTCACCGGCCTTTGCTCTGGGTAGGGGGACGAGGCAGGGATGTCCCCTGTCCCCCCTGCTCTTCGCGATCGCTATAGAGCCATTGGCTGCCCTGATACGGGCTAGTGCCCGCGTCCGGGGATTCCAATACGGCACGCTGCAAGAAAAAATCATGCTGTACGCGGACGACATGCTGCTGTTCCTGGAGGACCCCACGCACTTCATCCCCGGGGCTATGTCAATAATAGAGCAATTCGGCCACTACTCGGGATTGACCATTAATTGGTCAAAATCCGCCCTGATGCTGTTGGATGAGGATGGTGGGGTAGCCCTGCCGGACTCTTGTCCCATCCCAGTTGTATCTAACTTTAAATATTTGGGGGTACAGGTGTCGCCCAGGCTGGGGGACTACTGCTCCCTTAATGTGCACCCATTGCTGTCCCGGTTTAGGGACAAAATTAATACTTGGAACACCCTAAAAATGTCACTTGCAGGTAAAGCCAATCTGATCAAAATGATTTTAATGCCACAACTACTTTACTTTCTTCATAACTCGCCTGTAGTGATACACCTGAAAATCTTCCGAATAGTGAACACTCTCTTCCGACGGTTGCTATGGCATACTAGGCCCCCTCGGATTAGACTGGAACACTTGCAGCGGGCCAAGGACAGTGAGGGGCTGGCGGTTCCCAACCCTTGGCTGTACTACATAGCGGCCCAGTTACAGCATTTGATCGGCTCTATGTCCCAGGACCCGGGGAGCTCGGCGGCACGACTGATGCTGTCGGCCACTGGCGCTGAGACTATCCCGATGGGGCTGGAGGCGCAAATGTTCCTCAAATCCAACAAGCGGACCCCGACGCTCGCACTTATCCAGAAAGTCTGGAATAAGGGCCGGCAACTCCAGGGAGTGCAGGGATTCACAGAGGACAGCCCAATATGTGGCAATAGGTCTTATGTGGAGTTGGTGAAGCTGCAGCAGGGGCCCAGATGGCGTGCCCATGGTGTGGCTCTGCTGTCCCACATTTTCGTTAACGGCAGGCTTCTCACTTTCCCCGAACTGCAGGCCAGATTTGACCTCCCAGCTCATATGCATTTATTACTACATGCAGCTTCAACATGCGGTTGCGGCACACGGGAATGCGGTGGAATGGGTTCAGTCGCCCGCCCCGGTGTTCCGTGTGCTGCACACTAGCACTGAAACAAAAGGATTCATCTCACAATGCTACCAGATGTTGCTGGCAAGTCACCTGCAGGCATTCCCGAGCAGGGCGGAATCCATGTGGGAGAAGGACATAGGTACACTGTCAGGGGACCAATGGGAGGAGGCGTGGCGGTCAGTCACTACTTGTTCTTTAAACGTTGCGCAGAAAGTGTCACAGCTATATATATTATTGAGGGTACATTACACCCCGCTGAAATTATATAAGATGGGTAAGCTCGGGGACCCTGTGTGTGGTAGATGTCAGAGGCACAATGGAGATCTCATTCATCTCCTGTGGAGATGCCCTAAGCTTCACAGGTATTGGACTGAGGTGGTGGGTACAATAAACAGAGTGTTTCAAACTACGATCCCTTTGGACCCTAAGTGCTGCCTGCTGGGGATCTTGGAGGAAGCGATCCCTGGGGAGTTGACCGGGGTCGCGGTCTCTAGGGCCCTGTTTCAGGCTAGGAAGCTTATTTTGATGGGTTGGAAGTCAGTCTCACCGCCTACCGCCACCTCTTGGGTAGCACACATGGGGAATACTCTTATAATGGAAAAGTACATATACCAGCACAGGGGAAGCCCGAGCAGGTTTGAGAGAATTTAGTCCCAATGGCTTGATACCCCTGGCCTGAGCCCCAGGGAGCTGGTGATGTCCCGACTTTTGCAGTAAATTTGAAACCAAGCGGCCGAGGATTAATATGCTTATACACGCAAGATTGTGGTGCTGTTTTTTATGTGATCTTATATGTTGTTTTACAGTTCGCCAGCAGAGGGAAACCTTTGCTATTTTTTGTATAATGGAAACTGTTGTGATCTATCTGGTGTTCAATAAAAACCTTTTTGATTAAAAAAAAAAAATACTGTGGTTGTGTTGTGCTCTTGCAAAAAACGCCATTTAGGGCCACAGAAAATATTTTGCAGTGTGAAATACATATCTGGAGGTGTGTGAATAAACAATTTCTATATATTGTACAGTGCTATACTAAAAAAAACAAATTTTTTTTTGAATAGCATTCTCTGCACTTCTATAGCTGTGCGATTCAGTGGTTAAATACTGTGGTTGTGTTGTGCTCTTGCAAAAAACGCCATTTAGGGCCACAGAAAATATTTTGCAGTGTGAAATACACATGTGGAGGTGTGTAAAATAAACAATTTCTATATATTGTACAGTGCTATACTAAAAAAAACAACATTTTTTTTGAATAGCATTCTCTGCACTTCTATAGCTGTGCGATTCAGTGGTTAAATACTGTGGTTGTGTTGTGCTCTTGCAAAAAACGCCATTTAGGGCCACAGAAAATAAATTGCAGTGTGAAATACACATGTGGAGGTGTGTAAAATAAACAATTTCTATATATTGTACAGTGCTATACTAAAAAAAACAACATTTTTTTTGAATAGCATTCTCTGCACTTCTATAGCTGTGCGATTCAGTGGTTAAATACTGTGGTTGTGTTGTGCTCTTGCAAAAAACGCCATTTAGGGCCACAGAAAATATTTTGCAGTGTGAAATACATATCTGGAGGTGTGTGAAAAAACAAAATTTTTTTTGAATAGCATTCTCTGCACTTCTATAGCTGTGCGATTCAGTGGTTAAATACTGTGGTTGTGTTGTGCTCTTGCAAAAAACGCCATTTAGGGCCACAGAAAATAAATTGCAGTGTGAAATACACATGTGGAGGTGTGTAAAATAAACAATTTCTATATATTGTACAGTGCTATACTAAAAAAAACAAAATTTTTTTTGAATAGCATTCTCTGCACTTCTATAGCTGTGCGATTCAGTCGTTAAATACTGTGGTTGTGTTGTGCTCTTGCAAAAAACGCCATTTAGGGCCACAGAAAATAAATTGCAGTGTGAAATACACATGTGGAGGTGTGTAAAATAAACAATTTCTATATATTGTACAGTGCTATACTAAAAAAAAAATCATTTTTTTTGAATAGCATTCTCTGCACTTCTATAGCTGTGCGATTCAGTGGTTAAATACTGTGGTTGTGTTGTGCTCTTGCAAAAAACGCCATTTAGGGCCACAGAAAATAAATTGCAGTGTGAAATACACATGTGGAGGTGTGTAAAATAAACAATTTCTATATATTGTACAGTGCTATACTAAAAAAAACAACATTTTTTTTGAATAGCATTCTCTGCACTTCTATAGCTGTGCGATTCAGTGGTTAAATACTGTGGTTGTGTTGTGCTCTTGCAAAAAACGCCATTTAGGGCCACAGAAAATAAATTGCAGTGTGAAATACACATGTGGAGGTGTGTAAAATAAACAATTTCTATATATTGTACAGTGCTATACTAAAAAAAAAAACATTTTTTTTGAATAGCATTCTCTGCACTTCTATAGCTGTGCGATTCAGTGGTTAAATACTGTGGTTGTGTTGTGCTCTTGCAAAAAACGCCATTTAGGGCCACAGAAAATATTTTGCAGTGTGAAATACACATGTGGAGGTGTGTAAAATAAACAATTTCTATATATTGTACAGTGCTATACTAAAAAAAACAACATTCTTTTTGAATAGCATTCTCTGCACTTCTATAGCTGTGCGATTCAGTGGTTAACCACTTCCATACTGGGCACTTAAACACCTTCCTGCCCAGACCAATTTTCAGCTTTCTGCGCTGTTGCACTTTGAATGACAATTGCGCGGTCATGCTACACTGTACCCAAACTAAATTTTTATCATTTTGTTCCCACAAATAGAGCTTTCTTTTGGTGGTATTTGATCACCTCTGCGATTTTTATTTTCTGCTAAAAAATAAAAAAAAGACCGAAAATTTTGAAAAAAAAAAAGTTTTTTTTGGGTTTCAGTTACAAAACTTTGTAAATAAGTTAGTTTTCTCCTTCACTGATGGGCACTGATGGGGCTGCACTGACGGGCACGGATAAGGCGGCACGGATGGGCACCAATGAGGTGGCACGGATGGGCAACGATCGTCGGCACGGATGGGCAACGATCGTCGGCACGGATGGGCAACGATCGTCGGCACGGATGGGCAAGGATCGTCGGCACGGGTGGGCACAGATAGGCGGCACGGGTGGGCACAGATAGGCGGCACGGGTGGGCACAGATAGGCGGCATGGGTGGGCACAGATAGGCACGGATAGGCGGCATGGATGGGCACTGATAGGTGGCATGGGTGGGCACTGATAGGTGGCATGGGTGGGCACTGATAGGCGGCATGGGTGGGCACTGATAGGTGGGCACTGATAGGTGGCATGGGTGGGCACTGATAGGTGGCATGGGTGGGCACTGATAGGTGGCACTGTACTGTACTAATGGATGCCAATCAGTGCCAAACAATAATGCCTGCCAATCAGTGGTGCCCATTGTGGGCACTGATTGGCATCTATTGTGGCACTGATTGGCATCCATTATCCCTGGTGGTCTAGGGTGGCATACCTTATTGTGGGCTTCCCTGGTGGTCTAGTGGCATCCCTGGTGGTCTAGTGGCATCCCTGGTGGTCCAGTGGGCATCCTCAGTCGGGCTGTGCTGATAATCGATCAGCACAAACCCCCCCTGTCAGAGGAGCAGCCGATCGGCTCTCCTCTACTCGCGTCTGACAGACGCGAGTGAGGAAAAGCCGATGACCGGCTTTTCCTGTTTACACTGTGATCAGCCGTGATTGGACACGGCTGATCACGTGGTAAAGAGTCTCCGTCAGAGACTCTTTACCTAGATCGGTGTTGCGGGGTGTCAGACTGACACCCCGCAGCAACGATCGCCGCGATGCGCGCCCCCGGGGGCGCGCAGCGGCTCAAAATCCTGAGGACGTCATATGACGTCCAGTCAGGATTCTGCAACCACTTTGCCGACGTCAATCCGCTATAGGGCGGGCGGCAAGTGGTTAAATACTGTGGTTGTGTTGTGCTCTTCCAAAAAACGCCATTTAGGGCCACAGAAAATATTTTGCAGTGTGAAATACACATGTGGAGGTGTGTAAAATAAACAATTTCTATATATTTTCCTTGTACTGTGCTATACTAAAAAAAACAACCTTTTTTTTTGAATAGCATTTTCTGTAGCTGTGCGATTCAGCGGTTACGTGCTGTGGGTGTGTTGTGGTCTGGCAAAAAACGCCATTTAGGGCCACAGAAAATATTTTGCAGTGTGAAATACACATCTGGAGGTGTGTGTAAAAAAACAATTTCTATATATTTTCCTTGTACTGTGCTATACTAAAAAAAACAACCTTTTTTTTTTAATAGCATTTTCTGTAGCTGTGCGATTCAGCGGTTACGTGCTGTGGGTGTGTTGTGGTCTGGCAAAAAACGCCATTTAGGGCCACAGAAAATATTTTGCAGTGTGAAATACACATCTGGAGGTGTGTGTAAAAAAACAATTTCTATATATTTTCCTTGTACTGTGCTATACTAAAAAAAACAACCTTTTTTTTGGAATAGCATTTTCTGTAGCTGTGCGATTCAGCGGTTACGTGCTGTGGGTGTGTTGTGGTCTGGCAAAAAACGCCATTTAGGGCCACAGAAAATATTTTGCAGTGTGAAATACACATCTGGAGGTGTGTGTAAAAAAACTATTTCTATATATTTTCCTTGTACTGTGCTATACTAAAAAAAACAACCTTTTTTTTTTTGAATAGCATTTTCTGCAGTTCTGTAGCTGTGCGTTTCAGCCATTACGTACTGTGGGTGTGTTGTGGTCTTCCAAAAAACGCCATTTAGGGCAAGATCCTAAATTTGGAAAATATGAGGGGAAGGTCAAAGGGACGTGGTGGCCCCGGTCGTGGTGCTGCTGGTGGGGCTCCTGTTGCAGGGAGAGGACGTGGTGGATCTGTGCCAGCTACACGCACAAGTGAAACACCTTCCTCAGGTGCGAGTAGGCGACCGAGCCTGCGGCGGTATTTTGTCGCGCCTAATGAGGCTGTACCAATGTTTAGGCCAGGACAAGTACAGGCGATAGTAGATTGGGTTGCTGACAGTGCCTCGGGTTCCTTCACATTGTCTCCCACCCACTCTTCTGCTGAAAGATCAGAGTTGGCACCTGAAGCCCATGTCCATCAGTCTTTCACCTCACCCCCTTGCAAATCAGCCAAGCAGTCTGAGCCCCAAATCATGCAGCAGTCTCTTCTGCTTTTCGATGACTCTGTTAGCAGGGTTTCCCAGGGCCATCCACCTAGCCCTGCCCCAGAAGTGGAAGAGATTGAGTGCACCGATGCCCAACCACTTATGTTTCATGATGGGTACATGGGAGGACCATCGCAGCACGTCTCGGATGATGACGAAACACAGGTGCCAACTGCTGCTGCTTTCGCAATTGTGCAGACAGACATGGAGGGCAGGGGTGAAGACTGGGTGGAAGATGATGTGGAGGAATGATGAGGTCCTCGACCCCACATGGAATCAACGTTATGCAGGTGACCAGTGTAGTTCGGAGGAAGAGGCGGTGGTCGCACAGAGCCACCAGCACAGCAGAAGAGGGAGCAGGGTGCAAAAACGGAGCATTCGTCCCCTAGACAGTACATCTGCTACTGCCCAACGCAGCAAGGGACCGAGCACACCAAAGCCAGGTCCAAGGACTTCCCTAGCGTGGCAGTTCTTCACACAGTGTGTTGATGACAAGACACAAGTGGTTTGCACGCTGTGCAATCAGAGCCTGAAGCGAGGCATAAACGTTCTCAACCTGAGCACAAGCTGCATGACCAGGCATCTAAGTGCAAAGCACGAGCTGCAGTGGAGTAGACACCTCAGAAACCAAGAAAGGTCTCTGGCTCCTCCTGCTTCCTCTTCTGCTGCAGTCTCGGCCTCTTCATCCACCTCTGTAGTGACAGTGACACCTGTCACCCCGCAAACAGAGGATCTGCCAGCAACACTACCACCTGGGTCACCAACCATCTCCACAATGTCCCATGGAAGCGTTCAGCTCTCTATCTCCCAAACATTGGAGCGGAAGAGGAAGTACCCCCCTAGCCACCCGCGATCCCTGGCCCTGAATGCCAGCATTTCAAAATTCCTGGCCTTTGAAATGCTGTCATTCCGTCTGGTGGAGACGCAGAGTTTTAAAAGCCTGATGGCATTGGCTGTCCCGCAGTACGTCGTGCCCAGCCGCCACTACTTTTCCAGGCGAGCCATCCCTTCCCTGCACAACCAGGTGGGGGACAAAATCAGGTGTGCACTGCGCAACGCCATCTGTGGCAAGGTCCACCTAACTACGGATGCGTGGACCAGTAAGCACGGTCAGGGACGTTATATCTCCCTAACAGCACACTGGGTAAATGCAGTGGCTGCTGGGCCTGAGGCAGATAGCGGTTTGGCGCATGTCCTTCCACCACCGAGGATTGCAGGGCGCTTCAGTTTGCCTCCTGTTGCTAACTCCTCCTTCTCCGCTTCCTCATCCTCTACCGCCTCCTCATCCATTCAGCGTAACACCTTCACCACCAACTTCAGCACAGCCAGGGGTAAACGACAGCAGGCAGTTTTAAAACTTTCCTGTTTGGGGGAAAATCCCCACACCGCGCAGGAGTTGTGGAGGGACATGGAACAACAGACCAATGAGTGGTTGCTGTCAGTGAGCCTCAAGCCCGGCCTGGTGGTGTGCGATAATGGGCGAAATCTCGTAGCAGCTCTGGGTCTAGCCGGTTTGACGCACATCCCTTGCCTGGCGCATGTGCTGAACTTGGTGGTCCAGAGGTTCCTTTAAAATTACCCCAATATGCCAGAGCTGCTGCAGAAAGTGCGGGCTGTCTGTGCGCACTTTCGGCGTTCTCACCCTGCTGCTGCTCGCCTGTCAGCGCTGCAGCGTAACTTCGGCCTTCCAGCTCACCGCCTCATATGTGACGTGCCCACAAGGTGGAACTCCACCTTGCACATGCTGGCCAGACTGTGCGAGCAGCAGCAGGCAATAGTGGAGTTTCAGCTGCAGCAATCACGCGTGAGTCGCTCTGCGGAACAGCACCACTTCACCACCAATAACTGGGCCTCCATGCGAGACCTGTGTGCCTAGTTGCGCTGTTTCGAGTACTCCACCAACATGACCAGTGCCAATGACGCCGTTCTCAGCGTTACTATCCCAGTTCTATGCCTCCTTGAAAAAACGCTTCGTGCGATGATGGAAGAGGATGTGGCACAGGAGGATGAGGAGGAGGAGGAGGAAGCGGGATCATTTCAAAGGCTTTCAGGGCAGTCTTTCACAAGTGGCTACGAGGGTGGGTTCCTGCACCAACAAACGCCAGGTACACAATTGTCCGGCAGAAAGGGCACAGTTCTGGAGGATGACGAGGTGGAGGAGGAGATGGAGGAGGAGGAGGAGGAGGAGGAGGAGGAGCCATGTTCACAGCAGGGTGGCACTCAGACCAGCTCGTGGCCATTACTGGTGCGTGGCTGGGGGGATACAGAGGACACAGACGATACACCTCCCACAGAGGACAGCTTTTCTTTGCCTCTGGGCAGCCTGGCACACATGAGCGATTACACGCTGCAGTGTTTCCGCAACGACAGCCGAGTTGCCCACATTTTAACTGGTGCTGATTACTGGGTGGCCACCCTGCTGGATCCCCGTTACAAGGACAACGTACCGTCCTTAATTCCCTCACTGGAGCGGGATCGTAAGATGCGCGAGTACAAGCGCACGCTGGTAGACGCGCTGCTGGTGGCATTCCCACCTGACAGCGGGCGTACGGTGGAAGCACAAGGCGAAGGCAGAGGAGGAGGAAGAGGTCGCCAACGCAGCCGGGGCACCGGCAGCACCTCAGAAGGCAGGGTTAGCATGGCCGAAATGTGGAAAAGCTTTGTCAGCACGCCACAACAACCAGCACCACCAGCTGAGATGGAACGTCTTAGCAGGAGGCAGCATTTCACCAACATGGTTGAGCAGTATGTGTCCACAGGCCTACACGTACTGGATGACGGGTCTGCCCCCTTTAACTTCTGGGTCTCCAAATTGGGCACATGGCCTGAGCTTGCCGTTTATGCCTTGGAGGTGCTGGCCTGCCCTGCAGCCAGTGTATTATCTGAACGTGTATTTAGCACGGCAGGGGGCGTTATCACAGACAAGCGCAGCCGCCTGTCCAGAGCCAATGTGGACAAGCTCACGTTCATTAAAATGAACCAGGCATGGATCCCACAGGACTTGTCCGTACCTTGTGCAGAATAGACATGTATACCGGTGTTGTGACAAAAACTGTCCAGCCATCGGATTGTGCCCGGCCCGTACTGCGCAGGCGCAGCGCTTGCGCAGTACAGAGGACAAGGAGATTCACAAAATCTCCGAAGATGAACGGCGCCTGCGCTGTGAGTGCAGGTTCAAGCCCCACCATCCAAGAGGACATACGGTAGCACATAGTAACAGGGCCCCTCACGGGCTCGCTTCGATCGCGGCCTTGCTTGGCTCGGCTTGAACCACGGATGGTGTGGCCTTCACCTGAACTCAACACGCAGGCGCCGTTAGTCTTGGGAGATTTTTGAAATCCCCTTGTCCTACATACTCAGCAAGCGCAGTACAGGGCGGACACTATTCGACAGGGGACAGAATTCGACACATCACCGGCCTTACCCAGCCATTGTTGTATTTTTGAACCAGTGTTGGCTACCTCGTCCTCCTCCACCGCCGCTTCCACCTACACAGCCACATCCACCGCCACCTCAACCTCCTACTCCATATGGACCTCGTCCTGCTAGGCCAAGATTAAAATTTTTATTTTATTTTTTTGTAGCGCACAGATCCTTTCCCCCTTACCTGCCTTTATGTTGTTGGCTCTTCGCAGGAGGGAGAAAGGCACACCGCACTACCAGCCCGTATCCTCCTATATAAAGAGGTTGAGCGGTGTACTTGACGGGCCGTGTCCACAGCCGGAGTCAAAACTCCTCCAGAGGATGATTCTCACCTCTACTGTAGGTAGAGGCAAGTCCTTTAATTGCCAGTAAAGTCAATGTCCACACCAGCTGAAACTCCAACTCTTATTCTCTCATGGCAAAATAAACTGTACTCAGATAGAAAAGGTTAGAGCAAAGAAACAGGACAGCTTAAGGTGTGGAGGAGGTCCAGGCACAAACGTAGCACATTCACTTCACTGCTTAGGTTTCTCAAACAGTTTTTGGCGCACGGTCTCTGCCACAGACATTGAGGTTGGTCTCTGCCACAGACCGGGTGTACAAGGCCCCTGCCACGGGCCTGGAGAACTTTGGTCTCAGCCACAGACCAGGGTGTATAAGGCCCCTGCCACGGGCCGGTTGAATAAGGCCTCTGATACAGCCAAGGTGACCTTGAGCTTCTCCTTCTACGAACCTAGCCCATATCAAGGGGAAGACATCTCTCCAGGGAGTCAACAGACCATTCCTTCACCGTGACTCCCGCATCGGTCCATCAGAATGATCCTCCCTTCCCTGGAACAGGGTCCCCTACACGAGGCGGCTCTGGACTCCAGGCTTTACTCCCGCCCCTAGGCCTCCATACCCAGGGCAGCAAGAACTCCAGGATAGTACCTCACCCCGGGCTAAAGGTGCCCGAGATGGAACAGGAACACATGCACCCAGGCCGAAGGCACCTGGGCGCGGACCCCACTGGACATCAGCCCCCAGGCCAAAGGTCTGCCCCTTTTATATGCTCTCCCGGCATGCACAGCAGGTTCCCCGCCCCGTTGTACTACTGCCAAGAGGGGACACAAAAGGCGCCACCTGTAGGCCGCAGGGAACTGCACACCAATACTGTCCCCCGAGGACAAAATGGTCCATGAATCCTACAGAATTAGGGTATTTGAGCCTATTTACCACTCAAACACTTTCCTTAAATTTAGCACCCCGCTACATTTTTATTTCAAAGTATTTTATTTTCCCACTAGCTTATCCATTAAATTAAATAATTTATTCCAGAAAGGGCGTATTCTGGGGCATTCCCACCATATGTGTGGCATCATGCCGTTGAGTTTCTGAGGTTCTTAATGACTTCCTGTACCTCTTCTGCTGAAAAGGGGGCCTCCAGCATATTTTTTTATTTTTTATTTTTTTTATGTTCTTTTAAGTTATTTCCTATCCACATTTGTTTGCAGAGCACTTGCCATGTTCTTAACAACATTTTGCTGCCATTTGCAGCCCTCTAGCCCTTTCCATTACTTTTTTAGAGCCTTTTTAGTCGTCAGAAGTCCGGGTCCCCATTGACTACAATGGGGTCCGGGTCCGGGTCCGGGTTCGGGTTAAAGTTCGGTCCCGAATCCGAACTTTTTTCCGAAGTTCGGCCGAACCCGCCGGACCCGAATATCCAGCTACCCGCTCAACTCTACTAGCAACCCCGATCTTCCACTGGGTAGACACGTTGCCCAGACCCACAGTGGTATTTGCCCAACAGTCGCTGTTCTAGTTTTAGACCGAATACACCCCAGCTCACGTGGTGGAGATTTCAACAAATATCTCCTGCAACGAGAGCACAGGTGGATATCCAATTTAAATGCCACCTCTCCACCAGGCCTCTAAAACCCTTCCTACCAGGCTTTGCGACAGGAGGCTTTGACAAAGAGCTGTAAACTCTTATAACAGACTTTTTATTTTTCTATTTTCTCATTCTTCATTTTCTATTTTCAATGTATTCTTACCATGGATCATCTGTATTTTAATCCATTATTGTGTATTCTTTGATGTACATGTCTATTGAGTCATCACTTGATGCCACGGCAGTATATATATACATAAAATATATTTATTAAATTTTCTGCCCTTCAAAATGTACATCAATCATAGTAATGCCAATGCTTTGTTTCTATGTGCTTATCTCTTGTACTTATACTCTCTTTTGTTATATTATTATTTATATGCCCTTTTCTTTGCAGATCACGTTCTATTATTGAATTCTGTACAGACTGGGTTCCTACGTTCTCACAGTTGCACCCCAATTCCTACGTTTTCATAATTTACAAACAATACTTTGACATCTGGTTTGCTGACAATGTGGATGCAGGCTTTTCTTCCTGGTCTTGTGGCTCATCGAGGCTCCCCGGCACAAAGGGGCCTCCGCCCCCAGTTTTCGTTGAGGCCGGAGGCATTATTTCTTCGGGCTGCAACACTTTGCGCAAGCGCCGTAACACTTGGTTGTCCCGCACATGCGCGCTGGTTCCCCCTCCATCTGCCGGTAGTTGCCGTCCACTCTCTGTGTCGGTGGCCTTCGTCGACGTCTGACGTCATTGCGCCATTGACCCGTCGACGCCGGACGCCGCATTGGCCGGGGGGCGGACGCCTTTACTGCTGGTCACAAAAACACAGGTGTTTAGACGCGCCTATTATCACTAGGCAAACTGTCAGGCCGGGTTTACGCTTGTGCGACACGACAGCCGTCCTACTTTGGATCCGACTTTGCCCTGCGACTTGAAGCCGACATACGTCCGACTTTCAATGAACGGGGATCCGACTTGGATCCCCGCCAATACCAGGCACTGTGTTTGGTATGAATCTTGAGGGGGAACTCCACACCAAATTTTAAATAAAAAAACAGCATGGGTTCACCTCCAGGAGCATACCAGGCCCTTCGGTCTGGTATCAATTTTAAGGGGAACCCCCCAAGCCGAAATTACGGCGTGGGGTCCCCCTCAAAATCCAAACCAGACCCTTATCCGAGCACGCAACCTGGCAGGCTGCAGGAAAAGAGGGGGGACGAGAGAGCGGCCCCCTCCCTCCTGAACAGTACCAGACCGCACATCACTCAACATGGGGGGTTTGGTGCTTTGGGGCAGGGGGGCAACCTGCGGCCCCCCACCCCAAAGCACCCTGCCCCCATGTTGATGGGGACAAGGGCCTCTTCCCAACAAGCCTGGCCGTTGGTTGTCGGGGTCTGCGGGCGGGGGGCTCATCAGAATCCAGGAGCCCCCTTTAATAAGGGGGCCCCCAGATCCCGGCCCCCCACCCCATGTGAATGAGTATGGGGTACATCGTACCCCTACCCATTCACCTGGTGGAAAAAAATGTCAATAAAAAAACACTACACAGGTTTTTAAAGTAATTTATTACACAGCTCCGGGGGTCTTCTTCCGACTCCGGGGGTCTTCTTCCGACTCCGGGGGGTCTCTTCTTCTGCCGTGCGCCTTCGCTATCTTCTTCCAGCTCTTTTGCTAGCGGGGGCCCGGTCTTCTTCGTCGCCTTCTTCCCTCTTCTCCTCCTCGATGTTCACTCGTCGCTTCCTCCTGCTGTAATGCTGGGTGTGCGGTCCGCAACGATTTATATAGGCCTCTCATGACGTCACAGTCACATGCTCCGGGTGGCCACATGCTCCCATGACGTCACAGTCACATGCTCCGGGGCCATCCGGAGCATGTGACTGTGACGTCATGAGAGGCCTATATAAATTGTTGCGCACCGCACACCCAGCATTACAGCGGGAGAAAGCGGTGTGTCAACATAGAAGAGGAGAAGAGGGAAGAAGACGGCGACGTTGACGGGAAGACCGGGCCCCTCCACTAGCAAAAAAGCTGAAGGGAAGATAGTGGAGCAGCCCGGCAGAAGGAAAAAGGCACCGGAGAGCAGAAGAAGACCCCCGAAGTCGGAAGAAGACCCCCGGAGTTGGAAGAAGACCCCCGGAGTTGGAAGAAGACCCCCGGAGCTGCCTAATAAATTACTTTAAAAACCTGTGTGTGTTTTTTTTATTGACATTTTTTTTCCACCAGGTGAATGGGAAGGGGTACGATGTACCCCATACTCATTCACATAGGGTGGGGGCCGGCATCTGGGGGCCCCCTTATTAAAGGGGGCTCCCAGATTTCGATCAGCCCCCCGCCCGTAAACCCCGACAACCAACGGCCAGGGTTGTCAGGAAGAGGCCCTTGTCCCCATCAACATGGGGCAGGGTGCTTTGGTGTGGGGGGTGCCGCAGGTCGCCCCCTGCCCCAAAGCACCAAACCCCCCATTTTGAGGGCATGCGGCCTGGTATGGTTCAGGAGGGAGGGGGGCTGCTCTCTCGTCCCCCCCTCTTTTCCTGCAGCCTGCCGGGTTGCGTGCTCGGATAAGGGTCTGGTATGGATTTTGGGGGGGACCGAAGGGCCTGGTATGCTCTTGGAGGGGGAACCCATGCTGGTTTTTTATTTAAAATTTGGCGTGGAGTTCCCCCTCAAGATCAGCAGAGCACAAGTCGCATGCCAAAGTCAGATCTTGCAAGACCGCGGTCCGACTTTGATCCGACTTCAATGATAGTCAATGGGCTGAAGTGGGATCAAAGTCGGACCAAAGTAGTACAGGGAGCATTTTCAAAGTCGGACCGACATGTGTCGGACCAGGTAAGACGGCTCCCATAGGGAAACATTGATCTTCACACGTCATGCGACATGAGCTCCCAATGTCGGAGCGTTTGTCGCACCAGTGTGAACCCGGCCTCAGTTTCACCTGTTAGTGTGAACACCTGTTCCACCCATGGTTCACAGGATTGGTTATCAGCTCTGGCCACCTCCACCCTTCTAGGTATGTATGAGGGAGGCGTGCAGCATACCATTGCTGCACAGCCTGGTCACCATCTCCCTTGCATAGAGAGGAGAGATTTTGTTTTGGTAAGGCTAAGGGCAGACATTGCTTTTCCACCCCTTCACTCCATTACTTATTACTCCATCCCTCTCCCTCTGAGATAATTTGATCTAATTTGAGGGTATTAAGCCTCTCCTCCTGGAGTTCAGCCCATTAAAAGCACCCATTTATATATTTTTCTGTCCATCGGATATGTGCTTCTCCAGTCCCCCTGGTGCTCCTTGTGAGCTTTGATTTGCAGCTCTGGCTGTGGAAAAAACCTGCTCCAGCTATTTAACCCCTTCCTTACCGGGCCATAATAATATGACGCCGGCAGGAATCCTCCCTCCGGGCGGGCGTCATATGAAGTCCTTTCTTCCCGGCCGTCTAGGGCGGGGGGGCGCTCATGACCCGGTGCGCGTGCCCGGCAACCGCAATGTCCCAGTACAGAGGAACACAGATCGGTCTCCTCCCATTGTGAATCCCCTCCCCCTACAGTTAGAATCAGTCACAAGGGAACATATTAACCCCTTCAGCGCCCCCTAGTGTTAACCCCTTCCCTGCCAGTCACATTTATACAGTGAGTAATCAGTGCAGTTTTATAGCACTAATCACTGTATAAATGTGAATGGTCCCAAAAACGTGTCAAAAGTGTCCGATGTGTCCGCCGCAATGTCACGGTCACAATAAAAATCGCTGATCACGCCATTACTAGTAAAAACATTAAATAAATAAAAATGCCATAAATCTATCCCCTATTTTATAGACGCTATGACTTTTGCGCAAACCAATCAATATACGCTTATTGCGGGTTTTACATATACATATCGGTCTAAACTGAGGAAAAAACATTAAAAAAAAATTAAAAAATTATATATTTATTAAATCAAAAAGTTAAAAAATATTGTGTTTTTCTCAAAATTGTCGCTCTTCTTTTGTTTATAGCGCAAAAAATAAAAACCGCAGAGATGATCAAATACCTCCAAACGAAACCTCTATTTGTGGGGGAAAAGATTTCATTTGGGTACAGTGTTGCATGACCGTGCAATTGTCATTCAAAGTGCGCTGAAAACTAAACATTGGTCTGGGCAGGAATGGGGTGAAAATGCCCTGTATGGAAGTGGTTAAGCAATCCTGGAACATACAATAATTGTATGACAATACACACTACCTTTGAAAAGCGATCACGGGACTTCGGTGGCCTGTAGAACATGGGACCCAATCTATCTGCAATGTTGTGCAACATTTTCTCTGTTTTAAAGGAACATACAATCTGTGAGTACTGAGCATTATAAACATTATATATACATTCTTTTTGCCTTTTGAAAATAACTACCACATTTAAGTTATGTTTGTTTACTGAATCATTTATATGTTGATACATATTTATATATTCTTTTCAATAGAAATATATCAACATGCCTCTATTTTAACCCATGAGGAAGTAAATGAACACACCATAAATAGAAAAATCTTTTGGTGTTTTCCAAAACATGTCGAGTTCTGCTGTGACCACAACCTCTTATGCCGCGTACACACGATCGATTTTTTCGACGGTGAAAACACCGTCGAGAAAATCGACGTGAAAAACGACCGTGTGTGGGCTCCGCGGCAGTGTTTCCTTATGGGAACACTGCCGCGAAAAAATACGACGGGAATCACGACGAGAAAAATTAGAGCATGTTCTAATTTTTCTCGTCGTGATTAATGCCGTTTTTCCCGTCTAGAAAAACTACAAAAAGCCCACAGACGATCGTTTTTCTCGCCCAAAGGGAAAAATTTCATTTTTCTCGACGGGAAAAACGGTTGTGTGTACGCGGCATTACTCGACTTGATGTCTAAAAGCTTATTGGGTGTTGCAACAAATAGCAGCTGTGTATTTATATTTTCATTTTTGTTCCATTCAATGTTTTAAATGTTCATGTGTATATTTTTCTATATGGAATAGAATTTATATTTTTATATACAGTGGAACCTCGGATTGTGGGTAACGCGGTTAACGAGCGTTTCGCAATACAAGCACTGTATTTTTAACCACTTCCATACTGGGCACTTAAACACCTTCCTGCCCAGACCAATTTTCAGCTTTCTGCGCTGTTGCACTTTGAATGACAATTGCGCGGTCATGGTACATTGTACCCAAACTAAATTTTTATCATTTTGTTCCCACAAATAGAGCTTTCTTTTGGTGGTATTTGATCACCTCTGCGATTTTTATTTTCTGCTAAAAAATAAAAAAAAAGACCGAAAATTTTGAAAAAAAAACGTTTTTTTTTGGGTTTCAGTTACAAAACTTTGTAAATAAGTTAGTTTTCTCCTTCACTGATGGGCACTGATGGGGCTGCACTGACGGGCACGGATAAGGCGGCACGGATGGGCACCGATGAGGTGGCACGGATGGGCAACGATCGTCGGCACGGATGGGCAATGATCGGCGGCACAGGTGGGCACAGATCGGCGGCACGGGTGGGCACAGATCGGCGGCACGGGTGGGCACAGATCGGCGGCACGGATAGGCGGCATGGATGGGCACTGATAGGTGGCACGGGTGGGCATGGGTGGGCACTGATAGGTGGCATGGGTGGGCACTGATAGGTGGCATGGGTGGGCACTGATAGGTGGCACTGTACTGTACTAATGGATGCCAATCAGTGCCAAACAATAATGCCTGCCAATCAGTGGTGCCCATTGTGGGCACTGATTGGCATCTATTGTGGCACTGATTGGCATCCATTATCCCTGGTGGTCTAGGGTGGCATACCTTATTGTGGGCTTCCCTGGTGGTCTAGTGGCATCCCTGGTGGTCTAGTGGCATCCCTGGTGGTCCAGTGGGCATCCTCGGGGGGGCTGTGCTGATAATCGATCAGCACAAACCCCCCCCTGTCAGAGGAGCAGCCGATCGGCTCTCCTCTACTCGCGGCTGACAGAGAGACTCTTTACCTAGATCAGTGTTGCGGAGTGTCAGACTGACACCCCGCAGCAACGATCGCCGCGATGCGCGCCCCCGGGGGCGCGCAGCGGCTCAAAATCCTGAGGACGTCATATGACGTCCTGTCAGGATTCTGCAACCACTTTGCCGACGTCAATCCGCTATAGGGCGGGCGGCAAGTGGTTAAAAATCGTAACTTGGTTTGCGAGTGTTGTCTCGCAAAATGAGCACGATTCAGGCCAAAGCGGTGTGCAGTACCGCGTTTGGCCTGAGGTGGGGAGCGCCGGAGTCGAGCCGAACATCGCCGATCGGCGCCGTTCGTAAATGCACGGAAAGGCCCAAGGACAGCTCTGCTAACCTCGGCAAATCGCAGGAACAAAGTCTTTCCGAGGTCCGCCGAGGTGTCCTCGGGCCTTTTCGGCCATTTCCGAGGCTCTCCAACACCCCCCACCTCTGGCCGCATGCGGTATTGAATGCCATTGAAGTCAATGCAAAACAAATTATTTTAAATTCCATTGACTTCAATGGAGCAACTCGCTTTGATATGCGAGTACTTTGGATTAAGAGCATTCTCCTGGAACGAATTATGCTCGTAATCCGAGGTTCCACTGTACTTCTTGTACTCCCCTTCCATTTATCCTGTTTTGGTCTTTTTGCCCACACTATCCCTGGGGCACTCCCTCTATTTTTCCTAAACTTTTTTGGGATGTGGCAAAAACCTACAGGATTTCTCGTAAGATAGTTTCTCCTCTTTCAACCATTTTTCCTTATTGAAGAGTTATGCCGCGTACACACGATCAGTTTTCTCGTCTGGAAAACTGTCATGTTTTCTCTTGGACGAGAAAAACGGCCGTGTGTAGGCTCTCCAGCAGTTTTCCCGACGAGAAAACCATAGAGAATCACGACGAGAAAATTTAGAACATGCACTAAATTTTTCTCGTCGTGAATCGCGGCGCTTTTTTCCTCTGCAGTTTTCCCATAGGGAAACACTGCTAGGGAGCCTACACACGGACGGTTTTCTCGACCAAGAGAAAACCTGTCGTGAAAAACGGCCATATGTACATGGGGAAAAAGGGACCAAGCCGGTTCCTCGTTTTTCCCGTCGGGTTTCACGGCTGTTTCACTGCCGAGAAACTTGATCGTGTGTACGCAGCATTAGGCTGGGTTCACATCTAAGTCGCATGCGGCTCACAACCGGGGTCCGGTGCGTCCCCGTTCTCAGTTTCAGGGACGAATCCAGGCCAAATTTTTGGCCTCAATTCGGCCCTGAAACAGAGCCAAAGACGCACAGGACCCCTGTGTAATCCTCTCCGTAGCCACCCTGGAGATATGTGAACCGGCTCCATAGAGATCGGTCACAATCTCCTGCCATGCGTATAGGAATGCGGGGAAACCCTCATCCAATTCACACTAGTGTGAACCCAGCCTGAAGGTATCTGCGGATGGTACCAAGTCAGCCAATGACCATACTGTCCAGACAGATTGGGTCTAAGTAGGTATGTCAATGCATAAAGTGTCATTTGAAACCGAACAACACAGGTCACTGTGACCCACTATTGCTCACCCTTTGAGCAATTCCCTGGCATTGCCGTGATGCACCTCCTTGATCAAATGACCAAGTGACATTGCAAATGTACAGCAATTAGCTGCTAGACCCAAGCACTGTCACATACACTATATTGCCAAAAGTATTGGGATGCCTGCCTTTACACACACACATGAACTTTAATGGCATCCCAGTCTTAGTCCGTAGGGTTCAGTATTAGGTTGGTCCACCCTTTCCAGCTATAACAGCTTCAACTCTTCTGGGAAGGCTGTCCACAAGGTTTAGGAGTGTGTCTATGGGAATGTTTGACCATTCTTCCAGAAGCGCATTTGTGAGGTCAGGCACTAATGTTAGACGAGAAGACCAGGCTTGCAGTCTCTGCTCTAATTCATCCCAAAGGTGTTCTATTGGGGTCAGGACTCTGTGCCAGCCAGGCAAGTTCCTCCACCCCAAACTCACTCATCCATACTTTTATGCATGCTTTGTGCTCTGGTGCACAGTCATGTTGGAACAAGAAGGGGTCATCCCCAAACTATTCCCACAAAGTTGGGAGCATGAAATTGTCCAAAATGTCTTGGTATGCTGACGCCTTAAGAGTTCCCTTCACTGGAACTAAGGGGCCAAGCCCAATCCGTAAAAAACAACCCCACACCATAACCCCCCTCCCCCCAATGATTTGGACCAGTGCACAAAGCAAGGTCCATAAAGACATGGATGAGCGAGTTTGGGGTGGATGAACTTGACTGGCCTGCACAGAGTCCTGACCTCAACCCGATAGAACACCTTTGGGATTAATTAGAGTGAAAACTACAAGCCAGGTCTTCTCGTCCAACATCAGCTCCTGACCTCACAAATGCACTTCTGGAATAATGGTCAAACATTCCCATAGACGCACTCCTAAACCTTGTGGACAGCCTTCCCAGAAGAGCTGAAGCTGTTACAGCTGCAAAGGGTGGGCCAACTCAATATTAAACCCTACGGACTACGACTGGCATGCCATTAAAGTTCATGCACGTGTAAGGGCAGGCGCCCCAATACTTTTGGTAATATAGTGTACTATATCCGTTACAATCAACTGACTTGAAATACATTTTTGTCTATATTATTAAACTGAGCTCTGCAGATTCAAAAAAATATATTTTTCTTTTCATCATCCTCACATAAACCCAATCTACCTATACTGGGTTTGAGGCATTGAGAGTTTGCAACCTAAAAGATACCAAGATACAGTAACAAAATATCGTTTTAGTATTCTTCTGCAGTTGTTCCATATGTGACCACAAGGGGGAAAACGAAGTTGTATTATCTTCATGGATCAGAAATGTAAAATCGGAAAGACATTTATGAAGGTGACATAATTCTGTACTGAGCTGGTTACTGCCAATTATAACATATATAGTAAGGTATGTAGTTTCTTTCTGTTCCTGAAAAGAGAGGTTGTGGAAAAGAATTAAGATCCACACACAAAGAATTACATTTACCATTTGAGTACCAGCCTCTCGGGTCAAAACAATTATTTCATTTTTTTAAGTCAAAACACAAAACAAAATATTTTTTTTTTCTTCTTTTGCTTTTAAAGGTAAATTATAGATTTGGGGTCTATTTGACCCCAGATCTCTCTATAAAGCAGACCCGTCATTCTTATTTCTATTACAAGGGAAGTTTACATTCTTTGTAATAGAAATAAAAGTGCTAAAAAAAAAAGAAAAAAAAAAGGGGACAGTGTAAAAATAAAAAGTAAAATAAAATGTAAAAAAATTTAGATTTTTTTTTTTTAAATCAATTATTTATTTTTATTTTTTTTAAACAGGAAAAAAATAAATAATACAGAGGGGTAAAAAATAAATAAATACACAACACTAAGAAAAAAAATAAAGAAATTGATTAACATCCGGTTATATGTTCAAGATCCAATTTAAAAACAGGTAATGAGGAGAAAAAAACCATGAAAAGCTGAACCCGTGGGTATTGGGGAGAGGGGCGGCACCCTGCCCCAACCCTAGTCGTCTTAGGTTCAAACACCTCTTCTTTACCCATTCACTGGTTCAGTCACAAATTATATCACATTTCCCTCTAGTTCCTGCTACATAAAAATAGCTTATTTATGGATCGTCTTAACTTGTTTCCCGAGACATCACATAACATAACATTCCTATGATTATCCCCTCTATATTCTCGGATTAATCCTTCTCATTTCCTATGACCTTTCATATATAGTTAGCCTATAACATATTCATAAGCCAACATAACGGCAAGAAGGGAAAAAGAAAAAAAAGGGATCTTTCTTATATTCTCTCTCTCTATGACTGTCAGAGAATAGCAGACCTTTCTTGCGTTCCTCATTTACAACAATGGATGGGCTTAAAACTCATTAAACCTCTTATCCCTTCATTTCATTCTCAAGGAGAGTTTTCCCCTCGTCCGAGGCCAGAAAGGCATTCTAGGCAGACCAAGTCTCGGAATACCTTTCGTGCTGGTGGCGTGCGGAGAGAACTAAATCTTCTAGTTTACTGACCTCCTTCAGCTTACGGATCCACATCTCTATTGTCAGTGGCGATGATGATTTCCACTTCAAAAGGAATACATGCCTTTGCGGCGTCTAAAAGATGGGAAATGCATGATTCCTTATATACCTTTTCAGGTACCTCGTTTACATGTAGGCGGAATTACGCTGGATCTTCCGGTATTGTTAGATCTGTATAGAGTTGGAGAATCTGTTTAATCCCCAACCAGAAATGCCTTAGCTTGGAACAGTCCCAAAAAATGTGTAACATGTCTTCCCGACACCGGTCTGAGGTATCAGGAAACATTTTTTCAAGTTTCTCTGGTGTTCTATACCACCTAGAGAAAAAAACTTAAAATTGGTTTCTTGTGTTTTTACACAAATTTATGTTTCATATGTAAACCTAAGCATCCTTTGTCGCTGTTCCAAGCTAAAGGTCCTCCTCAGTTCCCTTTCCCATTCCTGAACACATTTCAGGGAGTACGTTTCCGGCTGTGTGATTAATAATCCGTAATTTACGGATAATGTATGCGATGTTGCTCCTTTCCCGTTACAAAGTTTCTCAAATGTAGTAAGGGGTCTAGTAAACCGCCCCGGGCTCGGAAGAGTACCAAAAAAATGAGTGATCTGTAGAGTGTTCCAGAATTTTAATCTAAATATATTTCCTTGTTCCATCAACTCCCTTATTGTCAACCATGCTCCTGTATGGATATAGCTGGATGCTTGGGTGCATCCCATACTCATTAGATGTCGAAATGCACTGTCTTCACATCCTGGCTGGAAAAGGGGATTACCTAGTATCGGATATAGAGGGGAAGTCGTAGGTGATATACCTATAGTGGGAAACAGGGTCGAGCAAAGCCTGGCCGTGTTGCCCACCACAGGATTTGCAGTCACCTCTCTAGGCAGTGCTGCGAAGCACCATGGTGCTCCACTCAAGGGCACAGGTGACTGAGCATTTTCAATTTGTACCCACAATTTGGTGTCTATATGTCTATTCCAGTCAACAACTCTGTTCAAATGTACTGCTTGGTAATACTTCCTTATATCCGGTACAGCCAATCCTCCCCGTCTCTTAGTAAACATTAATTGCTTCTGTTGTATCCGAGGCTGCTTATGTGCCCATATAAATTCAAATATTAGCTTCTGACTTTGTTTAAAAAAACTCAAAGGGATATGTACTGGTAATGCCTGTAGTAGATAAAGGAATTTAGGAAGTATGCTCATCTTAATAATATTGCAACGTCCTAGCCAGGTGTGAAAACCAGAGCTCCATTTGTCTAATCAAATCTTGACCTTTTACAATAAAAAAGAGGAAAATTTAACTCGTAAACCTTTGCTATGCTTCTTGGGAGTAGGGTACCTAGATATGGTAAAGCTCTATCTGTCCATTTGAACTTAAAGGTTTGTTTCAGCTGTGTTATCGATGTATGTGGTAAATTAACCCCCATAGCTTCAGATTTATTAAAATTAATACGAAGATTCGAAAGTGCTCCATACTTCTCAAACTCCCTCATCAAATTCGGGATCGTGATCAAGGGATTTGTAAGGGTGAACAGCATATCGTCCGCATAGGCCGAAATTTTACATTGAATATTCCCTGTTTGAATTCCTGAGATATCCTGGTTTAGACGCAATGTGCAGAGAAATGGTTCCAATGACAGGGCGAAGAGAAGTGGGGACAGGGAACACCCCTGTCATGTCCCATTTGTAATACGGAAGGGCTCTGATAG
Source organism: Rana muscosa (assembly GCA_029206835.1). Classification (NCBI taxonomy): domain Eukaryota; kingdom Metazoa; phylum Chordata; class Amphibia; order Anura; family Ranidae; genus Rana; species Rana muscosa. The sequence continues at coordinate 57,581,612 of CM055117.1, read as the reverse complement.
TATTCCATTCGCCCGTACCTGAGCCATTGGACAGGAATAGATGGAAGCAATCCACTGTAATATCTTACTACCAAAACCTCCGTGCTGTAAGACTGCCCGCATAAACTTCCAGTTCACCCTGTCAAAGGCCTTCTCTGCGTCCGTGTTCAGAAATACACATTGCGTCTGTGTTGTATACGCTATCTGTAATAGGTTATGAGCTTTTGTGGTATTGTCACGGGCTTCTCGTGTAGGGACGAATCCAACCTGGTCTAGGTGCATCAGATTCGGGACATGCTGCTGGATCCTATTCGCCAGAACTTTAGCAAAAAGTTTAAGATCCAGGTTTAACAAAGAGATTGGACGGTAACTTCCACAGGAAGCTGGATCTTTCCCCTCTTTTGGTATCACTGAAATGTATGCTAACAGAGTATCTTTCGTTAGGGTTGCTGAAGACCCTCCTAGGGCATTAAATAGCTTAACCATATACTTAGATAAAAAGGGGAATAATGTTTTATAATATTGAGCCGTAAGGCCATCGGGCCCCGGAGCTCTCCCCAATTTCATGGAGCCTACAGCTTCCTCAAGTTCTTCCCTAGTTATAGGGGCCTCAAGTTTATCCCTGTCTGCTACCGAAAGTCTCGGCATTGATGACGCAGAGAGATAAAGATCTATCTGCTCGAGTAGGAGGTTTACTCTGTAAATTATAGAGGGTTTGATAAAATTCTTGAAATTCTTGCACTATCTCCTGTGGTTTCGTTGCCTTAGGTTTATTCGGTGAGATAATATGGAGGTATCTAGTTACTTAACTTCTGTTCTTGTAAAGTTCTGGCCAAAAGCCTCCCGCATTTATCCCCTGATTCGTATGAGAACTTCCTAGATATCTGTAATGCTGCTTTAGCTTTATAGAAAAGAAGGTCTGTGACTTGTGTTCGTTTATCGATAAGGTTTCTCTCTAAAGATATTGAGCCTGTCCGTTTGTGTCTAAGCTCCAATGTAGCTAATTCCTCTAATAAATGTTTTAGCTGTTCCGTCCGTCTCCTCTTGATCCTTGCTCCATGTTTAATCAACACCCTGCGGATAACCGCCTTATGTGCTTCCCAAATAATTCCTGGATCACAGTCTGGGGTATCGTTAGTATTAAAGTAAAAATGTAATTCTAGTCACATCTTCCAGGAAAATTTTGATTTTTAAGTACTGTAATTTGCCACAATTCCACGAATGTGCGCATTTTAAGCATTGCATGTTATGTATCTACTTACTCAGCGTAACATCATCTTTCACATCATACAAAAAATTGTGTTTTATATTTTTTTAATTCATTAAAATTAAATTTTTCAAAAAAAAAATATGTTTGAAAGATCGCTGAGAAAATACTGTGCGACATAAAATATTGCATGGATTATTCTCTGCTTAAAAAATATATAATGTTTGGGTGCTCTAAGTAATTTTTATTTTTACTTATAATATTTATATTTATTTTTATTCCTATTTTTATCTTTAATTTCATTTTCACTATTTATTATTATTTATATGTATTTTTAATTTTTATTTAATTTTTGTTTTCATTTTGATTTTCATTGACATTTACTGTATATACTCGAGTATAAGCCGAGTTTTTCAGCACATTTTTTTGTGCTGAAAATGCCCCCCTCGGCTTATACTCGGCTTATACTCAAGTCACCTTTTTGCACCTGATCTCCCCCGGACTTTGTGGACCCGGTTCCGGCCCGCCGTAGGTCTCCTGCACACATGTAACACCACTCTTCCTCTAAAAGTGTGCAAAGTTTGTTGTTTCGGAGGACCTACGGCCGGGGAGCACCGATTTTTCAAAGACGGGCACCCCTTCCATAGACTCTAATGTTAAACTGTAATTTCTCCGGTGAATTTGGGGACCCGGTACCGGCCGGTCGTAGGTCTCCTGGACCCCAAACTTAGCACACATGTAGCCTCATTTGTCCTCTATAAGTGTGCAAAGTTTGTTGTCTGGGGGACCAACGGCCGGGGGGCAACAATTTTTCAAAGCCAGGCACCTCTTCTATAGACTCCCATGTTAAATGTCAGTCTAGTCAAGGACACAGTGAGGTATGGGCACAGTGAGGCATGGGCACAGTGAGGCATGCACATGGATACGGTGAGGAAAATTGAGGTACAGTGAGGCATGCAGATGGACACCCTAGGCTTATACTCGAGTCAATAAGTTTTTTCCATTTTTTGTGGTAAAATTAGGTGCCTCGGCTTATATTCGGGTCGGCTTATACTCGAGTATATACGTTTTTTTTATTTCAATATTTTGTTATAATTTAATTGCGCGCAATACGAAATAGTAAGTGTATTTTAATAAAGGTACTACATACATTTATTTAATCTTTTAATATGTTTTTGATAATGATGTTAATAATGTAATGTTCCACATGGATTGGCGTCCTTTGGATTAATTATTATATACTAATGGGAACCAGCCTTATTATGTGAGGAATTGACATCTAACCAATATAATGGCCGCCTATTTCCCTTATGGGAATCAATCATTGAGTGGAGACAGGTTTGTCTAACCGGTAAAATGGCCGCCACAATTCTTTCCATTGGCTGAATAAGGGGGAGGTGGCCATCTTCCTGTATTTAAAGTCGGCTCTTCTAACCGGAAATTAGGTCCTTGATGACGCCCTGTGGGAGGTCGAAACGCGTTGATGCAATTTCCGGTTTTGAGTCCAAACAACGTCACTTTCGGTTGTCAGTGGGACGCACGCTAGCAGCGGCGCTTCCCATTGCAATACATGCTTGATTTTAACCTACATTCTGTAAGTACCCATTTTTTGTTTGCGCAATAAAATTTTGACAAGCAGTACTTCACCATCATTCCCCTTTTATTATCTCATTTTGGGCAACAATATCTATACATGACTGTCATGATTATGGGACATCTTCTTTGCATCGTGATGTGAATTTGCCATCCCTGACCAACGATCCCTAGATTGAAAAGCTAGGGGTCCATTCCATCCGGTGAGTGGGGACACAGGACGGGGTGTGGCACATCTCAAAATTTTGGAGTGCACTTTATTGATTGGAGCACATCGTTTGCCATTTTATGGACATTCACTCATTCATCAATTGTTTAATTTCACTTATTCATTTGATATTTTTGCACTATTGTGAGCGCTGTAATTTACCCATTTTTTAAGTAATGTTATAGCAAAACTTTTTATTTTTTTTTACTTGACAGGTTGATTAAAAGCAGAATTCCAGCCTGGGTGGAATTTTTTTTTTAAAGTCAGCAGCTACAAATACTGCAGCTGCTGACTTTTAGTATAAGGGCACTTACCTGTCCAGGGAGCCCGTGATGTTGACACCCCAAGCTGATCTGTCCATCGGCTCTGGGTGCAGATGCCGGCATTGCTAGTAAGGGAAACCGGCAGCGGAGCCTTCAGGTTTCCCAGCCGGGCCCAAATCACTCGGGGGAAATCATGTACCTCGCCACAGCGACAAGAAAAACTGCAAAAATGGTTTTAAAAAGGCAAAAAATATACAGTATATATACTGTGTGTGTGTATATATATATATATATATATATATATATATATGTATGTAGCGCCCACCCCATTTAGGGGTGCTATATACCCAAATTTAGGGGCTGGTCTGAGATAGTAGTTAGGCTCAGACCATTCTCAATTTATAGGCTGTGCTGTTTTATTTCCGGGATGGTATACTGGTGTGCAGTTCCCTGTGGCCTATAGGTGGCACTGCCATAATGGGTCAGGGTTGAACCGCTGGTATTAGTGCTGTGCCTTGGGTGTCCTCTCTCGGCAGCGGTACAGTGGGTGTGGTTGACATTCTGTGCATGCTGGGAGAGGATACATAAGGGGCAGACGCCGCCTGGGAGGGGTCTTCGGAGGAGGAGAGGAGTCAGAGTCCAAGTGCGTGGCATGGCCCTCCAGGCCATGGGGCCACGTGTGCATCAGTCCCAGGCACCTTTAGTCCTGGAGCTGCATCTTCAACACTGGGCCCAGCACCTTTAGCTGGAGGCCACTTCTGGGAAGAGGAATCCCAGGGTGTCCCTCGCGAGGGAGCCCGCTTCTAAGAAGAGGAGGCCGGGGGAGGACCTTTCTGACGGACCGGTGAGAGTTCACGGTGAAGGAAGGGGCCCGGTAACTCTCTAGAGGGATTCTTCTATCCACCAAGGGCCTAATAATGTGCTGCTGCTGGCACCTGTCCTTAAGTATCCAGAAGCTAAAAGGTTGGGGGTCTGATAGATTCTGTGGCAGAGTGTCTCCCGATCGCATCTAGGAAAGAACTTGATCATCACTTCGGCTGCTAGGATCCACTTTGTAGGAGACTATCCGGGTGAGCTAAACCTACTCAGGGATAGAGTAGTGATTGTGCTATCCATTGTGCCTGGACTAACCTCCCAAACCTTGCTGTCCTGTCTCTCTTCCACCCTTTCCTATCTACTGAACATTGAGAAAATAAACTCAACGTTGGAGTTTGAAGTGGTGTGGACATTGGAATTACTGGGGGGAATACAGAGACTTGTCCCTATATCCTAGGAGACGAGAACCAACTGATGGAAGAACCTAGCTGTGGGACCCAAATACATAACACCGCTTAACCTCCTGAACCAGGAGGGTACGGGCATATAGTACGGTGTGCCTTTTTCCTGCAATTGAGCCAAAGCAAGGGAAAAGGGTCCGTGTGCTACACACATATATATACACACACATACACATACACACACACATACACACATACACACACATATACACAAAAACGAGGGGGAAGGGGGGGTGTACTATTGCTTAAGACAGAGTTGTATCTTTGCCTGGAACTCTGCTTTAACCTTTTCAGCCCTGGAAGTATTTGGCTGCTGAATGACCAGGCAATTTTTTGCGATACAGCACTGCGTCGCTTTAACTGACAATTGCGCGGTCGTGCGACATTGTACCCAAACAAAATTGACGTCCTTTTTTCCCCACAAATAGAGCTTTCCTTTGGTGGTATTTGATCACCTCTGCGGTTTTTATTTTTTGCAGAAAAAAAAAAAAAAAAAGGGTGACAATTTTGAAAAAAAACCACAATTTCTTGTTCATACATCACGGGACACAGAGCAGCATAGTCATTACTATGTGGGTTATATAGAATTACCTTCAGGTGCTGGCACTGGCAACTTCCAAAACAGGAAGTACCCTCCCCTATATAAGCCCCTCCCATCCGGGAGTACCTCAGTTTTTTGCCAGTGTCTAAGGTGTTGGCCAAGGTTAACATGTATTCATCTGGGCTTGTGTACAGGTTCTCTGGGCCTTAGCAAGCTATTCCGGATCCGACCAAAAAAGCTTCATAGCTAAACGGTCGGTACCCGGGCCTTGCAGAGAAGAGAAGGGTTTTGCCTGTAATGCCTCTCTTAGGAGGGCTGGACCCTGGGATCCAGAGCTCTGGTCATACCCAAAACCAAGAGGCTATCTGTGCAGGGTGCTATACAGGTCCAGGGGAGTGGAATCCTTGGGAACCCGGTCCCTGAAGGTCTAGTACAATGCCTGCCGTGAGAGGTGAAGTTTGGGCTTCTGTGGACCAAACAAAGTCCTGCGGCGGGGAAAAGGTAAGTGGGGGCCCCTCAGGAACTTGGTTCTATTGAGGGGACCCCCAAGCCTAATATGTCTTTCTGCCTGTTACCTAAAGGGTATTCCCGCTAATAGCTGTATATGCCTAAGAAATCCTTAAAAAAACTGTAAACCTGGAAATGTTTTTCATAAAGGAGGTTTAAAAAAAAAAAAAAAAAAAAGACAAAAGTGCGGTACCTGTGTTTGTCCACTAGAGGCCGCTGTGGAACGTCTTTTTTCTTGGGACTATTCCTTCCATGGTGAAAGTCCAGGCAGATGAGTGAGCTCTCTATCAGGGAAGCTGCATTCCTCTGTCATGCTGCCAAGTAGTTTCCTTCCATCCCCGAGTCCTGGTGAAACAGGGACCCTGGCTCCTCTCCCTACAGGGCGCCAAGAGCGCACACGTGCACGCGCGCGCGCACACATGCTTTCTTTTTATAAGGTTTAGCTTCAAAAAAGGGGGCGGAGCCTGGCGGATGACGCGCTCTGTGCGCCCAGCGCTTCTGCGCATGTGCGGGCGTCCCAGCAAGATAAAAGGACTCAGTCCACGCTGCTTGCTATGGACACAGAGCATGAAAAGGAGCTGGTAGCATGGTATAGGGGCTTACAGCGGGCGGTTGATACAGGCATCCCCAGAAAGACGCATTAGTAGACACCCACTGATGTACATAGCAGCAAATTGCATTAGACTATTTCAGTAAGGGGTGTATTGCGGCTGGAATACCTCAGCTTTGAACTAAGGAATATGCCGCCTAAAAAACTCCGAGATATACCTCTCAGGAAGTGTAGGGGGTCTCCATCGGGCTCTGAGGATCTGGAACAGTCATCTGCACCCTCCTCCCCTGAGAAATCAGAGGTTAATACCCATAAGGAACCCCCGGGAGTGCCAGGTACTGCGGCTGTCCTCAGTCCACCTGCTCCTGCATATATAACAGAGGAGGTTTTTTCCTCAACTCTGGAGGGATTGGAGCAGAGATTGGCTGCATTGATCGCTTCTTCTCTACAGGAAAGAAAGCGTGCCAGATCTCCATCACCTCCATTAGAGTGCCTGTTGGCAGAGCAACAGTCCCAGGAAGGGACCGACCTACCTGAAGGGGATCAGGAGGAGGTTAGCTCTGTTTTTGAGGAATCGACAGTAGATGAACCATTTTCAGCATCACAGACTGAAAGATTGTGGGTCCAGACCCTAACTGACATGGTTCGATCTGCATTTAAAATGCCTCTTGTTGAACCATCAACTACTGCTGTCTCCTCATTGGGGTCGCTAAAAGCTCCCCAGGTTAATTGCTCCTTTCTTTCTCGTACATCACGGGACACAGAGCGACATAGTCATTACTAATGGGTTATATAGATACCGTCAGGTGCTGGCACTGGCAACTTCCAAAACCGGAAGTACCCTCCCCTATATAAGCCCCTCCCATATCCGGGAGCACCTCAGTTTTTTGCCAGTGTCTAAGGTGTTGGCCAAGAAGAAACATGTGTTTTTCACTGAGCTTGCGTACAGGTTCTTTTGGGCCTCAGTAAGCTATTCCGGATCCGACCAAAAAAGCTTCATAGCTAAACGGTCGGTACCCGGGCCTTGCAGAGAAGAGCAAGGTTTTGCCTGTAATGCTTCTCTTAGGAGAGCTGGACCCTGGGATCCAGAGCTCTGGTCATACCCACGACCAAGATGTTTTCTGTGCAGGGTGCTATACAGGTCCAGGGGAGTGGAATCCTTGGGAACCCGGTCCCTGAAGGTTTGATTACAATGCCTGCCGTGATAGGTGAAGTTTGGGCTTTTGTGGACCAAACAAAGTCCTGCGGCGGGGAACAGGTAAGTGGGGGCCCCCAGGAACTTGGTTCTATTGGGGGACCCCCAAGCCTAATTTGTCTTTCTGTCTGTTACCTAATGGTATTCCCGCAAAATTCTGTGCATGCCTGTAACTACTAAAAAAAATGTAATAATTTTTAATGGTGGTCAAGAAAAAAAAAAAAAAATATTTTTTTATATATATTTAAGATATTAGACTGCGGTACCTGTGTTTGTCCACTAGAGGCCGCTGTGGAATGTTTTCTTGTCATGTGGACTAGTTTCTTCTCAGCAGAGCAAGTCCAGGCAGATGGTGAGTTCTCTTATGGGAAACTGCTTCCTCTGCCATGTTGCAATGCTCGTCCATCCCCCGGCCTGCGGCAAAGAGGGGCCCTGGCTCTTGTCCCTAGTCTCCATTTTTCAAAATTAGCGCCGAAGGCGCACGTGGCCGCGCGCGTGCGCGTGCACGCGCCTCTATATATAGAGGTGAGCCAGGAAAGGGGGCGGAGCCTGGGGGATGACGCTCTGTGTGCGCCGCAGCGCTTCTGCATATGTGCGGGCGTCCCAGCATGTAAAAACCACAGTTTTGTGTGGTGAGCTGGCTATGAAGTACAGAGACAGAGCTGGCAACATTTAAAAAAAGGGCATACAGCAAGCGGTTGATACAGGCATCCCCTAGAAAGGCACATTAGTAGACACCAACTGTGATATAGCAGCAATTGTGCTAGACTATTCTCAGTAAAAGTGGTGTATTACGGCTGGAATGCCTCAGCTTTAGGCTTAGGAATATGCCGTCCAGAAGCTCCGGAACTGAATCTTCCAGGAAGCGAAGGGGGTCTCATCGGGCTCGGAGGATCTTGGGCATACTTCTGCTGCACCAGTCTCCCCTGAAGTTCAGAGGTAAGTGACCGTAGAGACCCCGCAGGGGTACTTGGTACTGTGGCTGTCCTCAGTTCACCTGCTCCTGTGTATGTAACAGAGGAGGTTTTTTCCTCAGCTCTGGGAGGATTAGAGAGAGATTGTCAACATTTATCGCTGCCTCCCTGTCAGGGAAAGCACGCCCGATCTCCGTCTCCTCCTTCAGAGTGCCTGTTAGCAGAGCAACAGTCCCATACAGGGATCGACCTGCCTGAAGGGGATCAGGATGAGGTTGATTCTGTTATAGAGGAATCAACAGTGGGGGAACCTTTTCTCAGCATCTCAGGCTGAAAGATTATGGGTTCAGTCTCTGACTAACATGGTCCGATCAGCATTTAAAAAATGCACCTTGCGGAACCATCAACCACTACTGTATCCTCGTTGGGGTCGCTAGAAGCCCCCAGACTGTTTGTTCTTTTCCACTTCACCCTTTACTGAAAGGGCTCATTTACCAGGATTGGGAACGTCCTGAGAAATTTTTATTCCCCCAAGAGATTTCCGGTGGTCTATCCCATGGAGGATAAGTTCATCAAAAAAAAAAAATGGAAGGTCCCTACAGTGGACGCAGCCATCTCTTGTATGTATAAATCACTGACATGTCCAGTGGATAATGTCCAAATGTTCAAGAACCCAATAGATAAAAGATTGGAGTCCTTATGAAAATCTGCTTGGTGATACAACCAGCAGTAGCAGCTATTGGGGTCTGCTAAGCAGTGAAGGATCAGTTGAAACAGGTCTTGAGGGACTTGACAGATCAGCAGGCTTTGCCCTAGCTGATCTACCTAGAGCCTTAGGCTTTGCGGTTGACGCCATAAAGGATTCAGTCCATCAGGCCTCCCGCCTTACGCTGTCTATAGTACATATGCGTAGGCTCCTATGGCTCAAAAACTGGTCTGCTGAAGCTCCCTGTAAAGAATGGCTGGTTAGCGTCCCATTTCATGGTGAACGCTTATTCAGGGAAAACCTGGACAAATATATCCAGAAAATTTCCAGCGGTAAAAATACTCTCTTGCCGGTTAAAAACAGAGTTAGAGGTCCCTCTTTAAGAGGCCTGCTTCTCCAGTCCCTGGGGCATCGGCTGTGTAACAGTTCCGACGGCCTCCTCGGTCAAATCCCGGGGGTAAAAAACAGGGACAGTAGCAGGGTAATGAGAAACCCTGGGTCAGGGGAGGTACAAAACCTCCCCCAAAGTTAAATTCATTGAAGCCCCCACTCAGTCGGGTGGGGGGAGGACTCCAGTTGTTCGCAAGAGACCTGGCGGGACACGATCAAGACAGATAGGTGCTCTCCGCAGTAGGTTTGGGATACAGTTTGGAGTTAAAAGACTCTCCTCCTTCCCATTTTTAAGGTCAAACGTGCCAAGGGATCCCCGGAAGAGAGAGTCCCTCCTGTTGGCACTAGAACAACTATTGCTCCAAGGAGTAATTATGGAGGTTCCCCTGGAAGAATGAGGGTTCGGGTTTTACTCAAACCTCTTTACAGTCCCGAAGCAAACGCGGACGGGAGGCCCATATTAATTCTAAAAGGGCTATACAAATTCCTGTATATCAGGACTTTCCGATGGAGTCGATCCGATCGGTGGCCACTGCCCTACAAGGGGAGGATTGGTTAGCCGCGATCGACATCAAAGATGCTTATTTGCACATTCCCATCTTTCCAGTCCACCAAAAATTTCTACGCTTTGCAGTAGAAGGGCGCCATTTTCAGTTCAGAGCCTTACCCTTCGGTTTGGCCACAGCACCACGAGTGTTTACAAAAATTCTGGCCCTTTATTGGCCAATCTAAGAACACAAGGTGTAATGATAATGGCATATCTGGATGACTTGTTGCTGATAGACCACTCAGTGAAAAAACTAGACGTGGTCGTTCACAAGACAATCAAGTATCTGGAATCTCACGGTTGGATTATCAACCGAGACAAGTCAGCCCTAAAAACCAGTCAAAAGTCTGGAATACTTGGGGCTAAGGTTGGATTCAGGCCAGAGAAAAATATTCTTGCCTCGAGGAAAGGTGTTGTCTTTGAAAGATTTGATCCACTTAGTGGGTACAAAAAAGACAGCCGTCCATACGCCTGTATATGAGGCTGCTGGGAAAAATGGTGGCATCATTCGAAGCAGTACCCTACGGTCAATTCCATTCAAGGAATTTGCAAGGGGCCATACTGTCAGCCTGGAACAAAAAAGTTCAGGCCCTAGACTTACAATGTCCTTGTCCCCTTCCGTTCGCAAGAGCCTCCGTTGGTGGTTGGTTCCCCAGAATCTGGAAAAAAGGAAATCCTTCAGTCCGATTTCTTGGAAGGTGGTCACTACAGATGCCAGCCTTATAGGCTGGGGAGCAGTACTGGAGCAATAGTCTCTCCAGGGCAGATGGTCGGATGCAGAAAAGGCCCTGCCCATCAATCTCTTAGAGATACGAGCAGCCCGGTATGCCCTAGTAGCATGGACATCCAAACTCCAAGGGTCCCCTGTCAGAATTCAATCAGACAATGCCACAGCAGTGGCATATATCAATCATCAGGGGGGCACCAGGAGTCGTGCAGCCCAGAGGGAAGTAAATTACATCCTGAAATGGGCAGAAAAATATGTCCCAGCCATATCTGCGGTATTCATTCCGGGAGTGGAGAATTGGAAGGCGGACTTTCTAAGTCGCCAGCAATTAGGCCCAGAGGAAGGGTCCCTTCACCCCGAGGTTTTCTGGACAATATGTCAGCGGTGGGGAACATCGGATGTAGATCTTCTAGCATCCAGATTCAACGCAAAGGGGGACAGGTTTGTCTCTCGGACAGGGGATCCACTAGCTTGCGCTCGGATGCCCTAGTGTTCCCTTGGGATCAGTTCAAGCTGATATATGCATTCACAGCGCCACAATGGTTACCTCGATTACTCCGCAGAATCAGGGTAGAAAAGAAACCAGTGATTCCGGTGGCTCCAGCGTGGCCCCGAAGAGCGTGGTACGCGGAGATTGTAAAATTTCAGTGGGGAGTCCTTGGACTCTCCCACGTCGTCCGGACCTGCTTTCGCAAGGACCGATATACCACCCTTCCTTACCAGCCCTAGGTTTGACGGCCTGGCTATTGAAGCCCACATTCTAAAAAAGAGAGGGCTCTCTAATGCTGTGGTATCTACCATGATCAATGCCAGGAAGCCGGTATCCAGGCAGATCTACTATAGAATCTGGAAGGCGTACATCGCGTGGTGTGAGGCCAAGAAATGGCATCCACATAAGTACGTAATAGGTAGGATTCTGGACTTCCTACAGTGGGCTGTAGATAGGAAGCTTGCCTTGAGTACTATCAAGGGTCAGATTTCGGCCTTGTCAATATTTTTTCAAAGGCCCTTGGCTTCGCATTCACTAGTCAAAGCCTTTATACAAGGAGTGATGCGTATTAGTCCTCCGGTTAATATTCCCATATGTCCATGGGATCTAAACTTGGTTCTGTCGGTTCTACAGAAACAACCATTTGAACCATTACAGCATATTTCCTTGGTGCTTCTCACCAGGAAATTGATTTTTCTAATAGCCATTTGTTCGGCTAAAAGAGTATCGGAATTAGCAGCTATGTCCTGTAAGGAGCCATATCTGGTTATCCATAAGGACAGAGTAGTGTTACGTCCTCATCCAGCCTTTCTTCCTAAGGTGGTATCGAGGTTTCATTTGAACCAAGATGTGGTTCTTCCTTCTTTTTTCCCCAAACCTACTTCGGTAGAGGAAAAGTTATTGCATTCTTTGGATGTAGTAAGAGCAGTTAAAGCTTATCTAAAAGCCACTGCTCAGATTCGCAGAACGGATACTTTGTTTATTCTGCCGGAAGGCCCCAGAAAGGGTCAGGCAGCGTCAAAATCTACTTTAGCCAAGTGGATTCGACAGGTCATTATGCAAGCTTATGGCTTGAGAAGGAGACCGCCTTCGTTCAAAGTTAGAGCGCACTCCACGAGAGCAGTTGGAACTTCATGGGCAGTGCATCACCAGGCCTCCCTGGCTCAAATCTGTAAGGCCGCAACATGGTCTTCAGTTCACACGTTTACTAGGTTCTACCAGGTGGACGTTAGAAGTCAGGAGGATGTCGCCTTTGGGCGCAGTGTGTTGCAGGCCGCAAAAGATCCTCATGTCTGATAGCGCTCAGCTTATATATGGTGTATCCCCCCCCTCATTTGGCATTGCTTTAGGACATCCCATTAGTAATGACTATGTCGCTCTGTGTCCCGTGATGTACGAGAAAGAAAATAGGATTTTTATAACAGCTTACCTGTAAAATCCTTTTCTTGGAGTACATCACGGGACACAGAGCTCCCACCCCTCTTTGGGGACACTTATTGCTTTGCTACAAAACTGAGGTGCTCCCGGATGGGAGGGGCTTATATAGGGGAGGGTACTTCCGGTTTTGGAAGTTGCCAGTGCCAGCACCTGACGGTATCTATATAACCCATTAGTAATGACTATGTCGCTCTGTGTCCCGTGATGTACTCCAAGAAAAGGATTTTACAGGTAAGCTGTTATAAAAATCCTATTTTCCAATACATCCATTATTGGAAGGACTTATATACCAGGACTGGGAACATCCTGATAAACTATTTGTTCCGCCTAAAAGGTTTCCGGTGATCTATCCCATGGAGGAAAAGTTCACCCAGAGATGGAATGTTCCTACGGTGGATGCAGCCATCTCTTCTGTGAACAAATCACTGACATGTCCAGTAGATAATGTTCAAATGTTCAAAGATCCAGTGGATAAAAAATTGGAATCTTTATTAAAATCTGCTTTTTCCACAGCAGGGGCTGTTACACAGCCAGCAGTGGCAGCTATTGGGGTCTGCCAAGCTTTAAAGGATCAAATGAAAATGGTCCTGAGGGATTTGCCAGACCAACAGGCCCAGGCTCTGGCTGATCTGCCTAGAGCATTATGCTTTGCGGTTGACGCCATCAAGGATTCTATCCATCAGGCCTCCCGCCTCACGCTGTCTTTGGTACATATGCGTAGGCTTCTGTGGCTCAAAAACTGGTCTGCTGAAGCTCCCTGTAAGAAGCTCTTAGTTAGCTTCCCATTTCATGGGGAACGCCTTTTTGGCGAAGACCTGGATAAGTATATCCAGAAGATTTCCAGTGGTAAAAGTACTCTCTTACCGAGTAAGAAGAGGTCTAGGGGTCCATCTTTTAAGAGGACTACCTCTCCTATCCCTGCGACGTCTGCTACTAAGCAGTTCCGACGGCCTCCTCGGTCAAACTCAGGAGGTAAAAATCAGGGACAGCCACAGGGTAATAAAAAGCCCTGGATCCGAAGAGGTACTAAACCAGCCTCCAAGTCAAGCCTATGAAGGGCTGCCCCCACTCAAACGGGTGGGGGGAAGACTTCAGTTGTTCGCAGAGACCTGGCGGGAGACGATCAAAGACAGATGGGTGCTCTCCGCAGTAACTCTGGGATACAAGTTAGAGTTAAAAGAGTCTCCTCCGTCCCATTTTATGTGGTCAGGCATGCCAAGAGACCCTCTGAAAAGAGGGTCTCTCCTATTGGCGTTAGAACAACTATTGCTCCAAGGAGTAATTATGGAGGTTCCTATGGAAGAGTGGGGGTTGGGTTTCTACTCAAACCTTTTCACAGTCCCGAAGCCAAACGGGGACATAAGACCCATATTAGACCTAAAGAGTCTAAACAAATTTCTAAACGTCCGGTCTTTCCGGATGGAGTCGATCCGATCGGTCACCGCTGCCCTACAAGGGGAGGAATGGTTAGCCTCGATCGACATCAAAGATGCTTACTTGCATGTTCCCATCTTTCCAGGTCATCAAAAATTCCTACGCTTTGCAGTAGAAGGGCGCCATTTTCAGTTCAGAGCCTTACCATTCGGTCTGGCCACAGCACCACGAGTGTTCACAAAAATTCTGGCCCCACTGTTGGCCGATCTAAGAACACGAGGTGTAACGATAATGGCATACCTAGACGACCTGTTGTTGATGGACCACTCAGTTGCCAAGCTAGAAGTGGTAATTGTCGATACAATCAAGTATCTAGAATCTCACGGTTGGGTCATCAACCTGGACAAGTCAGCCCTACAGCCAGTGAAAAACCTGGTATATCTAGGGCTACGGCTGGATTCAGACCAGAGGAAGATTTTCTTACCTCTAGACAAGGTATCCTCCTTGAGGGGCTTGGTCCGTCTGCTTTGTGCAAAAAGACAGCCGTCCATACGCCTGTGCATGAGGCTGCTAGGAAAGATGGTAGCATCATTCGAAGCTGTGCCATACGCCCAATTCCACTCAAGGAATTTACAAAGGGCCATATTGTCAGCCTGGAACGGAAAAGTTCAGGCTCTAGACTTCCCGATGGCTTTGTCCCCTTCCGTTCGGAAGAGTCTCTGCTGGTGGTTGATCCCCCAGAATCTCCAGAAGGGAAAACCCTTCAGCCCGATATCTTGGAAGGTGGTCACTACAGATGCCAGCCTTACAGGCTGGGGGGCAGTACTGGAGCAATGGTCTCTCCAGGGCAGATGGTCAAATGTAGTAAAAACCCTGCCCATCAATCTCTTAGAGATACGAGCAGCCCGGTACACCCTAGTAGCCTGGACATCCAGACTCCAAGGGTCCCCTGTCAGAATTCAATCAGACAATGCCACAGCAGTGACATATATCAATCATCAGGGAGGCACCAGGAGTCGTGCAGCCCAGAGGGAAGTAAGTCACATCCTGGAATGGGCAGAAAAGCATGTCCCATGTATATCAGCTGTCTTCATTCCAGGGATGGAGAATTGGAAGGCGGACTTTCTGAGTCGCCAACAGTTATGCCCAGGGGAATGGTCCCTTCATCCCGAGGTCTTCCGAGCAATATGTCAGCGGTGGGGAACACCGGATGTAGATCTGCTAGCATCCAGATTCAACGCAAAGGTGGACAGATTTGTCTCCCGGACAAGGGATCCCCTCGCTTGCGGCTCGGATGCTCTGGTGTTCCCTTGGGATCAGTTCAGACTGATATATGCATTCCCTCCGCTACAATTGTTGCCTCGACTCCTTCGCAGAGTCAGGTTGGAGAAGAAGCCGGTGATCCTGGTGGCTCCAGCCTGGCCCCGAAGGGCCTGGTACGCGGAGATCATCAAAATGTCTGTGGGGAGTCCTTGGACCCTTCCACGTCGTCCGGACCTGCTTTCGCAAGGACCGATATACCACCCTTCCTTACTAACTCTAAGTTTAACGGCCTGGCTATTGAGTCCCACATCCTAAAGAAGAGAGGTCTCTCTAACTCTGTGGTATCAACTATAATCAATGCCAGGAAGCCTGTATCCAGGCAGATCTACTATAGAGTTTGGAAGGCGTACATCACTTGGTGCGAGGCCAGAAAATGGCATCCGCGTAAGTACGTTATAGGCAGAATTCTGGACTTCCTGCAGTGGGCTGTAGACAGGAAGTTTGCCTTAAGTACTATCAAGGGCCAGGTTTCGGCCTTGTCAATACTATTTCAAAGGCCCCTGGCTATGCATTCACTTGTCAAATCCTTTATGCAAGGTGTGACTCGTATTATTCCACCGATTAAGGCTCCCATATGCCCATGGGATCTAAATTTGGTTCTGTCGGTTCTGCAGAAGCAGCCATTTGAACCTTTGCGGCACATTTCCTTGGTTCTACTCACCAGGAAATTGATATTTTTAGTAGCCATATGCTCGGCTAGAAGAGTGTCGGAATTAGCCGCCATGTCCTGTAAAGAGCCATATCTGGTTATCCATAAGGACAGAGTAGTATTACGTCCTCACCCAGCCTTTCTTCCTAAGGTGGTATCGAGGTTTCACTTGAACCAGGATGTGGTTCTTCCTTCTTTTTTCCCCAAACCAAGCTCGGTAGAGGAAAAGTTATTGCATTCTTTGGATGTAGTAAGAGCAGTTAAAGCTTATCTAAAAGCCACTGCTCAGATTTGCAGAACGGATACTTTGTTTATTCTGCCGGAAGGCCCCAGAAAGGGTCAGGCAGCATCAAAATCTACTTTAGCCAAGTGGATTCGACAGGTCATAATACAAGCCTATGGCTTGAAAAGTAGACCGCCTCCGTTCAAAGTTAGGGCGCACTCCACGAGAGCAGTTGGAACTTCATGGGCAGTGCATCACCAGGCCTCCCTGGCGCAAATTTGTAAGGCCGCAACATGGTCTTCAGTACACACGTTTACTAGGTTCTACCAGGTGGACGTTAGAAGTCAGGAGGATGTCGCCTTTGGGCGCAGTGTGTTGCAGGCCGCAAAAGATCCTCATGCCTGATGGCGCCCAGCTTATGTATGGTGTATCCCCCCCCTCATGTGGCATTGCTTTGGGACGTCCCACATAGTAATGACTATGCTGCTCTGTGTCCCGTGATGTATGAACAAGAAAGTAGGATTTTTAAAACAGCTTACCTGTAAAATCCTTTTCTTGGAGTACATCACGGGACACAGAGCTCCCACCTCTCTTTTGGGGACACGTATTGCTTTGCTACAAAACTGAGGTACTCCCGGATGGGAGGGGCTTATATAGGGGAGGGTACTTCCTGTTTTGGAAGTTGCCAGTGCCAGCACCTGAAGGTAATTCTATATAACCCACATAGTAATGACTATGCTGCTCTGTGTCCCGTGATGTACTCCAAGAAAAGGATTTTACAGGTAAGCTGTTTTAAAAATCCTACTATTTTGTACTTTTTGCTGTAATAAATAGCCCCAATTTTTTTTAAAAAAAAAAGCATTTTTTTTCCTCAGTTTAGGCCGATATGTATTCTTCTACATATTTTTTGTAATAAAAAAAAACAAAAACGCAAAAAGCGTATATTGATTGGTTTGCGCAAAAGTTATAGCGTCTACAAAATAGGGGATAGATTTCTAGCATTTTTATTATTATTATTTTTTTTACTAGTAATGGCGGCGATCTGCGATTTTTATCAGGACTGCGACATTAAGGCGGACACATCGGACACTTTTGACACATTTTTGGGACCATTGGCATTTATACAGCGATCAGTGCTATAAAAATGCACTAATTACTGTAAAAATGTCACTGGCAGGGAAGGGGTTAACACTAGGGGGCGATCAAGGGGTTAACTGTGTTCCCTATGTGTGTGTTCTAACTGAGGGGAGGGAGATGACAGATCTTGGTTCCAAGCTTGTAGGAACTCACAATCTCTCTCTCCTCACAGAACAGGGATGTGTGTGTTTACACACACACACACACACACACACACATCCCTGTTCTGCCTCTCGTGCTAGTGATCGCATCGTGACCCAGTGGCGGCTGGTGTTCAAAATTTTTGGGGGGACGAAAACAAACAAAAAAAAACCACACATCAATTGCAGCCTCACTGTGCCCATCAAACGCAGCTACTGTGCCCATCAATTGCCACCACTGTCCCTATCAATTGTCGCAACTGTGCCATCTTTTGTCGCCACTGTGCCATCAATTGTCGCCACTGTGCCATCAATTGTCGCCACTGTGCCATCAATTGTCGCCACTGTGCCATCAATTGCCGCCACTGTGCCATCACTTGTCGCCACTGTGCATCAAACACAGCCACTGTGCCATGCCATCAATTGTCGCCACTGTGCCATCAATTGTCGTCACCGTGCCCATAAATTGCCGCCAGTTTGCCCCCTCAAAAACCGCCAGTTTGCCCCGTAAAATGCCGCCAGATTGCCCCCCCGCCCGGCACTTACCTTTCTCGGGTCAGCTATCCTCCTCCACGCTCCCTCGATTTCTTCTGCCACCCTCAAAGTCGCTTCAGCCAATCAGGTTACCGGTAACCAGACCCGGTAAACTTCATTGGCTGAGAGGCGACCAGAGAACGCACAGCCTGTGCGCCCTCTGGTTAACCATTTGGAAGCTGATTAGAGCCCACAGGCTGTAATCAGGAAGCCTATCAGAACCGCTGGCTCTGATAGGCACTTCCAAAACACACCCACCACTGTTATTCAGATGGCCGGCGCTCACCAGGGGGCCGGACACCTGAATAGGGGACAGCGGCGGCGGCGAATATACATAGATTCATGCAATGTATGAACCTATGTATTGTTGATTGACAGGTGCAAGGGAGAGAGGGGGCGGCGCTCCTGCGCCCACTATGGATGCACCGCCACTGTCGCAACCGCTGGTCACGAGCATCAGCACCCCCGCTGTTCAGGAGGCGCGCACGCTTGCTATCCCGCTATCCCGCTTAAAGGGACCAATGTACACCTACGGCGGTTTTCGGAATTGTGCCGACCTGCCGCCGAATAACGACGGGGGCTGGTCGGCAAGTGGTTAAACTGACTTCATCTGCAGACCGAAGTTCGTCCCTTTGATATATAGATGTATAAACAAAAAGAAACCATGTTTCTTTTTATCTATCTGATTCAGCGGCTGAGCAATATTGTTGATAAACATTGTCTTGCTGTTTGTTTTTTTTTTGTTTTTGTTTTTTTTTGACAGTTTCAATTGCTAGGACTTAGTTTACAGTTTAGCTGTCAACAGGGGAACCACTCTGGCAGCTGAATGAGTCATCGGTTGTTAAAGCGGAGCTCCAACCTAAAGTGGAACCTCCGCTGATCGGAACCCTCCCCCCCTCCGGTATCACAATTGACACCTTTCAGGGGGGAGGGGGGTGCAGATACCTGTCGAAGAGAGGTATTTGCACCCACTTCCGGGAGTCCTCTCTGCGGGAAGCACATAACTTTCCGCAGATTCCCCGTTGTGTTCTGGGAGACACTCGGCTCCCAGAACACAGGGGACCATTCAGAACGGCGCAGCGCGACTCGCGCATGCGCTGTAGGGAACCGGGCATGAAGCCGCAAGGCTTCACTTCCTGGTTCCCTCACCGAGGATGGCGGTGGGGGCAGCAGAGTGACGAGCGATTGCTCGTCCTCTGCTGCGGACGTCGCTGGACTCCAAGACAGGTAAGTGTCCATATATTAAAAGTCAGCAGCTGCTGTATTTGCAGCTGCTGGCTTTTAATATTTTTTTTTTCTGCGGCACCTCCGCTTTAATGACGTGCCGGCCCCGCGCCTTAACAACCAAAAATTGCCTTATTTTATTATTTTTTTACATTTCAGCTGTCAGTAAGGGAATCCCACTGACAGATGAAAGAACCGAGCCTGAAAGTATCGGTTTCAGGTGTCGGAGCATTTGCATGAGTACCGATACTGGTGCAAGTACCGGCACTGATATCGGTATCGGTGCAACCCTACTTTACAGTGGAACCTGGGAGTGGTTTGTGGCTTCCATGTATACAGTAAAACTGCAAAAAGAACAATGCTTTTTCATTGTATTTCTTTTGTATGGAAGGGGGGGGGGGGGGGGAGGGCTGTCACCTGCAGCCTTTGCATCGCATTTCAGTTTTACTGTTGCATTTACTTGCTCCCATAATTCAGCAGCACAAAAAGAAGACATTTTTACAGCCCCAGAACCTGAAAAAGCTATGTATTTTGTCAAAACAGGCATTTAATTTGTTCTCATAACAATACATTATATATTAATAATATTAGTCTTTTTTTAACCTTATCCTTTCCCCTTTTATTATTTTATATTAATTTTATGTTTTTCATTATTCATTTTATTTATTATTTTCTGATTACTTTAGGTTTTTAGCAAAATGGTATTATTTTTATTTTTATGTTTTTTATTAGTGCACTAAGTTTTGTCAAAATGTTCCTTTCATTTTCCTTATCAAAAGTAACTAATAGTGGTTTATTTGTAAAAAAAAAAAATAATAATAATAAAAAAAGGCAGAGGTATTCATCCTGTGAACCTGCATGTATATTTGTTTCATGCAAGTATGGGCCAATGTTATTAGGCTATTTTCTCACCAGGTTGAATGTTATTTTTCATACAGAATATAGTGAATCTGGAAAATACTGTTTTTATATAGCCATTAGATGGAGATGACAATCATAGGAAATATGTGTTTAGTTCCTAGGATCATCAGCTTCATCTAGTGGACATAATCCAGTATTTTTCTGATTTACACTATCCTGTATAAAATGAAAAAAGGTTCAACCTGGAGAGAAAATAACATTCTAACATTTCATTTTTCCCCCATTCACACAGAATGAATGTACATGCAGTTTCAGGGGAGGGGTAGCTTTGATATTTTCATATAAATGCACTCCTATAGTGTAGGATGTTTGGATAAAGGTAGAAAGTGAAAGGCGTCCCGGAAATGACACATCAAGTCAAAGCCTGTTGAGTGACAGTGATCAGGAGCCTCAGCTCAGCCCACACCTCCAATGCGTTTCACTCTGCCCACCGGGGCTTACTCATGGAGATGGTCCCCCATTCCCATGAGTAAGCTCCAGTGGGTGGACCGAAATGCTAGTATCTCTTCCTATTCTGTATGTGGGGACTCTGAACAGTACCACTTCTCTTATCTTGTATGCTGGGTGTAATTCTCAGTTCTTATTGTGTATGTATGGGCTATGCACAGCTCTGCAAAATAGTACTTCTCTATGCTGTGCGTGAATCTCTGTATCTGTTACTGTTCTGTATACTGCACAATATCACTTTATTAGCATTTTATTGTACAGTATATAAATAATTAAAAACCATACCAGTGTAAATCTCTGAACTGGCGTTGCGGTCCTCTCCAGTATCCACAGCTGCTGTCAGGGTGTAAGGGAGTATCACAGCCGAGAGCCATAAAAGGCGACACAAGTGAATCCAGATGACAGCGGGGGAACGCAGAGGATGATGTCAAACGCTGAAGGAGGATATGGGTGCGTGGCCACGCATTTTGAGGCTGCTGGCTTCTTTGTCAAGCCTACCCCTCCTACCCAAGAAGTGCTATTTAAGGTAGCAAGATGCCACATACTTAAATAGCTTTTTTTTGCATAGGAGGGGTATGCTTGACAAAGAAGCACAGCGGCTTCAAAATATGTAGCCATGCTCCCTTGTTCTGCCTCGGCATGTGAAGTTATCCCCATTGTTTTCCCGCTGTCTGCTCCTAATGCTCACACTAGCAATCCTCCCTTACACCCTGACAGCTGCTGTGGATACTGAAGGAAGTGACAATGCCACTTCAGAGAATTACATCACATGCACTTTTGCTTACCAGCCTTGTGTGTAACCATTTGTCTTTTCTTTTATAAAAACCTGTGTCTATAATACTACAGTTAGATTGCGCCATCCAGTGTCTTTTTATTATGTGGTTAGTTGGAGGTGTCCCATGATCTCAGAGAGGAGCTGCAGCAAGTGCAACTGGATGGAGCCCGGTTAACCCAAGATGTACCAGCCTTGGCATTGGATTCTATAGCCCAGGGTTAGGCAACCTTAAAGGGGTTGTAAACCCTCCTGTTTTTTCACCTTAATGCATCCTAAAAACGTATTTTAGTGACCGCCCCCCCCCTCGTTTTACTCACCTGAGCCCCGTAAATTCCCACGTGCGGCGACTCGGTCTTCCTCTGCCCGGGGTTTTCGGCTCTTGATTGGATAGATTGATAGCAGCGCAGCCATTGGCTCCCACTGCTGCCAATCAAATCTAATGATGCGGCGCCAGGGGGGCAGGGCGGAATGCGGCATTCTGCGTCTATGGACGCAAATGCTGGACTCGAGAGCATGGCGGCAAGGTAACCCCCCGGGAGAGCGCTTCTCCTAGGGGGTTATATGATGCGGGGAGGAGCTACCAGCGTAGCCAGGGCAGGGGCGGATCCAGAGTCTAGTCTCGGGAGGGGCACTTCCAGAAAATATTATTTTTTTTGGCAATTTTTCGGAGAAATGGCTGGTGTTGGAGCTTCAATCATCCCGGCACCAAGGTTGTTATGGTGTCAGAATAATTGAAACGCATTTTTTCTATTATTACATTGTTATATAAAATGAAATGGTTCAACTCACCATAATGCAGAATCAGTGGGAGCCCCGAGTGTGTTACTTGCCACCGCCGCCTGCCACGCATTGCCATTTGCCACGTCGCCTGACACATTGCGGATTGTCACTTGCCACATCACCTGCCACATGTTTGTCACTTGCCTGTCTGTCACACGTTGCGGATTGTCACTGCTCCAATTGTCCCATGCTATGTCCCAGAGTTAGGCAGCAGAGAGATAATGTAGTCTTTCTGCTGCCCGCGGCTGCCTACACATTGAGGGCAGAAGTGCAGGGTGGGCGGTGAGAGATGATGTCATCTCTCTGCTCCCCCACTTGCTCACACTCACCAAGCCGCCTGGCCCGCATGCTCTCTCTCCTGCCAGCGGAGCTGCCCGCGCTTTTAGTTCCCCGGGTGCCGAGCTGCACGCTCTCTCACCCGTTTGCTCCCTTACCAGCCTGCCGAGCTGCCCGGCCCACTCGCTCTCATTCTCACCCGCGGAGCTATCGGATCTGCGCTTCAATCCAGGCAGCTGCTGTCACTAGTCACCGTCACATTACAGGAGATGGTCAGAGACTGCGGACATACTACAGGAGATGGTCAGAGACTGCGGACATACTACAGGAGATGTTCAGAGACTGCGGACATACTACAGGAGATGGTCAGAGACTGCGGACATACTACAGGAGATGGTCAGAGACTGCAGACATACTACAGGAGATGGTCAGAGACTGCGGACATACTACAGGAGATGATCAGAGACTGCGGACATACTACAGGAGATGGTCAGAGACTGCGGACATACTACAAGAGATGATCAGAGACTGCGGACACACTACAGGAGATGATCAGAGACTGCGGACATACTACAAGAGATGATCAGAGACTGCGGACATACTACAGGAGATGTTTAGAGACTGCGGACATACTACAAGAGATGATCAGAGACTGCGGACACACTACAGGAGATGGTCAGAGACTGCGGACATACTACAAGAGATGATCAGAGACTGCGGACATACTACAAGAGATGATCAGAGACTGCGGACATACTACAGGAGATGGTCAGAGACTGCGGACATACTACAGGAGATGATCAGAGACTGCGGACATACTACAGGAGATGGTCAGAGACTGCGGACATACTACAGGAGATGGTCAGAGACTGCGGACATACTACAGGAGATGGTCAGAGACTGCGGACATGCTACAGGAGATGGTCAGAGACTGTGGACACACTACAGGAGATGGTCAGAGACTGTGGACACACTACAGGAGATGGTCAGAGACTGTGGACACACTACAGGAGATGGTCAGAGACTGTGGACACACTACAGGAGATGGTCAGAGACTGTGGACACACTACAGGAGATGGTCAGAGACTGCGGACACACTACAGGAGATGGTCAGAGACTGCGGACACACTACAGGAGATGGTCAGGTACTGCGGACATACTACAGGAGATGGTCAGAGACTGCGTTTATGGCTGAACCCAGTGTAACAGTATATCGTATTGCAGGGTTGCTCCACTCCATTTAAACCAGCTCTGCAAAGATCAAGTTGGTAATCTTCCTTTGAAAGTACACCCATGTGACAGAAGACAGAAGACAACAGCACATCCCAATTTCCAAAATACAAATTGTTATACAGTGATCTGCTCAGGATTAGTGGAGGGCAGTAAACAGTTAATTGGTCTGTGAAGTTCTAGCCTGAACTAGCAGTTAATCCTTCCAAAAAACATCACACAAACCATGCAGCACACACACAGACAGAGCTCTGGCTAAATAACTGAAATAGTTAACAGCCAGCCATGTGTCACAAGGTCACTGGACACAGAATGTGAGCAGGACCTTATCAGTGTGCAGGATAAGCAGCTATAAAAAAAAAAAAAAAAGTAGGAGTGAGGGGACTGACCTGCACACTGCTTAGATTTCTGGAAGACACTGCAGCCAGTGTACATGTGAGATCATGATGTGACATGAGTCCTGATGATCTGTGTGCTGCAGATCTAGCTATCCTGTAGCTGTGGTCATACCTTCTTGTGTCTGTCTGCATTGTATTTCTCCTTCCTAGCTCCCCCATTCAGCCCCGCTCCAGCACCCGGGCAGTCAAATGTGGTGGGCTGGAGAGGGGGAGGTTTACACTGGCTGCTGACTGGCTGTGGATGTGTGGGAGGAGCAGAGCAAGTCCTCGCTTATACACAGGACTGTCAGCGGAGCGCAGAGACTCAGGGCTCAGGGCTGTCACTGAAAATCAGCCCACTGAGGGATCCATCCCTGACGACGAGTCTCTCTCTCGGCGCCGCTGATCGGCTGATGTGAGAGAGAGACTCAGAGAGGCAGCCGCAGATAATGCAGTTTAAAAAAATCTTAAAAAAAAAAAAAATCTTAAAAAAAAAAAAAACAGAGCTAGCGAGCGAATGTGACATGATTGTCTCGGGGGGGGGGGGGGCAATTGCCCTGTTGCCCCCCCCTGGATCCGCCATTGAGCCAGGGGACCCCAGAAGAGGAGGTTCGGGGCCACACTGTGCAAAACTAACTGCACAGTGGATGTAAGTATGACATGTTTGTCAAAAAACACAAAGCTTTACAATCACTTTAAGGAGGTGGAAATCTACCTGAACAACATGGGAGAAGTCAAAGATCACCAGGCACAGTGTTGCCTCCTCACACCTGATTTAAAAATCGAATTGCTGTACTATCGTGTCACAATCGTGTTCACTGCACAGCAATTAAATCAGGTCCTGAGGAGGCAACATATCGCCTCCTTACCGCCTGTCAAATATACTCGCTTTTCAGTGTCCTTAGTTGCCTTCCGCAGCGGCATTCTTAGGGCTTGTTCACACATAAAGTTAGGGAGTAGAATAACCCTAAATACATACATAACCCCCCCCTTTTTTTTATATAAGTGATTACCAGTGGAGGCTCAATTTTTTGGTGGGGGGGGGGGGGGGCAGCAAACCGGCCCCTTCCCCGGTGGTTGGTTGATCAGTCGAACCCCCCATCCCCCTTCCCTAGCTTATTGATCCGCCCACCAGCCCCGCACTTACTCCATTTAGGTCAAGGGTAGCTTTGGCTCCTTCCTGCGTCTCCTCCTCCTTGGCAGCTTCCCCCTGTGTCTCCGGCTTCACAGCGGCTTCCACCTTGGCGGCCTCCCTCCTCCTTCCCTCGGCAGCCAATACGTTTTGCTTCTCCTCTCGGCCAATCGGGTCTTAAGATCCTCCTCCTAAAAGGCCGGGAGGAGAATCAGGAAAACAATGGCGAATATTAATTCGCTATTGTCACACAACTGGGTGGGCTCAGGGTGCAGTGCTCTATGCCCCAAGCCCACCCTTTTTTTAAACCAATTAGAGCCTCAGTCTGTTGGTGAGAGGATTGTCAACGACATTGGAATCCATGCGTCTGGCGCCCTGTATGGTCATTAGGGGCCGTGCGCATGGATTAGGGGCGCTGCGCCCCATATTGATGGGCTGCCACTGGTGATTACATATACTCTGTTTTTAGCTGAATATAGAGGTGAGGGTGGGGAAACAGCAGTACACTGATCTTCCCATTGAATGGTTGTTAAGGGGGTGTGTCTCTGATCATTGGAGGAGAGCAAACTTTGTTCTCAGCATAGCTAGATAACTGACCACACAGTGCTCTCATGCCTATTGTGGTCAGTTTTTAATAGGAAAGCAGAAGGACTGGTAGGAGCACCAAGGATTTCATATAAAGGAAGCAAAACAAAGAGAACAGGATACTTTCTCATACAAGTATATGGTACAGCAGGCACATATCAGGAATATGAAATGTTGATTCATTGAAGTCTACTAGGGAAGAAGCCCAACCTCAACCACCACCCTGGTTTAGAAGGCAACTTACCTGCTATGTTCTCCAGTCTGATTAATAGTGCAGGCTTAGTGAAAATTACAAACCTTGGGGGTACAGTGCACACGTTCACATCCCCCTTCTGCCCTCCTACAATTCAAAACTGAAACAGAACGGAAACATAGTTAAGCGCACCCCTGTAAAAGCTGTAAGTAACTGGGATCTCCCATCCTGCACAGCCAGGCACCCCGAATCTCATTTTATTGTTTTACTTTTCCGTAAATCTCCAGCCAAGGTCTGTTTGCATATCTGCTTTATTTTTCCTTTCCGTTCTGTTTCAGTTTTGGTAACATTAATGGGTCCCTCCAGCTGAACTGCAGGGTTGGTGAGAGGATTGTCAACCTATTGCGCATACTGCAGGAAATGCATCTTTAGTCCAACACGATCTCAACTTCTGGCTCCCTGCCCCGATCAGATGTGATCAAGGTCCCTCGCCACCCGGACTCGAAAGTGTTGCCTGGCGAAGGGGACAAAGCTACCATGCGTCCTCTGGCAAGATTACAACGCCTATTTGGGCAGAAGGTTGCTGCGGAATACGGATGGGAGTATCCATACTTGTCCAAGGACTTACTCTATGAGGTGGAAGTGTGTCAGGAGCGCTGGTACAATGACTTCGTGTGGACCCACCTTCAGGTTCCCCACGCCCCCAGGTACCTGGTGTCATGGATATGCAGTAGTGTTTGTCTGCCATCTTACCTTCCTCCTCATGTGTTCATCTAGAGACCAGACCTCCTTCACCTGGCTTCCTTTATAATCTCCTCCCAGCCTGACTCCACCCCAGGCCCTATCACTGAACACTATATTAACCTGTGCACTGCAAGCCTGCTTTGCTGATCAACGTGTTTGTTAGGCATTGTGTGTTTGGGTTCCTGCCTGCCGTGTGCTACGTCTGTCTCTCTGTTACGTTATTGGCTTGTCCCCGACCATCCCTGTCTGCTCGTGACCCTTGACCTTCGGCTCGTTCTTCGTTATCCTTGTCTGCTTGTGGCCCCTGACCTTCGGCTTGTTATTCGGTTCTCTCTATCGTGTGCTGCTGCTTCCCCTTATCCTACGGGGCGTGAGCTAGGAAACTCCAGGGGCCGCGACCTGGTCCCAGCCTGCAGCGTAACATCCTCACCACTAGAGGCCCTGGAGAAGACCAGCTGGGTCTTAGACTCCGCGCCCTGGGGAATCTTGGCTCTCGCTTCCGTTGGGATCCCGGTTGTGCTCCTCTGGTCCCGCTTTCCACAACCACCCAGTTTCCTATCCACAGAAGCCAGCCATAGGGTTCACTACCTCGCGGTGCACTCCTGTCCCCCTACGGTGTGCATCTGTCACCTGGCCACAGGTGACCCTGACAGTTTGATCAGCCATGAACCCGGCTGACATCCCGCTACCCGCGGATGATCCATTGCAGGGCATAGTTTGCAGACTTGAAACCCAGGAATCGAATCAGACTCAGGTGATGCGATTCCTCCAGGATCTGGCTTCTCGCTTCGAGCAGCTTCAGGCCTCCTTGGGAACCCTGAATCCGCAACCTCAAATACAATCAGCGGTTGCACCTATTGCACCAGTCGCAGCCACACACTCGCTACAACTGCCAGCTCCGTCCCGTTTCTCTGGGGACTCCAAGGCTTGCAGGGGGTTCC
Organism: Rana muscosa; assembly: GCA_029206835.1. NCBI lineage: Eukaryota > Metazoa > Chordata > Amphibia > Anura > Ranidae > Rana > Rana muscosa. The sequence goes on along the minus strand of CM055117.1, from coordinate 57,554,076 downwards.
TTAGCCAATGCACGATTCATTTTGAGCTCCAGCCCCAAAACTTCCTGTCTGATCGGGCTAAGGTAGCCTATATCATTTCCCTCCTCTCTGGTGAAGCTTTAGCCTGGGCAGCCCCTCTGTGGGAACTGAATGATCCAGTGGTTTCTAGCCTGTCTGGCTTCTTGAAACTTTTTCGGAATATCTTCGAAGAACCGGCTCGTGTCTCTTCAGCGGCCAGCGCCCTTTTACGTCTCCGCCAAGAGTCTGCTTCTGTGGGACAGTATGCCCTTCATTTCCGCATACTGTCGGCTGAGTTGAGCTGGAACAATGAGGCCTTAGTCGCAACCTTTTTGCATGGCCTGTCTGATAGAGTGAAGGATGAATTAGCTGGAAGAACCATCCCCACTGATCTGGCCGGCGTTATCTCCTTGTGTAACCAGATCGATATTCGCTTTCAGGAGAGGACCTTAGAAAAGCAACGCCAGCACTCCTTGGTTCTTAGTCAGCCTGAGCTCCCCTCTCTTCGACCCGTAGAGCATCTCCTACCAGCTGAGGAACCCATGCAGCTGGGTCGGACCAGGCTATCCCCTGAGGAACGTGCTAGGCGCAGAACTCTTGGTCTGTGTCTTTACTGTGGGGGCAAAGGTCATTTTCGTGACACTTGCTCTCTTTGTCCAGAAAAACGTTCGGGTCCACTTCATCTGGAAAGTGGAGTATTGGACCCAGAAATATCACCTTCCCCTTCTCGTCTTCTGCTTTCTGTGTTCCTTCATGTTGGTGCTTCTTCTCATTCGGTCTCAGCATATCTGGATTCCGGAGCCGCTGGTAATTTCATGGACTGGGAAATCGCATCGTCCATGAGACTTACTCTTTTGCCCCTCACCACGCCATTGCTGGTCTTGGCGATTGATGGTACTGTTCTCCCAGGGGGACCTATCCGCTTCCAGACCCTCCCTGTTAAGATGTCGGTAGGGACACTCCACCAGGAGTGGATATCCTTCCTTATCTTACCCAAGGCCTCAACGCCTATAATTTTGGGTCTCCCATGGTTACAGCTCCATTCTCCTCATGTGGACTGGACTACTGGACAGATCCTGGCTTGGGGTCCCTCCTGTTCCTCGTCCTGCCTACCCAAGGTTGCCCCCTGTGAATCTGAGCCGGTCATTCATTCCAGGTTGCATAACCATTTACATTTCTCTGTCCCTAACCACCCTTGGACGCACAGCCAGGCTAGCTTGTCTACAAGTCCTGCAGTCGCTACGTCTTGCGATGCGATTCAGGTAGTCGCTACACCTGACTCAGCTATTCACTCTGCCTCTGTACTAGTTATGCCAGTCCAGCCCATGCCCAGTGAGCCTCTCACTTTTTCTTGTTCGGGACATTCTGCTTGTCCTTCAGCTATTCAGCTTGACTCCGGCGACATGTCACCTTCTAACCAACCTGACTTCAGGGTTCCACTGACATCTGCCCAGTCTGATGGTCCTGTGCAAGATGACCAGTCCCCCTTTAAGGGTCTAGGGGACCCTCCTCAGATTCCTGTTGATCGTCTCATGCCCTTGCTTATTCCTAGAGAGCCTTTGGTCCTCAATAGATCTTCTTGTCATCTCCCTACCTCGTTTTCAGTCTCTGAGGATAATCTTAAGTACGAGGTTAGACAAGTTCTGGATTCTCGGCTCTGCAGAGGCATTCTTCAGTACCTTGTGCATTGGAGAGGTTTTGGTCCTGAGGAGGCGTCTTGGATCGCTGCATCTGATGTCGCTGCACCTCATCTGTTGAGAAGGTTTCATCAGAGATTTCCCTTTAAGCCTGGGTCCAGGCGGGGGAGGGCCCATAAGAGGGAGGGTACTGTCATGGATATGCAGTAGTGTTTGTCTGCCATCTTACCTTCCTCCTCATGTGTTCATCTAGAGACCAGACCTCCTTCACCTGGCTTCCTTTATAATCTCCTCCCAGCCTGACTCCACCCCAGGCCCTATCACTGAACACTATATTAACCTGTGCACTGCAAGCCTGCTTTGCTGATCAACGTGTTTGTTAGGCATTGTGTGTTTGGGTTCCTGCCTGCCGTGTGCTACGTCTGTCTCTCTGTTACGTTATTGGCTTGTCCCCGACCATCCCTGTCTGCTCGTGACCCTTGACCTTCGGCTCGTTCTTCGTTATCCTTGTCTGCTTGTGGCCCCTGACCTTCGGCTTGTTATTCGGTTCTCTCTATCGTGTGCTGCTGCTTCCCCTTATCCTACGGGGCGTGAGCTAGGAAACTCCAGGGGCCGCGACCTGGTCCCAGCCTGCAGCGTAACATCCTCACCACTAGAGGCCCTGGAGAAGACCAGCTGGGTCTTAGACTCCGCGCCCTGGGGAATCTTGGCTCTCGCTTCCGTTGGGATCCCGGTTGTGCTCCTCTGGTCCCGCTTTCCACAACCACCCAGTTTCCTATCCACAGAAGCCAGCCATAGGGTTCACTACCTCGCGGTGCACTCCTGTCCCCCTACGGTGTGCATCTGTCACCTGGCCACAGGTGACCCTGACACCTGGCATGCTCTCCGAAGGCCTCCCAGCGATTCAAAGACTGCAAGGCAGAATGGATGTTAGGACGGCACATCCATGCAGATAAAGTGCTGATCCGAAGAAAGGAAGGAGAAGATGTGGAGTATCATCTGGAGACCATGGATCAGCACTTGAAACCACTTGTTCTGCCGCATCCCCGTTTTTACCTGTAGGAGAAAAGAGACTCCGTTCTTATCATGCTGCTGAACTTTCTGGGGCCCGTTGCTTTTGTGCCCAGGGGAATGAAGGACTGTTCCTGTTTGTTCTTTACTTTTCCAGCAAAGAGAATACTGACTCTGGGGTAGATAGGGCCGAAAGAAAAGAGGAAAGTTCCACGGGTGCAGTTACCGCGATGCTGTCACCAGGTGGCAGTGTTGCGCAACGTTTAAACACTTATCACACACTCACTTGGAGAAAAGGGATTTCTTCTCGGAGAAGTCTCTTTTCCATTACACGAATACAGGTGTCAGGGTTATGTGTGTTAATCCTTTCTTTTCCCTCTGCAGGAGAACATCCCATCAAGTTTACTGAGGATGGGGTGGGTCTTAGTCAGGATGGGTGGAAAAGTAAAATGTGAATATGTGATTCAAAGTTATGGATCAATACTGTTGTTTCTCTTCTGTCTTTATTCCCTTTCTTTACAGGGCTCAGACACAATGTTTTAACAGGATATTTTTTTTTATATATTTTTTTGTGTATCTAATTGTTAGTCTGCTTCTGGACTGAATCATGTCAGCTGTTTAGGGCATGGTTTACTCCAGACACTGGGGACCAGTGTCAAAGGACCGAGGGGAGAGTGTAGCGGGTATGTACTTTCCCGGGTGTAATTTTGAATTTGGCAGAGACATCAGTGATGTGTAATTCCCTGCAGCCCAGTGGGTGGCGCTGTCGCCCTGGGCTGGGGTTGAATCATTGCTGTGTGCCCAGGGATTGGGTACCCGAATCCGGAAGGCGCAATGGACCAGGGGGAGCTCCTCATTTGAAGACCCGGTGCAGCATATTGCCGGTGACAAGTGAGTCTCTCATCGGAGACGGCCTGGAACGCAATCTACCTTTGTGCGGAGACTAGGACACACTTCTAGGAAGGGAAGTGGCAGCTTACATTGTGTCTGGGCCTGTTCGTATCCACACCTCCTTTTCTGTTCTGTTCTATCAAGGGAGTTCAAATGTTTGTGTTCAGACAAGGAGAATAAAGGAGTGTTGAACTTTAATGGTGTGGAGCTCATTTTCTGACAGACATGGTTCGCGGTGACTTTTGGAGGGAGGATCCAGGTGCACAACACTGACCCGAAGGTAATACTGAACTGTTGCTTATACCGCACTAACATCTGTGGTGGAAGCTAGGCGTAGTGTCCCCGCTCCCTCCCCTCTAAGATACCCCTAGACAAGAGAAAGACGAGACCAAGAGAGAAGTGTGAGGAGCAGCCGCTACATATATATTTTCTTATTTTCTGTATTTATTTTGATCACGGCTAAAAAATTTACACCAGTCAGTCATCATTTTTTTACCACTGACAGGTAAAGTGAATAACATTGATATTTTTCTTACAATAGCACCTGAAAGTCAGTGGGAGATATTAAACAGCAAATGAATATGTCGTCCCTAAAGTTAATGTGTTGAAAGCAGAAAAAATGGGCATCACAGCTTGTTGTTTAGGGCTATGTAGCCACAGACTAATTAGGGTGCCCACGCTGACCTGTATCCACAGCCAGAAGGGTCCACAATGGGCATGTGAGCATCAGAACTGGACCACAGAGCAATGGAAAAAGGGGGCCTGGTTTGATGAATCACAATTTATTTTACATCATGTAGATGGCCAGGTGTGTGTATGTGCGTGTCACTTACCTGGGGAAGAGATGGCACCAGTATGCAGAATGGGAAGAAGACAGGCCAGCGGAGGCAGTGTGATTATGTGGGCAATGTTCTGCTGGGAAACCTGCCATTCATGTGGATATTACTTTACACATACCACCTACCTAAACATTGTTGATGACCAAGTACACCTCTTCATGGAAATGGTATTCCCTGATGGCAGTGGCCTCTTTCAACAACAGAATGATGCCCTGCCACACTGAAAAATGGTTCAAGAATGATCTGAGGAACACAATGAGTTTGAGGTGTTGACTTGGCCTCAAATTTCTCAGGTCTCAATCCAATGGAACATCTGTTAAATTTGCTGGGAAAAAAAGTCAGGTCCATGGAGGCATAGCTTTGCAACTTAGAGGACTTAAAGGATCTGCTACTAGTGGCTTGGTGCCATAGACCAGTGGTCATCAACCCTGGTTGATGACCACTGCCATAGACCACAGCATATCTTCAGAGGTCTAGTGGCATCCATGCCTTGATGAGTCAGGGCTGTTTTGGAGACTGAAGGGGCTGTTTTGGCAGCAAAAGGGGGACCTACTCAATATTAGGTGGGTTGTCATAAAGTTATGGGTAGGGATGAGCTCGGTGTTCGAATCGAACATACGTTCGACTCGAACATCGGCTGTTCGACCGTTCGGCGAACATCGAACGATTTGGGCCGTTCGCGCCAAATTCGAGTGACGCGAACGGCCCACAATACACTGCGCCATCGCAGTGCAATCCTGGCGCTGTGATTGGCCAAGCATGCACTGTGACCCCGCATGCTTGGCCAATCACAGCGCCGGCAGCTAGGAGAGCCATAATTGGCCACAGGCAGGTTGCCTGTGGCCAATTATAGCTCAGGGGGTTTAGCACACGCCCCACACTATAAAAGGCCGCCAGCGCGTAGTGTGTTCCGGCGCAGGGAAAGAGTTACATAGGCAGGGACAGTGTCAGTGCTATTTGTACCTCAAACTTGTGTGTAGGGAGAGAGAAGGATAGGCAGGGAGAGTGTCAGTGTCATATTCTTTGCTAAACCTTGTGTGCAGGGAGAGAGAAGGATAGGCAGGGGACAGTGTCAGTGTCATATTCTTTGCTAAACCTTGTGTGCAGGGAGAGAGAAGGATAGGCAGGGAGAGTGTCAGTGTCATATTCTTTGATAAACCTTGTGTGCAGGGAGAGAGAAGGATAGGCAGGGGACAGTGTCAGTGTCATATTCTTTGCTAAATCTTGTGTGCAGGGAGAGAGAAGGATAGGCAGGGAGAGTGTCAGTGTCATATACTTTGATAAACCTTGTGTGCAGGGAGAGAGAAGGATAGGCACATTATACACCTGAAGTTAGCCCGTATTGCTGTTTTTTCCTGGTGTGTTACACCAACAGGCATTTGCAGCACTTACAGCGGGCGGAGTGTGCCTCCTGCACCTTATACACCTGAAGTTAGCCTGTATTGCTGCGTTTTCCTGGTGTGTTACACCAACAGGCATTTGCAGCACTTACAGCGGGCGGAGTGTGCCTCCTGATCATATTACACCTGAAGTTAGCCTGTATTGCTGCTTTTTCCTGGTGTGTTACACCAACAGGCATTTGCAGCACTTACAGCGGGCAGAGTGTGCCTCCTGATCATATTACACCTGAAGTTAGCCCTTATTGCTGTGTTTTCCTGGTGTGTTACACCAACAGGCATTTGCAGCACTTACAGCGGGCGGAGTGTGCCTCCTGCACCTTTTACACCTGAAGTTAGCCTGTATTGCTGCGTTTTCCTGGTGTGTTACACCAACAGGCATTTGCAGCACTTACAGCGGGCGGAGTGTGCCTCCTGATCATATTACACCTGAAGTTAGCCTGTATTGCTGCTTTTTCCTGGTGTGTTACACCAACAGGCATTTGCAGCACTTACAGCAGGCGGAGTATGCCTCCTGATTATATTGCACCTGAAGTTAGCCCTTATTGCTGTGTTTTCCTGGTGTGTTACACCAACAGGCATTTGCAGCACTTACAGCGGGCGGAGTGTGCCTCCTGCACCTTATACACCTGAAGTTAGCCTGTATTGCTACGTTTTCCTGGTGTGTTACACCAACAGGCATTTGCAGCACTTACAGCGGGCGGAGTGTGCCTCCTGATCATATTATACCTGAAGTTAGCCTGTATTGCTGCTTTTTCCTGGTGTGTTACACCAACAGGTATTTGCAGCACTTACAGCGGGCGGAGTGTGCCTCCTGATCATATTACACCTGAAGTTAGCCCGTATTGCTGTGTTTTCCTGGTGTGTTACACCAACAGGCATTTGCAGCACTTGCAGCGGGCGGAGTGTGCATCCTGCACCTTATACACCTGAAGTTAGCCTGTATTGCTGCGTTTTCCTGGTGTGTTACACCAACAGGCATTTGCAGCACTTACAGCGGGCGGAGTGTGCCTCATGCACATTATACACCTGAAGTTGGCTTGTATTGCTGCGTTTTCCTGGTGTGTTACACCAACAGGCATTTGCAGCACCTACAGCAGGCGTAGTGTGATTCCTGCAAAATATACTCCTGAAGCTAGGCCTTATTGCTGGTTTTCCCATTTCCCTGCAGGCCATTAGAATGTCTGGAAGGCAAACAAGGAGAGACAGACAGTCAGGAGCCAATAAAAGAGGGCAAGCAGGCTCTGTGTCTAGAGACAACAGTGTTGGTCATGGACGCGGTGCATCGCCATCAGCACGTGGCCATGGGACACGCTTGTCCTTCTTTTCGGCAGCTGGACGTGTTGAGCCGCATCATGCCGAAGACTTGGTAGAGTGGATGACCAAGCCCTCCTCATCCTCCTCATCCTCTCTCACCCAGGCTCAGGGTACTGGCAAAGCAGCTGCCAAAGCGTCCTCTTCCCTGGTATCAATGTCATCATCAGTCACTCCTTCCCTAGACCAACCATGACCTCCTGAGGAGTCCCCGAACTGTTTGAGCACAGTGTTGGGTACATGCTCCAGGAGGATGCCCAGCGTTTCGAAGGGTCTGATGATGATACCCAGCTAGAGGAAGGCAGTAGCGTGAGAGCAGAGAGAGGGGATGCTCAAGAAGGACACCAATCTGGCAGTCATGTTCCAGCAGCTGCAGCATACTGCCAGATTGGCTCCAGTGATGAGGAGGGAGGGGATGATGAGGTCACTGACTCCACGTGGGTGCCTAATAGGAGAGAGGAGGAGGAGGAGGAGGAGGATGAGGAGGAGGCACATCTCCAACGAGGCAGGATGCCCTCGGGGGGCCAGCGTAAGGGCAGCACACCGACGGAATCACACCGCAGAGCTCCGCCTGTGGAGGGCGCTGCCTCTGCCCGTTATTCAAAAAGTTCTTTAGTGTGGGCCTTTTTTGAGTCAAGTGCATCAGATCGCACAGCTGCTGTTTGCAACATATGTCTCAAGCGTATATCGCGTGGCCAAAACATCACCCGCTTGGGCACCACATGCTTGACCAGACATATGTTGACCTGCCATGCAGCTCGTTGGCAAGCCTACCTTAAAGACCCACACCAAAGAACAAAGCGGACCTCTCCTTGCACCGCATCAGCTGGGATCTCCAACCCCACTATACCTTCAGTCCTCTCTGAAACCTGCACTGAGAGGAATGAAGGTGTATAATTAGGTGTGTCACAGCCAAGTACTTGCGGGCACTTTGCTAGCAGTACACCGACGTCCGATTCTAGCAGGCAAATTTCCCTGCCCCAGCTGCTGGACCGTCGAAAGAATTTCACTCCCAGCCATCCACATGCCCAGCGGTTGAATGCTAGCTTGGCTAAATTGCTAGCGCTTCAACTGCTGCCTTTTCAGTTGGTAGACTCGGCCCCCTTCCGTGAGTTTGTGCAATGTGCGGTTCCTCAGTGGCAGGTTCCCAAACGCCACTTTTTCTCACGGAAGGCGATTCCGGCTCTCTACCGGCATGTGGAAGGCAATGTCTTGGCCTCGCTGGACAGGGCGGTCAGCGGTAAGGTGCATATTACCGCTGACTCATGGTCCAGCAGGCATGGACAGGGACGTTACCTTTCTTTCACGGCCCATTGGGTCACTCTTTTGGCAGCTGGGAAGGATGCAGGACAAGGTGCAGTAGTGTTGGAGGTTGTTCCGCCGCCACGCCTCCAAAATGCTACTACTGGTTGTGACACACCTCTCTCCTCCACCCCCTCCTCTTCTTCTTCCTCCATGGCCTCTTCCTGTGCTTTGTCCTTGGAACAAGCGGTGCTCCGTAGGCGTTCAAGGGGCTACGCAAGTACGCAGGCAAAAAGATGCCATGCCGTGCTTGCGCTGGTGTGTTTGGGGGACAGGAGCCACACTGGGGCAGAGGTTCTGTCTGCTCTGCAGGGGCAGGCCAAGAGGTGGTTGACGCCACGCCAGCTTAAGCAAGGAATGTTGGTTTGCGACAATGGCACCAACCTCCTCTCCGCCCTCCGACAGGGACAACTGACCCATGTGCCCTGTGTGGCTCACGTCCTTAACCTGGTGGTGCAGCGGTTCTTGGGCAGGTACCCGGGCTTACAGGATGTCCTGAGGCAGGCCAGGAAAGTCTGTGTGCATTTCCGCAGATCTTATAATGCCAGTGCTCGCCTGGCTGAGCTGCAAAAGGAGTTGAACCTGCCCAAGAACCGCCTTATATGTGACATGCCCACCAGGTGGAACTCAACGTTGGCCATGCTGCAGCGGCTGCACACGCAGCAGAGGGCCATCAATGAGTACCTGTGCGACTACGGCACCAGGACAGGGTCAGGGGAGCTCGGGTTTTTTTCACCACGCCAGTGGGGCATGATCAGGGATGCATGCACTGTCCTGGCACCATTTGAGGAGGCCACGAGGATGGTGAGCAGTGACAGCGCATGCATCAGTGACACTGTACCTCTTGTCCACCTGTTGGAACATACGCTGCGTGGAATAATGGACAGGGCACTTGAGGCAGAACAGAGGCAGGAAGAGGAGGACTTCCTTGCCTCTCAAGGCCCCCTTTACCCAGACAGTGTTCCTTCTGTCCCACCCATCGCACAGGAGGAGGAGGAGGATTGTGTCAGCATGGAGGTGGAGCCTGGCACTCAACATCATCAGCAGCAGTCTTTTAGGGATGATTTACAGTCCCAAGAAACCAGTGGACTTGTACGTGGCTGGGAGGAGGTGGCTGCGGATCATGTCGTCCTTAGTGACCCAGAGGACTCCGGACCGAATACCTCAGCTAACCTACGCTGCATGGCCTCCCTGATCCTGCAAAGTCTGCGGAAGGATCCTCGTATTCTTCGAATCAAGGAGAGGGACCATTACTGGCTGGCCACTCTCCTTGATCCACGGTACAAGGGTAAGGTTGCGGACCTTATCTTACCGTCGCAGAGGGAGCAGAGGATGAGACAACTCCGGGAGGCCTTGCAGAAAGGTCTGTGCAATGCGTTCCCAGAGACTGGGAGGTTACAAACTCCTGGTCCTGGACAACGAGTTGCTGAGGCTTCGGTCAGTCAAAGAAGGAGCGGTGGGGAAGGTGGCCGTCTGACCGATGCGTTCAGACAATTCTTTAGTCCGCAGCCCCAAGGTATGATCAGTTCCAGCAACCATCGCCAGCGTCTGATATACATGGTGCAGGAATACCTAGGGGCAAGGTCAGACTTGAACACCTTCCCCACCGAAAATCCTCTGGCTTACTGGGTCTTGAGGATGGATCACTGGCCAGAGCTTGCACAGTATGCAATTGAGCTACTGGCCTGTCCTGCATCCAGCGTTCTTTCAGAACGCACATTCAGTGCTGCTGGAGGATTTGTCACGGATCACAGGGCGCGCCTGTCCACCGACTCGGTTGATCGACTGACCTTCATAAAGATGAACCAGTCTTGGATCACTACCAGCTACCAAACACCTGAAGCTGATATAACAGACTAATTTATTTTCAAATGTCACATCCCTTCAGGACTGATGCTGATGCTGAGAGACTGTCCTGTTATGTTGACTGACTATCCTCCTCCTCCTCAATGATCCAATTGATGATGATAGCTTGGAAGAACATTTTTGTTTCTGGGTGCCGCCACCAGTGGCTAAGGCCCAATTTTTCAGCCCCTGTTTAACAGGGGCGTGTTATTACAATTTTTTATGCAATGCTTTGCAGCAGGGCTCATTCCTGCACTCCAACTAGAGTATCTGGGAAAGGTTGCAGTGTCGTGGCACCAGCACCAGTGGCTAAGGCCCAATTTTTCAGCCCCTGTTTAACAGGGGCGTGTAATTAAAATTTTTGATGCAATACTTTGCAACAGGGCTCATTGCTGTGCTCCAAGTACAGTATCTGTGAGGGGTTGCAGTGTTGTGGCACCAGTGCCTAAGGCCCAATTTTTCTGCCCCTGTTTAACAGGGGCATGTAATTACAATTCTTGATCTAATAATTCACAGCAGGGCCCATTCATGTGCCCACCAAGAGTAACTGTGGGGGCTCACAGTGTTGTGGCAACACCAACATGTAAGGGGCAAATTTCAGCTGAGTATATACGGCAGGCCCCTACTTTCAAACATCTAACTTACAAACGACTCCTCCTTGCAAACGGAAGGATACAACAGGAAGTGAGAGGAAATATACCCCTAGGAAGGCAAATTCTCTCCTGTAAGAGTTAATATGGGAAAAAAAGTGTCTCCTCTCCACTGATGCTTTATCACCAATTCTTGTTTCAATAAAAACCTCAAATTTTCAAAAAACATTTGTCATTAGGACGGAAAGTGAGGTGAACTGTTCTGAACAGGTGCACACTGCACAGACAGCAAAACAAATGTTACAGGGGTGATAACCCTTCCCTATGTTTTCCAAAAAGCTTAAAAATAGATTTTTTGGCTGGAGCTACACTTAAACAATGTACCTGTTCAAAATTACAAACAGAATCTACATAAGAACAAACCTACAGTCCCTGTCTTGTATGCACCGCCTGTATACGGCTGTTCAGAGTATATAGGACCTTTTTTATTTTGTGTGCGGGGTTCCCCTTAATATCCATACAAGACCCAAAGGGGCTGGTAATGGGCTGGGGTAGGGGGGGGGCTGTGATGGGGTAGCTATGCCATTTTTCTTAAAGAATTTCATCCATATTACCGGGACCAGACATTACATTAAAGCCGCAAGCAGTTTTAAATGGCTTTTTTTCCTTTAGAAATGTAATTTTGTGCAGGGACAGTTCTAAACACGGGAAACACGTGGCACTTCACAGGCATACTTTAGACACCCCCCAGGTACGATATTTAAAGGAATATTTTACTTTTTTTTTTCACTTTATGCATCATTAAAATGACTGCTCCCGAAAATGGCAGTTTTTAAAACTTTTTTTTGGATTGATACATGTCCCCTGGTGCAGAACCCGGGTTCCCAAACCCTTTTTAGGACAATACCATGCATAATAGTCGTTATAATTAGCATTTTAGATTTCGAACGTTCGCATCCATTGTATTTAATAGGGTTCTAAAGTTCGTGCAAACTTTCGGTCCGTTCGCGGGTTCTGGTGCGAACCGAACCCGGGGGTATTCGGCTCATCACTAGTTATGGGTGATTGGTGCACATTCTTAGTGGCTTAAGTATGCATTGCATATGTATATGTAGTCTTCTATCGATCCAGCAGGTGGCATATGAAGATCCTTTGTCTCCTTACCACTTTCTGTAAAAAAAAACAAAAAAAACACTAACCCAATTTGAAGATTACATACAAAAGTAAATGAGTCAGAGGAATGAGGCATTCCTTATTGGTCTCCATACAAGGTGACCATCGGATATAGGCATCATCCTCTGCTGTACTCTCTTCTTTAGATAACTCATGATGTTCTGAAAAGCCTCAGTCATGTATTTACATTTTATTTATTACATATATACTTTATACATATAAAAAAATATATAAAACAATAGTCCAAATATTTAAAAAAAAATTAAATAGATTTAATATTAATTTCATTTAAAAGGAGCACTACTAAATATCGGTGGGTGTGTCTCTGTAGTGTGCCACATCCAAATAACTAGACGAAAAGAGAAAATGTCCCCTAACTGGACTTTTTAAAAGTCCAGTTAGGGGACATTTTCTCTTTTTGTCATTTAAAAGGAGAGGCATGTTGTATAATTTTTTTTGAATAGAGAAGTTAGAACCTCGGTCAGTTTTTTTTATTGCTGCTTGTAGCCCCATTGGGGAGATTTCTCCTAACTACTTGCCTTGTGATAACAGTATCATGGGAGAAGAGGTTCTAATTCTTCCCCACTCAATTGAAACACAATGCTGATGCTGTTGTGTTCAAATGGACCTTTCCCTCTTTCACTAAAAATCACATCAGGATACAGTTCTGCGTGCTGATATGAAATCATCTTACATTCATTACACAATTACTCTTTTCCCACTTCTTGCTTGAGTGAGGCACTGGTGATGTAACCAGGGCCTCACAGATGCAGCCTGGAAAGGCTACATCACCCGTGCCTCAACTCTAGGTGATCTGCACTGTCACATGTTCCAGAAGGCAGATGCAGAGTTCCAGGCAGAATTCCAGGAAAGGTGATGGATTCATCTGCCTTTAGTGCAAATGGCCACCGTGAGAAAAATGGGGAGGAAAGTAAAAAGGAAAAATATGCAAAGAATAAAAAAACAGCAATTATCACTAAACATCAGTTTGTAGATTGTCATTACTAAACGGTTCTAAAGCTGCCTTTGTTGTGATGGTAAGAGGGATTTCCCTTTACTTCCTCTCCTGCTGAAAATATTGTCACAAGAACAGGAAGTGAAGGGAAATCTCCTGAAGAGGTCACAGTCAGTATTAATGTCTCAAATTATTCCCATAAATATTCCAAATGTTTCCCATTCTGTCCAAAACCAAAACTAAAACACATTTTGGTGAGAGTAACACAGTGCAAATAAAATCTCCTAAAAGTTCACCATATTAATATTAGAAAAGAAAAGTGCATCTTAACATTCTTCGTCTTGTGCCTTCTCCAAGGCATCCCAATAAAGTGTCATTTCCTGTGGCTGGACCATATGCGACGTCACAAGGTTCCGATAGGTACACACAGAGAATGGGGGCTTCGATGGAAAAAACACAGGTTTTTCGTGAAGTTCCTGCAACGTGATATTTAGTTTCTCCAGACACATCCCTATGTACACATCCTCCAGTTTAAAGAACGGTATGGAGGAAGATATGTTGTAGATCCTTTGGGCAACATCTACAGAGAGCACGTAGCCAGTACCCGAACAAAACGGGGGGTATTTATCACGGTTGAAGTCGCTTTCACTTATGTACCACTTGCTGTTTTTATCACGTATTGGGGCGTCGGTTGGCTTTAGAAAACCTGTGAAAAGATTTGAAGTCTGGTTTTTACGCATGAGTAGTTCGACAAGGTAAAATGTATTGATAAACATGTCCACGTCCGTCTTCATGACGTAGTGTGTCTGAGGGCAATAGTGAGTAATCCATTCCATGCCCATTAATGTTTTATAAGTCAAGTTGTAATATGTGTCCATGAAGTCTTTTTGGATGATGTCTTTGTAGGTGTTAAGTTCTTCTGATAAAAATAAGTCTTTCTCAGTACTAGGAGTTGGATTGGTGCCAAGAAGAAAGAAGGTCACCACTCGTTTTCCATGGATGAGTTGCTCCTGCCCCCATGTTTTTCTGATGGCCATACGCACTGTCTTCTGGTCATGTGTCGTGGTCACCAGCAGAACCAAGAATGGAGGGTTTTGTTTGCAGCTGGCTTCAAGCAACTTTATGGAGGGGTTACTTTTGAAAGTTTTAATGTAAATGATGTATGAGAACATGCTCAAACACGGAAGTATTACGAATGCCGCAAAGATCATCTTTTTGTGAGCCATCTGACAGATAGAGAATGAGAAGTGTCAATAAGTTTCTTATCAATAATTTTACAATAAGGTCAAATCTATCTCTAGCTTTAGATAGAGTGGGGAAAGTTTTAGGGTACTGTGTAAAGCCTTGAAATTCACTGCTTGGTTTTATCTTGAATTTCTATAATTAAATAAATTGTTCTGTAATCATTTGGTGTGATGTTCCTGTTTCCTTTAAAGGATTAGTTCTTTTTTTTCAAATTTTTTATTTAGTCAAAAAAGACAAGACCCAACATAAGAAAGAAAAATTTAAAAACATAATGTATGAACACATATGGTACATCATTTCACAGCAGTGGGGGTAATTTACTATAGCGCCGCGGCGCTAATTAGCGCAAATTGCCACAAATTCGCGCTAATTAGAGCAAATTGCCGCGAATTCACGCTAATTAGAGCAAATTGCCGCAAATTCGCGCTAATTAGAGCAAATTTGCGCTAATTAGCGCAAATTGCGGCAATTTACGCTAATTAGCGCTAAAACGGTATTAACTATAGTGCTGGAGAGAAAATACTTACCAAAATCGAATTTACTATAGCTCCCAGAATCCAAATAGCGCCCAAATCTTTACTCTACTAAAAGCTGGAGAATTGCACATGGAAATAATGTTTAGAGCATGATATAATTGCCTAAATTGTACTGAAATATGCGGTATATTATTTAAAGATAATCTGGTTTTAAACTGTGTGAAAAAGTGATTTCTACACTGAAATATCTTTAAAAGTCTGAGAAGTGAAAAAATTCCAGTTTTTGGACAACTATTTGCAAACACAACTGGGCATGCTCAGATTTGAAATAATAAGTGTCTTTTTTCACAAGAGTTATACTAAATACCGAAATGATAGCTAATTAACCACTTAACGACCGCTCACTGTATATATACGTCGGCAGAATGGCACGGACAGGCACAATCACGTACCTGTACGTGACTGCCTTCGTATAGTTGGGGGGTCCAATCAGACCCCCCTTCTATACAGTGAGCGGTCAGCATTGTTCCGGGAGCGATCCGTGATGAGGGGACGGCCATCTGTTTCCGGCCACCCCCTTGCGATCGCTCCCGGCGAATGAGAATCTTCCTCTGCCTGTGTAATGTTTACACAGGCAGGAGGAAGTGATGTCATCTCTCATGCAGCACTCACATATACCGAGCGCCGTTGAGAGAAGACATCAGGTTAGTGCACTGAACAGCACACTGACACCAGCACACATAGGAACATGATTGCCCCCAAGGCCCCCCCAGACACCCCCAGATCAGCCCCCAGTCACAGTGTCACTGATTGCAGTGACCATTTATTTACTGATCACTGCAATCAGTGACATTTGTGACTGTAAAAGTGTCAGGGCAGAGTGTTTTAGGTCCAGTGTAGCCCCCTAACCCCACCTAATAAAGGTTTAACCCCTTGATCGCCCCCCAGGTAACCTTTTCACCCCCTAGCACCACTGTCACTAAGCGATCGTTTTTCTGATCGCTGTATTAGTGTCGGTGATGCCGATAGGTAGCCAGTTATTCTTTTTAGGTTCGCCGCAGGTTTTTTTAGCGTCAGGTACCCCCATATATTACCTAATAAAGGTTTAACCCCTTGATCGCCCCCCCAGGTAACCCTTTCACCCCCTTTTGCCAGTGTCACTAAGCGATCATTTTTCTGATCGCTGTGTTAGTGTCGGTGATGCCGATAGGTAGCCAGTTATTTTTTTTAGGTTCGCCGCAGGTTTTTATAGCGTCAGGTACCCCTATATATTACCTTATAAAGGTTTAACACCTTGATGGCCCCCCCAGGTAAACCTTTCACTCCCTTTTGCCAGTGTCACTAAGCGATCGTTTTTCTGATCGCTGTCTTAGTGTCGGTGATGCCGATAGGTAGCCAGTTATTTTTTTTAGGTTCACCGCAGGTTTTTATAGCGTCAGGTACCCCCATATATTACCTAATAAAGGTTTAACCCCTTGATCGCCCCCCAGGTAACCCTTTCACCCCCTTTTGCCAGTGTCACTAAGCGATCATTTTTCTGATTGCTGTATTAGTTATGCTGATGCCGATAGGTAGCCAGATATTTTTTTTAGGTTCGCCGCAGGTTTTTATAGCGTCAGGTACCCCCATATATTATCTAATAAAGGTTTTAACCCCTAATTGCCCCTAGTTAACCCTTTCACCAGTGATCACCGTATAAGTGTTACTGGTGACACTGGTTAGCCAGTTAGTTATTTTGTTATTTAGGCTCCCCGTCAGGTTTTTATATAGCATCAGGTACCCCCCATATATTACCTAATAAAGGTTTAACCCCCTGATTGCCCCTAGTTAACCCTTTCACCAGTGATCACCATATAAGTATTACGGGTGACGCTGGTTAGTTAGTTTGCTTTTTATAGTGTCAGGGCACCCGCCGTATATAACCCAATAAAGGTTTAACCCCCTGATCGCCCGGCGGGTGATATCAATTAGGTTTTAGCGTCAGAGAGGGTCTGCGTCGCCCCAGGCAGCATCAGGTTAGTGCCAGTAACGCTAACACCCACGCGTGAAGCATACACCTCCCTTAGTGGTATAGTATCTGAACAGATCAATATCTGATCTGATCAGATCTATACTAGTGTCCCCAGCGGTTTAGGGTTCCTAAAAACGCAGTGTTAGCGGGAACAGCCCAGATACCTGCTAGCACCTGCGTTTTGCCCCTCCATCCAGCCCAGGCCACCCAAGTGCAGTATCGATCGATCACTGTCACTTACAAAACACAACACACATAACTGCAGCGTTCTCAGAGACAGGCCTGATCCCTGCGACTCCAGTGCTGTAGGAGGTGATTTCACCACCACAGTTAAAAAAAAAGAGCATATATGCTGAAGCATGGGGGCAGCAGGGGCGGAGGAGCGATTTTGCTCCTAATGCCGCGTACATACGGTCAAAATTCTGACGGAGGCTTGCCCGTGGAAAAGTCCGACCAGGTGTGCGCGGCATAACTTTTGCGGGAGGATGCCCCCATGCTTCGGCATATATAAATGGTGCATGTATGCCCATCATTAGAAGTGGGTGGATGAAGGGAGGTATTCTTTTTTTTTTTTTTTTTTGTATATTCTTTATTGTTCCAAGTTTTGTCGTTCACAAAGAAAAAAGCAACAAGCAAAACATTTCCCCATATACTGGGGATAAATATAAATATTGACAAAATGTATTTCAAACCTCCCCAATTCCCCAAACTCATTCCCCAGAAGGGAGGTATTCTAATGGTGGGCATACCCACCGATCAATCTCTTTTTTTCGTTCAGCCAACAGGCTGCATGAAAAAAAAAGATTACAATACATGTCCAACAAGGACCAGCAACGTACTGGTATGTTGCTGGACTTTGAATGGTTATACCAGATTGATACCAGATTGATGCCTGCGGGTTTAGGTATCATCTTGGTATCATTCTTTTCAGCCAGCGGCCGGCTTTCATGTAAAAGCAATCCTAGAGGCTAATTAGCCTCTAGACTGCTTTTACAAGCAGTGGGAGGGAATGTCCCCCCCCGGATATAAAAAGCGCCATTGGGAAATTGGGAAAGCATTTTATCATACCGATCTTGGTGTGGTCAGATGCTTTGAGGGCAGAGGAAAGATCTAGGGTCCAATAGACCCCAGTTTTTTCAAAAAAAGAGTACCTGTCACTACCTATTGCTATCATAGGGGATATTTACATTCCCTGAGATAACAATAAAAATGATAAAAAAAAAAATATGGAAGTAACAGTTTAAAAATAAAATAAAAAAGCAAAATTAATAAAAAAAAAAAAAAAAAAAAAGAAGAAGAAGAAGAAGCACCCCTGTCCCGCCCTGCTCTTGCGCAATGGCGAACGCAAGCATCGGTCTGGCGTCATATGTAAACAGCAATTGCATCATGCATGTGAGGTATCACCGCAAAGGTCGGATCGAGGGCAGTCATTTTAGCAGTATACCTCCTCTGTAAATCCAACGTGGTAACCTGTAAAGGCTTTTAAATATGTATGTAGTTTGTCGCCACTGCGCGTTTGTGCGAAATTTTAAAGCATGTCGTGTTTGATATCTATGTACTCGGCCTAAGATCATCTTTTTTATTTCATCAAACATTTGGGCAATATAGTGTGTTTTAGTGCATTAAAATTAAAATAATGTTTGGGGGTTCAACATAATTTTCTTGCAAAAAAAAAAAATGTTTTCATGTAAAGAAAAAGTGTCAGAAAGGGCTTTGTCTTCAAGTAGTTAGAAGAGTGGGTGCAAGCTTCCTAATGTTGTGTATAAAATGCCAGGACAGTTCAAAACCCCCCCAAATGACCCCATTTTGGAAAGTAGACACCCCAAGCTATATACTGAGAGGCATGTCGAGTCCATGGAATATTTTATTTGTTGACACAAGTTGCGAAAAAAAGACAATTTTTTTTATTTATTTTTTTGCACAAAGTTGTCACTAAATGATATATTGCTCAAACATGCCATGGGCGTATGCTGAATTACACCCCAAAATACATCCTGTTGCTTCTACTGAGTACGGGGATACCACATGTGTGAGACTTTTTGGGAGCCTAGCCGCGTATGGAACCCCAAAAACCAAGCACCGCCTTCAGGCTTTCTAAGGGTGTAAATTTTTGATTTCACTCCCCACTGCCTATCACAGTTTCGGAGGCCATGGAATGCCCAGATGGCACAAAACACCCCCAAATGACCCCATTTTGGAAAGTAGACACCCCAAGCTATTTGCTGAGAAGTATGGTGAGTATTTTGCAGATCTCGCTTTTTGTCACAAAGTTTTGAAAATTGAAAAAAAAATAATAATAATATTTTTTTTCTTCATTTTCAAAAACAAATGAGAGCTGTAAAATATTCACCATGCCTCTCAGCAAATAGCTTGGGGTGTCTACTTTCCAAAATGGGGTCATTTGGGGGAGGGGGGTTGTGCTATTTTGGCATTTCATGGCCTTCAAAACTGTGATAGGTAGTGAGGAGCGAAATCAAAAATTTGCGCCCTTAGAAATCCTGAAGGCGGTGCTTGGTTTTCGGGGTCCCGTACACGGCTAGGCTCCTAAAAAGTCCCACACATGTAGTATGCCCGTACTCAGGAGAAGCAGCAAAATTTATTTTGGGGTGCAATTCCACATATAACCATGGCATGTGTGAGCAATATATCATTTAGTGACAACTTTTTGTAATTTTTTTTTAGTCATTATTCAATCACTTGAGAAAAAAAAAATATTCAATGGGCTCAACATGCCTCTCAGCAATTTCCTTGGGGTGTCTTCTTTCCAAAATGGGGTCATTTAGGCAGGTTTTGTACCGCCCTGCCATTTTAGCACCTCAAGAAATGAGATAGGCAGTCATAAAATTAAAAGCTGTGTAAATTTCAGAAAATGTACCCTAGTTTGTAGACGCTATAACTTTTGCGCAAACCAATAAATATACGCTTATTGACATTTTTTTTACTAAAGACATGTGGCTGAATACATTTTGGCCTAAATGTATGACTAAAATTGAGTTTATTCGATTTTTCTTATAACAAAAATTAGAAAATATCATTTTTTTTCAAATTTTTTTGTCTTTTTCCGTTTATATTGCAAAAAAAAAAATCGCAGAGGCAATCAAATACCATTAAAAGAAAGCTCTATTTGTGGGAAGAAAAGGACGCAAATTTTGTTTGGGTACAACATTGCATGTCCGCACAATTTCCAGTTAAAGCAGCGCAGTGCCAAATTCTGAAAACACCTCTGGTCTTTAAGCTGCATAATGGTCCGGGGCTTAAGTGGTTAAGAGATCCTGTAGTTGTCACAGAGGTTGCAGCTGTTTGATTAGACCCAGGAGGTGAGCAATCCAGGATTTAGTGACATATATAGCAGGTAGCGAGCAAGCAAAAGCCTAGTCAGTATACAAGCCAAAGGTCGGTAACAAGTGGTTGCAGGTTGGGTTCAGGCGAAGGTGTAGTCGAGGAACAAATAAAATTGTAGCGAAGATAAGGACAACTGCAGGTATGCAAGGAGCAAGATATCATCTGGAGAGAGCACAGTAATCTGGCAAACAGGAAGTGCAGAGACATTAGTTAACTCAGGAAGTTCATGGGAGGAGCCAGGAGGTGAGCAAGCAAGGATCCAGTGCCCAGATGTAGCAAGTTGGGATAAAAAAAAAGCGTAGTCAGTAAACCAAGCCAAAAGTCGGTAACAAGTGGTTGCAAATTGGGATCAGGCAGAAGTGTAGCCAAGGAAAAAATCAAATGGTAGCGAAGATAAGGACAACTGCTGGTATGCAAGGAGCAAGATATCGATTGGAGAGAGCACAGTAATCTGACAAACAGGAAGTGCAGAGACATAGCTTAAATCAGAAACTTAATGGGAGGAACTAGGAGGTGAGCAAGCCAGGATCTGGTGACCAATGGAGCAGGTTGGGATCAACCAGAAGCATAGTCAGTAAACAAATCAAGGGTCGATATCAAGCGATTACAAATTGGCATTAGGAAAAAGTGTAGTTGAGCAACAAATCAAATGGTAGCGAAGATAAGGGCAACTACAGGTATGCAAGGAGCAAGATATCGGCTGGAGAGGGCACAGTAGTCTAGAAAACAGGAAGTGCAGGCACATGGCTTAAATCAGAAAGTTCATGGGAGGGGCAAAGAGCATATATAAAACAGTCAAAAATATTTAAAACAAAAATAAAACCCCAGAATTATTATAAATTTTATTTAAAAGGATCATCGGAGGAGCAAAGAGTTCAAAGTTTACAAAAACAAGATACAAGGCAAGATTGTCTAAGGAATCAGACAGAGATCTGTCCAGCATCTCAGGTGGCACAGCAAGAAGAGCTACAGCCAGATGCCACTGAGGTCTTAGGTTTGGATCCGGACACTGACGGTACTCCCCTTCTTCCAAGATGGCCCCTGGATGTCTTAAGCCCCGTACATACGGTCGGACTTTTGCCCAACAAACTTAGATTTAAGCAAGTTGGACCAACAATCCGACCGTGTGTACGCTCCATCGGACAAACTTTTTTTCGTTTGGTTTTGTTTTCATCGGACAAAAGTTGGGTCTGGAAACGGACAAACTTTTGCCCAACAAAAGTCAGATGGAGCAAAGTCCGACCGTGTGTACAGGAAACTATCGGACTTTTGTCCGATGGACTAAACAACTAATGTTAAAATCAACCAACAATAGCAGAGGTTGGCCAAAGGGTGGCGGTAAAGAGCAGAAAAGAGCAGAAAAACCACGTGATGTTGCCAAAAGTTTTGGGAAAGTTTGCAGAAAAGTCAAAGCGTGTGTATGCTATGGGTGTTCCCGGCCAACTCCGTTTGGACAAAAAACCACGGAAAAGTCCGATGGAAGTCCGACCGTGTGTACGAGGCTTTAGAGCCAGGTTTCTGAGAAAACGTTGAACTATTTTGTCAATCTGGGAGTATGAACAATCTCCTCCGGTTCCCAAGACTTTTCCTCTGGTCCATATCCTTCCCATTGAACCAGATATTATAATTTGTTCCTAAAGATTATGGAATCAAGAATTCTTTCAACCAAAAAAAAATATTTTTCACCCTGTACTTCAACAAGTGGAGTTGGTAGAAGAATTTTTCCAAAAAAAGGGATTTTCATTAAATGGTGTAAGTAGTGATATATGAAAAACAGGGTGAATTTACATACTGTTAGGAAGTTTTAAAAGAGAAGTAGGGGATTAGAAAAAAATAAACAATCATACTTACCTAGATGGCTGCAGCGCTAATTCCAGCTGCAGCTGTCCCCCGCCACCTCTAATAACGAGAGCTGAGAGATCAAACCCCGCTGGTCGCTCAGCTCTCAGGCTTCAGCCTGGACACAGCAGTGATCGTCAATCACCAGCTCTCTAATCTGCCCCTCCAGCGCTCACTGAAATGTCGCTCCCAGTGACCTGTCACACCTAACATACTTTAACAATTTCTGTTTATTGCCCTTATACTGGTCCATAACAGTGTTCAGCAATTTGTTATTAGATTTATTCCTCATGCCCATTAGATTCCTATGTTAATATCTTCCCATGTATTACATTCGACCTAGTATCCTTTCCCGATCACTTCCCAATCCCTTGTCCGGTTCAGCTTGGGTTGAGGGGGGGTCGGGTGTTTTCTCTGTCTCCGTGGTTGCGATGTGCAGCAGCCCCCCCTCCCCCCCGCCCATTGGTGGGGGCGGGGCTTGGCCTCCTGCTCATCGGTGTCACATTCTAATCAGTTAAATAACTCAAAACACCTGTAAAGGTTTCCTCAGCCTTTAAATGGTCCATTCAGTGTGGTTCAGTAGGTTACACAATCATGGGGAAGACTGCTGACTTGACAGTTATCTAGAAGACACCCTCCACAAGGAGGGTAAGTCACAAAAGGTCATTGCTAAAGAAGCTGGCTGTTCACAGAGTGCTGTTTCCAAGCAATATTAATGGAAAGATGATTGGAAGGAAAAGGTGTGGTAGAAAAAAGGTTTACATGCAACAGGGATAACCACAGCCTTGATAGGATTGTGAAGAAAAGGACATTCAAGAATTTGGGGGAGATTCACAAGGAGTAGACTACGACTGGTGTCAGTGCTTCAAGAGTAGTGATGAGCCGAACACCCCCGGGTTCGGTTCGCACCAGAACCCGCGAACGGACCGAAAGTTCGCACGAACTTTAGAACCCTATTAAATACAATGGATGCGAACGTTCGAAATCTAAAGTGCTAATTATAACGACTATTATGCATGTTATTGTCCTAAAATGGGTTTGGGAACCCGGGTTCTGCACCAGGGGACATGTATCAATCCAAAAAAAAGTTTTAAAAACGGCCGTTTTTCGGGAGCAGTCATTTTAATGATGCATAAAGTGAAAAAAAAAAAAAGTCAAATATTCCTTTAAATATCGTACCTGGGGGGTGTCTAAAGTATGCCTGTGAAGTGCCACGTGTTTCCCGAGTTTAGAACTGTCCCTGCACAAAATTACATTTCTAAAGGAAAAAAAGCCATTTAAAACTGCTTGCGGCTTTAATGTAATGTCTGGTCCCGGTAATATGGATGAAAATCTTTAAGAAAAATGGCATAGCTACCCCATCACAGCCCCCCCCCCCCCCCCCCCTACCCCAGCCAATTACCAGCCCCTTTGGGTCTTGTATGGATATTAAGGGGAACCCCGCACACAAAATAAAAAAGGCCCTATATACTCTGAACAGCCGTATACAGGCGGTGCATACAAGACAGGGACTGTAGGTTTGTTCTTATGTAGAATCTGTTTGTAATTTTGAACAGGTACATTGTTTAAGTGTAGCTCCAGCCAAAAAATCTATTTTTAAGCTTTTTGGAAAACATAGGGAAGGATTATCACCCCTGTAACATTTGTTTTGCTGTCTGTGCAGTGTGCACCTGTTCAGAACAGTTCACCTCACTTTCCGTCCTAATGACAAATGTTTTTTGAAAATTTGGGTTTTTTATTGAAACAAGAATTGGTGATAAAGCATCAGTGGAGAGGAGACACTTTTTTTCCCATATTAACTCTTACAGGAGAGAATTTGCCTTCCTAGGGGTAGATTTCCTCTCACTTCCTGTTGTATCCTTCCGTTTGCAAGGAGGAGTCGTTTGTAAGTTGGATGTTTGAAAGTAGGGGCCTGCCGTATATACTCAGCTGAAATTTGCCCCTTACATGTTGGTGTTGCCACAACACTGTGAGCCCTCACAGTTACTCTTGGTGGGCGCATGAATGGGCCCTGCTGTGAATTATTAGATCAAGAATTGTAATTGCATGCCCCTGTTGAACAGGGGCTGAAAAATTGGGCCTTTGGTGGTGGTGGTGTTGACACAACACTGTAAGGCCTCACAGTAACTCTTGGTGGGCGCAGGAATGGGCCCTGCTGTGAATTATTAGACCAAGAATTGTAATTACATGCCCCTGTTAAACAGGGGCAGAAAAATTGGGCCTTAGGCACTGGTGCCACAACACTGCAACCCCTCACAGATACTGTGCTTGGAGCACAGCAATGCGCCCTGTTGCAAAGTATTGCATCAAAAATTAAAATTACACGCCCCTGTTAAACAGGGGCTGAAAAATTGGGCCTTAGGCACTGGTGCTGGTGCCACGACACTGCAACCTCTCCCAGATACTCTAGTTGGAGTGTAGGAATGAGCCCTGCTGCAAAGCATTGCACAAAAAATTGTAATAACATGCCCCTGTTAAACAGGGGCTGAAAAATTGGGCCTTAGCCACTGGTGCTGGTGCCACGACACTGCAACCTCTCCCAGATACTCTAGTTGGAGTGCAGGAATGAGCCCTGCTGCAAAGCATTGCATAAAAAATTGTAATAACACGCCACTGTTAAACAGGGGCTGAAAAATTGGGCCTTAGCCACTGGCGCTGGTGCCACGACACTGCAACCTCTCCCAGATACTCTAGTTGGAGTGCAGGAATGAGCCCTGCTGCAAAGCATTGCATAAAAAATTGTACTTACATGCCCTGTTAAACAGGGGCTGAAAAATTGGGCCTTAGCCACTGGTGGCGGCACCCAGAAACAAAAATGTTCTTCCAAGCTATCATCATCAATCGGATCATTGAGGAGGAGGAGGATAGTCAGTCAACATAACAGGACAGTCTCTCAGCATCAGGGATGAGCCGAACACCCCCCTGTTCGGTTCGCACCAGAACCTGCGAACAGACAAAATGTTTGTGTAAACTTTAGAACCCTATTAAATACAATGTACTCGAACGTTCGAAATCTAAAGTGTTAATTATAAAGGCTAATATGCAAGTTATTGTCCTAAAAAGTGTTTGGGGACCCGGGTCCTGCCCCAGGGGACATGTATCAATGCAAAAAGAAGTTTTAAAAACGGCCGTTTTTTCGGGAGCAGTGATTTTAATAATGCTTAAAATGAAAAAATAAAAGTGAAATATTCCTTTAAATTTCATACCTGGGAGGTGTGTATGATATGCATGTAAAGTGGCGCATGTTTCCTGTGCTTAGAACTGTCCCTGCAAAAAATGACATTTTTGAAAGAAAAAAATGCATTTAAAACTGACTCACGGCTATTAATGAATTGTCGGCTCCCGGCAATACATACAAAAGTCATTGATAAAAAAAAAAAAAAAAGTGTGGGTGTTCCCCAGAATTCAATTACCAGGCCCTTCAGGTCTGGAATGGATATTAAGGGGAACCCTGCCCCAAATTTAAAAAAAAATTGACGTGGGGTTCCCCCAAATATCCATTCCAGGCCCTTCAGATCTGGCATGGATTTTAAGGGGAACTCCACCCCAAATTTTTTAAAAAAATGGCGTGGAGTCCCCCTAAAAATCCATACCAGACCCCTTATCCGAGCACGCAACCTGGCCGGCCGCAGGGGAAAAGGGGGGGAAGAGAGAGCGGCCCCCCCTCCCTCCTGAACCGTACCAAGCCACATGCCCTCAACATGGGGAGGATGTCCCCATGTTGATGGGGACAAGGGCCTCATCCCCACAACCCTTGCCCGGTGGTTGTGGGGGTCTGCGGTCAGGGGGCTTATCGGAATCTGGAAGACCCCTTTAACAAAGGGGACCCCCAGATCCCGGCCCCCCCCTATGTGAATTGGTAAGGGGTACATTGTACCCCTACCATTTCACGAAGAAAGCGTAAAAAAATGTTTAAAAAAACACACAAACACCTTGAAAAAGTCCTTTATTTTAAAAAAAAAACACATTCCAGCGGTGAAATCCAGTGTCCCGCGGCGATCCCGATGTCCAGCGCTGTCCTTCATTGGTTGTGCCTGAGCGGACCTGATGGGGAACTCCCTCTCAGTATTTTAAATGTATAGACCCGCCCCTTCTAAAGTTCCCCATCAGGTCCGCTCAGCGGACCAGATGCGGAACATGAGAAGGGGCGGGTCTATACATGTATTATCAAAGTGAGAGCAGTTCCCCATCAGGTCCGCCCCCTCGGTATGTCGGACTCACCTACGTCATTGGCTTGAGCGGGGAACTTCCTTCACTATGTAAATTTAAATTACACAGTGATGGAAGTTCCCCGCTCAAGCCAATGACGTAGGCGGGTCCGACATACCGAGGGGGCGGACCTGATGGGGAACTGCTCTCACTTTGGTAATACATGTATAGACCCACCCCTTCTCATGTTCCGCATCTGGTCCAATGAGCGGACCTGATGGGGAACGTTAGAAGGGGCGGGTCTATACATTTAAAATACTGAGAGGGAGTTCCCCATCAGGTCCGCTCAGGCACAACCAATGAAGGACAGCGCCGCGGGACACTGGATTTCACCGCTGGAATGTTTTGTTTTGTTTTTTTAAATAAAGGACTTTTTCAAGGTGTTTGTGTGTTTTTTTAAACATTTTTTTACGCTTTCTTCGTGAAATGGTAGGGGTACAATGTATCCCTTACCAATTGACATAGGGGGGGCCGGGATCTGGGGGTCCCCGTTGTTAAAGGGGTCTTCCAGATTCCGATAAGCCCCCTGAAGGGCCTGGAATGGATATTTGGGGGAACCCCACGTCAATTTTTTTTTAAATTTGCGGCGGGGTTCCCCTTAATATCCATTCCAGACCTGAAGGGCCTGGTAATTGAATTCTGGGGAACCCCCACGCTTTTTTTTTTTATCAATGACTTTTGTATGTATTGCCGGGAGCCGACAATTCATTAATAGCCGCGAGTCAGTTTTAAATGCATTTTTTTCTTTCAAAAATGACATTTTTTGCAGGGACAGTTCTAAGCACGGGAAACATGCGCCACTTTACATGCATATCATACACACCCCCCAGGTATGAAATTTAAAGGAATATTTCACTTTTATTTTTTCATTTTAAGCATTATTAAAATCACTGCTCCCGAAAAAACGGCCGTTTTTAAAACTTCTTTTTGCATTGATACATGTCCCCTGGGGCAGGACCCCGGTCCCCAAACACTTTTTAGGACAATAACTTGCATATAAGCCTTTATAATTAGCACTTTAGATTTCTCCCATAGATTTTTCGAATTTGCCGCGAACACCCCAATTTGTTCGCTGTTCGGCGAACGGGCGAACAGGCAATGTTCGAGTCGAACATGAGTTCGACTCGAACTCGAAGCTCATCCCTACTCAGCATCAGCATCAGTCTTGAAGGGATGTGACATTTGAAAATAAATTAGTCTGTTATATCAGCTTCAGGTGTTTGGTAGCTGGTGGTGATCCAAGACTGGTTCATCTTTATGTGGGTCAGTCGATCAACAGAGTCGGTGGACAGGCGCACCCTGTGATCCGTGACAAATCCTCCAGCAGCACTGAATGTGCGTTCTGAAAGAACGCTGGATGCAGGACAGGCCAGTAGCTCAATTGCATACTGTGCAAGCTCTGGCCAGTGATCCATCCTCAAGACCCAGTAAGCCAGAGGATTTTCGGTGGGGAAGGTGTCCAAGTCTGACCTTGCCCCTAGGTATTCCTGCACCATGTATATCAGACGCTGGCGATGGTTGCTGGAACCGATCATACCTTGGGGCTGCGGACTAAAGAATTGTCTGAACGCATCGGTTAGACGGCCACCTTCCCCACCGCTCCTTCTTTGACTGGCCGAAGCCTCAGCAACTCGTTGTCCAGGACCAGGAGTTTGTAACCTCCCAGTCTCTGGGAATGCGTTGCACAGACCTTTCTGCAAGGCCTCCCGGAGTTGTCTCATCCTCTGCTCCCTCTGCGACGGTAAGATAAGGTCCGCAACCTTACCCTTGTACCGTGGATCAAGGAGAGTGGCCAGCCAGTAATGGTCCCTCTCCTTGATACGAAGAATACGAGGATCCTTCCGCAGACTTTGCAGGATCAGGGAGGCCATGCAGCGTAGGTTAGCTGAGGCATTCGGTCCGGAGTCCTCTGGGTCACTAAGGACGACATGATCCGCAGCCACCTCCTCCCAGCCACGTACAAGTCCACTGGTTACTTGGGACTGTAAATCATCCCTAAAAGACTGCTGCTGATGATGCTGAGTGCCAGGCTCCACCTCCATGCTGACACAATCCTCCTCCTCCTCCTCCTCCTCTTCCTGTGCGATGGGTGGGACAGAAGGAACACTGTCTGGGTAAAGGGGGCCTTGAGAGGCAAGGAAGTCCTCCTCTTCCTGCCTCTGTTCTGCCTCAAGTGCCCTGTCCATTATTCCACGCAGCGTATGTTCCAACAGGTGGACAAGAGGTACAGTGTCACTGATGCATGCACTGTCACTGCTCACCATCCTCGTGGCCTCCTCAAATGGTGCCAGGACAGTGCATGCATCCCTGATCATGCCCCACTGGCGTGGAGAAAAAAAACCAAGCTCCCCTGACCCTGTCCTGGTGCCGTAGTCGCACAGGTACTCATTGATGGCCCTCTGCTGCGTGTGCAGCCGCTGCAGCATGGCCAACGTTGAGTTCCACCTGGTGGGCATGTCACATATAAGGCGGTTCTTGGGCAGGTTCAACTCCTTTTGCAGCTCAGCCAGGCGAGCACTGGCATTATAAGATCTGCGGAAATGCACACAGACTTTCCTGGCCTGCCTCAGGACATCCTGTAAGCCCGGGTACCTGCCCAAGAACCGCTGCACCACCAGGTTAAGGACGTGAGCCACACAGGGCACATGGGTCAGTTGTCCCTGTCGGAGGGCGGAGAGGAGGTTGGTGCCATTGTCGCAAACCACCATTCCTGGCTTAAGCTGGCGTGGCGTCAACCACCTCTCGGCCTGGCCCTGCAGAGCAGACAGGACCTCTGCCCCAGTGTGGCTTCTGTCCCCCAAACACACCAGCGCAAGCACGGCATGGCATCTTTTTGCCTGCGTACTTGCGTAGCCCCTTGAACGCCTACGGAGCACCGCTGGTTCCGAGGACAAACCACAGGAAGAGGCCATGGAGGAAGAAGAAGAGGAGGGGGTGGAGGAGAGAGGTGTGTCACAACCAGTAGTAGCATTTTGGAGGCGTGGCGGTGGAACAACCTCCAACACTACTGCACCTTGTCCTGCATCCTTCCCAGCTGCCAAAAGAGTGACCCAATGGGCCGTGAAAGGAAGGTAACGTCCCTGTCCATGCCTGCTGGACCATGAGTCAGCGGTAATATGCACCTTACCGCTGACCGCCCTGTCCAGCGAGGCCAAGACATTGCCTTCCACATGCCGGTAGAGAGCCGGAATCGCCTTCCGTGAGAAAAAGTGGCGTTTGGGAACCTGCCACTGAGGAACCGCACATTGCACAAACTCACGGAAGGGGGCCGAGTCTACCAACTGAAAAGGCAGCAGTTGAAGCGCTAGCAATTTATCCAAGCTAGCATTCAACCGCTGGGCATGTGGATGGCTGGGAGTGAACTTCTTTCGACGGTCCAGCAGCTGGGGCAGGGAAATTTGCCTGCTAGAATCGGACGTCGGTGTACTGCTAGCAGAGTGCCCGCAAGTACTTGGCTGTGACACACCTAATTTTACACCTTCATTCCTCTCAGTGCAGGTTTCAGAGAGGACTGAAGGTATAGTGAGGTTGGAGATCCCAGCTGATGCGGTGCAAGGAGAGGTCCGCTTTGTTCTTTGGTGTGGGTCTTTAAGGTAGGCTTGCCAACGAGCTGCATGGCAGGTCAACATATGTCTGGTCAAGCATGTGGTGCCCAAGCGGGTGATGTTTTAGCCACGCGATATACGCTTGAGACATATGTTGCAAACAGCAGCTGTGCGATCTGATGCACTCGACTCAAAAAAGGCCCACACCAAAGAACCTTTTGAATAACGGGCAGAGGCAGCGCCCTGCACAGGCGGAGCTCTGCGGTGTGATTCCGTCGGTGTGCTGCCCTTACGCTGGCCCCCCGAGGGCATCCTGCCTTGTTGGAGATGTGCCTCCTCCTCATCCTCCTCCTCCTCCTCCTCCTCTCTCCTATTAGGCACCCACGTGGAGTCAGTGACCTCATCATCCCCTCCCTCCTCATCACTGGGCCAATCTGGCAGTATGCTGCAGCTGCTGGAACATGACTGCCAGATTGGTGTCCTTCTTGAGCATCCCCTCTGTCTGCTCTCACGCTACTGCCTTCCTGTAGCTGGGTTTCATCATCAGACCCTTCGAAACGCTGGGCATCCTCCTGGAGCATGTACCCAACACTGTGCTCAAACAGTTCGGGGGACTCCTCAGGAGGAGGACATGGTGGGTCTAGGGAAGGAGTGACTGATGATGAGTCTGACATTGATACCAGGGAAGAGGACGCTTTGGCAGCTGCTTTTCCAGTACCCTGAGCCTGGGTGAGAGAGGATGAGGAGGAGGAGGAGGGCTTGGTCATCCACTCTACCAAGTCTTCGGCATGATGTGGCTCAACATGTCCAGCTGCCGAAAAGAAGGACAAGCGTGTCCCATGGCCATGTGCTGATGACAATGCACCGCGTCCACGACCAGCACTGTTGCCCCCAGACACAGAGCCTGCTTGCCCTCTTTTATTGCCTCCTGACTGTCTGCCTCTCCTTGTTTGCCTTCCAGACATTCTAATAGATGGCCTGCAGGGAGATGGGAAAAAAGCAATAAGGGCTACCTTCAGGTGTCCTTCTCTGTCCCTTTACTTAAGGATTTCTAAATATGGTTGAGGATGATTGCTTTTGCACAGAATAGCACAACGACAATTTCCCTGACTGTCCAAAAAAACAAGGATTTCAAAGATGGTTGATGAGGAATGCTTTAGCACACTATAGCACAAGGAGAATTTCCCTCACTGTCCTTCCCTGTCCCTAGAAACAAGGATTATCACAGTGAAAGAAACTGACACTCTTCCTACCTATAGTTTTCTGTCCCTAGAAAAAATGTTTTTTTTAAAGCACACTATAGCACAAGGAGAATTTTCCTCACTGTCCTTCCCTGTCCCTAGAAACAAGGATTATCACAGTGAAAGAAACTGACACTCTTCCTACCTATAGTTTTCTGTCCCTAGAAAAAATGTTTTTTTAAAGCACACTATAGCACAAGGAGAATTTCCCTCACTTTTCTTCCCTGTCCCTAGAAACAAGGATTATCACAGTGAAAGAAACTGACACTCTTCCTACCTATAGTTTTCTGTCCCTAGAAAAAATGTTTTTTTAAAGCACACTATAGCACAAGGAGAATTTCCCTCACTTTTCTTCCCTGTCCCTAGAAACAAGGATTATCACAGTGAAAGAAACTGACACTCTTCCTACCTATAGTTTTCTGTCCCTAGAAAAAATGTTTTTTTAAAGCACACTATAGCACAAGGAGAATTTCCCTCACTTTCCTTCCCTGTCCCTAGAAACAAGGATTATCACAGTGAAAGAAACTGACACTCTTCCTACCTATAGTTTTCTGTCCCTAGAAAAAATGTTTTTTTAAAGCA
Organism: Rana muscosa; assembly: GCA_029206835.1. Classification (NCBI taxonomy): domain Eukaryota; kingdom Metazoa; phylum Chordata; class Amphibia; order Anura; family Ranidae; genus Rana; species Rana muscosa. The sequence continues at coordinate 57,522,635 of CM055117.1, read as the reverse complement.
CACTATAGCACAAGGAGAATTTCCCTCACTTTCCTTCCCTGTCCCTAGAAACAAGGATTATCACAGTGAAAGAAACTGACACTCTTCCTACCTATAGTTTTCTGTCCCTAGAAAAAATGTTTTTTTAAAGCACACTATAGCACAAGGAGAATTTCCCTCACTTTCCTTCCCTGTCCCTAGAAACAAGGATTATCACAGTGAAAGAAACTGACACTCTTCCTACCTATAGTTTTCTGTCCCTAGAAAAAATGTTTTTTTAAAGCACACTATAGCACAAGGAGAATTCCCTCACTGTCCTTCCCTGTCCCTAGAAACAAGGATTCGCACAGTAAAACACACTGACACTCTCCCTACCTATAGTTTTCTGTCCCTAGAAAAAATGTTTTTTTAAAGCACACTATAGCACAAGGAGAATTCCCTCACTGTCCTTCCCTGTCCCTAGAAACAAGGATTCGCACAGTAAAACACACTGACACTCTCCCTACCTATCCTTCTCTTTCCCTAAACTAAAGGAATCCAGGTTAAGCAAGAAAAAATAAATGTCACTGTCCCTGCCTATGCTTCTCTTTCCCTGCTCCGGAACACACTACACTAGGCCGCCGTGCTGGCGGCCTTTTATAGTGTGGGGCGTGTACTAAACACCCTCAGCAATAATTGGCCACAGGCATCCTGCCTGTGGCCAATCATTGCTCTCCTCGCTGCCGGCGCTGTGATTGGCCAAGCATGCGGGGTCACAGTGCATGCTTGGCCAATCACAGCGCCTGGATGACACTGCGATGGCGTAGTGCATTGTGGGCCGTTCGCGTCACTCGAATTTGGCGCGAACGGCCCAAATCGTTCGATCTTCGTCGAACGATCGAACAGCCGATGTTCGAGTCGAACGTATGTTCGACTCGAACACGAAGCTCATCCCTAGTCATTAAGAACTATATTTCGCGTAAAGAAGAACAAAAAGTCCTGGAAGTGATAGTTTGACCCCAACAGAGCACTGATCTCAACATCATCGAGCCGGTCTTGGATTACATGAAGAAACAGAAGAATTTCAGGCAGCCTACATCCACAGGAGATCTGTGGTTAGTTCCCCAGGATGTTTGGAACAACCTACCTGCCTAGTTCCTTCAAAAACTGAGTGCAAGCCTACCTAAAAGAATCAATGCTGTTTTGAAGGTAAAGGGTGGTCACATATTGGTTTGTGTTCTTTTCTTTCCAATTTGTTAACTGATAAAAACAATTAACACTTCTGTAGCGGGCATTTAAATTTGGGGGGGAGCATCTGGGTTATTCAACCCGGATGCACTTATTGTTAGGGAGTCTGAGAACCTCTTTTGTGGTTCTTGGAGGACTCTAGTGGTGCAAGGTTCCCTGCGGCCTGCAGGTGGCATTGTCGCCCTGGGCCGGAGTTGAACTCGCACCGCTAGACTGCTCCCTTTTTGTCCTTTCCTGGTGCTGGTACAGCGGGGCGGGGAACCCGCTGTGACGCAGAGGGAGAGGGGATAAAAGGGGCGGACGCCCTTACCACGGGGGTTGGTCCGGAGTGGTGGTCCGAGGGTTGAGAGTTCGGAGTTGGAGGACGTGGCCGCACCCAGGCACCTTCAGCCTGGGTGCTGGTGTTCCGGAGTTCCGGGCCCAGGTGCCCTTGACCTGGCCGGAGCGAGAGATGGATTCCATCCCAGGCACCTTAAGCCTGGGGTGAGGTACTACGGCCAAGGCCTGGGGCCCAGTAACTTCGACTGGGTTCCGCGAGGGTGGAGCAGTCCGAGGGGCCCTAAGGTGTTGGGACCCGTATCTGAGGTGAGGAGGCCGGGGAGTGTAACCCTTCCGAATAGCCCGGTACAGCATTAATCCGGTGACGGCGGGGCCTCTGGTAACTCTCTTGGATGGATGTTGTCCCCCTGACAGGGGCTGCAGCATAGCGAAGGTAACTCCAGTTCCTGTTCATTAGAGTTGCTGGAAGAGACTCTGGAGCCAAAAAAGTACGTTTTACAGCCACTGTGCTTAGCAACCGTTGGTGAAACCTCAACGGTTTAGTTTCTTTGAGGATTGTGCCTTGACCTACTCCCCACCAATACTGAACTGTTCTATGGGTCTCAAACTGTCTGCTCGCAAAGGACTATTTGTTTGCCAATATGGAATAAATAAGTGTTGGACCTTTTCAGTGTGTGGTACTCCAATTACTGGGAGTAAAGGGGGTTATCAGCAGAACAGACTTGGCTCTGAACGTATACACAGCCCTGGTGTAACCTGGTTCTGGCCTTCACCTCTACATGCTGTAATCTAGAGGACATGGGCCGTGGCGCACCTCGCTCTCCCCTTCAAGGTACCCCTAGACCGGAGCCAGAGTAACCGCTAAAGAAGAAGAGAGAGGGTGAGGCCGCTACACTTCTATTTCTGAAAGCATTCTTAACCGCTTGCCGACCAGCCGCCGTCATTAGGCAGGTCGGCTCTCCTGCACAAACTGCCGAAGGTGTACTTTGGTCTTTGCACAGGAGATAGCGGGCGTGCACCGCTGGAGCATGCCCCTGGGTCCGGCGGACTTGATGTCCACCGGCGACCCGCAATCACGGTGTACAGAGGCAGAACGAGGAACAAGGCGATTCTCCATTTTGTCAGATGACATGTCAGAGATCTTCTGTAACCAGTGATCAGGAACAGTGATCTCTGTCATGTCCCTGGTAGCCCATCCACCCTACAGTTAAAACACGCTGAGGGAACACACTTTACCCCTTGATCGCCCCCTAGTGTTAACCCCTTCCCTGCCAGTGTCATTTTTACATTGATCAGTGCAGGGGTTAACAGTGTTTTTCATTTTTGGCTATTTTAAAGAAAAAAATAAAAGATATATATCTTTTTTTTTTAAAAACACTTCTAAAACGCGGCAAAACGCCGCTAATCACGGCATTTAAACGCGGCAAAACTGATGTTTTAAACGTGGGTTACTATCTGTCAAGTTAAATCGTTCAGGAGAGGTTGTATAAACGTCCCGAGTACATGAAGCCCAGGGCTTCGTGTGTATAATTTGTTTTGTCCTGGATAACAAATCCATCACACTTGTCAGTCTGTATTAGTGACAAGTTCATTACACTCTTTCAGATGCTTCAGGGCATCTTCTTTACTGACGTTGTGCTTCTTATAAGTATTAGTTAATTGTATTCTTGCTTGGTGTGCTTTGTGTATTTCTTCCAGATCTGTGCAGTCATCCAGTGTGAGACTTTCCCTCTGTGTAATAAAGACCGCTTACGGCTGCTCTCTCTCCCTGTGCTGGGCGGCTGTTCTTCTCTCCTTTGCCTCCTGTAGTTTACTGCAGGCAGCCGGTAATTAGTGGAGTGTGCTGGGCCCCTCCCACTGCTCTCTCTTCTGCACAGGCTATGTACAGTACATTTACACTAACTGGCCACTTTATTAGGTACACCTTGCTAGTACCAAGTTGGCCCTCCTTTTGCCTTCAGAACTGCCTGTACAAGGTGTTGGAAACATTCTTTGCACAGTTGCTGCATTTTTTCCGGCTGCACATCCATGATGCGAATCTCCCATTCCACCTATGGTTACCACCTGTCCGGGATTCGCCCTGACAGTTCGGGTTTGGAATCATGCGTCCGGGTTTCAGACTGCCTGAAACCTGAACACATTATTCAGACCGGACTATGGCTTCCCAGCAGGGTTGCTGACTGCAGTTGGCTAAGCTGAGAGTGTCTGTTACACTCTCTTTCACACTGCCCAAAACCAGCACTGACAACTGACAATCCCCCCCCAAAAAAAACACACAGATGGGAGAGGAAAGAGGGCTTGATCTGCACCTCTTTCTCTCACCCCTACCCCTCTGTGCCCACACTTCAATCCCCAGCGCTGTGCCTCAGAAAAGGATAGTGAGGGCCAGAAATTGGAAGTCTAGCAGCCTCAGATACATCTGAATGAGAGGTGCTGAATGCCAAGGGGAGAGTGAGCTCACCATCCATCCCTGTCTGTGACCGAAGTCTCCCCCCTTCTCTCTCCTGCCTCTGAGTGAGTACACTAAAGCAAATCAGGGTTCTCAGAGCATCCCTTACATCAGAGTTCCCCTTTAAACCAGAGGCAACAGTGTTTCCCCTTACAGCAGAGTCCTCACCGTACATCAGAGTGCTCTGTTTTCCCCCCTTAATTCAGGGTTCCCAGAGCATCCCTTATGTTAGAGTCCCCAGAGTTCTCCCTTACATCAGAGTCAGCAGAGTCCCCCCTTACAGTGAAAAGGAACTCTGCAAGTTCAGATGTAAACGGGGAACTCTGTTAATTCAGATGTAAAAGGGGAACTCTGTGGACTCTGAAGTAAAGGAGGACTCTTGTTATTAAAGTGGAGATCCACCCTAAAGTGAAACTTCCGCTCATCGGAACCCTCCCCCCCTTCGGTGTCACAATTGACACCTTTCAGGGGGGAGGGGGGTGCAGATGCCTGTCTAAGACAGGTATTTGCACCCACTTCTGGGAGTCCTCTCTGCGGGAAATCTGTGGGAAGCACGTCACTTCCCACAGAATACCCGTAGTGTTCTGGGAGACACTCGGCTCCCAGAACACAGGAGGACCAGTCAGAACGGTGCAGCGCGACTCGCGCATGCGCCGTAGGGAACCGGGCAGTGAAGCCGCAAGGCTTCACTTCCTGGTTCCCTCACCGAGGATGGCGGTGGGGGCAGCAGAGTGATGAGCGATTGCTCGTCCTCTGCTGCGGACGTCGCTGGACTCCAGGACGGGTAAGTGTCCTAATATTAAAAGTCAGCAGCTGCATTATGTGTAGCTGCTGGCTTTTAATATTTTTTTTTCGGCGGAGCTCCGCTTTAACGCCATATGATTAGAAATGTTATTTAATAGCAAAATATATGTATCGTTTATACTATAAAAAAATTATTCTGTGCGCAGCTAAAGTGTTCGGGTTTCATTTAAAGAAAAGGTGGCAACCCTAATTCCACCACATCCCAAAGGTGCTCTATTGGATTGAGATCTGGTGACTGTGGAGACCATTGGAGTACAGTGACCTCATTGTCCAGTGGTGAGATGATTGGAGATTTGTGATATGGTACATTATCCTGCTGGAAGGAGCCATAAGAAGATGGGGACACTGTAGTCATAAAGGGATGGACATGGTCAGCAACAATACTCAGGTAGGCCGTGGTGTTTAAACGTTGGTCAATTGGTACTAAGGGACCCCAAGTGTGCCAAGAAAATATCCTCCACACCATTATACCACCATTATACCACCACCAGCCTGAACCGTTGATACAAGGCAGGATGGATCTATGCTTTCATGTTGTTTATGCCAAATTTTGACTCTACCGTCTGAATTTCGCAACTGAAAATCGAGACCAGGCAACATTTTTCCAATCTTCTATTGTCCAATTTTGATGAACCTGTGTGAATTGTAGCCTCAGTTTCCTGTTATTAACTGACAGGAGTGGTTTTCTGCTGCTGTAGCCCATCTGCTTCAAGGTTCGATATGTTGTGAGTTCAGAGATGGTATTCTGCATACCTGTCAGGAGAGTCTAGCACTCCTGCTCCTCATTCCAGCATCCTGATTAGGGATGAGCCGAACACCCCCCGGTTCGGTTCGCATCAGAACCTGCGAACGGACCAAAGGTTTGCGCGAACTTTCGAAACCCGTTAAAGTCTATGGGACTCGAACGTCAGAAATAAAAAGTGCGAATTTTGAAGGTTAATATGAAAGTTATTGTCCTAAAAAGTGTCTGTAGAATCTGTTTGTAATTTTGAACTGGTACATTTTTAAAGCTCCAGCCCAAAAATCTATTTTTAAGCTTTTTGGAGAACATAGGGAAGGGTTATCACTCCTGTAACATTTGTTTTGCTGTCTGTGCACCTCTTCAGAAGATTTCACCTCACTTTCTGTCCCAATGACAATTGGATTTTGAAAATATGGGGTTTTTAGTGAAACAAGGAACTCTTACAGGAGAGAATTTCCCTTCCTAGGGGTAGATTTCCTCTCACTTCCTGTAGTCTCCTTCGGTTTGCAAGTAGGAGTCGTTTGTAAGTTGGATGTTCGAAAGTAGGGGCCTGCCCTATATACTCTGCAGAAATTTGGGCCTTAAGTTTTGGTGTTGCCACAACACTGTAAGCCCTCACAGTTACTCTTGGTGGGCGCAGGAATGGGCCCTGCTGTGAAATGTTCGATCAAGAATTGTAATTACATGCCCCTGTTAAACAGGTGCAGAAAAATTGGGCCTGAAGCCTAGTACACACGACCGAGAATCTCGTTGTAAAAAAAACCTGTCGTTTTTCCTCGACGAGATTCTTGTCAATCTTGACGAGATTCTTGTCAAGCTTTCCTTGCATACACACTGTCAATTCCAAATCTCGTCGTTGTAAAGCGCGGTCACCTACAACACGTACGACGGCAGTATAAAGGGGAAGTTCGATTCCAATGGCGCCACCCCTTGGGCTTTTGCTGATCTTGTGTTACCGCGTGTTAGTAAAAGTTTGGGAAGAGACGATTCGCGCTTTCAGTTGGTTTTAGCGTGACGAATGTGCTATCTCCATTACGAACGCTAGTTTTACCAGAAGAAGCTCTCCCGTCTTATACTTGATTCTGAGCATGCGTGATTTTTTAAGACTCAGAAAAGCATACACAGGACCGGATTTCTCGTCAGGAAACAGGCCGACGAGAATCCCGACGAGAAAAACGAGAATCCTGAGGAGGAAATAGAGAGCAGGTTCTCTATTTTTCTCATCGAGATTCCCGCCAGTTTTCTCGACGAGAAACCATACACATGAATGGTTTTCTCGGCAAGAAAGCTCTCCCAACAGTTTTCTTGACGTTTCTTGACGAGAAAACCGGTAGTGTGGACAAGGCTTCAGGCACTGGTGCCACAACACTGCAACCCCTCACAGATACTCTAGTTGGAGCGCACGAATGAGCCCTGCTGCAAAGTATTGCATCAAAAATTTTAATTACACGCCCCTGTTAAACAGGGGCAGAAAAATTGGGCCTTAGCCACTGGTGGCGGTGCCCAGAACCAAAAATGTTCTTACAAGCTATCAGCATAAACATGGAGGGGGAAGAGGATAGTCACTCAGCATAACAGGATAGTCAATCAGCATCAGCATAGGCAGTCTTGAAAGGATCTCACATTCAAATTTTTTTTTTTTTTTTTTACAGGGAGACCCGCCTTTCAAAATCGAATTATATATGCTTAATGTTTGTTATGATTGTGTATATTTCTGATGTTTTGTTATTGTAAATGTTATGGTAAAGAAAATAAAGATTAATTAATACAAAAAAAAATATTGGGTTACATCAGCATCAGGTGCATGGTAGCTGGTGATCCAAGACTGATTCATTTTTATGAAGGTCAGCCGATCGACCGAGTCGGTGGACAGGCGCACCCTGTGATCGGTTACAAAGCCTCCAGCAGCACTGAATGTGCGTTCCGAAAGAACGCTGGATGCAGGACAGGCCAGTAGCTCAATTGCATACTGTGCAAGCTCTGGCCAGTGATCTATCCTCAAGGCCCAGTAACCCAGAGGATTTTCGGTGGGAAAGGTGTCCAAGTCTGATCTTGCCCCTAGGTGGTCCTGCACCATGTGAATCAGACACTGGCGATGGTTGCTGGAACCGCTCATACCTTGGTGCTGCGGACTAAAAAAATTGTCTGAACGCATCAGTCAGATGGCCACCTTCTCCAACGCTCCTTCTGAGACTGACAGAAGCCTCAGCAACACGTTGTCCAGGACCAGGAATTTGTAACCTCCCAGGCTCTGGAAACGCGTTGCACAAACCTTTCTGCAAGGCCTCCCGAAGATGTTTCATCCTCTGCTCCCTCTGCAATGGCAAGATAAGGTCCGCAACCTTACCCTTGTAACGTGGATCAAGGAGGGTTGCCAGCCAGTAATGATCCCTCTCCTTGATACCACGAAAACGAGGATCCTTCCGCAGGCTTGGCAGGATCAGGGAGCCCATGCAGCATAGGTTTGCTGAGGGATTCGGTCCGGAGCCACCTCCTCCCAGCCACGTACAAGTCCATGGATTTCTTGGGACTGTAAATGATCTCTTGAAGACTGCTGCTGATGCTGAGTGCTAGGCTCCACCTCCATGCTGACACAATCCTCCTCCTCCTCCTCTTCCTGTGTGATCGGCGGGCCAGCAGGAACACTATCTGGATAAAGGGTGCCTTGAGAGGTAAGGAAGTCCTCCTCTTCCTCCCTCTGTTTTGCCTCAAGTGCCCTGTCCATTATTCCATGCAGCGTGTGCTCCAACAGGTGGACAAGAGGGACAGTGTCACTGATGCATGCACTGTCACTGCTCACCATCCTCGTGGCCTCCTCAAATGGTGACAGGACAGTGCATGCATCCCTGATCATGACCCACTGGCGTGGAAAAAAAATCCCAAGCTCCCCTGACCCTGTCCTGGTGCCATATTGGCATAGATATTCATTGATGGCCCTCTGCTGCATGTGCAGCCACTGCAGCATGGCCAATGTTGAGTTCCACCTGGTGGGCATGTCACAGATTAGAAGATTATTGGTCAGGTTAAATTCCTTTTGCAGGTCAGCCAGCCGAGCACTGGCATTTAATGACCGGCGGAAATGCAAACACACACTTTCCTGGCCTGCCTCAGGACATCCTGTAAGCCCAGGTACCTGCCCAAGAACCGCTGCACCACCAAGTTAAGGACACATGGGTCAGCTGTCCCTGTCAAAGGGCGGAGAGGAGGTTGGTGCCATTGTCACAAACCACCATTCCTGGCTTAAGCTGGCGTGGCGTCAACCACCTCTGAGCCTGCCCCTGCAGAGCTGACAGAATCTCTGCCCCAGTGTGGCTCCTGTCCCCCAAGCACACCAGCTCAAGCACCGCATGGCATCTTTTTGCCTGCGTACTGGCGTAGCCCTTGAACGCCTACGGAGCACCGCTGGTTCCCAGGACAAATCAGCACAGGAAGAGGCCATGGAGGAAGAAGAAGAGGAGGGGTGGAGGAGAGAGGTGTGTCAGAATCACCACTCGTAGCATTTTGGGGGCGTGGTGGCGGAACAACCTCCAACACTACTGCACCTTGTCCTGCATCCTTCCCAGCTGCCAGCAGAGTCACCCAATGCACCATTAAAGATAGGTAAGGTCCCTGTCCATACCTGCTGGACCATGAGTCAGCGGTTATATGCACCTTACCTCTGACCGCCCTGTCCAGCGAGGCCAAGACATTGCCTTCCACATGCCGGTAGAGAGCCGGAATCACCTTCCGTGAAAAAAAGTGGCGTTTGGGAACCTGCCACTGAGGAACCGCACATTCCACAAACTCACGGAAGGGGGCAGACTCTACCAACTGAAAAGGCAGCAGTTGAAGTGCTAGCAATTTAGCCAAGCTAGCATTCAACCGCTGGGCATGTGGATGGCTGGGAGAAAACTTATTTCGGTGGTGCAGCAGCTGGGGCAGGGAAATTTGCCTGGTACAATCTGACGTTGGTGTACCGATAGCAGATTGCCCGCAAGTACTTGGCTGTGACACACCTAATTCTACACCTTCATTCCTCTCAGTGCAGGTTCCAGAGAGGACTGAATGTATAGTGGGGTTGGAGATCCCAGCTGATGAGGAGCAAAGAGAGGTCCGCTTTGTTCTTTGGTGTGGGTCTTTTCTGTACGCTTGCCAACGGACTGCATGGCAGGTCGACATATGTCTGGTCAAGCATGTGGTGCTCAAGTGGCTGCTGTTTTGGCCACGCGAGATACGCTTCAGACACATGTTGCAAATAGCAATGATGTGATCTGCTGCACATGTCTCAAAAAAGGTCCACACCAAAGAACTTTTGGAATACCGCGCAGAGACAGCAGCGCCCTGCACATGCGAAGCTCTGCGGTGTGATGCAGCCGGTGTGCTGCCCTTAAGCTGGCCCCTAGAGGGCATCCTGCCTCGTTGGAGATGTGCCTCCTCCCCCTCCTCCACCCTCCTATCAGGCACCCACATAGAGTCAGTGACCTCATCATCCCCTCCCTCCTCATCACTGGAGCAAACCTGGCAGTATGCTGCAGCTGGGGGAACATGACTGCCAGTTTGCTGTCCTTCTTGGGCACCCCCTCTCTCTGGGCTCACGTTACTGCCTTCCTCTAGCTGGGTTCCATCATCTGAGCCTTCAAAACGCTGTGCATCCTCCTGCAGCATGTACCCAACACTGTGGTCAAACAGTTCGGGGGACTCCTCAGGAGGACATGGTGGGGCTAGGGAAGGAGTGACTGATGCCATTGAGCCAAGGGAAGAGGCCGCTTTGCCAGACAAAGTACCCTGAGCCTGGTGAGAGAGGATGAGGAGTATGAGGAAGGCTTGGTCATCCACTCTACCAAGTCTTCGGCATGTTGCGGCTCAACACGGCCAGCTGCCAAAAAAAAGGACAAGCATGCCCCAGGGCCACGTGCTGATGAGGATGCACTGTGTCCCCGACCAGCACTGCTGCCTCTAGACACAGAGCCTGCTTGCCCTCTTTTATTGGCCTGTGACTGTCTGCCTCTCCTTGTTGACCTTCCAGACATACTGTCTTTGATGTATTGGAATACGTACACAAGGAATGGCCTGCAGTGAGATGTAGCTGCACAAAGCTGGGATGTATATGTATATACTGATTATAGTCTACTGAGCTAGCTGAATCAACTGCCTGGCTGTAGTATCTTAGAAACAGTAGTTCAGGAGGAACAGTCTGCAGTGTAGCTAAACTGAATACAGTATTACTGAGTGATATACTGCAGCTTAATCAATCAACTACCATAGTGTGCATTTATGAGGATGCATGTAATGTGTCTATGCATGCACACACATGTAAATTGAGACAAGGTGGACATTGATCTATTATAGTCTATATAATAGACTAGTTTTAGTCGTACAGATATATATTTTACTATACATGTAAATTAATTTTCATTATATACATGTATTTTTAGTTGGGATTTTAGTTAACCTTCATATCTTGATCAGCCTCGCACTAACATGTGAGGTTGTTATATTAGTCTACTTTGTGACTTAATTCTCTGATATCTGGTGAACAATAGTTATAATTGATCTTTCCGCATATATTATTCAAATTTTTCCGCATATATTATTCTAATATAATATTCTCCTGTTTTAATTCCATATATATTCAAAGGTGCTGAGTACTCTGGCGCCAATTTGAGTATAAAAAGTTTTTTTATTGTTTATTATAGAAGTGACACTTATTGGTGTTTGATATACACAACATTTAAACTGAATAGTACCTGCAGCGAATATAAATTAGAGATTAGATGCAGATCACAGTATGTTATTTATACTTGTCCTCCATGTTTGTGATTGTGGGGGTCATGCCCGATGTATTGCGCTCATGGGGACGGGAAATACGCACATGCGCAGTAGGAAATACGACCGTAACCAATCATGGTCAGAGTATAAAGAGGGAGGTGTAAGTGTGTGTAGCTCACCCCATTGGAAGAAGTCTTACGACGAAACTAGTCTGGGAGGAGCTACACGACAGTCACCTGGTGTGCAGCGTTCGGATCTTTCGACCACTCGTCGAATATACAGTTTGGTGTTTGGGCGTGAGTCTGCGGTGATTCGATTGCAGTGGAGAGGCAAGCGTACATGAAGGAGGGTGAGACATACATGCTTATATGGTCCGCCGAGACCGCAATACATTGCGGCAGCCTACTATAAACTTGCCTGGCGTTTGGAAATGTTTGCTTTGAAGTGCCCAATTTGATCTGTCTAAATGTGAGTGTAACCATTGATGGTCACTTGTGCTGTGTTATTTTAATTAAAAGTTTTGATATACTTCACTATTGGAAGCATTTGTTTTTTCATGTGGGAGACTTGACTGACCTAATTTCATCATTTTGGAATCGTTTGTGATACCCTGGGGGGTAATCAAGCTGATTAGCCAAGCATGAGAGTGCGAGGCATATTCTTGTGGTGAGTGCAAGTCCTTAGGGAGTGGAATCACTGAGCACATTGGTGTGGTGAAGGTTTGAAGAAAACACAAGAAAGTTTTATTTGTAATCATCTTCATTTGAAGTCACTTTTGGATGCACTTTTTATGGACTTATTTTGTGCACTTTTTTATGGACTCATTTTCAGTTAAACACTTTATATCAATTGTTTTAAATCACTGTCATGAACGTTATGGACACTTGATGAGTTTATTGTATGCACATTTCTTTACAGGGTGTATATTTATGAACATTCGCATTTATGCACTATCTCACGGAGTGTATATGGTTTATATTTAGATTTGTGTTGTAAGACACTGAGCGCTACTATTTTGGTTATTCAAAATTATTTTTCACTTTTTATTTTTTAAAGTAGCAGCTGATAGGGTAATTCAGTCTGAATTTATCAGACGTTTCTCCAAGGCGCAGTGGAGTGTGTTAAGGAAAGGGGGCGGTTTATTTCTTAGTACACTGTTATTTTTAATCAACTACCTGCCTGTAGTCTCTTAGCAACAGTAGTTCAGAATGAGGAGGGACAGTCTGCAGTGTAGCTAAACTGAATACAGTATTACTTAATGATATACTGCAGCTTTCACAATCAACTACCTGTCTGTGGTCTTTTAGCAACAGTAGTTCAGAATAAGGAGGAACAGTCTGCAGTGTAGCTAAACTGAATACAGTATTACTGAGTGATATACTGCAGCTTTCACAATCAATTGCCTGCCTGTGGTCTCTTAGCAACAGTAGTTCAGAATGAGGAGGAACAGTCTGCAGTGTAGCTAAAATGAATTCAGTATTACTGAGTGATATACTGGAGCTTTCACAATCAACTACCTGTCTGTAGTAGATTAGCTTAGCAACAGTAGAACAGGAACGGATCTAGCTAAACTGAATACAGTGTATATATATGTAGCGATACCCCCAGTTAAGAGGGCCGCCTGTATGATTTTGGGCCCTGTAGTGCACCGCTGCCAACCCCTGGAAACAAGCAAACAAGTATTCAACGCTATGCAACTCTAACCGTCCCCTTTGCAGCTACTTCCCCTCGTGGACAATATGGCGCCCAGGAATGTCTACGCTACCCAGTCAGGCCTGACTGAACTAAGTGGAAGTTCTGTAGGGAAATCTTCGCTAGCAACGGTGGTGCACTTGAACAGGATTTGTAATCCACCAAGGTAGCAAAAATACGGTGTCTGTCTGTGAGCAGGTGCTCTCTCTCACAACCGGACCAGTCCACGTCCGTTTCTTCCGCTGCGGTACCTAAGCACACCGATCCATTGACATCCGGGTCTTCGGTCCTCCTGGCAAAGGTGCAGTATCAAGGAGAGACGTCCCTCAGGTTCCTCGGTGCACGCGGAAGGCTCTTTGGAGAAAACGGCCAGGCTTCTGGCCTCAAGTCACAGGAGCTCAGACAGCAGTTCAGCTTGCTGGGCGGGCGGTGTCCAAAGAGACAGAGGTGGGCTCCGCCTCCCCCTTATAAAGTCCACCCCAGCAGTCCTTGTGCGGGGCAAGGCACCCTGGGTGCCTAAAAGGGTACTGGGTAATGTAGTCTCTGAGGGGTTTGAAAGGCAATACCCCGCTACACACTCCCCCCACTTAGAATCTTTGGTCCCCAAAGACAACATTAACAATATGTACAGACAAAGTCATTGAGGGCTGCAAGGGAGGTCGCAGGGGAAGCTCCCCCCAAAATTGGGGAGGGGGATTGCCCTGCCCACAGGTCACGTCAGTGATGGTGGCCTGCCTAACTGTGCCAGAAAGTGAGCAGGGGTTGCCCTCCACCAAATGCACAGTGGAGGGATCAGGCTTTTGTATTGTCCTTCTTGCGGTAGTTACAGTGTTCTCAGAGCTTTCTCCCATCTGTGTGTATGTCAACTTCCGAGGGGGGCGGATAATCCTTTTTACTCTTTGCTCCCTGGGAGTTATGGATTCTGGCTCTAGGGGTGACTTCACTGAGACCGGTACAATGGGACCTTCTTCTTCAAAGACATCCAATTCAGGTGCGGGGAGATACAGAAAGTTTCTTGGGTCTTCATCCGGGACTGATTCCAGTGCATCTTCCCATTCATCACTCTGTGCATTAGAAAGAATAAACACTGCAGCTTCTGCATTTAAATTGTCATTTATGGGGGATTCAGGTAACAAAGGGTCCACTGTTAGGGGTTCAGGCGCCTGAGACGGCCACAGCCAACTGAGCTCTATTTCCTCTTCCTCACTTTGGTCTGGAGTTTCTTCCTCCCTTGATAGAGTTGTCTGAGACCTGGTGTTGGGTTTAGGAGTAAAAGAAGTGGAAGGTAACTCAGAGGAATCCAGAGTAGGGGGCATCCTGAGTGCTTCAGAAAGGGGCAGCAGATGGTTCCTGTGCCAGGTCTTCAGTGGCCCCACTCTTCCTTCAGGCTTCAACTGGTACACGGGTAATCCAGGCAGCTTCTTACAAATCACATAAGGTTCTGACTTCCATCTGTCTGCCAGCTTGTGCTTCCCTGGGACTCCTAAATTCCTCAGCAACACTCGGTCTCCAGGCTGTAAATCTTGAATACGGACCCTAAGGTCAAAGTTCCGTTTGTTCCGGGCTCCTCTCTGATCAGAAGTTGATTGGGCCTTCTCATAGGCCAGTCTTAAGCTCTTCCGCAGTCTGTCCATGTATCCTTTGTGTGAGGCAACAGATGTATGGTCCATGGAGGTGCCAAAGGCCAAGTCCACTGGTAGTCTGGCCTCTCTTCCAAACATAAGTCTGTAAGGGGAATATCCGGTGACATCACTGTCTGTACTATTATAGGCGTGCACTATGGCGGCTATCTGCTTGCCCCAATGTTGCTTCTCCTCACTGTTCAGAGTCCCCAACATATTTAACAGAGTCCTGTTGAATCTTTCTGGTTGAGCATCACCTTGAGGGTGATAGGGGGTAGTACAAGTTTTTTTTATGCCTAAAGAGTCCAGCAACTTCCGAATCAGTCGGCTCTCAAAGTCTCTCCCTTGGTCTGAGTGAAGGTGTTGAGGTAACCCGTAATGTACAAAGTACTTCTCCACCAAGATTTTGGCTACAGTGGAGGCCTTCTGGTCTTTAGTTGGAAAGGCCTGGGCATAACGGGTGAAATGGTCGGTTATCACCAGAACATTTCCGTGCCCACTCAAGTCAGGTTCCAGACAGAGAAAGTCGATGCATACCAAGTCCAATGGCCCTTGACTCTGCAGATGGCCCATTGGGGCAGCTTGACGTGGCAATGTCTTCCTCTGTATGCAGCGAGCACATGAGTGACAGTACTCCTCCACTTCAGCTCGCATACAAGGCCAGTAGAATCTATTCCTTACCAGCTGGAAGGTTCGTTCGGCCCCTAAGTGGCCATGGTTATCATGTAAGGCAACCAAGACAGTTCTTTGTCATGGATATGCAGTAGTGTTTGTCTGCCATCTTACCTTCCTCCTCATGTGTTCATCTAGAGACCAGACCTCCTTCACCTGGCTTCCTTTATAATCTCCTCCCAGCCTGACTCCACCCCAGGCCCTATCACTGAACACTATATTAACCTGTGCACTGCAAGCCTGCTTTGCTGATCAACGTGTTTGTTAGGCATTGTGTGTTTGGGTTCCTGCCTGCCGTGTGCTACGTCTGTCTCTCTGTTACGTTATTGGCTTGTCCCCGACCATCCCTGTCTGCTCGTGACCCTTGACCTTCGGCTCGTTCTTCGTTATCCTTGTCTGCTTGTGGCCCCTGACCTTCGGCTTGTTATTCGGTTCTCTCTATCGTGTGCTGCTGCTTCCCCTTATCCTACGGGGCGTGAGCTAGGAAACTCCAGGGGCCGCGACCTGGTCCCAGCCTGCAGCGTAACATCCTCACCACTAGAGGCCCTGGAGAAGACCAGCTGGGTCTTAGACTCCGCGCCCTGGGGAATCTTGGCTCTCGCTTCCGTTGGGATCCCGGTTGTGCTCCTCTGGTCCCGCTTTCCACAACCACCCAGTTTCCTATCCACAGAAGCCAGCCATAGGGTTCACTACCTCGCGGTGCACTCCTGTCCCCCTACGGTGTGCATCTGTCACCTGGCCACAGGTGACCTTGACAGTTTGATCAGCCATGAACCCGGCTGACATCCCGCTACCCGCGGATGATCCATTGCAGGGCATAGTTTGCAGACTTGAAACCCAGGAATCGAATCAGACTCAGGTGATGCGATTCCTCCAGGATCTGGCTTCTCGCTTCGAGCAGCTTCAGGCCTCCTTGGGAACCCTGAATCCGCAACCTCAAATACAATCAGCGGCTGCACCTATTGCACCAGTCGCAGCCACACACTCACTACAACTGCCAGCTCCGTCCCGTTTCTCTGGGGACTCCAAGGCTTGCAGGGGGTTCCTTAGCCAATGCACGATTCATTTTGAGCTCCAGCCCCAAAACTTCCTGTCTGATCGGGCTAAGGTAGCCTATATCATTTCCCTCCTCTCTGGTGAAGCTTTAGCCTGGGCAGCCCCTCTGTGGGAACTGAATGATCCAGTGGTTTCTAGCCTGTCTGGCTTCTTGAAACTTTTTCGGAATATCTTCGAAGAACCGGCTCGTGTCTCTTCAGCGGCCAGCGCCCTTTTACGTCTCCGCCAAGAGTCTGCTTCTGTGGGACAGTATGCCCTTCATTTCCGCATACTGTCGGCTGAGTTGAGCTGGAACAATGAGGCCTTAGTCGCAACCTTTTTGCATGGCCTGTCTGATAGAGTGAAGGATGAATTAGCAGGAAGAACCATCCCCACTGATCTGGCCGGCGTTATCTCCTTGTGTAACCAGATCGATATTCGCTTTCAGGAGAGGACCTTAGAAAAGCAACGCCAGCACTCCTTGGTTCTTAGTCAGCCTGAGCTCCCCTCTCTTCGACCCGTAGAGCATCTCCTACCAGCTGAGGAACCCATGCAGCTAGGTCGGACCAGGCTATCCCCCGAGGAACGTGCTAGGCGCAGAACTCTTGGTCTGTGTCTTTACTGTGGGGGCAAAGGTCATTTTCGTGACACTTGCTCTCTTTGTCCAGAAAAACGTTCGGGTCCACTTCATCTGGAAAGTGGAGTATTGGACCCAGAAATATCACCTTCCCCTTCTCGTCTTCTGCTTTCTGTGTTCCTTCATGTTGGTGCTTCTTCTCATTCGGTCTCAGCATATCTGGATTCCGGAGCCGCTGGTAATTTCATGGACTGGGAAATCGCATCGTCCATGAGACTTACTCTTTTGCCCCTCACCACGCCATTGCTGGTCTTGGCGATTGATGGTACTGTTCTCCCAGGGGGACCTATCCGCTTCCAGACCCTCCCTGTTAAGATGTCGGTAGGGACACTCCACCAGGAGTGGATATCCTTCCTTATCTTACCCAAGGCCTCAACGCCTATAATTTTGGGTCTCCCATGGTTACAGCTCCATTCTCCTCATGTGGACTGGACTACTGGACAGATCCTGGCTTGGGGTCCCTCCTGTTCCTCGTCCTGCCTACCCAAGGTTGCCCCCTGTGAATCTGAGCCGGTCATTCATTCCAGGTTGCATAACCATTTACATTTCTCTGTCCCTAACCACCCTTGGACGCACAGCCAGGCTAGCTTGTCTACAAGTCCTGCAGTCGCTACGTCTTGCGATGCGATTCAGGTAGTCGCTACACCTGACTCAGCTATTCACTCTGCCTCTGTACTAGTTATGCCAGTCCAGCCCATGCCCAGTGAGCCTCTCACTTTTTCTTGTTCGGGACATTCTGCTTGTCCTTCAGCTATTCAGCTTGACTCCGGCGACATGTCACCTTCTAACCAACCTGACTTCAGGGTTCCACTGACATCTGCCCAGTCTGATGGTCCTGTGCAAGATGACCAGTCCCCCTTTAAGGGTCTAGGGGACCCTCCTCAGATTCCTGTTGATCGTCTCATGCCCTTGCTTATTCCTAGAGAGCCTTTGGTCCTCAATAGATCTTCTTGTCATCTCCCTACCTCGTTTTCAGTCTCTGAGGATAATCTTAAGTACGAGGTTAGACAAGTTCTGGATTCTCGGCTCTGCAGAGGCATTCTTCAGTACCTTGTGCATTGGAGAGGTTTTGGTCCTGAGGAGGCGTCTTGGATCGCTGCATCTGATGTCGCTGCACCTCATCTGTTGAGAAGGTTTCATCAGAGATTTCCCTTTAAGCCTGGGTCCAGGCGGGGGAGGGCCCATAAGAGGGAGGGTACTGTCATGGATATGCAGTAGTGTTTGTCTGCCATCTTACCTTCCTCCTCATGTGTTCATCTAGAGACCAGACCTCCTTCACCTGGCTTCCTTTATAATCTCCTCCCAGCCTGACTCCACCCCAGGCCCTATCACTGAACACTATATTAACCTGTGCACTGCAAGCCTGCTTTGCTGATCAACGTGTTTGTTAGGCATTGTGTGTTTGGGTTCCTGCCTGCCGTGTGCTACGTCTGTCTCTCTGTTACGTTATTGGCTTGTCCCCGACCATCCCTGTCTGCTCGTGACCCTTGACCTTCGGCTCGTTCTTCGTTATCCTTGTCTGCTTGTGGCCCCTGACCTTCGGCTTGTTATTCGGTTCTCTCTATCGTGTGCTGCTGCTTCCCCTTATCCTACGGGGCGTGAGCTAGGAAACTCCAGGGGCCGCGACCTGGTCCCAGCCTGCAGCGTAACATCCTCACCACTAGAGGCCCTGGAGAAGACCAGCTGGGTCTTAGACTCCGCGCCCTGGGGAATCTTGGCTCTCGCTTCCGTTGGGATCCCGGTTGTGCTCCTCTGGTCCCGCTTTCCACAACCACCCAGTTTCCTATCCACAGAAGCCAGCCATAGGGTTCACTACCTCGCGGTGCACTCCTGTCCCCCTACGGTGTGCATCTGTCACCTGGCCACAGGTGACCTTGACATTCTTCTGTGTTTTTCCGGCAGAAACAGTTGCCACTTCTCTTCCAGGTCATCAGAGGGGCCCCTTCGGTAGACCACCCCTTGATGCACCTGTAACTTGTCCCATTCTTTGTGGATTTATCGAGCCTCCTTTGAGGGATTTTGCAAAAGCCTATCCGGATCCTGGTCTTCCAGAGCTTCCAAAGCTTCTGTATGGTAAGTGGGAGCATGAGACCTTCTGGATAATGCATCCGCATCTCTGTTTCCAGTTCCCGGCCTATACTTGAGGCTAAAGTTGAATCCAGAGAGGGCTGCCAGCCAACGGTGGCCAGTGGCATCCAGCTTGGCTGTGGTGAAAAAGGTAGGTGAGTGGGTTATTATCTGTCTTTACTGTAAAGTCCCCTCCATACAGGTAGTCTTTAAAGCTTATCCACAACTGCCCACTTCAGGGCCAGGAACTCCAATTTGTGGATGGGGTAATTCTTCTCCACTGGTGTTAGACTCCTAATTACATAGGCGACTGGCTTGAGTTGTCCTTCATACTCCTGGTACAGTACACCTCCCAGGCCATCATGGCTGGCATCCACATGTAGTTCATATGGTCTCTTGGTGTCAGCATAGGCCAAGACCGGGGCAATGGTCAGACTTTTTTTTTGCATTTTGAAGGCCTCTTTACACTTCTCTGTCCAATGGTCTTCCATGGACTCTCCAGGCTTCCTGGGGCCAGTATCATCCTTCTCTCTTTCTGTCTTTAGTAACTCATTCAGAGGTTTAGCAATTTTTGCTAACCCTTCCACAAACCTGCGGTAGTAGGAGCAGAACCCCAGGAATGATCTGAGCTCAGTCACTGTAGTCGGTCGGGGCCAGGAGGTAACTGCTTCCAGTTTGTCAGGGTCTGTAGACACTCCCTCTTAAGACACCATGTGTCCTAGATAGTGGACTGAGGACCGGTAAAACTGACACTTCTCCCTGGAGAGTTTAAGTCCCTCTTCACTGAGTCTCTTCAGGACTTTCTCCAGCCTTTCTTTGTGCTCCTCCAGAGTCCTCTCGAAGACAATGATGTCATCTAGGTACACCAGGACTTCGATAAGATTCATGTCTCCCACAGTCTTCTCCATTAATCTCTGGAAAGTGGCAGGGGCCCCTGACAGGCCCTGAGGCATCCTGTTGAACTCATAGAACCCCACTGGAGTGATAAATGCTGTCTTCTCCCTGTCATCAGGGTGCATTGGGATTTGATAATACCCACTCTTCAGGTCCATGACGCTGAACCACTTGGCTCCAGACAGACTCTGTAGGGCATCTTCTATCCTGGCGGTGGTATACTGGTCGGGTATAGTCCTTCTATTGAGAGTCCTGTAGTCTATGCAAAGTCTCAGCGACCCATTCTTTTTCCTGACTACCACGATAGGGGAGGCATATGGGCTTCTGGACTCCCGAATAACCCCAGTTCTCTTAAGCACCGTCAACTGTTCACGCAAGTCTAAGTCAGCCAGGGGGACTCGCCAGACCCTCTCCCGGAAAGGTTTGTCTTCCTGCAGACGGATCGTATGGGTGGCACTCCTTGCACACCCTACGTCGAACTTGTCCTTTGAAAATATTTTTCTCCATCTAGTCAGCTGGGCCTTGGCTCTCTCCTTCCATACTGGTGGTACAGTGGTAGTCTCTAGGCAGAGATTCTCTAGAGTGTGTCCTCCTCCTCCAGCTTTCTCTAAGTCAGACAGGGCCACTGGGGTGGCAGGGTTTACTCTTCCCAGCAACATTCGGGCCGGAATCTTCATGGGGGAACTAGTGACATTCCTGATGCTCACTGGGATTTGGCCCTTCGCCTTCTTCAATGCCCTCAACGGGACCACTTCGGGGATCACTTCCAACCCTGGGTGGGTATCTTGGGGGTCTTGTTCCAGGACCACAAAGGGGCCAGGCTGCTCCCATGAGAGTTTCACAGTGGCCTGCAGGCAGGTCATCTCACCAGGCTGCAACATCTTCTCCTTCCTTGACAGTCTCCAGACTTTCCCCACCCCCTCTTCTGGGGCCTTCTGTTCCAGTACCAACTTCTGGTAGACCTTCTGCAACATGGGGTGGATCCGGTCTCCTGAAGTACCCTGCTCCTCTGCTAGAGGAGTCAGCAGTCTCCTGACCAGATCAGTGTTGGTCCCTATGATCAGAGAACTTGTGTTAGCTCCCGGTGGGCGAGGGCAAACTACTGCCAGGGTGTCAAAGACTTCTGCCTTTCCTGTCACAGAGGGATCAAAGACCAGCCTGATTGAGACATAACCGTCGTAGGGAAACCGGTGAGTACCAATTCCCCATATCTCTAGATCTTCCAGCTTTTGTAAGGGCACGTGACTCAGGTGTTTCTGGTAAAAGTCTTTATACAAAAAGGGTCACTTGAGCTCCTGTGTCCAGGATGGCTTTGGTGTAGACTCCCTCCACTTGAATGGGGACTAGGGGGGAGGGCCCTATTTACTTGGCTGGAAAACTCTTCTGAGGGGTCTCTTTCTTTGGACTATTGGACTTTCCTTTTGAGGCTTTCTTTTTTTTCCATTTCTTTCTTGATCTCAACCCTTGTTGGGCCTGGTATACATTGATTTGCCTTAGATTGTTGGATTTAAACTCCTGACTAGTGGCATCGAGTATTTTAGGAGGGGCATCGTTTCTCTTTCCCTCTTCTGGCTTTTGGATCTTTTTGGAGCTTTCTGTAAATAGTGGGTACCCGGCTGACTCCTTCACCGGGGCCCTCTGAAGTTTTCCGCCGGCTGGTGGTAAGTGCCTCAGTTCTTCCTTGGACTACGGCACACTCTTCCAAAATTGCTGACTCCTCCACAGTTGAAACAGACAGTTTCTCTTCTTCCCTGTGGGGATGTTGGAGTGGAAACACTCTGGCGTGGTTCCTTCTTAATCTCCTCTTGCTCTTTGGCTCCACGGTTCTTGGCCCGTAGAGAGGTCAATAAGTCCAGCACTTGAGTCATCTGGGACTTTAAGGTCTCCACTTCTAAGTCCCGTTCAGTGGTTAATGCTGCTCTGACTCCCACTGAGGGGAGTGGTCTTCTCAACGTCCTGTTGGTCCTTTAACAGGGCTTCTTCGTCCCTTATGATCCGCACAAGGTCTGGGTAACTCAAATCCATGACTCCTTCAGAGGTCTTCAAGTGGAGCCAAACTGGATCCGAGCGTAAGGCTCCCCTCAGGATCTGCTTCATCCTAGTTGCATCTATGACTTGGGGCAGCATTCCCTTTTTGAGTACAATCTGGTACAGCATCCTGTTTAACCTCCGGACATACTCGGATAATTTCTCTCCCGGCTGTTGGAGGGTATGCTCGAATTGGTACATTAGTTCACTCACCTTCTCCAGTTGGCCAAATTCCTCCTGCAACATAGCCAGATAGTCATATGCAGTACAAGCAGCATTGCTGAACCTAAGGTTCTTCACAGCCTCAGCAGCAGCGTCCTTCAAACTTTCACTGATGCGCTGCTTCTTCTGCGCTTCTGGTACTTCCCATCCTTCTACTGCCTGCATTGCCTGTTCAATCCAGGTGTCAAAGTCTTCTTCCCCGGAAGGCACAGGCAGCTTTCCTGAAAAGATCCGGAGCTTCCGGTACCCGGCTTCCACATGAACCGTATTGCTCTTCTGGCACTTAGTGACAAAGTCTCCCAGAGCATTCAATAGTTCCAGCCCTATGGCTGCCAGTGGTGTCCCCGGGGCTATCGTATACTGACTGCTTTCCATTTTGTGGAAGAATAGCGGGGATGATGGCGGAGAGATTTTTGGAGATTCCTTCTTCACAGCCCTCGTATGCACTAAGCGGTATATCTGGTCGTCTGTGGCTTTTATGTTCTGACCTCTAAAATATTCCGGAACTTCTCCTCTCCATTCTACTAGTGCGTACGTACATGAGATATCTGGCCTTATGTCCATCACCCATGCCTTTTGATTCGGGGATAACAACATTATGAGCTGCTTTATCTCGTTTTCTTGCTAGATCCCCCCCGGGAGTTCAATAACTACCGCGTCGGTTGAATCTGCGCCAACCGCTGTGCACCACTGTGTCATTGCTGGCGGGTCCATGCTGGTACTTCTGACCAGCTTGATTGCAGCGTGCAGTAACAGGAATCCCGGACCCGAGACCCCGAGACCCCACGTGTAGCGATACCCCCAGTTAAGAGGGCTTCCTGTATGATTTTGGGCCCTGTAGTGCACCGCTGTCAACCCCTGGCAATCGGCTCTAACCTCCCTTGGCACAGTTAGTAGGGGATGATAGGATTGTGAGGCCTGTAACTCACAGCGGTACAATCCTATGACAAGAATACACAGTAATGTTTTAAAACTTCCTTTACCTATTTCTTCTGTAAAGTAAAGAACACAGACACCAATATACTTAACCCTTTTATGTTTACTTAGATTAGTGGGTAAGCAGTAAAACAGGTGGGTACATGTCATATGCAGAGCCCTGCAATAAACAGTGTTAACAAGCAAACAAGTATTCAACGCTATGCAACTCTAACCATCCCCTTTGCAGCTACTTCCCCTCGTGGACAATATGGCGCCCAGGAATGTCTACGCTACCCAGTCAGGCCTGACTGAACTAAGTGGAAGTTCTGTAGGGAAATCTTCGCTAGCAACGGTGGTGCACTTGAAGAACAGGATTTGTAATCCACCAAGGTGACAAAAATACGGTGTCTGTCTGTGAGCAGGTGCTCTCTCACACAACCGGACCAGTCCACGTCCCTTTCTTCCGCTGCGGTACCTAAGCACACCGATCCATCGACACCTTCTGGCAAAGGTGCAGTATCAAGGAGAGACGTCCCTCAGGTTCCTCGGTGCACACGGAAGGCTCTTTGGAGAAAACGGCCAGGCTTCTGCCCAAACGGCCCATATTGTTCGAAATTCGGCGAACGGCCGAACAGACGATGTTCGAGTCGAACACGAGTTCGACTCGAACTCGAAGCTCATCCCTAATCCTGGTTTTGGCTATGGCATTCTCCCTGTCTTTGACCACCTGCAAGGGGATTAAAGTGGAAGTAAACCCATTCATTTAACCGTTTCAAATAACAGTTAGATTTCTGCCATTTGCCAGGAATGTAACCCTCCCATTGGTTGTGCTCTCAACCAGACTGTCAAACCATCCAATGGCTAGCGACATAACTGATCACATGTACAGCATCATGGCAGTTGTAGATTAAACAGAGACCAAGATGGCAGCTTCCGTGGTTGAAAATGATAGAAGGGTCAGTCTCTGGATTGAAACCATACCTGTTATAAGCCAGCCAAACCCTCACTCGCATGCTTGTGTGACAAAGAGTGATACATGTGTAATTCCTGATCAAGCCCCCTGTCTGTTTACCTTGCTCTGCTAGTTTGGATTTCCCTGTGTATGACCTTGAACTGGATATTGGACTATTCCCTGAACTCAACCTGCCTTTTGCCTGGACTGTCATTGAATCACTCTGCCTGTCTGCCAACCACAAGTACCTGTTTGCTTTGCTCAGTTCGCGCCTGCCCTGGCATGGTGGCCAGGCACTGTAGCATTGTGTAAAATATCTGGGGGCATCTGAGTACCGGTAGGCTTGCTTGCCTTATGGGAAAGGAGGCTACTATAAGTTAAGAACACAGTAGCCAGATATAGTGCCTGACCGTCTGAGTTGGGGTAGACGTGACAATACCTTGGTTGTAACAAGTGGTTATTCCCCCGGGACTGTCACGTCATTTGGGGGCGGGATCACTGGGTGGCATCACCAGGTGACCACGCCCATGCCTATATAAGTGAATGCGCTCCGCGCACACGGCATTACAGCCGGAGACAGCGACGAGTCAACATCTCCAGGAGAGAAGAGGGAAGAAGGCGACGAAGAAGACCGGGCCTCGCTAGCAAAAGAGCTGGAAGAAGATAGCGGAGGCCCGGCAGAAGGAAGAAAGAACCGGAGATCGAGAGAAGAACGGGAGAGTGAGGAGATGACACCGGAGACCCCCGAAGTCAAAAGAAGACCCCCGGAGCTGTGTAATAAATTAATTTAAAAACCTGTGTAATGTTTTTATTGACATTTTTTTCCACCAGGTGAATGGGTAGGGGTACGATGTACCCCATACTCATTCACATAGGGTGGGAGGCCGGGATCTGGGGGCCCCCTTATTAAAGGGGGCTCCTGGATTTTGATAAGCCCCCCGCCCCGCATACCCCAACAACCAATGGCCAGGTTTGTCGGGAAGAGGCCCTGTCCTCATTAACATGGGGGCAGGGTGCTTTGGGGTGGGGGGGCTGCAGGGCGCCCCCCTGCCCCAAAGCACCCACCCCCCCATGTTAAGGGCATGCGGCCTGGTACGGTTCAGGAGGGAGGGGGGCCGCTCTCTCATCCCCCCTCTTTTCCTGCGGCCTGCCAGGTTGCGTGCTCAGATAAGGGTCTGCTATGGACTTTGGGGGTCCCCCACGCCGTTTTTTCGGCGTAGGGGTTCCCGTTAAAGTCCATACCAGAACTAAGGGCCTCCTATGCTCCTGGAGGGGAAACCATGCCGTTTTTTTATTAAAAATTTGGCGTGGAGTTCCCCCTCAAGATCCCTGTTAAGAACGCAACACATGTGCGAATCAGATGCGTGCCCATAGAACATAAAGGGCCTGAATTCGCACCTGAGCCGCACCGCAATGCCTAGAGAACGCACATGTTTTTTCGGCAATGCGCAGTGCGAATGCATCGCACATATGTGAACCAGCCTCATTGAAATCAATGTATTTTAGAATGTTATGCAAATTGGATGCGGTGTAAGCCGCAACCAATTTGCATAGGTGTGAACGGGGCCTTAATGTTGGTTCAATCTAGTTTTTTTTTGTTTTTCCTGTTCGTCATCCACAAGGGCTCAAAAACTGATTCTGGAGATAGTTTATAAAAGTTGGGGGGAAGTTGTCCATTTACTTGTCAACTTAATTAGTTGTTTTAATGGGAGATTTATGCAAATCATATAAGGAAAAGGAAATAGAAAAAAGGATTGGGAGCCTGAATGGTAAGGAATAAATTAGGGGTACCGCCTATAAAATATGGGCAGGGCGTACTATCAGGATAGGATCTAACATAAACAAAGCAAAATACATACACACCCAAAGGCTACCTCCTATTATTTATTGTTGGTATAAAACAGCATCAAGTGATGTACAGAATAAAAACACAATGTCCAATTCCACTCCAGGGTACCCCTCCCCCTACTCACCATGTTTACCCCCTATGAACCTTTACCAGTGGCTCCCCATCTGATAACCCCCCAAAACCCACACCCACTATTTCCCCTGGGACTCCTAACCTAATCCTAAGGACCAGCTGACAGAGACCTCCCTGAAGAGCTAGGACAGTGCAGCTGCCAACCACTGCCCCCCCCCCCCCAAGATGACTGCACTAGGATCCTGGATGGGATGGCACTACAACTTATGGCCACAATGGGCGAATGCAGTCCAGCCCATCATGACAGGGAGTCCTGGGGGAGGGTCAATAGATGGAATGGTTACCCTACTAGTGATTTTCCTTGGAACAGGATCAAAAATCAATAGATACCAGTCTTGTGTAAGCAGGTAAGGTAAGGTAAGCCTGTAAGACCTGGTAAAGAATTATATGGCACTGAAAAAGTTTGTATTCCAACAATCTGCTAAATCGATGTTGTAAAGAACCACACAATGGATTGAAAAGTCCCACAATCACTACACTTCTATGTGATATGTGTTGAAGGGGGTAAATTGGCATCAGTCCTGCATATGGGCAAACCCTATAAAAGTATTTATACCAGAGATGATGAATCACCAGTTGCAACACATTTTAGAGATACGCATTGGGCGTCTATAGAAGGATTAAATGTGCAGTCATATATAAACTTGAATTGTCTGATAGGAGGGGAGATAAGGACAAAATATTGCTGCAAAAAGGAAGCCAGATGGATATTCCTTTTGGACTCAATGTCACCCAAGGGACTCAACAATGACTTTTCATTGCATAGCTTTATATGAACTGGATGTCACTACCTCTCCTATTAGACTTGGTAAATTCCCGGTATTTACTGGATAATGGGAATAACTATGTTCTCTGCTGTACCCTGACAATATAGGATTGATATATAAAGCCATGTATCCTATCTTCCCAGATGCTATGGGTATATATAATTTTCAAATGCCTAGTTCAGTAAGATTATCCCTGCCTTGATAAGCCTTGGGTGTACATATACACTTTTTTTTTTAATCAAATAATTTTTTTTTTTTTAAACATACATACAAATAATATAATGTAAATATATAAACTAGGCTAAATTGTAGTATACCATGTGAGACCACAAAATATGTAAAGTAACCACTGTTCAGCCCCTATCTGCATAAACAAAAAACTATCCAATCAAGAAATTGGAAAAAGAGGAGGCTCATGAACAGTTTGTGCAAATTTATCAAAATGGATTTATTGAGAAATATTACATGGTAACGTGAACTATATCCAGGATACTAGACAACGTGTATATAAAAACGATGACAGTCAGGATTGACTGATCAACACATAATGCACATACACAACAGGACAGACAAAGTGACCTAGACATATAAGACACGTCCGGACGCCAGGTAGTTTCAGGGAGAGGTCTAAGTGATGATTGCAATGCAATCAAAAATTAGGCAACAGTAAAACTGTGTGTGAGCCAAGAGACCACTCCCTAAAAGGCCCTGGGAGCTCGAGCCCTAATGGATGGAAGGGTGGGGAGGGGGGGGGGGAGGAAGAGAGGGGTGAAGGCCAGTTGGATGGATCCGTGAGGAGATAGCTGCAGTCCCGTTTCACCAGCTATAATGACATGAGGAGAAAGAACAATTCAATTGAAAATAGTCTAAGCGTTGGAATGCTGTGTCCATGAGATAATATCTTCCTAGAGGCAAGCAGAGACACACATGTGAAGTACAGCTGGGGACAGATGTAATGCAAATAAGAACAGTCCTCACTGCTGGAGATAGTAAAGCATACTGGAGTAGCCAGTAACCAGGGGTAAAGACGTGTGAACCTGCACGTAATAAAGTATAGTGGCTGTCAGTGAAGTTACCCCTTCTCCGATGCTCGGATGCACTGCCACGTCCGCATAAAGTCACTTTGCTGCTCCTTCCTGGCTTACATGAATTGTGTCAGGGTATTGCTGTGTTTAGCGGTACGTGTAGAGGGATTTGTTAAGTCCTTTTCATGTCCCACAGCTGATACTCACGACTGTTTGGTTTTCCTCCTCCTCCTCTTCCCTCCTCTCCCTCCGGGGCTCGTCGTCACTGTGCGGGCATGAAGCCGCGTCGCAGCGTGGCGTCCGGGCGGAATTGACGTCGACTAGTTTCGCATATGATACATGCGTAGCTTCATCTGGACGTATAAGTGACGGAGGGCGAGGGGTCCTTCTTATAGCGTCCCTCCCTCGTCTCACTCCGCCCAGTACATGTATATTAAAGGAGAAAGAAAGGACATTGTGGTGTATGTGCACAAACATAGATGGTGTTTGGCTATAGGCCAGGTCCCCCCTGAGTATAGATAGAATATATTAATTCCATATCATGTTGGAGGACAGAAAGCATTGAGTGCATATATCTCCAAACTTCATTAAGGGGGCCAAAACAGAATAGTTTCTATTTTGAAGCGTTAATCAACAGATACCAATATCTGAGGACAATGAACAATGTTAATGATAGTGGTTGTGAAAGATGGCTTGGATATGTATGGGAGTGGGTGATAGGAAAAAACATACATAGCGGACCACAGACAGCTAATAGACAGACATGGCGCCAAATATATGCAAATACAAACCCATATAAATACAAATACAAACAGACCCCCCCCCCCATTATCAAGGACAAGGGAGCAGGGTTTGTAGCTTGGGGGGTTTTTTGGGAGAGGTATATCAGATGCCATGGCAGACCCATGACCGCCATAGCACACAGTAGTTAAATATATGTTTGAGGTAGATGGTACATTATTGCAATATAATCAACACAAATTATAACGGTCAGTAAGTGAAGTAGAGACACTACTCAAGTCCACATGATAGGAGGCTCAAACGGACACCCGTTGTAATGATTATACAATCATTATGAATCTATAAGGGGCACCCTGCCCATTAAGGGCATAATAGTTGTCTAAATTGTGTGTTGTCTAAAAAAAAAAAAACGATTGTGGCAAATATGTAGGTACTCCAGACATGCACTAGATTGTAAGGAAGGGCTGTAAATTTAACTCGTTGTTGAGGCCCAGTGGTGTGAGAGACCCCAGGCGGAAAATCCACATTTTTTCCTTTTGCAGGAGTATTTGATCAAAGTCCCCCCTTCTCGGGGGTAAATTAAGTGAATAAATGCCCTTGACTTTCATGCCATTCAGATTCCCATCATGATATTGAGCAAAGTGTCTAGCCAGCGGTTTTTCAGGGTTCTTTTCCCTGATTTCCCTCATGTGTTCCCCTAAGCGCACCCTTAGTTGACGTTTAGTTTTACCGATGTAAATCTTTTTACACGGGCACGTCAACATATAGATAATCCTGGATGTCGCACAGTTAATGGTGTTCTTAATATAATAACTGCATGTATTAGTGGAGTCAGAGAAGGTATCAGTCCTTTCCACAAAGGGACATACCTGGCAGTGTCCACATGGGAACATGCCTTTACTGCGTGGATATTCAGAAAGCCAGTTGGGCTCAGTTGTTCTCGTGAATTCGGAATGAATCAACGAGTCCCCTAGATTTCTGGCCCTTTTTGCCACCATCAAAGGGGCTGGGCCCACTATCTTGGCTATTCCCGGGGTGTTTGTGAGGACCTGCGCCCCCCCCACCCCAGAGCACCCTGCCCCCATGTTGATGAGGACAGGGCCTCTTCCCGACAACCCTGGCCATTGGTTATCGGGGTCTGCGGGCGGGGGGCTTATCGGAATCCAGGAGCCCCCTTTAATAAGGCGGCCCCCAGATCCCGGCCCCCCCACCCTATGTGAATGAGTATGGGGTACATCGTACACCTACCCATTCACCTGGTGGAAAAAAATGGCAATAAAAACACAACACAGTTTTTAAAAGTATTTTATTGCACAGCTCCGGGGGTCTCCGGTGTCGTCTCCGGTGTCGTCTCCGCGCTCTCCGGTTCTTTCTTCTGCCGGGCCACCGCTATCTTCTTCCAACTCTTTTGCTAGCGGGGCCCGGTCTTCTCCATCGCCTTCTTCCTTCTTCTTCTCTCCGGTTCTTTCTTTCTTCTGCCGGGCCTCCGCTAACTTCTTTTAGCTCTTTTGCTAGCGGAGGCCCGGTCTTCTCCGTCGCCTTCTCCCCTCCGGTTCTTTCTTTCTTCCGCCGGGCCTCCGCTAACTTCTTTTAGCTCTTTTGCTAGCGGAGGCCGGTCTTCTCCGTCGTCTCGTCCGGCTCTTTGTTGTCCTTCTGCCGGCCCCTCCACTAACTTCTTGTAGCTCTTTTGCTAGTGGAGGGGCCGGTCTTCCCGTCGTCGCCGTCTGCGTCTTCTTCCCTCTTCTCCTCCTCGATGTTTACTCGTCGCTTCCTCTCGCAGTAATGCTAAATCTTCGGTCCGCAGAGATTAATATAGGCTTCTCATGACGTCACAGTCACATGCTCCGGGGCACATGGCCCCGGAGCATGTGACTGTGACGTCATGGGAACATGTGACTGTGACGTCATGAGAAGCCTATATTAATCTCTGCGGACCGAAGATTTAGCATTACTGCGAGAGGAAGCGACGAGTCAACATCGAGAAGGAGAAGAGGGAAGAAGACGCCGACAGCAA
This sequence comes from Rana muscosa, assembly GCA_029206835.1. NCBI lineage: Eukaryota > Metazoa > Chordata > Amphibia > Anura > Ranidae > Rana > Rana muscosa. Next base: position 57,492,140 of record CM055117.1, on the reverse strand, counting down.
CGGGAAGACCGGCCCCTCCACTAGCAAAAGAGCTACAAGAAGTTAGTGGAGGCCCGGCAGAAGAAAGAAAGAACCGGAGAGGAGAAGAGGGGAGAAGGCGACGGAGAAGACCGGGCCCCGCTAGCAAAAGAGTTGGAAGAAGATAGCGGTGGCCCGGCAGAAGAAAGAACCGGAGAGCACGGCGACGACACCAGAGACCCCCGAAGATGGAAGAGACCCCCGGAGCTGTGCAATAAAATACTTTTAAAAACTGTGTTGTGTTTTCATTGCCATTTTTTCCACCAGGTGAATGGGTAGGGGTACGATGTACCCCATACTCATTCACATAGGGTGGGGGGGCCGGGATCTGGGGGCCCCCCTTATTAAAGGGGGCTCCCGGATTCCGATAAGCCCCCCGCCCCCAGACCCTGACAACCAACGGCCAGGGTTGTCGGGAAGAGGCCCTGTCCTCATCAACATGGGGGCAGGGTGCTCTGGGGTGGGGGGGCGCAGGTCGCCCCCCTGCCCCAGAGCCCCAAACCCCCCATGTTGAGGGCATGCGGCCTGGTACGGTTCAGGAGGGAAGGGGGGCGCTCTCTCATCCCCCCCCTCTTCCCCTGCGGCCTGCCAGGTTGTGTGCTCGGATAAGGGTCTGGTTTGGATTTTGGGGGGGACCCCCACGCCGTTTTTTCGGCGTAGGGTTCCCCTTCAAATCCAGACCAGACCCAAGGGCCGGGTATGCTCCTGGAGGAGGGGGAACCCATGCCGTTTTTTTCTTTAAAACTTGGCGTGGAGTTCCCGCTCAGGATTCATACCAAACACAGTGCAATGCAGTTCAATACAGTGTCGCTTCTCCCTCTCGCTATTGCAGCGAGCGCGACACGTGTCGCCACCCTGTTGCCGAGATCTCAGCACTCCTGTCGCCGAGAATCTCGGCGATGGGAGCGCGATAGATATACAATATCGGCGGCACCTACTGTACCTCCCAGCCGTGCCAATGTTGGAATTGTGATGCAATAAAGTATAATCTTTGATTGGGTATCGCAATTCACCCCTTATCTATGGGCGGTTGTAATGTTTCAAGTCTGATTCTAGGTTACATAGTTACATAGTAGGTGAGGTGGAAAAAAGACACAAGTCCATCAAGTCCAACCGATGTGTGTAATTATATGTCAGTATTACATTGTATATCCCTGTATGTTGTGGTCATTCAGGTGCTTATCTAATAGTTTCTTGTCCTGCTTAGCTTAGTATCATCCGCAAATACAGAGATTGCACTGTTTACCCCATCCTCCAGGTCATTTATGAACAAATTAAACAGGATTGGTCCCAGCACAGAACCCTGGGGGACCCCACTACCCACCCCTGACCATTCCGAGTACTCCCCATTTATCACCACCCTCTGAACTCGCCCTTGTAGCCAGTTTTCAATCCATGTACTCAACCTATGATCCATGCCAATGGACCTTATTTTGTACAGTAAACGTTTATGGGGAACTGTGTCAAATGCTTTTGCAAAATCCAGATACACCACGTCTACGGGCCTTCCTTTATCTAGATGGCAACTCACCTCCTCATAGAAGGTTAATAGATTGGTTTGGCAAGAACGATTCTTCATGAATCCATGCTGATAACTGCTAATGATATCGTTCTCATTACTAAACTCTTGTATATAGTCCCTTATCTTATCATCCCCTCCAAGAGCTTACATACTATTGATGTTAGGCTAACTGGTCTGTAATTCCCAGAGATGCATTTTGGGCCCTTTTTAAATATTGGTGCTACATTGGCTTTTCTCCAATGAGACAGTAGACTGTCAGTAAAAATTAGGAACAATGGTCTGGCAATTACTTGACTGAGTTCCCTAAGTACCCTCGGGTGCAAGCTATCTGGTCCCGGTGATTTATTAATGTTAAGTTTCCCAAGTCTAATTTTAATTCTGTCCTCTGTTAACCATGGAGGTGCTTCCTATGATGTGTCATGAGGATAGACACTGCAGTTTTGGTTACTGAAGCCCCCCCCCCCCGATTCCCTCGTGAAGACTGAGGAGAAGAATAAATTCAATACCTTCGCCATCTCCCCATTCTTTGTAACCAGATGTCCTTCCTCATTCTTTATGGGGCCAATATGGTCTGTCCTCACTTTTTTACTGTTTACATACTTAAAGAATTTCTTGGGATTTTTTTTGCTCTCCTCCGTTATATGTCTTTCATGTTCTATTTTAGCCGCCCTAATTGCACCCTTACATTTCTTGTTGCATTCTTTATAAAGTCTGAATGCTGATGATGATCCCTCAAACTTGTATTTTTTGAAGGCCTTCTCTTTTATATGCATTTTTACATTGGAGTTAAGTCATCCAGGACTTTTGCTGGCTCTTTCCACCCTTCCACACAAAATCCCTAAAAACCGAGTCGATAGTCCTAAACAATCGTAGCATCAACCATATGGGAGAATTGTGCAATACATATAGAATTTGGGGCATCTTCACCAAATTTGCCCTCCCTACCATGGACAACAGGAATTGACTTCATGTTTTGCTCAGTTGTCTAAATTTGACTATAAGAGGGAGTATATTCTTGTCTGTATTCTGTAATAATTTGATGTAATTACCACTCCCAAATATTTAAATGATGTAACCAGGGCCATCTGATGAGCCTGGTGTGGATGCGCCAAACGCGCAGGGTCAAAAGGCAGCATTACGGCTTTGTCCCAGTTAATATTAAATCCTAAAAGGGATCCATACAAGTCTATTAAGGACATAACTGCGGACAGGGATGGACCCGTATCCCCCAAAAACATTAGAGTGTCATCCGCATAGAGTGCTATCTGGTCTTCACCTGTAGATCTGCGAAATCCCACAAATGTTCTACATTTGTAGAAGAGAGAATAGCCTGAGCTAATGGTTCAATGGCCAGAGCAAAAAGAAGCGGGGATAAGGGACATCCCTGCCTTGTCCCTCTGGTCAATAAAAAAGTGGCCGATACACATCCATTCACCTGTACCCTTGCACTTGGGGAGTCATACAAAAGTTGTATCCATTTAATAAATCTGGGACCAAACCCATATAGTTTTAAGCAATTCCACAGAAAGACTCACTCTATACTGTCAAATGCTTTAGCAGCATCGAGTGACAGTATAGCTCTATTTCCCATATTGTCTGTTAGGAGTTGTAGATTTAAAAATAGGCGTCGGATATAATTTTCTGTAGATCTATTAGGAATAAAGCCTGATTGATCACAATGGAATAATTTCTAAATACATCTTAATAATCTATTCACCAGTGCCTTTGCCAGCAACTTGATGTCTGACGTTAACAAAGATATTGGGCGATATGAGTCAGGAATGGATTACTTGGATCCTTACCAGGTTTCAACAATAAAATAATTACTGCTTCAGTCAGAGAGGGTGGTAATAAACCCACCTCCATGGCATAATTAAATACATCAAGCAATTCAGGTAACAACACATATTTTTTATATATTTCCCCTGGTCCTGGTGCTTTATTATTAGGTAAATTAGATGCTGCTTCTCTTAGCTCATCCAATGTTAATGGGCCCTCCAAAGCCACCCTTTCATCATTTAAGATGCTTGGTAAATCAATAGTATCAAAGAATCTATTCATGGACTCCTCCAGGTAGGATACCCTACTCTTATATAGTGCCTGGTAAAATTCCTTGAATACCTCCAATATCTCTGGGGTATCAATCCTCTTATTTGAAGATGATTGTATTTTCATTATATAGGATGCCGGTCGCTGAGCTTTTTCAATAGTTGCCAATAGGTGTCCTGTCCCCACTCCCTCCTCAAAATATGGTTGTTGTAGGAAAAATCCTTTTATTTTCTGCCACTTCTGCATAGTGTATTTTGGCTATGAAGCCATTCTTTTTTAGTATCTTCATTCGGATTAGTTATATATAGGAATTCGGCCTTCATCATGTTATCAGCTAAAGATTTTTCCCATTGCCTAGATTGTTTCTTAATTTTTGATATCTGCGCAATAAGGAGACCTCGAAGATACGCTTTCATTGCATCCCAATATATTATAAGTGAGACTGAGGTTCTGTTTATTAGACATGTGCAATGCTTTTAGTTCCAAAATTAGTTTAACAAATTTTGACAAATTCATTCAGAAATTTCCGAATTTTTCAATTTTCAAATTTTCGGATTTGGGGATTTTCAGATTTCCAAAATCTCGAATTTCCGAATTTCTGAAATTTGAAAATTTGAAAATTCGGAATTTCAGAAATTTGAATATTCAAAAATTCTGAATTTCGGAAATTTGAAAATTCCAAGTTTTACGATTTTCGAATTTTCATATTTCTAAATTACGCATTTTCGAATTTTCGAATTTCTAAAAAAAGCTAAAAAAACTAATGAAACGAAAACGAACACATTTTTCATCAGTGCATATGTCTACTGTTTATGTTCTGGTATGTAATCAATTCAGTCATAATTCCTTCAGTTGAAGAGGAAAGTGACAAACAGTATGGGTTCACCTTCCATAGAGTACATCCTGGACTAGTCCTGTAATACTATAGGGAAATGGTCCGAAATACCCCTGGCCTCATACTTAATATCACAAAGATATGGGAGCAAGGAATATGGTCACATTTTGGTTTAGATATGATGTCTTTGGTATTTTGTTCAAGTCCAAGTGTTTGTTCTCTACTCTTTTGCAATTCCTTCTTCATTCCTTGTTTGATTACAGAGTTGGAGTAGCCACGCACCCTAAATCTGTCTCAGCTCTATACTTTCCTGATGGAAATCCCTAATGTTGGAGCAGTTCCTGCGAATCCTCAGGAACTGCCCTGTCGGGATATTCCCAATTAGGTGCCATAGCCTTGGCTTTTTGCCAAGAGGAATGGGCAGATTTACCATCTGATAAGATAAAGAACCTCATCTACAAATACCACAAAAGACTTCAAGCTGTCATTGATGTTAAAAGGGGGCAATACGCAATATTAAGAACTGGGGTATGTAAACTCTTGATCAGGGTCAGTTTCTGATGCCATTATGATTTAAAAAGAGTAAACAGTTGATTGATAATAAATGGCTTCAGCCAAACACTAACCATGAGTGAAAGAAAAGTTTTTGTGTTATCATTCATATTCTCTGAAAAAAGGCCAAGAAATAATAAATTCTACCAGGGTATGTAAACTTATGAGCACAACTGTATGTTCAGTCAGATTAATGACATTCTGATCTACTTGTTCTGATCCCAAGTTGTTACCCCACTGCTCCGGGAACTGGGTTTGCCCTCCTTGACTTGGACTGTTTTTCCCTATTTGGTGAACTGTTACATCGTTGCCTTCTTTTTCGTTTCCTTTTTCGAGCCTTTCTCCCCCCGAATCGTCCCTGTCTGCTCCATTCTTGTCCATCGATAAAAAACTCACCGATTTGGCTACTGCCTTTGTATTCCTGTTCTGTTTTCTAAATCTACTACGAGATCTACTCCGTGCTCTCTTTCCTTCAAGGTCAAACACTTGTACACTCTCAAAACCTGCCACATCTCTCTGATATTTTTTCTGTTTGCCTAATTTCTGTTCTTTTTGGAATTCTTCTACTTCCTTTTTCAATCTGTCGTTAAATCTCTCAAATTCCTTTAGATCTTGATATCCATCTAGTCCCTTTACTGATTCTTGCAATTGCTCGTCCAGCTCATGTAGTTGTATTTTTTCTTCTACTATAGTAAATCCCATAAGACGCAGTCCATGTTTGATCGATTCCTCCTTCCATGTATTTAGGAAGCGATCATTATGGAGATGCTCTGCCGGGATAATATGTTCTCGTTGTCCCCGTGGGACCAATATAGCCTCTACATATGCCTCCAACGAGACTATATTGCATTTCCTTCTCAGATGTTTCATTGTAAGATTACTGTATTTTCTAAATAGTTTCATAAATTCCGTGTCCCGGCTAGGTGCACGATTAAATACTGCCCTGATTTCTTGTTCAACTCCCTCGTCAATAAGGAAAGCCATGTTGGATACTATAAAAGTGTAAATAATGGTGCGCTAGAAAACTAACCCTGATAAAACACAGTGTGAACAATAATCCGTGATAATCTAATCCGTGATTAAAAAATGAATCATGATAAAAACAAATCCGTGATAAAAATAATTAATAGTGCATCTTCATGAATAAAAAAAATCAATACTTCAAAAAACTCAGTGTTGGTATATAAAACTACGGGGCACTTTGCAGGCACTATAACGCTAAAAATAGCACCTGCAAAGCGCCCTAAAAGAGCCGCTGCGGTCTCTCCAGTGTGAAAGCCCCGAGGACTTTCACACTGGAGCGGTGCGCTAGCAGAACAGTAAAAAAAGTATTTCTAGCAGCATCTTTGGAGCGGTGAAGGAGCGGTGTGTATACCGCTCCTCCACCGCTCTTGCCCATTGAAATCAATGGGCACCACAGCTATACCACCAGCAAAGCGCTGCTGCAGCAGCACTTTGTGGGTAGTTTTAACCCTTTTTCGTCGGCTAGCGGGGGTTTAAAGCACCCCGCTAGCGGCCGAATACCCCTGCAAATACGATGGTAAAGCACCGCTAAAAATAACGGCACTTTACCGCTGACGTCGCGGACGCCCCAGTGTGAAAGGGGCTTTGGATTAGGGGTCCCAGGGGAAATAGTAAGTGTGGGTTTTGGGGGGGTTATCAGATGGGGAGCCACTGGTATAGGTCATAGGGGGTAACCATGAACCATGGTGAGTAGGGGGAGGGGTGCCCTAGAATGGAATTGGACATTGTGTTTTTATTCTGTACATCACTTGATGCTGTTTTATACCAACAATAAATAATAGGAGGTATCCTTTGGGTGTGTATGTATTTTGCTTTGTTTTTGTTAGCTCCTATGCGGATAGTACGCCCTGCCCATATTTTATAGGTGGCACACCTAATTTATTCATTACCATTCAGGCTCCCAATCCTTTTTTCCATGTCCTTTTTCCTTAAATGTGTAGCGGGTAGGTACTATTCAGTATGTTGATTTGGGTGGAGACATCAGTGATGTCCAGTTCCCTGCGGCCCAGCAGGTGGCGCTGTCACTTTGGGCTGGGGTTAAACCATCGCTGGAGTGCCGTACCCTTTTTAGTCTCTCGCAGTGGTTGTACAGCGGGGCGGGTAACCCGCTGTGCTAGCTGGGAGAGGCTATAAAGGGGGCGGACATCTTCATCGCGAGGTCCGAGTCCCAGGCACCTTTAGCCTGAGGGCTGCTGTCCAGCGGTCGGTGTTCAGGCGGCCTAGGCCTGGACACGTGGAGTTCGGGAGTCACCCCAGACACCCTCTGTCTGGGGTGAGGTGCATCGTTCAGGCCTGGGGCCCAGCTTCTTCCACTGGGATTTGCCCGGGAGGAACCTTCCTAAGGCACCCACAGAATCGGGTGTCTGAATCCAGGCGTAAGGGACCGCACAGGTGACCTTCCCATAGATCTGGTGCAGCAGATTGCCAGTGCTGGGACAGGGCCTCCGGAGACCGTCGGGATGAATGTCCTCGCCAAACAGGGGCCATATTCACACGGAAGGTGGTCCATGTTCTGAGGTCGGTGACAGAGACCGTTACTTAGGCCCGTGACAGGGGCTCCAAACAGTTCACCCGGTAGGTGGCAGCTACCAACTTCACGGTCGGTGGCAGAGACTGTGAACCAGGCTTATCCGCACGAGAAAGGGATAGGAGAGTTCATTGTGCCTGGGCCTACTCGTATCTACACCCCTGTCTGTCTGTTATGGAAGTTCAACTGATTATGTTCATTCTGGCATTGAAGAAATAAAGGAGTGTTGAACTTTTAATGGTGTGGGGCTCTATTACTGGCAGATACACCTCCACGGAAGAAGCGGAGGCTCCATATGCAGGATGCAGACCCGAAGGTAATCTAAAGAGACTTTGCTAAAACCTCACATACACGGAGGGTGAGAGCTTGGCGTAGTATCCTGCACTCTCTCCTCCAGAGTACCCCTAGACAACAGCCACAAACAACCGATACAAGAGAGAGAGAGAGAGAGACAGAGAGAGTAAGGCCGCTACATATGATTTGCATAAATCTCCCATTAAAACATCTAATTAAGTTGACAAGTAAATGGACAACTTCCCCCAAACTCTTATAAACTATCTCCACAATCAGTTTTTGAGCCCTTGTGGATGAAGAACAGGAACAACAAGAAACCCTAGATTGAACCAAAATTAAAAGGTGGATCCACACTATACAACTTTTTTGTTCAGTTTTCTTTAGATTTACCTTCAACTATGTAGTGCCTGATTCCATACAAATTCAAAGTGTTTAGGTTTGACCTCATATTATATGGTAGCATGGCCCAGATACACTAATTGTTAGGGATCTATGGCCAATTTAATTTGTGGAGGATATAATGGTGTTCAGTTCCCTACGGCCCCTGGGTGGCGCTGTCGCCTTGGGCTGGGGTTGAACCATCATTGTAGGGCCGTGCCCTTTGTGTCCTCTCGCGGCAGTAGTACGGCGGGGCGGGGAACCTGTTGTGCCTGCTGGGAGAGGGTATAAAGGAGGCAGACATCTTTCGCACGAGGTCCGAGCCCCAGGCACCTTCAGCCTGGGGGCTGCTGTTCTGTTCGTCCGCGCCCAGGTGCCCTCGGCCTGGGTGCGAGGGAGTTCGAGTTCCATCCCAGGCACCTTAGGCCTGGGGTGAGGTACTATCCGAGGTCTGGGGCCCAGTACCTTCGACTGGGTCCCGCATGGGGGAAGATACCTAGGGGGCCCACCGAGTGAGGGGACCCGAGTCTCGGGCGAGGAGAACCAGGGAGGTGACCTGGCCTGAAGACCCAGCGCAGCATTAGCTGGTGACAGTGCAGGCCTCTGGGGACCGTCCAGGATGGATCATCTCCCTAACAGGGGTCGCCATTAGAAGGTAGTTCATGTTCTTTGGTCTTTGCAGAGACCCAGCTACATCAGGTCGGTGGCAGAGGCCTATTCTAAGGTCTGTGGCAGAGACCTCATCGTTCACCCGGTCTGTGGCAGGGACCAACCTCACGGTCGGTGGCAGCGACCGTGCGCCAAAAGTTGTTGTGAACTCCTGACAGCTTCTCTGATCCGAAAGGATTGTGCCTGAACCCTCACCCCACCAAGTTTGTGTTTGTAACAACCTGTCTGCTTGCAAAGAGGCATATTTATCTCTGCGGAAATAAATATAGATGTTGTACTGTCACCTGGTGTGGGCTTACTTTTCTGGGAGCAAATTGTTCTACATTCACCTATCTATCGGTCATATTTGAACTGGAATCTCTGGACAGGGACACAGACCCGAAAGTAAAGACCTTAGCTCAAACCTCTACACACATAAGAGGTGCGAGCTGGTGGCAGCACCTCACCCCTCCCCCTGGTCCCCCTGGACGAGTAAACCAGCCGAGAAGAAGAAGGGAGAGAGCGGGTGAGACCGCTACATGTGTATCCAGCTTTAGGCTACAGTCACACCTCAATGTTTTGAATCGTGGGCAGATTTGCTGCCAATACCTAAATACAGTTAATTCTGGGAAACAGTCCAAAGAGAGGGATCATTTTTCAAGATAATTCAAGAACCACCCAAAAGGAAAGCAAAACACAAGAGAAGGAGAACCAGAAGAGACAAACGTCAGAGACAAAAAGATTTAGAATATTCTCAACACAAACCGCATCAAAATACATTTACCAGCCACTCTTAGGTACACCTATTCAATTGCTTGGTAACACAAATTGCTAATCAGCCAATCACATGGCAGCAACTCAATGCATTTAGGCATCTAGATGTGATTAAGACGACTTGTTGAAGTTCAAGCATCAGAATGGGGAAGAAAGGGGATTTAAATGATTTTGAACGTGGCATGGTTGTTGGCGCCAGATGGGCTGGTTTGAGTATTTCAAAAACTGCTGATTTACTGGGATTTTCACGCACAACCATCTCTTCGGGTTTACAGAGAATGGATCTAAAAAGAGAAAATATCCAGTGATCCACAGTTGTGTGGACAAAAATGTATTTTTGATGTCAGAGGAGAATGGGCAGACGATAGAAAGGCAACAGTAACTGAAAAAAACACTTGTTTCAACCAAGGTATTGTCACGTCTACCCCAACGCAGGCGGTCAGGCCCTATATCTGGCTACTGTGTTTTTCGCTTATAGTAGCCTCCTTTCCCATAAGGCAAGCAAGTCTATCGGTACTCAGATACCCCCAGGTATTATACACAATGCTACAGTGCATGGCCACCATGCCAGGGTAGGCGCGAACTGAGCAAAGCAAATAGGTACTTGTGGTTCCCCATAAGGGGAAGTAGTACCATTTGACCTCCGGAAGGTTTACCCCCCCTTCATGACCAGGCCATTTTTTTTTCAATACTGCACTGCGTTACTTTAACTGATGATTGCGCGGTCGTGCGACGCTGTACCTAAATAAAATTGATGAACCAATAGAAGCCAATAAAAAAAAAAAAAAAAATTAATTTCTTCATAAATTCAGGCCAATATGCATTTACTATGTGTGCTACTTATACTAGGGGAAGATATGGATTTTATTCCCTGCTTTGCAGGGACACAGAATCCATCCCTTCCCCCCTTTCAGAACAGAACTATGTCTAGTTTACATAGGCAGAGCTCCGCTCTGAGTCTCTGCTTGACCATCAGCGGGTGTCGGCGAACATCAAGTGCCCGTCACCCACAGATCGGCTTCTGCTGTGAATACGTGATCCAGTGCCCATCTGCCACCCTGCAGAAGTAAAACTGCTATAGGACAGTCAGCAAGTGGTTAAAGTGCAACTAAAGGCAACTAAAGGCAACATTATAATTTTTTTTCTAATCTTGGATCGAGTGGAGGTGGATTAGAATACCTGTCAGTTTTTATTGCTGTGTTCCCCCGTTAGGAAGTATGGACGGGCGAACGGTCTGACCCGAGCATGGGCGAACAACCAAATTATAAGGGCGTTCAACCATTTTTTCGACCTGCCGAAAATACCACAATGCACTGCGCCGCCGCACAGTGCATTGCAAGCCGTAATTGGCTGAAGCAATGAAAGATTTGCCCAATCAGGACATAGAGCACTGTCAGAGCCATGTTAGTCCTGCCCCCCACACTATAAAAAGTATTCTTTCAATAGTGGCCATTTTCAGTGTAATATCTGCATGGAGAAAGATAGAACAGGGCTTTGTTCAGTGCTATTAGACAGTTAGTGTGCTATAGTGTGCTATTCTGATTCTATTGTCAGTGTAGAATATCAGTTTAGTGTGAATCTAGGGATAGTTCAGTGTGAGTGTAGTGCGACCATTCATCTTTACATTAGTGTGAATGTAGGGATAGTTCAGTGAGTGTAGTGACCATTTAACACAGTATATTTCATTGCGTTACTGCAAGTGTAACGCTATATATTGCAGTATGTTACGTGCCGTTTAACACAGTACATTTCTGTGCGTTAGTGCACGCTTAACACAGTATATTTCATTGCGTTACTGCAAGTTTAACGCTGTATATTTCAGTGCGTTATCTTCCTATGCACTTGTAAGCAAAGACTTTTAATTTTCACAAGTTGATTGTTTTACAATTTAGTTTCATATACTTATTGATTTTTTTGGACTTATGCCGCGTACACACGACCGCTTTTCTCGACGAGAAAAACGGCATTTTTTTTTTTCGCCGAGAAAAACGATCGTCTGTGGGCTTTATGTCGTTTTTCTCGTCTAGAAAAACGGCATAAAAAACGACGAGAAAATTTAGAACATGTTCTAAATTTTCTCATCGTTTTTTCTATCATTTTTTTCCGCGGCAGTTTTCCCGTAGGGAGACACTGCCGCGGAGCCCACAGACTGTCGTTTTTCTCGTCAAGAGAAAAAATGATGGGAAAAACGACCGTGTGTAGGGAACCAAGCGGTTCCCTAGTTTTTCCTGTCATTATTCACGGCGTTTTTTTAACCGCCGTGAATAATGATCGTGTGTACGCGGCATTAGGCCTCATGCCCAAGGACGTTTTAAAAAACGGGCTGTAAAGTCAGTACAGATGCCAGGAAAAAAGCGTAATTAAAAACGCGATTTTATCTGCGTTTTGCATTGAATTCAATGCACGTTAAGCCGCGCTGGCTTTTAGCCGTGTTTCTCTGTTTCTATTCAAAATCAATGGTTCCCAATGGGAGCCCATTGATTTGAATAGAGGTCGCACCAGAAGTCGGATCAAAAGGATCCGACTTGCGGTGCAACTTGTGTGCTGAGAATCTTGAGAAGGGAACCCCACGAAAATTTTAAAAATTTGCGTGAGGTTCCCCCCAAGACGATACCAGACCCTTCGGCCTGGTATGGATCTTAAGGTGAACCTCCACACCAAAAAAAAATAAAAAATGTCGTGGGTGTCCCCCAAGATCCATACCAGACCCTTATCTGAGCACGCAGACTGGCAGGTCAGGAAAGGGGGCGATCAAGCGCCCCCCCCTGGACCATACCAAGCCACATGCACTCAACATGGGGGGTTGGTGCTTTGGGGCAGGGGGGCCTTGCGCTCCCCACCCCAAAGCACCTTGTCCCCATGTTGATGAGGACAAGGGCCTCTTCCCGACAACCCTGGCCATTGGTTGTCGGGGTCTGCGGGCGGGGGGCTTATCGGAATCTGGGAACCCCCTTTAACCACTTAACGACCGCCCACTGTATATATACGTCGGCAGAATGGCACGGACAGGCACAATCACGTACCTGTACGTGCCTGCCTTCGTATGGGTGGGGGGTCCATTCGATTCTGGCCACCCCCTCGCGATCGCTCCCGGCGATTGAAAAGCTGAAGTGATGTCATCTCTCATGCGGCGCTCACATATACCGAGCGCCGCATGAGAGAAGACATCAGGTTAGTGTACTAAACAGCACACTGACACCAGGACACATAGGCACACGATCGCCCCCCCAGGCCCCCCCAGACACCCCCAGATCACCCCCCAGTCACAGTGTCACTGATTGCAGTGACCATTTATTTACTGATCACTGCAATCAGTGACATTTGTGACTGTAAAAGTGTCAGGTTTAGGTCCAGTGTAGCCCCCTAACCCAGTGTTGCCAACCGTACGTCTATTTACGTACAGCCCGCGATTTAACCCCTTTTTCGGGCTGTACGTTACAGTCGGTTTATGGGCACCGGCGCCCATAAAAAAGATGGCCGCGAGCCGGCCATACAACTGCGCATGCGCCGTCCCGAAGCTGGCCGAGCTCAGGGAACCTTGTTCTCACTCGGCCGGGCGGCGCACACGCAGTAACGTGATGGCGCCGCTGGCGCCATTTTTGAAAAGGCCACAGCGGCTGGCGGCAGTGGCGGGACACCTGCAGTGAGTGCATGCCATGCACTCATCATAGGTGGAGGACTCGGAGCACTGACAGGGCCCAGCCAGGGGTGAGGAGGACGGAATCAAGGTCAGTCAGTGAAACTGGGGGGATACAAGGGGACAGCGTCATCAGTGTGCTGTGTCCTCCTCTGGTTCCTGTGTCCCTTTCACCTCTCCACAGGTCAGGGCAGCACAGTGCTGCCCTGACCTGTGGAGTGGTGAAAAGGGCACAGGAGGAGGACACAGCACACTGATGGTGGTGGACAGAGGAGGAGGCTACTGTGAGGGGGTGAGGAGGGCACCATCATGTCCACAGCCTGTCTCCACCGGCACCTCCTGTAGTATGTCCGCAGCCTCTGTCCCCCTCCTGTAGTGTGTCCGCAGCCTCTGTCCCCCTCCTGTAGTGTGTCCGCAGCCTCTGTCCCCCTCCTGTAGTGTGTCCGCAGCCTCTGTCCCCCTCCTGTAGTCTGTCCGCAGCCTCTGTCCCCCTCCTGTAGTCTGTCCGCAGCCTCTGTCCCCCTCCTGTAGTCTGTCGGCAGCCTCTGTCCCCCTCCTGTAGTCTGTCCGCAGCCTCTGTCCCCCTCCTGTAGTCTGTCCGCAGCCTCTGTCCCCCTCCTGTAGTTTGTCCGCAGCCTCTGTCCCCCTCCTGTAGTGTGTCCACAGCCTCTGTCCCCCTCCTGTAGTGTGTCCGCAGCCTCTGTCCCCCTCCTGTAGTGTGTCCGCAGCCTCTGTCCACTTCCTGTATCGTGTCCGCAGCCTCTGACCATCTCTTGTCATGTCTACAGTCTCTGAGGGGATCCTAGAAAGGAGTCAAGAGTGGGAGTGCCGCTGGGATGGGGGTTACGGCCCAGGAAGAAACAGACATGTGGACTGGGAAGAGAAGATCAGAGCCACCAAGCCGTCTGACTGAGCCCCACACTGTGCACCTGAGAGGAGGTCAGTGACAGTGCCGCCAGGCCATTCTGAGGGGGGGGGGGGGTCACTGATGTAAGGAAGTGAATGAATACAATAATGTAAGGGGGCACTGATATAAAGGTTTCCCCCTTATATTAGTACACCCCCCCCCCCTTACCTTAGTGTATTCACTCTGTGGAAGGTGGTCTCTATTCACCAGAGCCCCCTCCACATCAAAGTTCCCCCTTACATCATGATCTGCAGCGTTCCCCTTTACATAAGAGTTCCCTTGCACTGTAAGGGGGCAACCTGCAGACTCTGATGTAAAAGGGAACTCTGTGCTGGCTGGGTTATAGTAACCGGACCTTCATGTAAATTGAGAAATATGTTTTTTTACTTTTGTTTAACTTAAACACATTGATATTAGCATTAGCTGTGTGTTTATAGTTAAAATATTGATATTTGCACTGTTTAGCACAAAAAAACAGTCATTTTAGGTACTTTTTTGCAGCGTCAGTAAAAAAATGCGGCTCTGCCAGTAATCTTCATTATTTTTGCCAGTAAGAAATTGGTGCCGTACAGAAATTTTGGCATCCTTGCCAGTAAATTTCACTTCAGGGGTTTGGCAACACTGCCCTAACCCCCCCCTAATAAAAGTTTAACCCCTTGATCGCCCCCCAGGTAACCCTTTCACCGCTGTCACTAAGCGATCGTTTTTCTGATCGCTGTCTTAGTGTCGGTGATGCCGATAGGTAGCCAGTTATTTTTTTTACGTTCGCCGCAGGTTTTTATAGCGTCAGGTACCCCATATATTATCTAATAAAGGTTTTAACCCCCTAATTGCCCCTAGTTAACCCTTTCACCAGTGATCACCGTCTAAGTGTTACTGGTGACACTGGTTAGCCAGTTAGTTATTTTGTTATTTAGGTTCCCCGTCAGGTTTTTATATAGCGTCAGGTACCCCCATATATTACCTAATAAAGGTTTAACCCCCTGATTGCCCCTAGTTAACCCTTTCACCAGTGATCACCATACAAGTGTTACGGGTGACGCTGGTTAGTTAGTTTGCTTTTTATAGCATCAGGGCACCCGCCGTATATAACCCAATGAAGGTTTAACCCCCTGATCGCCCAGCGGGTGATATCAATTAGGTTTTAGCGTCAGAGAGGGTCTGCGTCGCCCCAGGCAGCGTCAGGTTAGTGCCAGGAACGCTAACACCCACGCGTGAAGCATACACCCCCCTTAGTGGTATAGTATCTGAACAGATCAATATCTGATCTGATCAGATCTATACTAGCATCCCCAGCAGTTTAGGGTTCCCAAGAACGCAGTGTTAGCGGGATCAGCCCAGATACCTGCTAGCACCTGCGTTTTGCCCCTCCGTCCAGCCCAGGCCACCCAAGTGCAGTATCGATCGATCACTGTCACTTACAAAACACAACATACATAACTGCAGCGTTCGCAGAGACAGGCCTGATCCCTGCGACTCCAGTGCTGTAGGAGGGGATTTCACCACCACAGTTAAAATAAAAAAAGAGCATATATGCCGAAGCAGGGGGGCAGCAGGGGCAGAGGAGCGATTTTGCTCCTAATGCCGCGTACATACGGTCAAAATTCCGACGGAGGCTTGCCCGTGGAAAAGTCTGACCGTGTGTACGCGGCATAACTTTTGCGGGAGGATGCCCCCATGCTTCGGCATATATAAATGGTGCATGTATGCCCATCAGTAAAAGTGGCTGAATGAAGGGAAGTATTCTAATGGTGGGCATACCCACCGATCAATCTCTTTTTTTCGTTCAGCCAACAGGCTGCATGAAAAAAAAAAAGATTAGAATACATGTCCAACAAGGACCAGCAACGTACTGGTATGTTGCTGGACTTTGGTTATACCAGATTGATGCCTGCGGGTTTAGGTATCATCTTGGTATCATTCTTTTCAGCCAGCGGCCGACTTTCATGTAAAAGCAATCCTAGCGGCTAATTAGCCTCTGGACTGCTTTTACAAGCAGTGGGAGGGAATGTCCCCCCCCCCCGGATATAAAAAGCGCCATTGGGAAAGCATTTTATCACACCGATCTTGGTGTGGTCAGATGCTTTGAGGGCAGAGGAAAGATCTAGGGTCCAATAGACCCCAGTTTTTTTTTTAAAAAGAGTACCTGTCACTACCTATTGCTATCATAGGGGATATTTACATTCCCTGAGATAACAATAAAAATGATAAAAATATGGAAAGAACAGTTTACAAATAAAATAAAAAAGCAAATTTAATAAAAATAAAATAAAAATTAAGCCCCCCTGTCCCGCCCTGCTCTTGCGCAATGGCGAACGCAAGCGTCGGTCTGGCGTCATATGTAAACAGCAATTGCATCATGCATGTGAGGTATCACTGCGAAGGTCAGATCGAGGGCAGTCATTTTATCAGTAGACCTCCTCTGTAAATCTAATGTGGTACCCTGTAAAGGCTTTTAAAAATGTATGTAGTTTGTCGCCACTGCGCGTTTGTGCGAAATTTTAAAGCATGTCGTGTTTGGTATCTATGTACTCGGCCTAAGATCATCTTTTTTATTTCATCAAACATTTGGGCAATATAGTGTGTTTTAGTGCATTAAAATAAAAAAAAAAAAGTGTATTTTTTCCCCAAAAAATGCGTTTGAAAAATCGCTGCGCAAATATTGTTTGGAAAAAAAAAATGCAACACCCACCATTTTAATCTGTAGGGCCTTTGCTTAAAAAAATATATAATGTTTGGGGGTTCAACATAATTTTCTTGCAAAAAAAAAAAAAAAGTTTTCATGTAAACAAAAAGTGTCAGAAAGGGCTTTGTCTTCAAGTGATTAGAAGAGTGGATGTAAGCTTCCTAATGTTGTGTATAAAATGCCAGGACAGTTCAAAAACCCCCCAAATGACCCCATTTTGGAAAGCAGACACCCCAGGCTATATACTGAGAGGCATGTCGAGTCCATGGAATATTTTATATGTTGACACAAGTTGCGGAAAAAAGACAATTTTTTTTTTTTTTTTTGCACAAAGTTGTCACTAAATTATATATTGCTCAAACATGCCATGGGCATATGTGGAATTACACCCCAAAATACATTCTGTTGCTTCTCCTGAGTATGGGGATACCACATGTGAGACTTTTTGGGAGCCTAGCCGCGTACGGGACCCCAAAAACCAAGCACCGCCTTCAGGCTTTCTAAGGGTATAAATTTCACTCCTCACTGCCTATCACAATTTCGGAGGCCATGGAATGCCCAGATGGCACAACCCCCCCCCCCCCAAATGACCCCATTTTGGAAAGTAGACACCCCAAGCTATTTGCTGAGAGGTATGGTGAGTATTTTGCAGATCTCCCTTTTTGTCACAATATATATATATATATATATATATATATATATTTTATTTCTTCATTTTCAAAAACAAATGAGAGCTGTAAAATACTCACCATGCCTCTCAGCAAATAGCTTGGGGTGTCTACTTTCCAAAATGGGGTCATTTGGGGGGGTTTTGTGCTATTTTGGCATTTTATGGCCTTCGAAACTGTGATAGGTAGTGAGGAGTGAAATCAAAAATTTGTGCCCTTAGAAATCCTTAAGGCGGTGCTTGGTTTTCGGGGTCCCGTACACGGCTAGGCTCCCAAAAAGTCCCACACATGTGGTACCCCCGTACTCAGGAGAAGCAGCAAAATGTATTTTGGGGTGCAATTCCACATATAACCATGGCATGTGTGAGCAACATATCATTTAGTGACAACTTTTTGTAATTTTTAATTTTTTTTGTCATTATTCAATCACTTGGGACAAAAAAAAAATATTCAATGGGCTCAACATGCCTCTCAGCAATTTCCTTGGGGTGTCTATTTTCCAAAATGGGGTCATTTGGGGGGGTTTTGTACTGCACTGACATTTTAGCACCTCAAGAAATGAGATAGGCAGTCATAAATTAAAAGCTGTGTAAATTCCAGAAAATGTACCCTAGTTTGTAGACGCTATAACTTTTGCGCAAACCAATAAATATATGCTTATTCACATTTTTTTTACTAAAGACATGTGGCTGAATACATTTTGGCCTAAATGTATGACTAAAATTTAGTTTATTCGATTTTTCTTATAACAAAAAGTAGAAAATATAATTTTTTTTCAAAATTTTCAGTCTTTCCGTTTATATCGCAAAAAAAAAAAAAAAATCGCAGAGGTAATCAAATACCATTAAAAGAAAGCTCTATTTGTGGGAAGAAAAGGACGCAAATTTTGTTTGGGTACAACATTGCATGTCCGCACAATTTCCAGTTAAAGCAGCGCAGTGCCAAATTGTGAAATCACCTCTGGTCATTAAGCTGCGTAATGGTCCGGGGCTTAAGTGGTTAATAAGGGGGCCCCAGATCCCGGCTCCCCACCCTATGTAAATGAGTATGGGGTACATCATACCCCTACCCATTCACCTGGGGGAAAAAAAGTGTCAATAAAAATAACACACTACAAAGGTTTTTAAAGTAATTTATTAGGCAGCTCCGGGGGTCTCTTCCGACTTCTCTGGCTCCGCTCTCTCTGGCTTCTTCTCTGCGCTCTCTGGCCTCTTCTCCCGGTGTCCGGTGTCTTCTGCCGGGCTCCTCCGCTATCTTCTGCTCTTTTGCCCGCTCTCTTGCTAGTGGTTGCCCAGTCTTCTCCATCGTCTTCTTCCCTCCGCTCTTCTTCCGATGTTGACACAAGGCTCTCTCCCGCTGTAATGCCGTGGCAGAAGACATCGGACAGCTGGAAAAGAGGCCGGAGAGCACGGAGAAGAAGCCAGAGGGAGCGGAGAAGTCGGAAGAGACCCCCAGAGCTGCCTAATAAATTACTTTAAAAACCTTTGTAGTGTGTTTTTTTTATTGACACTTTTTTTCCCCAGATGAATGGGTAGGGGTACGACGTACCCCATACTCATTCACATAGGGTGGGGGGCTGGGATCTGGGGGCCCCCTTATTAAAGGGGGCTCTCAGATTCTGATAAGCCCCCTGCCCGCAGACCCTGACAACCAACGGCCAGGGTTGTCGGTAGGAGAGGCCTTGTCCTCATCAACATGGGGACAAGGTGCTTTGGGGTGGGGGGCGCAGGGCCCCCTTGCCCCAAAGCACCAACCCCCCCATGTTGAGGGCATGTGGCTTGGTATGGTCTGGGAGGGGCGCTCACTCACCCTCCCCCTTTCCTGACCTGCCGGGCTGCGTGCTCGGATATGTTCTGGTATGGATCTTGGGGGACCCCCACTCCATTTTTTTTAGGTGTGGGGGTTCCCCTTAAGATCCATACCAGACCGAAGGGTCTGGTATCATCTTGGGGGGAACCTCACACAATTTTTTTTAATTTTCGCAGAGTTCCCCTCTCAATATTCTCAGCACGCAAGTCGCACCGCAAGTCGGATCCTCTTGATCCGACTTCTGGTGCGACCTCTATTCAAATCAATGGTCTCCCCTAGGGAACCATTGATTTTGAATAGAGACAGAAATGCCGGATGAGGCTCAACACAGCGTTAAAGAGGAAGTAAACCCCAATGGGTTTTACTTCCTCTATGTGTCTCTGCAAAAGGTAAAGCATAATGGGCTACTATGCATCGCATAGTAGCCCATTATGTGACAGTTGCCTACAGGAGAAGCCTGCGATGTCACCGTCTTCCTCAGTGGCAGCGAGCATCCATTCTTCACCACTCTTCTTACGGGGGCCGCGAACTCCGGCTCTGTGACTGGCCGGAGTCGCATGCGCACGGGAGCCGCCTTTAACGGCATGACCCCGGCTTGAAACGGCACAGCGTGCCCTTTCAAGACGGCGCATGCACCGTTGAAGGCGTCGCTCTGGGAAATTGCAAATATCTCAGAGACCGTGTAGGTCTCGGATATATTGCAAGCACCTACAGGTAAGCCCTAATCTAGGCTTACCTGTAGGTGTAACTTGTCCGAGGGTTTACAACCACTTTAAGCCTCATTAAATCGCGTTTAACACCTTTTGCCGGCGTCTGACGTTTTTACAGCTCTAGCGCTGAAACCTCAGAACGCACTGGTCCTGGGTTTTTTTGCAGCTTAACCACATGCCCACCGGGCCATAGCCGAAAGACGGCTACAGCGGGTCGACTTATTCTGGGAGGGCGTCCATGGACGTCCTCCCAGAATCTTGCTCCTGCGCACCCCCTGGGGTGCGCTCCCAGAAATATCCGTGACAGCCGGGTCTGGAAGATCCAGCGCATCTCGGGTTAATGGTAAATGGCGGAGCGATCACTTGTAAACAAACCTGTGTGAGAGGAGAGGGGAGAGATCATTTGCAGCAGCGCTGTGGGCTGGATCTGTAGTGCCCACAGCGCTGTCAGTGCCTATTCCAGCCATGCCCTATACTCTGCAATACTCTGCCAATACTCATCCATCCATCCATACTCTGGAATACTCATCCATCCATACTCTGCAATACTCATCCATCCATCCATACTCTGCAATACTCATTCATCCATCCATACTCATCCATCCATACCCAGCCATACTCATCCATCCATACCCAGCTATACTCAGCCATATCCAGCCATCCCACCCAAACTCAGCCATACCCACCCAGCCATCCCATCCATGCCACATCAGTTCGCATCCATGCCACTACAGTGCCTCAAAGTGTAATTAGATAGTCATATTAGACTTGAAATTTATGCCCCTAGAATGCCTGCTGGTGCTCCCTGCTTGGCAGGTTGGGCCTCTGTATGTGGCCACGCTGTGTAAAAGTCTCACACAAGGTATCGCCATACTCAGGAGGAGTAGCAGAATGTATTTTGGGGTGTAATTTGTTGTATGCATATGCTGTGTGTGTGAGAAATAACCTGATAATAACAATTTTGTGAAAAAAATAAAAAAAAATCTTGATTTGCAAAGAATTGTGGGAAAAAATTAGAACTTCAAAAACCTCACTGTGCCTCTTTCTAAATAACTTTGAATATCTACTTTCCAAAAATGTGTAATTTGGGGGGGGGGGGGGTATTTGTACTTTCCTGGCATGTTAGGGTCTCAAGAAATGAGATGGGCCGTCAGTACTTCAGGTGTGATACATTTTCAGATGTTGGCACCATACTGTAGCTTGCAGACTATTACTTTCTCACCGACCAAATAATATACACCAATTTTGATTATTTTTACCAAAGATATGTAGCAGTATACATTTTGGGCAAAATTTATGAAGAAAAATTACGAATTTGCTAAATTTTAATAGAAACAAAGACAATTTATTTATTTTTTCAGAATTTTCAGTATTTTTTGATTTATAGCGCAAAAAACAAAAAACCCAGCGGTGATTAAATACCACCAAAACAAAGCTCTATTTGTGTGAAAAAAAGGACAAACATTTTATATGGGCACAGTGTTGCATGACTGAGTAATTGTCATTCAAAGTGTGAGAGTAGGGATGAGCTCGGTGTTCGAATCGAACATACGTTCGACTCGAACATCGGCTGTTCGACCGTTTGGCGAACATCGAACGATTTGGGCCGTTCGCGCCAAATTCGAGTGACGCAAACGGCCCACAATACACTGCGCCATCGCAGTGCAATCCCGGCGCTGTGATTGGCCAAGCATGCACTGTGACCCCGCATGCTTGGCCAATCACAGCGCCGGCAGCTAGGAGAGCCATAATTGGCCACAGGCAGGTTGCCTGTGGCCAATTATAGCTCAGGGGGTTTAGCACACGCCCCACACTATAAAAGGCCGCCAGCGCGGCGGCCTTGTGTAGTGTGTTCCGGCGCAGGGAAAGGGAAGGATAGGCAGGGACAGTGTTGATATTCTTTGTGCTATTCTTGTGTGCAGCTAGAGAGAAGGATAGGCAGGGAGAGTGTCAGTGTCATATTCTTTGATAAACCTTGTGTGCAGGGAGAGAGAAGGATAGGCAGGGAGAGTGTCAGTGTCATATTCTTTGATAAACCTTGTGTGCAGGGAGAGAGAAGGATAGGCAGGGGACAGTGTCAGTGTCATATTCTTTACTAAACCTTGTGTGCAGGGAGAGAGAAGGATAGGCAGGGAGAGTGTCAGTGTCATATTCTTTGATAAACCTTGTGTGCAGGGAGAGAGAAGGATAGGCAGGGGACAGTGTCAGTGTCATTGTTGCTAAGCCTCCTGCACAGTATACACCTGAAGCTAGCCCGTATTGCTGTGTTTTCCTGGTGTGTTACACCAACAGGCATTTGCAGCACTTACAGCAGGCGTAATGTGATTCCTGCAAAATATACTGAAGCTAGGCCTTATTGCTGGTTTTCCCATCTCCCTGCAGGCCATTAGAATGTCTGGAAGGCAAACAAGGAGAGGCAGACAGTCAGGAGCCAATAAAAGAGGGCAAGCAGGGTCTGTGTCTAGAGACAACAGTGCTGGTCGTGGGCGCGGTGCATCGCCATCAGCACGTGGCCATGGGACACGCTTGTCCTTCTTTTCGGCAGCTGGACGTGTTGAGCCGCATCATGCCGAAGACTTGGTAGAGTGGATGACCAAGCCCTCCTCATCCTCTCTCACCCAGGCTCAGGGTACTGGCAAAGCAGCTGCCAAAGCGTCCTCTTCCCTGGTATCAATGTCATCATCAGTCACTCCTTCCCTAGACCAACCATGTCCTCCTGAGGAGTCCCCCGAACTGTTTGAGCACAGTGTTGGGTACATGCTCCAGGAGGATGCCCAGCGTTTCGAAGGGTCTGATGATGATACCCAGCTAGAGGAAGGCAGTAGCGTGAGAGCAGAGAGAGGGAATGCTCAAGAAGGACACCAATCTGGCAGTCATGTTCCAGCAGCTGCAGCATACTGCCAGATTGGCTCCAGTGATGAGGAGGGAGGGGATGATGAGGTCACTGACTCCATGTGGGTGCCCAATAGGAGAGAGGAGGAGGAGGAGGAGGAGGAGGAGGAGGAGGATGAGGAGGAGGCACATCTCCAAGGAGGCAGGATGCCCTCGGGGGGCCAGCGTAAGGGCAGCACACCGACGGAATCACACTGCAGAGCTCCGTCTGTGCAGGGCGCTGCCTCTGCCCGTTATTCAAAAAGTTCTTTGGTGTGGGCCTTTGAGTCGAGTGCATCAGATCGCACAGCTGCTGTTTGCAACATATGTCTCAAGCGTATATCGCGTGGCCAAAACATCACCCGCTTGGGCACCACATGCTTGACCAGACATATGTTGACCTGCCATGCAGCTCGTTGGCAAGCCTACCTTAAAGACCCACACCAAAGAACAAAGCGGACCTCTCCTTGCACCGCATCAGCTGGGATCTCCAACCCCACTATACCTTCAGTCCTCTCTGAAACCTGCACTGAGAGGAATGAAGGTGTAGAATTAGGTGTGTCACAGCCAAGTACTTGCGGGCACTTTGCTAGCAGTACACCGACGTCCGATTCTAGCAGGCAAATTTCCCTGCCCCAGCTGCTGGACCGTCGAAAAAAGTTCACTCCCAGCCATCCACATGCCCAGCGGTTAAATGCTAGCTTCGCTAAATTGCTAGCGCTTCAACTGCTGCCTTTTCAGTTGGTAGACTCTGCCCCCTTCCGCGAGTTTGTGCAATGTGCGGTTCCTCAGTGGCAGGTTCCCAAACGCCACTTTTTCTCACGGAAGGCGATTCCGGCTCTCTACCGGCATGTGGAAGGCAATGTCTTGGCCTCGCTGGACAGGGCGGTCAGCGGTAAGGTGCATATTACCGCTGACTCATGGTCCAGCAGGCATGGACAGGGACGTTACCTTTCTTTCATGGCCCATTGGGTCACTCTTTTGGCAGCTGGGAAGGATGCAGGACAAGGTGCAGTAGTGTTGGAGGTTGTTCCGCCTCCACGCCTCCAAAATGCTACTACTGGTTGTGACACACCTCTCTCCTCCACCCCCTCCTCTTCTTCTTCCTCCATGGCCTCTTCCTGTGCTTTGTCCTCCGAACCAGCGGTGCTCCATAGGCGTTCAAGGGGCTACGCAAGTACGCAGGCAAAAAGATGCCATGCCGTGCTTGCGCTGGTGTGTTTGGGGGACAGGAGCCACACTGGGGCAGAGGTTCTGTCTGCTCTGCAGGGGCAGGCCGAGAGGTGGTTGACGCCACGCCAGCTTAAGCCAGGAATGGTCGTTTGCGACAATGGCACCAACCTCCTCTCCGCCCTCCGACAGGGACAACTGACCCATGTGCCCTGTGTGGCTCACGTCCTTAACCTGGTGGTGCAGCGGTTCTTGGGCAGGTACCCGGGCTTACAGGATGTCCTGAGGCAGGCCAGGAAAGTCTGTGTGCATTTCCGCAGATCTTATAATGCCAGTGCTCGCCTGGCTGAGCTGCAAAAGGAGTTGAACCTGCCCAAGAACCGCCTTATATGTGACATGCCCACCAGGTGGAACTCAACGTTGGCCATGCTGCAGCGGCTGCACACGCAGCAGAGGGCCATCAATGAGTACCTGTGCGACTGCGGCACCACGACAGGGTCAGGGGAGCTCGGGTTTTTTTCACCACGCCAGTGGGGCATGATCAGGGATGCATGCACTGTCCTGGCCCCATTTGAGGAGGCCACGAGGATGGTGAGCAGTGACAGTGCAAGCATCAGTGACACTGTACCTCTTGTCCACCTGTTGGAACATACGCTGCGTGGAATAATGGACAGGGCACTTGAGGCAGAACAGAGGCAGGAAGAGGAGGACTTCCTTGCCTCTCAAGGCCCCCTTTACCCAGACAGTGTTCCTTCTGTCTCATCCATCGCACAGGAA
The DNA here is from genome assembly GCA_029206835.1 of Rana muscosa. NCBI lineage: Eukaryota > Metazoa > Chordata > Amphibia > Anura > Ranidae > Rana > Rana muscosa. The sequence continues at coordinate 57,467,284 of CM055117.1, read as the reverse complement.
GAGGAGGAAGAGGAGGAGGAGGAGGAGGAGGATTGTGTCAGCATGGAGGTGGAGCCTGGCACTCAGCATCATCAGCAGCAGTCTTTTAGGGATGATTTACAGTCCCAAGAAACCCGTGGACTTGTACGTGGCTGGGAGGAGGTGTGTCAGGTCACCTGTGGCCAGATGACAGATGCACACCGTAGGGGGACAGGAGTGCACCGCAAGGTAGTGAACCCTATGGCTGACTGCTGCGGATAGGAAACTGGGTGGTTGTGGAAAGCGGGACCAGAGGAGCACAACCGGGATCCTATGGGAAGCTAGAGCCAAGATTCCCCAGGGCGCGGAGTCTAAGACCCAGCAGGTCTTCTCCAGAGCCTCTAGTGGTGAGGATGTTATGCTGCAGGCTGGGTCCAGGTCGCGGCCCCTAGAGTCTCCTAGCTCACGCCCCGTAGGATAAGGGGACAAGAGGGGAAGCAGCAGCACGAGATATAAGAGTAACGAATAACAAGCTGAAAGTCAAGGGCCACAAGCAGACAAGGATAACGAAAGACAAGCCGAAGGTCAAGGGTCACGAGCAGACAGGGATAGTCGGGGACAAGCCAATAACGTAACAGAGAGACAGACGTAGCACACGGCATGCAGGAACCCAAACACACAATGCCTAACAAACACGTTGATCAGCAAAGCAGGCTTGCAGTGCACAGGTTAATATAGTGTTCTGTGATAGGGCCTGGGGTGGAGTCAGGCTGGGAGGAGATTATAAAGGAAGCCAGGTGAAAGGGTTCAGGCCTCTAAGATGAACACATGGGAAGGAAGGTAAGCTGACAGACAAACACTACTGCATATCCATGACAAGGTGGCTGCGGATCATGTCATCCTTAGTGACCCAGAGGACTCCGGACCGAATGCCTCAGCTAACCTACGCTGCATGGCCTCCCTGATCCTGCAAAGTCTGCGGAAGGATCCTCATATTCTTCGGATCAAGGAGAGGGACCATTACTGGCTGGCCACTCTCCTTGATCCACGGCACATGGGTAAGGTTGCGGACCTTATCTTACCGTCGCAGAGGGAGCAGAGGATGAGACAACTCCGGGAGGCCTTGCAGAAAGGTCTGTGCAACGCGTTCCCAGAGACTGGGAGGTTACAAACTCCTGGTCCTGGACAACGAGTTGCTGAGGCTTCGGTCAGTCAAAGAAGGAGCGGTGGGGAAGGTGGCCGTCTGACCGATGCGTTCAGACAATTCTTTAGTCCGCAGCCCCAAGGTATGATCGGTTCCAGCAACCATCGCCAGCGTCTGATATACATGGTGCAGGAATACCTAGGGGCAAGGTCAGACTTGGACACCTTCCCCACCGAAAATCCTCTGGCTTACTGGGTCTTGAGGATGGATCACTGGCCAGAGCTTGCACAGTATGCAATTGAGCTACTGGCCTGTCCTGCATCCAGCGTTCTTTCAGAACGCACATTCAGTGCTGCTGGAGGATTTGTCACGGATCACAGGGTGCGCCTGTCCACCGACTCGGTTGATCGACTGACCTTCATAAAGATGAACCAGTCTTGGATCACCACCAGCTACCAAACACCTGAAGCTGATATAACAGACTAATTTATTTTCAAATGTCACATCCCTTCAAGACTGATGCTGATGCTGGGAGACTGTCCTGTTATGTTGACTGACTATCCTCCTCCTCCTCAATGATCCGATTGATGATGATAGCTTGGAAGAACATTTTTGTTTCTGGGTGCCGCCACCAGTGGCTAAGGCCCAATTTTTCAGCCCCTGTTTAACAGGGGCATGTAATTACAATTTTTTATGCAATGCTTTGCAGCAGGTCTCATTCCTGCACTCCAACTAGAGTATCTGGGAGAGGTTGCAGTGTCGTGGCACCAGCACCAGTGCCTAAGGCCCAATTTTTCAGCCCCTGTTTAACAGGGGCGTGCAATTACAATTTTTGATGCAATGCTTTGCAACAGGGCTCATTGCTGTGCTCCAAGTACAGTATCTGTGAGGGGTTGCAGTGTTGTGGCACCAGTGCCTAAGGCCCAATTTTTCTGCCCCTGTTTAACAGGGGCATGTAATTACAATTCTTGATCTAATAATTCACAGCAGGGCCCATTCCTGCACCCACCAAGAGTAACTATGAGGCCTTACAGTGTTGTGTCAACACCACCACCACCACCACCACCAAAGGCCCAATTTTTCAGCCCCTGTTCAACAGGGGCATGCAATTACAATTCTTGATCTAATAATTCACAGCAGGGCCCATTCATGCGCCCACCAAGAGTAACTGTGAGGGCTCACAGTGTTGTGGCAACACCAACATGTAAGGGGCAATGTAACGGCACCCCAATATAAAGGAGTAAAACGCCGTTTACGATGTTCCCTCTCCTAGACACACATCCACTCGCTACCAATATCCACAGCCAAACGACCCTTTCCCATAGGACCCGATCCCCTTAGAAGGACGAGACGCACTCTGTCTTCTTCTGTAATAGGAATCACTTTATTATCGAGAAACATTGTAACTTTATACACAATTCAATACACCTGATTTAACATGAACAAGGGCCCAGCTCCACCCACACATCCCAAGACTCAACACCTCATCCTGACGTCTGCTAGGCTTCAAAAGATCCCACACAATACACATCTTCTCACAAAGGGTTGGCAGCCAGTCTGTCTGGCACTTTACAATACACACAAGGACAGACTTAATGAACAATAGAATGCAAAACACCTTAATTCCTCACAGCAATGATTACATAACCCCCACACACAGTATACATCCAAATCTATATACAATGTATATACAGCCTTGAATATGGCTATCACAGACCATATCGGGGGTTTCTTTTATTCACCCTGTGTCCAAAGTGACCCCACTGTCACAGGCAAATTTCAGCAGAGTATATACGGCAGGCCCCTACTTTCAAATATCCAACTTACAAACGACTCCTCCTTGCAAACGGAAGGATACAACAGGAAGTGAGAGGAAATCTACCCCTAGGAAGGCAAATTCTCTCCTGTAAGAGTTAATATGGGAAAAAAAAGTGTCTCCTCTCCACTGATGCTTTATCACCAATTCTTGTTTCAATAAAAACCCCAAATTTTCAAAAAACATTTGTCATTAGGACGGAAAGTGAGGTGAACTGTTCTGAACAGGTGCACACTGCACAGACAGCAAAACAAATGTTACAGGGGTGATAACCCTTCCCTATGTTTTCCAAAAAGCTTAAAAATAGATTTTTTTGGCTGGAGTTACACTTAAACAATGTAGCTGTTCAAAATTACAAACAGATTCTACATAAGAACAAACCTACAGTCCCTGTCTTGTATGCACCGCCTGTATACGGCTGTTCAGAGTATATAGGGCCTTTTTTATTTTGTGTGCGGGGTTCCCCTTAATATCCATACAAGACCCAAAGGGGCTGGTAATGGGCTGGGGTAGAGGGGGGGGGGGGTGATGGGGTAGCTATGCCATTTTTCTTAAAGATTTTCATCCATATTACCGGGACCAGACATTACATTAAAGCCGCAAGCAGTTTTAAATGGCTTTTTTTCTTTTAGAAATGTAATTTTGTGCAGGGACAGTTCTAAACACGGGAAACATGTGGCACTTCACAGGCATACTTTAGACACCCCCCAGGTATGATATTTAAAGGAATATTTGACTTTTTTTTGTTCACTTTATGCATCATTAAAATGACTGCCCCCGAAAAACGGCCGTTTTTAAAACTTCTTTTTGCATTGATACATGTCCCCTGGTGCAGAACCCGGGTTCCCAAACCCCTTTTAGGACAATAACATGCATAATAGTCGTTATAATTAGCACTTTAGATTTCGAACGTTCGCATCCATTGTATTTAATAGGGTTCTAACGTTCGTGCGAACTTTCGGTCAGTTCGCCGGTTCTGGTGCGAACCGAACCCGGGGGTGTTCGGCTCATCATTATGTGAGAGCATCGAAAGCTGAAAATTGCTCTGGTTAGGAAGGGGGTTTAAGTGCCCAGTGGTCAAACACGGCTATGCCATTTACAGCTCAAAAACGCCATGGTGGGCAAAAGGCCATAGGCTAACATGGAGAGTTGGTTTTAAGCTGCAAAAAAGGCTCATGAAAGTGGCTGTAAAAATGTCCGTGGGCATGAGGCCTTATACTTTAGCACTTTAATATTATTGCTCTATAATTTTTTCTCTTTGATATCCACTAGCACTTCATATATTTTTTGCACAATTTGTTTATTACATGTGTGGTATTATATATACATAAATATGTGTGGCTTACTTTTTTGGGTTGATGTGCGGACCAGTGCCACTCATCATTATATACGGTTTCTTTTCACGTAAGGCCATTCCGGCTCTGTACCATCACGTGGTACAGAGCTGGATCCTCTGCTCGAGAATGGATGTACATCGTTGGAGTTTTTTTTTCTGTCTGACATTTATCAAAATGAATCAGTCCTGGATTACCAGCAGCTATGAAGCCCCTGACGCCGTTGTTGCTGATTAAATGTTTTTGGGATGTGGAATCTCTGAAGGACTTTGTGGGTGTTGATTGTATCTGGGAGAATTTTTTTGGTGTAGGTTTCATGGGCACAATTAACACCCAAAGAAAGACCAAATTTTCTGCACCTGTTTGACAGGTGCATATCATTTTATTTTTTGACAGCAAGGACAGTTCTTGCTTTCAAGAATACCTCTATAAGGTTACGGTGTGAAGGCGCCACCGACACCCATCAATAAATCACTGCTCATTAAAAAAATAGGATTTTTGTACTCACCGTAAAATCCGTTTCTCTGACGTCCATGGACTGACACAGCCTCTCTTACACTTTACCCATGGGTTATGTCCCTGCTTGCAGGAGAAGACCTAGGCAGAATGTGAAAGCTTATACATACATTCTAAAAAGCCAGAGCTGAACAGCCCCGCCCAGGGGGGCGGTCCCTCCGGACATAACCCTCCCACTGCAGTCAGCAGACCTCAGTTCGTAACAAAGCAGTACAAACCTTAAAAAGAAGGGTGGGTGCTGTGTCAGTCCCATGGACATCAGAGAAACGGATTTTACGGTGAGTACAAAAATCCTATTTTCTCTTATCGTCCATGGACTGACACAACCTCTCTTACACTTTACCCGTGGGATGTCCCAAAGCAGTGTCAAGCGGGTGGGAGCAGTATAAATGGAGAACCAAAAACTTCACTCCAAACAAGGCAGAGCTCCTCAACGGAGGAGTTGCAACATCAAACAGCGGCCTGCAACACCTTGCGCCCGAAGGAAGCATCTGAAGATGCAGCCACATCAACCTTATAGAACTTAGAAAAGTTATGAACGGACGACCAGGTCGCCGCCTTGCACACTTGTGCAACCGACGCTTGATGTCGGAAAGCCCAGGAAGCACCAATTGCCCTGGTGGAATGCGCCGTAACCGGAAAGGGAGGCACACGCCCCTTGAGGGCATAGGCCTGAATGACAGTCTGTCTGATCCACCTAGAAATGGTGGCAGACAAAACCGCCTGGACCTGTTTTGGACCAGAGACAGACACAAACAGTGAGTCAGACTTCTGAATAGAAGCAGACAGGTACACCCGCAAAGCTCGTACCACATCCAATGTGTGAAGCGCAAACTCTCTGGGATGCGATGGGTGTGGACACAATAACGAGAGGACAATGTCCTCATTTAGGTGAAAGGCCGAGACCACCTTTGGCAAAAAAGAAGGTCGTGGACGCAACACCACCTTATCCTTATGGATGACCAAATAGGGTGACTTGCAGGACAAGGCCGCCAACTCAGATACCCGTCTAACAGAAGTAATGGCCACTAAGAAGACGACCTTCTGAGACAAGGTCAAAAAGGGGGATATCTCTGATATTTTCAAAGGGAGGTTCCTGGAGAACCGAGAGCACCAAATTCAGATCCCAAGGAGGGAGAGGAGGCTTGACAGGAGGGAGGGAGCACATGACGAACCCCCTGCACAAAGGTGCTAACCAAGGAATGACCCACTAGCGGCCGCTGAAAGAAGACAGCCAAGGCCGAAATCTGACCCTTAATGGTACTCAAAGCAAGCTTTTGGGTTACGCCACACTGCAAGAACCGCAGGATTCTGGGGACGGAGTACGTCCGTGGACGCCAATCCAGCTCTTCGCACATGGCGTTGTAAGCTTTCCAGGTACGGTGATAGATCTTTCTGAAAAAAGACTTCCGTGCCCTTAACATGGTCGAAATGACCGAATCCGAGAGACCTCGGTCTCTCAGCACCTGGCTTTCAATAGCCATGCCGTTAAAGCCAGAGACTGTAAAGCAGAATGAAATATAGGACCTTGAGACAGAAGGTCCTCCCTTATTGGCAACCGCCAAGCAACGTCCGCGACGAGACGTACCAGATCAGTGTACCAATGACGCCGAGGCCAATCCGGAGCAATGAGGATCACCGGAATCCCCTCGGTCGCCACCCTGCGCAGCAGGCGAGGGAGCAGCTGCAGCGGAGGATAAACATATATCAGGCGATAAAGACCCCATGGGGCCACCAACGCATCCGTCCAAGGATCCCTGGACCTGGCCACAAACCTCGACACCTTGCGATTGAGTCGAGAGGCCATCAGGTCCACATCCGGCGTGCCCCACCGCCGGCAAAGAAGTTGAAAGACCTTCGGGTGCAAGGACCACTCTCCCGGGTCCAGTGTCTGGTGATTAAGATAGTCTGCCTGCCAATTGTCTACGCCCGGAATGTAGACGGCCGACAGAGCCGGCACACTTTTTTTGGCCCACCTTAGGATGCGGGCGACCTCAGAAGCCGCAGCTGAGCTCCGAGTCCCCCCTTGATGGTTGAAATACGCCACAGCCGTGGCGTTGTCCGACTGGATCCTGAGGGAGCGACCCTGTAACCTCTCTGACCACGAGGAGAGGCAGTCTGATTACCGATCAATGTTCTGGAAATACGGGCAAACGGGCTTCGTCCGGAGTCCAAAGCCCTTGGGCTGACAGGACTCCCCAGACTCCACCCCAGCCCATCAGGCTGGCGTCCGTCGTGATCACCGTCCATTGGATGGGGAGGAACGACTTCCCGGACCGAAGAGCCGGGGACCTCAACCACCACGCCAGGGACGCCCTGACTGGGTGACTCACCTGGATCTGAAGATACAAGGACAACGAGGATTTGTCCCAAGTGGACAGGATCTCTTTCTGTAATGCCCGTATATGTGATTGGGCATACGGAACGGCCTCGAACGAGGCCACCATGAGTCCCAGGACTCTCATGCAAAAACGGATTGACGACCATTTTCAGGACGTCAATACCCGCACTGCAGACTGAAGTGTCAGTAACTTCCCTGGGGGTAGGAATACCTTCACCTCCAAGGAGTCCAGGATCAGACCTAGATACTCCAAGCACTGAGTCGGGACCAGGACCTACTTCTGAATGTTCAGGAGCCACCCGAAGACCCTAAGTGTCTGACTGATGATAGTTACACATTCTTCTAATTCTGAGCCATTGTCTGCTCTTAGAAGAAGATCGTCCAGATAGCCCACGATAGCAATGCCTCGCTGTCTCAGCAAAGCTAGAACCGGAGCAAGCACCTTGGTGAATACCCTTGGTGCCGAGGCTAGGCCGAAGGGAAGAGCAACAAATTGATAGTGGACTTTGCCGATCACAAAGCGCAGAAACTTCTGGTGACTTGTGCAGATCGGAACATGCAAGTAGGCGTCCTTGACGTCCAAGTACGCCAGAAAATCCCCTTGATGGAGTGCAGCGATCACCGTGCGAACGGATTCCATGCAGAATTTTTGCACCTTCACAAAGGCATTCAGGGCCTTGAGGTCCAGGATTGGCCGAACCCCGTCCTTTTTGGGGACAACAAACAGATTCGAGTAGAACCCCTGAAAACATTCCTGTGACGGAACCGGCACAATCACTCCGGACCTGATCAAATCCTGTACAGCCCCTAAGAGGGCTGCCCGACGGGCAGGAAGGAGAGGGAGATTTGAGGGAAAGAATCTGTTTGGGGGCCAGGAATGGAACTCTATCCTGTATCCTGAGGTGACCACCTCGCACACCCACCGGTCTGAGATCCGGGAGGTCCACTGATCCGTAAACCTGCAAAGTCGTCCCCCCACCCCAAAGTCAGGCGGGGGCAAGACTTCACGCGGAGGCGGGCTTGGGAGCCGCTTTGTTCGGCTTACACACCCAAGGACGCTTGTGTCCACCAGCCGCACTGTTGTCAATCTGGGAGGGCTTACCCGTGGACTCTGACAAAAAAAAAACCTTTTTTTGCTGGAAAGGAAGGACCCGTTTTACGGCGGGCCTCCTTACCCTTGATAGTCTGAGGAAGAAGAGTGCTTTTACCTCCCGTGACATCCTTGATGATGTCATCCAGAGCAGCACCGAAAAGTCTACCACCTTTAAAGGGTAGATCTGTCGGGAGCTTCTTCTTAGAGGCTAGGTCAGCAGACCAGCATTTCAACCAGATAAGACAACGCAACACCACCGCAGAAACAGAGGCCCTGAATATTAAAAGGGGCCGCGTCCAAAGTGGCATCGCACACATATATCAGGCCCTGCACCATCTGGTGGGCCAGAGCAATAGTGTCTGGAGGAAGATTATGCTCCTGCACAGTCTGGTGCAAAATTTTTGCCCATTCCGTGAGTGTCTGAGACACAAGGGTCGCCGCTACCACAGGCAATAAGGCGGACCCCAACAAGGCAAACATGGCTCTACTCACCACTTCTGACCTCCTGTCAGTGGGGTCCTTAAATGCAGGAGTCCCCTCAATCGGGAGAGTGGTGGCCTTGTTTAAACGGGTGACCGGAGGGTCGACCACTGCGGGAGAAGCCCACTTTTTAAGTAGGGCTTCTTCAAAGGGGTATCTGACAGACAAACGCCGCGGGACCATAAAAGTCTTCTGCGGCTTTTCCCAAACCTGGTCAATGAACTGGTCAAAGAAAGGTGCATATAGAAAAACCTTTAGAAGGCTTGGCCTTAAAGGAACCAAAGGAGACTGCCTTCGCCTGAAGTTGCCGCAGCATTCAGCTTGAGAGTGTCCCTCACAGCATCAATCAGTTCACTAACAAGCGCCCTGTCATTTACTGACTCAGAACTGGAGTCTTCCTCACAAGGAATGTCCTGTTCAAAACCATCAAAATATTCAGAGCTAGGGTCCTGAGCCGCAGCAGCTAGGCCCATATCTGAATCAGCGCACTCCCCTTGTGGAGATAAAGTGGGGAGAGGGCGCTTTTTTGCTCCCTTGCGCTCGCACACCGCTTCCATCCTGGTCAGAAATGATTCCAGGACTGCCGACAACTAGTCCATAGGGACCGCAGGTGCTGGAGCACTGCCTGTTGCCTCTGTTTGTAAGGGGAAGCTGGTGACACTGACTCCATATTGTCCCTCTCTGAGACTCCTCAGAAAAAAAGTCCACCCACAGGCTGTGCTGACTGAGTAGGGGGATGCTCAGGGGACTCACCAACCCGGACCAGGACCGCTCGGTTCCGCTGCCTTGTCCCTCTCTGCGCCGCGCTGTATCAGCGTGAGTGAGCGCAGAGGAGAGTGTGAGGAAATTTGCGCCGTTCCCAGCAGCGATAGAGGCCAAACAAGTGTTTAAAAAGCGCGCGGCTTAAAGAAAATGGCCCCGCAATGTGCTCAGGCGATCCACGGCAAGATGGCCACCATGTAAAGTAAATGCACCAACACAAACATGGCGCCGAACGGCGCCCAGGCCCTCTAAACACTCAAAAAACAGCCACAGCGATATGGAGACCACCATGAGCCCCCCCCCAGGACAGTATGACCCCCAGGCACCCCACACAGCACAGCGCCAGCAATGGTGACAGAGAGTGACAATAAAACAGGGAAAATCCCCCACACAGAGAAACACACAGCATGTACTCACCTGCAGGCAGGATAGACTACTTACCCATCCCCTGAGGGACCCACTGGTGTGTTTCTGACAGGACTATCACAGTGCGGTACTGAGTAGCTGTCGGCCCGGTCCACCGCGAAAGATACAGCAGGACTGTTCAATCTTGAGAGGACCCCGGAGCATGAAAGCCCACCGGCCACCCCTGGAGTCATGGGGCTTGACGTGAACTGAGTCTCATGCACACAAGGCGAGGATCAGCACGCTCGATGGTCAGACAAGGAAGACTACGAGGATATCTTGTACCCAACCTGTTGCCCAGCCGACAGTTGATAGAAGACATCAAAAAATAAAATAAAAAATTCCAAAAAGGAATAAAAATAGGTCAGGAGACTGGCTCCTGAGAGAGCCACGTCTTCTCCTTCTGCTAGACAGAAAAAAACTGAGGTCTGCTGACTGCAGTGGGAGGGTTATGTCCTGAGGGACCACCCCCTGGGCGGGGATGTTCAGCTCTGGCTTTTTAGAATGTATGTATAACATCTCACATTCTGCCTAGGTCTTCTCCTGCAAGCAGGGACATAACCCACGGGTAAAGTGTAAGAGAGGCTGTGTCAGTCCATGGATGATAAGAGAAACAACGTTTTTTACAAACTTTTTTTCATTGATACATGTCCCCCAGGGCAGTACCCGGACCCCCATAACCATTGTATGCCCAATTTCTTGCATATAAGCCTTTAAAATGGGCACTTTTGATTTTTCACATTCGGGTCCAATAGACTTTAATGGGGTTCTTTATTTGGTTCTGAACTTTCGAGATGTTCGAAAATTCTGGTGCGAACCGAACAGGGGGTTGTTCGGCTCATCCCTATTAGGGGGATTCACCCTCTCTACAGGCAGTTCCCAAGTTACAAACATCCAGCTCACATACGACTCATACTTACAAACGGAGGGAGACAACGGGAAGTGAGAGGGAGAGGGAAAAATCACTCCTGTAAGGCTGCATTCACACCTGAGCGTAGCGTCTTTGAGCGTTTTTCCGGTGTTTTCTTGTGTGTTTTTATTTGCGATTTTGGTGCGGTTTTATGCGCGTCTTGTGCATTTTTATACAGCGTTTTTGAGCTTTGCCATTTTTTTATTAGCCAATAGAGAAAACTATTATCTATTGCATCATTTTTTGCTAGGTATTTGAGTTTTTTTAGCTTTTCCATAAGCTTTTCGTTTAGTTTTAACATTTTTATTGAGAGAAAATGGCCTTTGTAAAAAAGAAAGAAAAGGGAATAACAATGCTTATTAGCCGAGGCCTGAATATACATATTACAAAAAAGTAAAGATTCCGCTAAGGCGGACTTTAAAAGGCATTAATATCTGTACACAAAGTATTGAAGAGTATTTAGATTGTAACAAAAAGTATTTATTTAAACAATAAAGATTAAAAACATAATCATATTTATCAAAAAATTGGAATGTATGCAGATCTGTGTAGAGGGACACCAAGAATAAAGCACACAATAGAATGTCAGTTAACCACTTCAGCACCGGAGGATTTGGCTGCCCAATGACTGGGCCATTTTTTGCGATTCGGCAATGCGTCGTTTTAACTGACAATTGTGCGGTCGTGCGACGTGGCTACCAAACAAAGTTGACGTCCTTTTTTTTCCCCACAAATAGAGCTTTCTTTGGTGGTATTTGATCACCTCTACAGTTTTAATTTTTTGCGCTATAAAACAAAAAAAAGAGCAACAATTTTGAAAAAAGCCAATATTTTTAACTTTTTGTTATAATAATTATCCCCCAAAAAAATATATAAAAAACAAATTTCTTTCTCAGTTTAGGCCGATATGTATTTTTCTACATATTTTTGGTAAAAAAAAAAAAAAACATCGCAATAAGCGTATATTGATTGGTCTGCGCAAAAGTTGTAGCATCTACAAAATAGGGGATAGATTTATGGCAATTTTTTTTATATATTTTTTTTAATTGCGGCGATCTGCGATTTTTATCGTGACTGCGACACTATGGCGGACACATGGGACACTTTTGATGCTATTTTGGGACCATTGTCATTTATGCAGTGATCAGTGCTATAAAAATGCACTGATTACCGTGTAAATGACACTGTCAGGGAAGGGGTTAACTACTAGGGGGCGAGGAAGGGGTTACATGTGTCCTAGGGAGTGATTCTAACTGTGTGGGGGCTGGGCTACCAGTGACACGACAGTGATGACTGCTCCTGATGACAGGGAGCAGTAGATCAGTGTCCTGTCACAAGGCAGAACAGGGAAATGCTTTGTTTACATTGAGTCCGCGGATCCGGTGGGCACGGTCACGGAGCTTGCGGCAGGCGGTCGGCAAGTGGTTAAAAGCGACGCAGTGCCGTATCGCAAAAAGTGCTCTAGTCAGGAAGGGGGTAAATCGTTCCAGGGCTGAAGTGGGTAAACAAATGAAACATGCTGTAATATTAGCTATCAATGCCAATTTTTGTGGAATAATAAAGAAAAAAAGAGAGCAGAGAGAAAAATAAATTAATGATAAAAAAAAAACAAATAATAGTTAGTAATAGCAATGATAATAATTCAACAGAGAGGGTCCCGACAGTCACAAGAAAGATACCAGCTGAGGAGACTCCAGAAACTTCACCAACGATGCCCAGACTTCCCTGAACATGGAATCACTATTGTTTGCTGTGGATACTAGCTCATCCATCTGCATTATATGGTTCATCGCTACTACCCATTCCCGTATTGTTGGTGTTATAGGAGATTTCCAATGTCTTGGAATTAAAGCTCTTCCTGCCATCAAGAAAAATCTGAATATTCCCTTTTTAATTGATTTAATTGATCCTGGGATCAGAGAAAAGAGTGCTACCTCCAGAATATCCTGCCTCTTTTTGCCAGTAACCACCTGACTATAAATATAAAACCAAAATGGTTTTATATTTATATTATATTTAACATGTTTCCCCTTAATAGGCTACTTCTGGGAATGGAGGATCCTTCCATCTTCAATTACGCCGCTTGATGGACCCGAAAAATAGAAAAAAAAAAACGGAAAAACTCTGCCTCCATGGGAGGCCTCCCGGCGACTGCTGTCTTCTCGCTTTGACAGCTCTTCTATCGGCAAGGGCGGGGCCACCCACTGATGTAACCGGATGACCCCACCCCCTCTGACATCACATGATGTCAGAAGGGGAGGGAGTCACTCAGTTTCGTCACCGGTTGGCCCCGCCCTTGCCTATATAACAGCTGTCAAAGCCAAGAGACAGCAGTTGCCGGGAGGCCTCCCATCGAGGCAGAGCATTTTTAATTTTTTTTATTTTTTGGGTCTGTCAGGCTGCGTGATTGAAGATGGATGGACATCGCAGGACACTTTTTTTTTTCTTCTTTTTTAATAAAGGAATTGTCTGTTGTGGTGTGTGATATCAGTCCAGGCACCGCATCATCGCGACAATAAAGTCTGGATCTGCCAGGTGCCTGGACTGATACCCATCTCAGCCTGAGCCTGAGACAGCCCGCTCCTGCCCCTCCCCCCCCACAGCCCAGCAATCCAATGAGAGCGGAGGGAGATGGGCAGAGGGCTGTGACTGACAGTCTGCTGCTCTCTGCTCACGGAGCTCTGAAAACCAAGTGATCAGCGTTGTTCGATCGAATGGTTCTCAGTGTAGAGATGCCGGGGGACAGATGCAGCATCGGACCTATGCTGCATTCACCTAGATAAGTATAAATGAGGGGGGGGGGGCCTTTACTTCTCTTTTAAGCCCGGTGTGTATAAGGCTTATCCATTTTTTTACAGACCATCCCAAACCTGTTCCACAAGGTGCTACAAGTCTAGGGCATCATTGTATCTTATCTGACCTATAGAGTTTCTTTTTGAAAATAATCCTCTTGGGAACCCTGAAGGCAAGTCCAACAGTTTCTCTTTTCTTTAGGATATAGTCATTGTTTGTCTCTTGCACAGTATTCCCATCATTACTACTCCAATGTTAATTGTAGACCTTTTTATTGCATATTATATGGGAACTAACTCCTCTCAATCAACATGAGCTATGTTTAATAGACATGTGCGCTACTAAAAAATTTGTTAGTTTTAGTTTTATTTTATTTATTTTTTCGTTTATCGTTTTTCGTCATGATCTAAATTTGTTATTCAGAAGAAATTTGTAACTTCGGAAAAAAATTGAATTTGTTATGTTCCATTCGTTTAGATGCGCTATTCATTATTTCGATAATTCATAAAAAAATTGAAATTAGAAACTCGGAAAATTCGAAAGAACAAGAATCTGAAAATAAGAACGAAAATGTTAAAATCTGAGAATACCGGTAATAACTAATTATTAATAACTAACTATTAAATTATAGGTATTGGAATTCCCTTTCAAATTTGTCAGTTAGTGAACGTAACGAATACGAATTTATCTGAAGTTACGAATTATCCAAAATAAGGAATGACGCATCCAACCAAATGGAATGTAGCAAATAATAATAATAATAATAATAAATAATAATAATGAAAAGGTTTTATCATTATTATTAATCTGTTACATTCCATGCCTTTAGATGCGGCATTCATTATTTTGGATAATTAGTAACTTTGGATAAATTCATATTCGTTACGTTCACCAACAGCCACATTTGAAAAGAATTTTGAATACCTATAATTTAATAGTTAGTAATAGTTACTATTAGTTATTATTTCGGATTTTCAAATTTTTGTTATTATTTTCAAATTTTCGGATTTTCGGATTTTCGAATTTCTGTTTCCGGAAAAACTTGTTTTTCGTTAATTCGAATATTTACAAATTAACTAATTTGTCGAATTTCGGCGAAAAAAAGATTTGGAACTAAATGAATTGCACATGTCTAATTTTTAATCTGTATGCCACTAGTCTTTGTAAATAGATAAAAAAGGTTAGTTATATTTATTTGCCTTAATCTTTTTAATGTTTCTTCAGTTGCTTCATGGACATTTTTTTCCTGTCATGGGGAGGAGGGTCTTTTTCAGCTAAGCCTACCTTCCTGCTAAGGGCAGATGTATTCCAGGAAGTAAATGCTACATGAATCATCTGCCCTTACTCAAAATGCTAGAAGTGCTAGGGGGGTGTTTTTCAAAGTTATTTCTCAACAAAATAAAGCATAGAGACATGGATGGATGGGGGAGTTTTCTGTGAATATTAAAAATGAATTACCGTATATACTTGAGTATAGGCCGACCCGAATATAAGCCGAGGCACCTAATTTTACCACAAAAAACTGGGAAAACGTATTGACTCGAGTATAAGCCTAGGGTGTCCATCTGCATGCCTCACTGTGCCCATGCCTCACTGTGCCCAATCTCCCTACCTAATCTCCAGCGCTGTGTGACTAGACTGACGTTTAACATGGGAGTCTATGGAAGGGGTGCCCGGGTTTGAAAAATTGGTGCTCCCCGGCCGTAGGTCCCTTGGACAACAAACTTTCCACACTTGTAGATGAGGAGTGGGGCTACATGTGTGCCAAGTTTGGGGTCTAGGGGACCTACGGCTGGCTGGGATCAGACACACAAATGTGAAGATGGACACAGACTCGAGTATAAGCCGAGGGGGGCATTTTCAGCACAAAAAAAATGTGTTGAAAAACTCGGCTTATACTCGAGTAAATACGGTAAATAGCAATTTCAGTTTAAGTGGTTTATTATAGGTGCATGTTATTTATTTACATATATTAATTTATTTAAGTTTTTTTTAGTGATGGTTTAAACAAAGTTACCCCATTCCCTGAATCCCTGATTTACAAAAAAGAATTCTTAAGACAAAAAATTCCCCTTCTATTGTTCTCGGGCCTCCTCCAAATTACCAGATTCCTTTCTTTTTACTTCTGTGATCTGACTTCCTGTTAGGGGGCGGCCCCATGGTCCCGCTGTACGTGGGAACAGAGCCACCCTCTCTTGCTTTCTCATAGGTGTGTGCGGCCATTTGCATTAGGGTGTGCCCCCCAAAGCTCAAACACACATGTGAATGAATAGGAAGCGCTCTGTGCTGAGTGGTTTCCTGTTCATTCACAAACTGAAGCATAGCTAACACAGTTGACTATGCTTCAGTTATGATTGAACACAGTGACTGAGTGTGTTCACTTAAAAAAGGAAGGAGCTGGTAAATGACATATTTACTAGCCCCTTCCCCCACTCTACATCCTGAAACATCCCTTGCAGCAGCTAGGGGAGAGGGGAAAAGGGAAACCAGCAGCACTGCGGGGCGGGGGGCCAACACAGGGGAAGCCCAGGCAGTAGGGGTAATTAGCACTGCACGTAGAGATTAGGGTGTGCCCAGGCACACCTGGCACACCCCATGTGCACGCCTATGTGCTTGCTCCTAAGTTGGACCTGGTCCCCCCCACCATGTTTCCCGGGCTTCACTGAGTAGAAGGGGAGGATGTAATGTACATCCATTTGCTCATTATCCCTACCTAGTAAGAACCCAAAATCAATGAGGATTTCATCACCTCCTGTTTATGCGATCATTTTTTCCCAGCCTAGGTGGTGGGCAAGAAGCTAATGGAACCCGATCTGCTCTCTGTTAGTTTCAGTGGTGTTCAGGGGAGACATCAGGGGTCTAATAGACCCCTGATGTCAAATTAAAGAGAACCTGTCACAGTAAACATGCTATCACATAGAAGGCTATTAGTCCTCTATGTGATAGCAATAAAGTGAAAAAGAAATTAAAAAAATTAAAAAGGCACATCCAAGCCCTTTAAAACCTTACAAAAAACACTGCAGCCCCCCTCCACACACGCACATAAATGACACATTGAGGCACCTACATATGAAAACATCAATTGCGCTACACATGTTACACACAAACTGCAATATATAAAAGAGCCATTATTCTCTGTTAATTCTAAACTGATGACCTGTAGGACCTTTTAAAGCATTGTCTATGGAAAATGTTGGGTAACCAAATTTGTCAATGGGCACGCACAGTTTGAAGGCTTTACATGTTGAGTATCTATTTTTCTCTGTACAACCTCATATTTTATAGTGTACCAAACCAATGGGTGATATATTGCATTTGTGTGCATTAAAATTATTGTTAATAAAAAATTTATTTAAAACAAAATATATACTGATTTTCACAAATGTCAACAAAATAATAAAAAAAAATAATAAAAGAGAGGTAATGGCATTACATTAAAGTATTATAGTAATGTCACAATGTTGAGAACTAAAGCGTTTGTAAGGGAAATGTATTTTTATTTTTAAATAAAAACATGTCATACTTACCTGCTCTGCTCTGTGTAATTGTTTTGCACAGAGCAGCCCCGATCCGGCACTCTGGACCACTCCCGCTTTTTCAAGTGCCCCCGTAGCAAGCGTCTTGCTATGGGGGCACTCGTGCCTGCTCCATAAGACACAGAGGGCGTGGCTCAGCCCTGCCCCCGCCTCACTTGCTGTGTTTGAAAGCAGCGGGAGCCAATGGCTCCTGCTCAGCCAATGAGGAGCGAGAGACTGGGGAGAGCCTCGGCTCTCATTCACATCGCTGGATCAGGATCAGGCTCAGGTAATTATTAGCGCTGCGCAAACTGTTGGCACTATATAAATCCAGTATAATAATAATAATAATGGGGGGGCTGAGGTGGGAGCTGCATACTGAAGGTTTTTTACCTTCATGCATAGAATGCATGAAGGTAAAAAACCTTCGGCCTTTACAACCACTCTAACTCCAATAGTTGAGATATCAAGGTTAGTCGTATCAAGGTATTAAAGGGGTTGTAAAGGTTTGTTTTTTATTTTCTAAATAGGTTCCTTTAAGCTAGTGCATTGTTGGTTCACTTACCTTTTCCTTTGATTTACCTTCTAAATGTTTTTTTTCTTTGTCTGAATTTCTCACTTCCTGTTTCTCCTCAGTAAACTTCACACCATCATCCGAGTGGTGTGGAGTCAGCCAGAACAGCTTACTGAACAGCTTACTGAACAGCAACAGGAAGTGAGAAATTCAGACAAAGAAAACAAAGAAAAAAAATATTTAGAAGGTAAATCTAAGGAAAAGGTAAGTGAACTAACAATGCACTAGCTTAAAGGAACCTATTCAGAAAATAAAAAAACGAACCTTTACAACCCCTTTAAACCAACTTTAGTATATTTTAAAGTGGTTGTAAAGGCACAAGGGTTTTTACCTTCATGCACTCTATGTAAAATACATTCTGTGTGCAGCAGCCTCCCCCCTAATACTTACCTGAGCCCCATCTCAATCATGTGATGTTCACGAGAGCCTTGCCTCTCCGGGAACTAGCACTCCTGCTTGGCTTTTGGCATCAGCGAGAGCCATTAGTTGTCAATCACAGCCAGTGAGCCAATCAGGAGACGGAGGGGGCTGAGCCACAGCTCCATGTGTGAATGGACACAGAGCCGCGGCTCAAGAGCAGGTCTGCTTGGGTGCCCGCTGCTTGCTGGGGTGGCACCCAGCATGAGGGAGGATAACATGTTTGTTATGTAAAAAAAAACAAAAAAAAAACACATGGCTTTAATATCGCTTTAACTGAGCTGTACTTGTGACATAAAAAAAATTGGAGAACCACCATAATTTTTTTACAGCCTTCAGAAAATAAATACTATTTAGGAGTTTTATTTAATATTCAGACAAAGTGATTCTTTATCAAAAAAACAACAACAAAAAAAACACTCTAACATTAAAAGAGTTAAACTAGCGTAAAGAGCGAGATTTAAAAATGTATTGTAAGAATTCGTGGGAAAAGGCACTAAAAGTGGATAACTAATCCTCAAACATGAATCTGTCACCTGCACTGACATTTGTCATGCAGTGGTACAATGGAGTTTTAAAGAGTTTATACTAACATCTCATTTTTTGAGCACTTGGAGCTGGTGAACAAGAATAACAAAGGAATCTTGGTTTGAATGTACAAGGAAATCACACAAAAATAGGGACTTACAAATATTGCCTTCACTGTCAACACTTAAGCCTCGTAGACACAGTACGATTGTTGGCAGGGGATTGTCTGTTGACAGACTGTTGTCCTAAAATCTGACCGCAGGTACGCTCCCTTTGACAATTGTTGTCCAACTTTCGGCCAACAAATGTTGAATACCAGGCTAGTAAATTTTCGGCAGACAACGGTTTGACATCAGATTTTCATATGGTCAGTACACAAATCCATCACACAAAAGTCGAAAATACAAACACGCATGCTCGGAATCAAAAAACATCAAATGCTCGGTTGGCCAACAATCATGCCCCGTGTGTACGAGGCTTAACATAGTAAATTCTGAGAAAATTCCAAACATAGGCATTAGCTTTTACAAAGAATTATCACAAACCACCCATAAGAAAGTCAACAAACAAAGGGGAAACAGAGAAGGACCTTGAGGACTGGAGTTGAGAAGCACTACATTACACTACAAGCCAAGGAGACTGTGGAGATCCTCTGGGGTGTAGAAGCCACCTGCCCAGGAACCACATAATTTACACCAACATTTAATAAACCAGGTACACACAATCAGATTTTACGACAATAATTGTCTGATGGACATGTGTCGGATAATCTGACCGTCTGTATGTTCCATCAGACAATTGTTGGCGGAATTAACGACAACAAATGTTGGCTGTTCATGCTTACCAACTGTCTGACAATAAATCTGTTACGTCGGATTATCCGATCATGTGTACACAAGTCTGTCGGACTAAAATCCAAAGTACAATCACACATGCTCTGAACCAATGCTAAACATCAGACAACAATAGCAGAAGTTGCCCAAAGGGTGGCGGTAAAGAGCTGAAAAACCACAAAGTTTGGTGTATGTTGGCTGGAATCGTTCTGCCATGTGTATGCAGAACAAGTTCATGGACAACGCCCTTCGGACAAAAATCCACGGAAAAGTCGTGTGTACGAGGCTTAACACCCCGAGATGACAATAACAGTAAAATACACCTACGGGTCCAGCGCTATCTTTCCACTCTTTAATCAAATTTCCCTCCATACACACAGCCTTATCGCTGTCCATGGAGGGCTGCCAGATGACGTCAGTATTTATGCACAAAGACCAGCGCTACCCCATTAAATGTGCAAATATATACAGTTCAAATATGAACAACTAATATAAAAATTGGACATAATTAGCAAAACATACAGTACATGCATTTTCCTATGTACCTCATATATTATCTTCCAGGGCTCTGAAAGTCACTCTGCCCATACAAATCTCTTGAGTCTTCCGGGACTTCTATGCCTCCCTTTACAACCTGCCGCCAACGCTAAATTCCCAAAACCAAATTGAAGAGTATATAACCTCATCCCAGATCCCTTCTCTTGCGCCAGAGATCTGCAATGAATTAAATGCTCCAATTACATTAGAAGAACTGAAGCAGGCGACTGGCTCAACCAAACCAGGTAAAGCCCCAGGCCCAGACGGTTTTACTCTCCAATATTACTGGACTCTACTCCCGATCCTAGGCCCCTTCATGGTTGACCTGTTCAATGCCCTTGGTGAAGATTTGGGTTCTCCCTAGAGACACTCTGCGGGCGCATATCTCCGTCATCCCTAAGGAAGAGAAAGACCAGACAATGTGTAGCTAATAGGGATGAGCTCGGTGTTCGAGTCGAACATAGGTTCGACTCGAACATCGGCTGTTCGCGCGTTCGGCGAACAACGAAAGATTTGGGCCGTTCGCGCCAAATTCGAGTGACGCGAATGGCCCACAATACACTGCGCCATCGCAGTGTAATCCCGGCGCTGTGATTGGCCAAGCATGCACTGTGACCATGCATGCTTGGCCAATCACAGCGCTGGCAGCGAGGAGAGCAATGATTGGTCACAGGCAGGATGCCTGTGGCCAATTATAGCTGAGGGGGTTTAGTACACGCCCCACACTATAAAAGGCCGCCAGCGCGGCGGCCTCGTGTAGTGTGTTCCGGAGCAGAGAAAGTGAAGGATAGGCAGGGACAGTGTCAAATCTTGTCAAATCTATTCTTTGCTAAACCTTGTGTGTAGGGACAGAGAAGGATAGGCAGGGAGAGTGTCAGTGTCATATTCTTTGCTAAACCTTGTGTGTAGGGAGAGAGAAGGATAGGCAGGGAGAGTGTCAGTGTCATATACTTTGATAAACCTTGTGTGCAGGGAGAGAGAAGGATAGGCATGGGACAGTGTCAGTGTCATTGTTGCTAAGCCTCCTGCACATTATACACCTGAAGTTAGCCCGTATTGCTGCTTTTTCCTGGTGTGTTACACCAACAGGATTTTGTGGCACTTACAGCGGGCGGAGTGTGCCTCCATACCATATTACACCTTAACTTAGCCTGTATTGCTGCTTTTTCCTGGTGTGTTACACCAACAGGATTTTGCGGCACTTACAGCGGGCGGAGTGTGCCTCCTGACCATATTACACCTGAACTTAGCCTGTATTGCTGCTCTTCCCATTTCCCTGCAGGCCATTAGAATGTCTGGAAGGCAAACAAGGAGAGGCAGACAGTCAGGAGCCAATAAAAGAGGGCAAGCAGGCTCTGTGTCTAGAGACAACAGTGCTGGTCGTGGACGCGGTGCATCGCCATCAGCACGTGGCCATGGGACACGCTTGTCCTTCTTTTCGGCAGCTGGACGTGTTGAGCCGCATCATGCCGAAGACTTGGTAGAGTGGATGACCAAGCCCTCCTCATCCTCTCTCACCCAGGCTCAGGGTACTGGCAAAGCAGCTGCCAAAGCGTCCTCTTCCCTGGTATCAATGTCATCATCAGTCACTCCTTCCCTAGACCAACCATGTCCTCCTGAGGAGTCCCCCGAACTGTTTGAGCACAGTGTTGGGTACATGCTCCAGGAGGATGCCCAGCGTTTCAAAGGGTCTGATGATGATACCCAGCTAGAGGAAGGCAGTAGCGTGAGAGCAGAGAGAGGGGATGCTCAAGAAGGACACCAATCTGGCAGTCATGTTCCAGCAGTTGCAGCATACTGCCAGATTGGCTCCAGTGATGAGGAGGGAGGGGATGATGAGGTCACTGACTCCACGTGGGTGCCTAATAGGAGAGAGGAGGAGGAGGAGGAGGAGGATGAGGAGGAGGCACATCTCCAACGAGGCAGGATGCCCTCGGGGGGCCAGCGTAAGGGCAGCACACCGACTGAATCACACCGCAGAGCTCCGCCTGTGCAGGGCGCTGCCTCTGCCCGTTATTCAAAAAGTTCTTTGGTGTGGGCCTTTTTTGAGTCGAGTGCATCAGATTGCACAGTTGCTGTTTGCAACATATGTCTCAAGCGTATATCGCGTGGCCAAAACATCACCCGCTTGGGCAACACATGCTTGACCAGACATATGTTGACCTGCCATGCAGCTCGTTGGCAAGCCTACCTTAAAGACCCACACCAAAGAACAAAGCTGACCTCTTCTTGCACCGCATCAGCTGGGATCTCCAACCCCACTATACCTTCAGTCCTCTCTGAAACCTGCTCTGAGAGGAATGAAGGTGTAGAATTAGGTGTGTCACAGCCAAGTACTTGCGGGCACTCTGCTAGCAGTACACCGACGTCCGATTCTAGCAGGCAAATTTCCCTGCCCCAGCTGCTGGACCGTCAAAAGAAGTTCACTCCCAGCCATCCACATGCCCAGCGGTTGAATGCTAGCTTGGCTAAATTGCTAGCGCTTCAACTGCTGCCTTTTCAGTTGGTAGACTCGGCCCCCTTCCGTGAGTTTGTGCAATGTGCGGTTCCTCAGTGGCAGGTTCCCAAACGCCACTTTTTCTCACGGAAGGCGATTCCGGCTCTCTACCGGCATGTGGAAGGCAATGTCTTGGCCTCGCTGGACAGGGCGGTCAGCGGTAAGGTGCATATTACCGCTGACTCATGGTCCAGCAGGCATGGACAGGGACGTTACCTTTCTTTCATGGCCCATTGGGTCACTCTTTTGGCAGCTGGGAAGGATGCAGGACAAGGTGCAGTAGTGTTGGAGGTTGTTCCACCGCCACGCCTCCAAAATGCTACTACTGGTTGTGACACACCTCTGTCCTCCACCCCCTCCTCTTCTTCTTCCTCCGTGGCCTCTTCCTGTGCTTTGTCCTCGGAACCAGCGGTGCTCCGTAGGCGTTCAAGGGGCAACGCAAGTATGCAGGCAAAAAGATGCCATGCTGTGCTTGCGCTGGTGTGTTTGGGGGACAGGAGCCACACTGGGGCAGAGGTTCTGTCTGCTCTGCAGGGGCAGGCCGAGAGGTGGTTGACGCCACGCCAGCTTAAGCCAGGAATGGTAGTTTGCGACAATGGCACCAACCTCCTCTCCGCTCTCCGACAGGGACAACTGACCCATGTGCCCTGTGTGGCTCACGTCCTTAACCTGGTGGTGCAGCGGTTCTTGGGCAGGTACCCGGGCTTACAGGATGTCCTGAGGCAGGCCAGGAAAGTCTGTGTGCATTTCCGCAGATCTTATAATGCCAGTGCTCGCCTGGCTGAGCTGCAAAAGGAGTTGAACCTGCCCAAGAACCGCCTTATATGTGACATGCCCACCAGGTGGAACTCAACGTTGGCCATGCTGCAGCGGCTGCACACGCAGCAGAGGGCCATCAATGAGTACCTGTGCGACTACGGCACCAGGACAGGGTCAGGGGAGCTCGGGTTTTTTTCGCCACGCCAGTGGGGCATGATTAGGGATGCATGCACTGTCCTGGCACCATTTGAGGAGGCCACGAGGATGGTGAGCAGTGACAGTGCATGCATCAGTGACACTGTACCTCTTGTCCACCTGTTGGAACATACACTGCATGGAATAATGGACAGGGCACTTGAGGCAGAACAGAGGCAGGAAGAGGAGGACTTCCTTGCCTCTCAAGGCCCCCTTTACCCAGACAGTGTTCCTTCTGTCCCACCCATCGCACAGGAAGAAGAAGAAGAGGAGGAGGAGGAGGAGGAGGAGGAGGAGGAGGAGGAGGAGGAGGAGGAGGAGGAGGAAGAAGAGGAAGAAGAGGAAGAAGAGGAAGAAGAGGAGGAGGAGGAGGAGGATTGTGTCAGCATGGAGGTGGAGCCTGGCACTCAGCATCATCAGCAGTAGACATGTGCACAACCAAAAAATTAGTTTCCTATCGTTTCGTTTCGTCTCGTTCCGTATGTTCGTAAAGATTCGTAATTTCGTAAGACACGAGTTTTCCTATTCGGACTCGTTCGTATGTTCGTAACAGTTTAATTTTCGTTGATACTGAATGATTCGTAGTTCTGTCTAAGTTATTTTCGTTGATTTGAAATTCGTAATTTTGTTGATATTGAATGATTCGTATTTCTGTTTAAGTTATTTTCGTACTTTCGTAACAGTTTGATTTTCGTTGATACTGAACGATTCGTAATTCGTAATTTTGTTAGATAATAATTTTCGTTTTTCTGTACACTACTCTGCCGTTTCTGTTGATTCGTAACATTGTTTTGTTTTCCTTGATTCGTGTCTACTACCGTGCTTCGAATGGATTCGTAATTTTTTTATACTTTCGTAAATACATCTCGGCGCGGTCATTCGCAATCTCGCGTTACTAGTTATTTTTATTTTCAACACGCGGCTATAGCCGCGTGTTGAAAATGAAACTAAAATACGTCCACGTGCTTCGAATGCATTCGTACTCCCGTAAATACATCGCGGCCATTCGCAATCTCGTATTTTAGTTTCGTTTTCAACAAGCGGCTATAGCCTCCGCCCCTGTACGCCATTTTGAGAGGGTGTAAGTGGTGTGGTGAGGGAGGAGCAGAGAGCAGTGCAGAGAGTGATATTGTGGTTTTTGTAGTTGTTTTTGTGTGGTTTGGTGGTTTTATTGCAATTAGAATGTCATAGTTGCCAACAGTCACGGATTGGCCGGGACGTTCCCGGGATTCAAACCCTTTTCCCGGATTTATTTTGTCCCGGCCAATGTCCCGGCCAATCCGATTTTTCCAGTTTTCCCCGAATTTGGACGCCGCAGGCCGCCGCCGCTAGAGGTCCACGGCTGGCGGAGACAATGTCTCGGCCGGCCGCCATGTTCAAGAAGACCAAAACACGGATGTAGTACAATAGAAAATAAAGCCGCTGCGGCGCCGCCCACACCCCGCACCTCCCCGGGGGTGGGCGGCGCCGCAGCAGCTTTATCTTCTATTGTACTACATCTGTGTTTTGGCTGGCCGGCCGGCCACCCCCCCGCCCCGCCCCGCCCCGCCCCGCTGCAGGTCTGTCTGTAATGGAAAGGGGCGGGGGTCGGCAGCGCCACAGCTTAATTTTTTATTTTTTTTGCAGCCACACTGTCGGCTCCGCCTCTATTTTGTTCCCCTTCGGGGAAGGGGAAACAATAATGGCGGCCGAGACAGGAGACGCCTGTGGTTAAGGGGGGACTCCGCTGGGGATGCCTGTGGTAACTGGGGACTCCGCTGGGAACGCCTGTGGTAAGGGAGGACTCCGCTGGGGACGGCTGAGGTAAGGGGGGACTCCGCTGGTGACGCCTGATGTAAGGGGGGACTCCGCTGGTGACGCCTGATGTAAGGGGGGACTCCGCTGGGGACGCCTGATGTAAGGGGGGACTCCGCTGGGGACGCCTGATGTAAGGGGGGACTCCGCTGGGGACGCCTGATGTAAGGGGGGACTCCGCTGGGGACGCCTGATGTAAGGGGGGACTCCGCTGGGGACGCCTGATGTAAGGGGGGACTCCGCTGGGGACGCCTGATGTAAGGGGGACTCCTCTGGGTACGCCTGATGTAAGGAGGGACTCCTCTGGGGACGCCTGATGTAAGGAGGGACTCCTCTGGGGACGCCTGATGTAAGGAGGGACTCCCCTGTGGACACCTGATGGCATCTGGTGGCAGGCGACGTGGCAGGTGACACACTCGGGGCTTCCACTGATTCGGCATTTTGGTGAGTTGAATGATTTCATTTTATATTAAAATGTAATAAGAGAAATAATGCACTTCAGTCATCCTGACACCCTAACAACCATGGTGCCGGGATGATTAAAGAGCACCAGATGTTTGGATTATCTTTATCTGTTGATTGTTAAACTCTGGAATACACATATTTCTATTATGGTGTAGGATCTGGGCCTGCTGTCCTTCCATCCTTCCTTCTCTTTCCTTCCCTCCCTCTTTCTTTCTCCCTTCATCCCTCATTCATCTCAGACTTTAACCACACCCCCTTTGAGCCACGCTAATTTAAGCCACTCCCACTACCAGCGTAAACCACGCCCACGCTTCGTGCGCCACTTTTTTCTCCTAAAGTATAACACACCTTCAAATGAATGCCCCACCCCCTAATTATACCAAGGCTCCGCCTACATGCGAAAAAGTGTCACGGATTTTTTTTTTTGCAATGTTGGCAACTATGGAATGTCTGGGAGTGAGAATGGACGTGTGAGTCTTGTAAGTGAGAATGTTGGTGTTAGTGAGTGTGTTGGTATGAGAGTTGGTGTTGGTGTGACTGAGAGTGGAGGGATTGAGGACTGGAGTATTCTTATTTTACCGGTCCATGCAAAAAAAAAAAAATATACTAATCTACTTCTCCTACCATGAATACGTAGTATATGCTGCCTGGGCTGGCCTAGTAGTGGCACTGGCTAACACAACAAAAAAAATAGGTAGGGGCAGACAGACAGCAATATAATAAAACACAGTCCCAGAAAAGGGAAAAAAACTAACTTTAGAAAATCCTAGGAGTAATAGAAATAGTAAGAAATTTAGAATTTCTATATCAATCTCTTTGAATGACTCACAAATCAAACACCACCCACACCCTGTCTAGAATGTAGTCTGACAAAGAAGAAAAATACAATATGTCAGAGATATTACATAAATAAAATTATAAATTAGAATGTAGACTCTAGAATCTCAATCTAATATCCTTAAGAAACAAAGAATTTCTCTCTCCCAAGTAAAAAATGTACTCACAAAATCCAACAGAACAGTGCAACCTACCCAACCACACCCTATCTGGACTCTGGATGGAATGCACTGCAGTCTAACACAGAAAAACACACATACACACACATTATAGCACATGTCTATAAGAAACAAGCTCATTGGGGGAAGAGACGACCTCTTCAGGGGAAGGGACAAGCTTATTGGCCATTGGCCAAAGTCCAGAACTAATTCAGAACTAACGAAATAGAATTTAAGTTTTTACGAATTGTCGTTGTTTTCATTTCCGTTTTCCGAAGATTCGTAAAAAAATTTCCGTTCATTTTGATATTCGTTAATATGGATCTTTGTTCGTTATTCGTTGTTTTGTTTTTCGAACATTCGTAATATCTCGTTTTCGTTCATTTTTATTTTCGTTATTTTTTATCTTTTTTCTGTGTTTTCGTTGTTTTTATGTTTTCGTTTTTCACTTTTTCGTTTTTTGTTTGTTTCAAATTTACTAAATTCGTATTTTATTTGTTTTCCATATTCGTTCGTTTAGATTATTCGTTGTTCGTTTGTAATGTTATCGAACCGTTCGTTCATTTGTATGTTTACGAATCAACGAATATAACGAATTTTGACGGATAACGAATTCGTAACTAAACGAATTGCACATGTCTAATCAGCAGCAGTCTTTTAGGGATGATTTACAGTCCCAAGAAACCAGTGGACTTGTACGTGGCTGGGAGGAGGTGGCTGCGGATCATGTCGTCCTTAGTGACCCAGAGGACTCCGGACCGAATGCCTCAGCTAACCTACGCTGCATGGCCTCCCTGATCCTGCAAAGTCTGCGGAAGGATCCTCGTATTCTTCGGATCAAGGAGAGGGACCATTACTGGCTGGCCACTCTCCTTGATCCACGGTACAAGGGTAAGGTTGCGGACCTTATCTTACCGTCGCTGAGGGAGCAGAGGATGAGACAACTCCGGGAGGCCTTGCAGAAAGGTCTGTGCAACGCGTTCCCAGAGACTGGGAGGTTACAAACTCCTGGTCCTGGACAACGAGTTGCTGAGGCTTCGGTCAGTCAAAGAAGGAGCGGTGGGGAAGGTGGCCGTCTGACCGAAGCGTTCAGACAATTCTTTAGTCCGCAGCCCCAAGGTATGATCAGTTCCAGCAACCATCGCCAGCGTCTGATATACATGGTGCAGGAATACCTAGGGGCAAGGTCAGACTTGGACACCTTCCCCACCGAAAATCCTCTGGCTTACTGGGTCTTGAGGATGGATCACTGGCCAGAGCTTGCACAGTATGCAATTGAGCTACTGGCCTGTCCTGCATCCAGCATTCTTTCAGAACGCACATTCAGTGCTGCTGGAGGATTTGTCACGGATCACAGGGTGCGCCTGTCCACCGACTCTGTTGATCGACTGACCTTCATAAAGAAGAACCAGTCTTGGATCACCACCAGCTACCAAACACCTGAAGCTGATATAACAGACTTATTTTCAAATGTCACATCCCTTCAAGACTGATGCTGATGCTGAGAGACTGTCCTGTTATGTTGACTGACTATCCTCCTCCTCCTCAATGATCCGATTGATGATGATAGCTTGGAAGAACATTTTTGTTTCTGGGTAATTACAATTTTTTATGCAATGCTTTGCAACAGGGCTCATTCCTGCACTCCAACTAGAGTATCTGGGAGAGGTTGCAGTGTCGTGGCACCAGCACCAGTGGCTAAGGCCCAATTTTTCAGCCCCTGTTTAACAGGGGCGTGTAATTACAATTTTTGATGCAATACTTTGCAACAGGGCTCATTGCTGTGCTCCAAGTACAGTATCTGTGAGGGGTTGCAGTGTTGTGGCACCAGTGCCTAAGGCCCAATTTTTCTGCCCCTGTTTAACAGGGGCATGTAATTACAATTCTTGATCTAATAATTCACAGCAGGGCCCATTCCTGCGCCCACCAAGACTAACTGTGAGGCCTCACAGTGTTGTGGCAACACCAACATGTAAGGGGCAAATTTCAGCTGAGTATATACGGCAGGCCCCTACTTTCAAACATCCAACTTACAAACGACTCCTCCTTGCAAACGGAAAGATACAACAGGAAGTGAGAGGAAATCTACCCCTAGGAAGGCAAATTCTCTCCTGTAAAGCCTCGTACACACGGCCGAGATTCTCGTCGAAAAAAAACATGTTGTTTTTTTCGACGAGATTCTTGGACAAGAAACTTGTCCCGGCCGAGTGTACAGACGCTCGATTCAAAGAACCCGCGGTTCTTTGAATGGAGCGAACGCGGTGACGTCATCGACTACGACGAGCATGCGCTCGTCACATTCGATGCCGTCGCCGCCATCTTGGTATACCCTACCTATGCCTAGGAAGCTACCGCGCATGCGTCGAATTCATTTCGAACATGCGCGGGCTTCCCGGAGGACAGGTAAGTGTACACACACTCACTTTTCTCGTCGAGAAACATGCCGACGAGAATCTCGACGAGAAAATAGAGAGCAGGTTCTCTATTTTCTCGTCGAGATTACTTGTCGGTTTTCTTGACGAGAAACCATACACACGAACGAATTTCTCGGCAAGACATCTCTGCCAGCAAGTTTCTTGCTGGTTCTTGCCGAGAAACTCGGTCGTGTGTACGAGGCCTAAGAGTTAATATGGGAAAAAAAGTGTCTCCTCTCCACTGATGCTTTATCACCAATTCTTGTTTCAATAAAAACCCCAAATTTTCAAAAAACATTTGTCATTAGGACGGAAAGTGAGGTGAACTGTTCTGAACAGGTGCACACTGCACAGACAGCAAAACAAATGTTACAGGGGTGATAACCCTTCCCTATGTTTTCCAAAAAGCTTAAAAATAGATTTTTTGCCTGGAGCTACACTTAAACAATGTACCTGTTCAAAATTACAAACAGATTCTACATAAGAACAAACCTACAGTCCCTGTCTTGTATGCACCGCCTGTATACGGCTGTTCAGAGTATATAGGGCCTTTTTTATTTTGTGTGCGGGGTTCCCCTTAATATCCATACAAGACCCAAAGGGGCTGGTAATGGGCTGGGGTGGGGGGGGGGGGGGTGTGTGATGGGGTAGCCATGCCATTTTTCTTAAAGATTTTCATCCATATTACCGGGACCAGACATTACATTAAAGCCGCAAGCAGTTTTAAATGGCTTTTTTCCCTTTAGAAATGTCATTTTGTGCAGGGACAGTTCTAAACACGGGAAACACGTGGCACTTCACAGGTATACTTTAGACACCCCCCAGGTACGATATTTAAAGGAATATTTGACTCTTTTTTTTTTTCACTTTATGCATCATTAAAATGACTGCTCCAGAAAAACGGCCGTTTTTAAAACTTCTTTTTGCATTGATACATGTCCCCTGGTGCAGAACCCGGGTTCCCAAACCCTTTTTAGGACAATAACATGCATAATAGTCTTTATAATTAGCACTTTAGATTTCGAACGTTGACATCCATTGTATTTAATAGGGTTCTAAAGTTTGTGCGAACTTTCGGTCCGTTCGCGGGTTCTGGTGCGAACCGAACCCGGGGGTGTTCGGCTCATCACTAGTAGCTACCATGTTAAACGTAGACCTCAAACTGAAGAAGGGTAAGGTGACTCAGCGCAAAGGACTTCAAACACAACGTAGTAGTCAGAACTGCTGCCTCTACTAATTGCTACCTCCTGAATAGGTGGAGCAAGGATATGAAAAAGATGAGGGGTGTAGTGGTCGCACTGTTCTTACATAAAACCAAATCTGCTGGAATCCAGATGATGTTAATAAATGAAATAAATGAATATAAAATATATAAAAATATAAAGGATGTGTGCAAATGAGCATCAAACCAGGCTCTGCCTGGTGTTTACTGTTAAGGACCTGTGTTGAGTGAGGCCTCAAATAAAATGAATTTGAGTGTCTCTGCCAGGTGTTTACTTAACCTTCGCGATGGCCTTCAAAAGGTGATAGTGTTGATGGATGTACAAGTGGGTAAAGAAATATGGATAAATATGTGAAACTTCCAATTCCGGCTCAGCCGGGTATTTGCTAGCTGAGGGCTAGCTATGCCAGGTGTTTACTTAACCTTCGCGATAGCCTTCAAGAGGTGATAGTGTTGATGGATGTACAGGTGAATGAAAAAAATTGTTTGGTTGAAATAAATAGGTGGTGTGAATTTTTCCAATTCCGGCTCGGCCGGGTGTTTGCTGGCTGTGGGCTAGCTATTGGAAGTGCTGGGAAGCAGATTAGTGCTACCAGTGTGGTGCTGCAGAAAGTGCAGTGTGAACAAAAATAGGATTTTTGTACTCACCGTAAAATCCGTTTCTCTGGCATCCATGGACTGACACAGCGTGTCTTATACACCTTTACACGTGGGTTATGTCCCTGCTTGCAGGAGAAGACCTAGGCAGAATGTGAGATGTTATACATACATTCTAAACAGCCAGAGCTGAACAGCCCCGCCCAGGGGGGCGGTCCCTCCGGACATAACCCTCCCACTGCAGTCAGCAGACCTCAGTTCGTAACAAAGCAGTACAAACTTAAAAAGAAGGGTGGGTGCTGTGTCAGTCCATGGATGCCAGAGAAACGGATTTTACGGTGAGTACAAAAATCCTATTTTCTCTTGTCATCCATGGACTGACACAGCGTGTCTTATACACCTTTACACGTGGGATGTCCCAAAGCAGTGTCAAGAGGGATGGGAGCAGTATAAATGGAAAACCAAAAACTTCACTCCAAACAAGGCAGAGCTCCTCAACGGAGGAGTTGCAACCTCAAACAGCGGCCTGCAACACCTTGCGGCCGAAGGAAGCATCCGAAGATGCAGTCACATCAACCTTATAAAACTTAGAAAAGGTATGAACAGACGACCAGGTCGCCGCCTTGCACATTTGTGCAACCGACGCTTGATGTCGGAAAGCCCAGGAAGCACCAATTGCCCTGGTGGAATGTGCCGTAACCGGAAAGGGAGGCGCCCGCCCCTTGAGAGCATAAGCTTGAATGACGGTTTGTCTGATCCACCTAGAAATGGTGGCAGACAAAACCGCTTGGCCCTGTTTTGGACCAGAGACAGCCACAAATAGTGAGTCAGACTTCCGAATAGAAGCAGTAGCAGACAGGTACACCCGCAAGGCTCGTACCACATCCAAAGTGTGAAGCGCAAACTCTCTGGGATGCGATGGGTGAGGACACAAGGACGGGAGGACAATGTCCTCGTTTAAGTGGAAGGCCGAGACCACCTTTGGCAGAAAGGAAGGTCGCGGACGTAACACCGCCTTATCCTTATGGATGACCAAAAAGGGCGACTTGCAGGACAAGGCCGCCAATTCAGACACTCGTCTAATGAAAGTAATGGCCACCAAGAAGGCCACCTTCTGAGACAAAGTCAAGAGGGGAATATCTCTAATATTTTCAAAGGGAGGTTCCTGGAGGACCGAGAGCACCAAATTCAGATCCCACGGGGGGAGAGGAGGCTCGACAGGGGGGAGCACATGGCGAACCCCCTGCACAAAGGTGCTAACCAAGGGATGACCCGCCAGCGGTCGCTGAAAGAAGATGGCCAAGGCCGAAATCTGACCCTTAATGGTACTCAAAGCAAGCTTTTGGGTCACGCCACGCTGCAGAAAATGCAGGATTCTGGGAACGGAATACGTTCGTGGGCGCCAGTCCAGCTCTTCGCACATGGCGATGTAAGCTCTCCAAGTACGGTGATAGATCTTTCTGGAGGAAGACTTCCGTGCCCTTAACATGGTCGAAATGACCGAATCCGAGAGACCTCGGTCTCTCAGCACCTGGCTTTCAATAACCATGCCGTTAAAACCAGAGACTGTAAAGCAGGATGAAATATAGGACCTTGAGACAGAAGGTCCCCCCGTATTGGTAACCGCCAGGGAACGTCTGCGACGAGACGTACCAGATCGGCGTACCAGTGACGCCGAGGCCAATCCGGAGCAATGAGGATCACCGGAATTCCCTCGGTCGCTACCCTGCGGAGCAGGTGAGGGAGCAACTGCAGCGGAGGATAAACGTATATCAGGCGATACTGACCCCATGGGGCCACCAACGCATCCGAGGCATCCGCCCAGGGATCCCTGGATCTGGCCACAAACCTCGACACCTTGCGATTGAGTCGAGAGGCCATCAGGTCCACATCTGGCGTGCCCCACCGTCTGCAAAGGAGTTGAAAGACCTCCGGGTGCAAGGACCACTCTCCCTGGTCCAGCGTCTGGCGACTTAGATAGTCCGCCTGCCAATTGTCTACGCCCGGAATGTAGACGGCCGACAGAGCCGGCACGCTTCTTTCGGCCCACCTCAGGATGCGGGCGACCTCGGAAGCCGCAGCTGAGCTCCGAGTCCCCCCTTGATGGTTGACATACGCCACTGCTGTGGCGTTGTCCGATTGTATCCTGATGGAGTGACCCTGTAGTTTCTCCGACCATGAGGAGAGGCACAGTCTGATTGCCCGTATCTCCAGCACATTGATCGGTAAGAGGGCTTCGTCCGGAGTCCAAAGCCCTTGGGCCGACAGGACTCCCCAGACTCCCCCCCAGGCCATCAGGCTGGCGTCCGTCGTGATCACCGTCCATTGGATGGGGAGGAACGACTTCCCGGACCGAAGAGCCGGGGACCTCAACCACCACGTCAGGGACGCCCTGACCAGGTGACTCACCTGGATCTGAAGATCCAAGGACAACGGGGATTTGTCCCAAGTGGACAAGATCTCTTTCTGTAAAGCCCTGGTGTGCGCTTGGGCATAAGGAACGGCCTCGAAGGAGGCCACCATGAGTCCCAGGACTCTCATGCAAAAGCGGATTGACGACCATTTTCGGGACGTCAGCACCCATACTGCAGACTGAAGTGTCAGTAGTTTGTCTGGAGGTAGGAACACTCTTGCCTCCAAGGAGTCCAGAATCAGACCTAGATACTCCAGACGCTGAGTCGGGACTAGAACCGACTTCTGAACGTTCAGGAGCCACCCAAACTCCCTGAGGGTCTGACTGACGATAGTCACACTTTCTTCCAATTCTGAGCCACTGTCTGCTCTTAGAAGGAAATCGTCCAGATAGCCCACGATAGCAATGCCTCGCTGTCTCAGCAAAGCTAGGACCGGAGCAAGCACCTTGGTGAACACCCTCGGTGCCGAGGCTAGGCCGAAGGGAAGAGCCACAAATTGATAGTGGACTTTGCCGACCGCAAAGCGCAGAAACTTCTGGTGGCTTGCGCAGATCGGAACATGCAAGTAGGCGTCCTTGATGTCCAAGGATGCCAGAAAATCCCCTTGATGGAGTGTAGCGACCACCGTGCGAATGGATTCCATGCGGAATTTTTGCACCTTCACGAAGGCATTCGGGGCCTTGAGGTCCAGGATTGGCCGAACCCCGTCCTTTTTTGGAACAACAAACAGATTCGAGTAGAACCCCTGAAACCTCTCCTGGGACGGAACCGGCACAATTAGTCCGGACCCGATCAAATCCTGTACAGCCCCCAAGAGGGCTGCCCGACGGGCAGGAAGGAGAGGGAGATTTGAGGGAAAGAATCTGTCTGGGGGCCAGGAGCGGAACTCTATTCTGTATCCTGAGGTGACCACCTCGCACACCCACCGGTCGGAGATCCGGGAGGTCCACCGATCCGTGAACCTGCGAAGTCGTCCCCCCACCCCAGAGACGGGCGGGGGCAAGACTTCACGCGGAGGCGGGCTTGGGAGTCGGCTTGTTCGGCTTACACACCCAGGGGCGCTTGTGCCCGCCAGCCGCACTGTTGTCAGTCTGGGATGGCTTACCTGTGGACTCTGACGGACGAAAAAAACCCTTTTTTGCTGGAAAGGAAGGACCCGGTTTACGTCGGGCCTCCTTACCCTTGATAGTTTGAGGAAGGAGAGTGCTTTTACCTCCCGTGACATCCTTGATGATGTCATCCAGAACAGCACCAAAAAGTCTACCACCCTTAAAAGGTAGATCCGTCAGGAGCTTCTTAGAGGCTAGGTCAGCAGACCAGCATTTCAACCAGATGAGACGACGCAATACCACCGCCGAGACAGAGGCCCTGGATATTAAAGGGGCCGCGTCCAACGTGGCGTCGCACACATATATCAGACCCTGCACCATCTGGTGGGCCAGAGCAATAGTGTCTGGAGGAAGGTTATACTCCTGCACAGTTTGGTGCAAAATTTTTGCCCATTCCGTGAGTGTCTGAGACACAAGGGTCGCCGCTACTATGGGCCGTAGGGCGGATCCCAACAAGGCGAACATGGCTCTACTCACCACTTCTGACCTCCTGTCAGTGGGGTCCTTAAACGCAGGAGTCCCCTCCATCGGGAGAGTGGTGGCCTTGTTTAAACGGGCGACTGGAGGGTCGACCACCGGGGGAGAAGCCCACTTTTTAAGCAGGGCGTCTTCAAAGGGGTATCTAATAGACAAACGCCGCGGGACCATAAAAGTCTTCTGCGGCTTTTCCCAGACCTGGTCAATGAGCTGGTCAAAGAAAGGTACATATGGAAAAACCTTTTTAGAAGGCTTGGTCTTAAAAGAACCAAAGGAGACTGTATCCGCCTGAGGTTCTGCGGTCGCAGCATTTAGCTTGAGAGTGTCCCTCACAGCATCAATGAGTTCACTAACAAGCGCCCTGTCATTTACTGACTCAGAACTGGAGTCTTCCTCACAAGGAATGTCCTGTTCAAAACCATCCAAATATTCAGAGCTAGGGTCCTGAGCAGCAATAGCTAGGCCCATATCTGAAGCAGAGCACTCCCCTTGTGGAGATAAAGTGGGGAGAGGGCGCTTTTTTGCTCCCTTGTGCTCACACACAGCTTCCATCCTGGTCAGAAATGATTCCAGGACTGCCGACAACTGGTCCATAGGGACCGCAGGTGCTGGAGCACTGGCTGCTGCCTCTGGCATGTTAGGGGAAGCTGGTGACTCTGACTCCATAATGTCCCTCTCAGACCACCCACAGGCTGTGCTGACTGAAGTAGGGGAATGCCCAGGGAACCCACCAACCTGACCAGGACCGCTCGGTTCCGCCGCTCTGTCTCACTGCGCCGCGCTGCTCAGCGTGAGTGAGCTGAGAGGAGATAGTGTGAGGAGATTCACGCCGTTCCCAGCGGCGCTAGAGGCCAAACTAGTGCCAGAAAAATGTGCGGCTACAAGAAAATGGCCACCGCAATGTGCTCCGGCGGGCCCCGGCAAGATGGCCGCCAATGTAAAAATCAGCACACACACAAAACATGGCGCCGAACGGCGCCCAGGCCCCTCACATCCAAAAACAAAACAGCCCCAGCGAATGCAGAGCAGCATAAGCCCCCCCCAGGACAGTATGGCCCCCAGGCATCCCCCACAGTACAGCGCCAGCACTAGTGAACAGAGAGTGACATTAAAAAACACAGGGGGAGACAGGGAAATCCCCCCACACAAGAAACACACAGCATGTACTCACCTGCAGCCAGGAGAGACTACTTACCCGTCCCCTGAGGGACCCGCTGATGTGTTTCTGACAGAACTATCACAGTGCGGTACTGAGTAGCTGTCGGCCCGGTCCACCGCGAAAGATACAGCCGGACTGTTCTATCTTGAGAGGACCGCGGAGCTGGAAGCCCACCGGCCACCCCTGGAGTCGTGGGGCATGTCGTGAACTGAGTCTCACGCACACAAGGCGAGGATCAGCACGCTCGATGGTCGGACAGGGAAGACTACGAGGATATCTTGTACCCAACCTGTTGCCCAGCCGACAGTTGATAGAAGATCTCAAAAGAATAAAATAGGAAAAAAATTCCCAAAGGAATAAAAATAGGTCAGGAGACTGGCTCCTGAGAGAGCCACGTCTTCTCCTTCTGCTAGGCAGAAAAAAACTGACGTCTGCTGACTGCAGTGGGAGGGTTATGTCCGGAGGGACCGCCCCCCTGGGCGGGGCTGTTCAGCTCTGGCTGTTTAGAATGTATGTATAACATCTCACATTCTGCCTAGGTCTTCTCCTGCAAGCAGGGACATAACCCACGTGTAAAGGTGTATAAGACACGCTGTGTCAGTCCATGGATGACAAGAGAAATAAAAATAATAAATAAATTACAATGAATTGGAATATTTTCTCGGCCGGGTGTTTGCTAGACCCAGCTGGGATTATGCTCCGTCCCAAGTGATTGAACAGTTGAAAAGAGTGTTTAAGTGATCCCTGGTACACTCTGACAATGCACATAAAATTTCAACATGAAATTAAACTGAAAAAATAAAAATAAATAAAATATAAAGTCCAATGGTGAGAATCCAAAAGGTGGTGACAAGATAAATTGGTGACTTGCTGCGGTGCTTATTCTAATAGCCTGTGCCGTGAATGTGGTTATCCGTGATTATTTAAGATGTTGCACGCACTCACCAGATCTTTCATACCCTCAGGGGGTATGGTGCAGTCACAGTATTTGCCACTGTGTAGCAGTCTCAGGAATCCGGGGTGGCTCCTATGGTCCCTTGTGGTTCTCCGAGAAGGTGAGGATTATAGAAAGGAAAAAAGGATGCCCATAGTGTGAACCCGTATAAAATGGTTTATTAATGTAATCGGGAAAAAGGGTACTCACATAATTTTATACAAATAAAAGCATTTAAAATGGCGCTTGGCCAGTAGAGAGCGATCCAAGATGTAGGAAGTGATGAAGCGACGTGACTCTGTCCTACGCGTTTCGTCAGATTGACGTCATCGGGAGCGTAAACACCCGGCCGAGACAATATTCAAATTCATTGTAATTTATTTATTATTTTTATTTTGTTCACACTGCACTTTCTGCAGCACCACACTGGTAGCACTAATCTGCTTCCCAGCACTTCCAATAGCTAGCCCACAGCCAGCAAACACCCGGCCGAGCCGGAATTTGAAAAATTCACACCACCTATTTATTTCAACCAAACAATTTTTTTCATTCACCTGTACATCCATAAACACTATCACCTCTTGAAGGCTATCGCGAAGGTTAAGTAAACACCTGGCATAGCTAGCCCTCAGCTAGCAAATACCGAACTGAGCCGGAATTGGAAGTTTCACATATTTATCCATATTTCTTTACCCACTTGTACATCCATCAACACTATCACCTTTTGAAGGCTATCGCAAAGGTTAAGTAAACACCTGGCAGAGACACTCCAATTCATTTTGAGGCCTCACTCAACACAGGTCCTTAACAGTAAACACCAGGCAGAGCCTGGTTTGATGCTCATTTGCACACATCCTTTATATTTTTATATATTTTATATTCATTTATTATTAACATCATCTGGATTCCAGCAGATTTGGTTTTATGTAAGAACAGCGCCACCACTACACCCCTCATCTTTTTCGTAGACCTCAAACTGTTTACTAAAATCCTTGGGACTTGTTTATCTACCCACCTACAGGAACTAATCCACCTAGACCAAGTGGGTTTTGTCCCCACCAGGGAAGCCAGGGACAACACGACTAAAGTCTTAAATCTGCTCCATATTGCCACATTGACTCACACCCCCTGTGTCTGTCTTTCTCAGTACAGACGCAGAGAAAGCATTCGTCTGTGTGAATTGGCGATACATGTTCCACGGTCCTCCGCCACCTCGGCTTAGGGGACACTATAATTAATCGAATTGCCAAAAGATACTCCAACCCCACGGCACAGGTTAAAGCAAATTTAGTTTTATTGGACCCTTTCCGTATTATGAACCAGGGGCGGATCCAGCGTCTAGTCTCGGGAGGGGCACTACCAGAAAACATTTTTTTTGGGGGGCAATTTATCAGGGAAATCACTGGTGTTAGCGATTCAATGATCATGGAACCCTGGTTATTATGGTGTCAGGATGATTGAAGCGCATTATTTCTAGTATTACATTGTAATATAAAATGGTTCAACTCACCATAATGTAGAATCGGTGGGAGCCCCGAGTGTGTCACTTGCCATGTCACCTGCCACCAGATGCAGCTTGTCACTTGCCACGTCACCTGCCACACGTTGCAGATTGTCACTTGCCACATCACCTGCCACAAGTTGCGGAATGTCACTTGCCTGCCACCAGATGCAGATTGTCACTTGCCACATGTTGCAGATTGTCACTTGCCACAAGTTGCAGAATGTCACTTGCCACAAGTTGCAGAATGTCACTTGCCACAAGTTGCAGAATGTCACTTGCCACAAGTTGCAGAATGTCACTTGCCACAAGTTGCAGAATGTCACTTGCCACAAGTTGCAGAATGTCACTTGCCATGTCACCTGCCACATGTTGCGGATTGTCACTTGCCATGTCACCTGCCACAAGTTGCGGATTGTCACTTGCCACGTCACCTGCCACATGTTGCGGATTGTCACTTGCCACAAGTTGCAGAATGTCACTTGCCTGCCACCAGATGCAGATTGTCACTTGCCATGTCACCTGCCACATGCTGCGGATTGTCACTTGCCACGTCACCTGCCACCAGATGTAGATTGTCACTTGCCACGTCACCTGCCACAAGTTGCAGATTGTCACTTGCCACCTCACCTGCCACACCTTGCGGATTGTCACTTGCTAGGGTGGTATTTTGCTTGTCAGAGTCAGGCAGCAGAGGGATGATGTAATCTCTCTGCTGCCTGCACAGTGAGGGCGGAAGTTACTGCAGGGATGCAAGGCGGGCACAGGCGGTGAGAGATGATGTCATCTCTCTGCTTCCCCGGGCCTCTGGCTTGTTGATTGGCTAGCCGCCCGGATCCTCCCCTGTTATGAACAAAACAAGGCAGGGGTGTCCGTTATCCCCCCTGCTCTTCGCTCAGCCTCTCACACTCGAACCGTTTCTTTGTAGAAT
Organism: Rana muscosa; assembly: GCA_029206835.1. Taxonomy (NCBI): domain Eukaryota; kingdom Metazoa; phylum Chordata; class Amphibia; order Anura; family Ranidae; genus Rana; species Rana muscosa. The sequence goes on along the minus strand of CM055117.1, from coordinate 57,427,865 downwards.
CCGTCTGAACCCCGAAATTCAACGTTTAACCATTGGAGACACAACTAACACAAAATTTCGGTCTATACGGACGATTTATTCGCCTCCCTGATGAACCCTACCATATCACTCCCTAAACTCCTCTGCGAATTTGACCGCTTTGGTTCTTTGTCCAATTTAAAAATAAACTTTAATAAATCAGAAGCCATGGGTCTTGTCGGCCTTGCAATCTAGTTTTAACTTTAAATGGACGGACTCTCCCTTGAAGTACTTAGGTACCTATAACCCTGCGGATCTGTCTCACACGTTTGAACTTAACTTCCCCCCCCTGTTGTCTACTACCCGCCACCGGCTAGACACTTGGCACAAGGGTCTCCACTCTTGGTTTGGCAGATGTAACCTCCTAAAAATGTGTATCCTACCAAAATTCCTTTATTTGTTCCAAGCCCTGCCAATTAAGATACCCCTACCCTATTTTGGACAAGTTCACTACCTTTTTATTAAGTTCATCTGGGCCAACAAAAGACCTTGACTTCCTCGTCATCTATTATCCTTACCTAAATATTACGGCGGCCTTGCGCTGCTTGAAAATTCTGAAGTATTACCAGGCGCTTCACTTTGGCAGAATCATAGGCTGGTGTCAACATCACCCCTTTAAAATGAGGACACGTTTAGAACAAGCACAGACTGCTATTCTGTTGCCGGGGGCATTGTGGTGTTTTGACCCTTAACCACCTTCTTTAAAATTGCATCCAACACTTCGCATATGTTCACAGGTCAACATACTAGGCTGCCTTCTCTTCCTTTGCTTCCCCATTGTTCCCTATCCTGGGAAATACACGATTCTCCCCTGGTGTGGAATATCATGCGTTTCAGAACCTGCGCCAGGTAGGGCGAGTTCAGGCATCCCAATTTATCATGGGTGGACACTGGCCCTCCATAGAGGAATTGATGAGCGATGCAGGCCTTTTTCAACTTCCCTTCTGGTCTGCACTCCAACTAAGGCATTTTCCCACTACACTGCCTAACCTTCAGGAATTTAATCGTCCTCTGACGACATTTAAGAGCTACTGTTCTGACGAGGACGCCCTGCCACAAGTTCTCTCTAAAGCATACATCCTCCTGAACAGTCCAGTTAAACAACCACCTTTATCATTCTTAAACAAATGGGAGAAACAACTGAATTGCCCGTTTACCCCGGCCCAAGTACAATGTATCCTCAGATTCTCGCTGAAATCCTCGGTCTGTTCGAGAAGTCAAGAGACCAACTAAAACTGTTGACTCCTCACCTCTTACACAAATATTATCCGTCAACTTCGGATCGCTGCTGGAGATGCCAGAGGGACAGAGGAACATTGCTTCACGTATTTTGGTCATGCCCTAAATTTACCCACTTTTGGACAACGGTTAAAGAAATAACCCAAAAATTCACAGCCTATAGGGATCCTGGTGATCCAGCCTTTTTTCTGTTGCATGTCTCCACGATCTCCGTCACCATAATACCCCCCTCCCCCCCTCTATTCCCTCTCTCATTCCTACCTTCCCTGTCCTCCTCTCCTAGTTCCTTTTCTATCCTACTTCTTTCTCTCTCTTTTTTCTTACCTCTTTTCTTAAAATTTCTCCATTTGTAAATGGGAAAACTAGTCTTGGGGGTTACTCCACAGCCCGTCTCTCGTTTTTTTTTTTTTGCAACCAATAGACAGAAGGAAATAGCAGACCGGTCATTGTTCCCACGGTTCTATCTACTCTTATTTATCATGGATAATTACTTATTTACACTAGATAGTATGGTTTATGGATGTTTTCTTATGATCTTTTCTTTTCACACCGTTCTTGGCCACAAATGTACTATGTCTGTTGTTTTCTGTGTCCTCTTGTATACATATAATGTCCTGTTGTCGCCCGTTGTGGCTATTAATAAAAACTATATTTGAAAAAAAAAAAATACATGCATCATTCAAGTGACAAATCCCCCAAAAATAATCGTCCGTGCTAGAACATAAGAATAAAATGTACATTTAACACCTTCCCACTTGGCCTACTGTATAGTAAAATGATGGCGGGGCGGGAGCACTGTTGTTCTGGGAGGACATCATATGATGTCCTCCCAGAACACAATTCCTGCACGGCCACGGGGCTGTGCAGCAGTAGGATCTGACACCGACTGTATACACTGGACACAGCCCACAGACTGATCACAGCACAGGCCCGCTGCCAGTGTCATGTGATCGCTGTGACCAATCACAGCAGATCACATGACAATTGTAAGCAAGGAATGGTTTCCTTTCATGCCATTCATTGTACACAATTGTATTACACAACTAAAAAAAACACCTTCCGTGCTGATCAATATTAACCTTATTCACAAAACAGCAATAATATGAGATAAAAAAAAAAAATGAAAGCTGCTTACATCAAAAATGCATTCATCAATCTGTGCTATATGCAAAAAATGCACAATTTATAAGATTTTTTTGGACTGATTATTTATATTTTTGGTATATATTTATATATAGATATTTGTTTGCACTATGCACTTTATTGTATGCACATAATGAATAGAGTTTAAGGATGATCAATTACACTATTTATTTATATAGGATAGTGCTACATCTTTCCCAAGTTTATATAATTGCGTTGCTAGCTGTGATTGGTCACAGTGATAACAGGGTACAGACAGGCCAATTACAGCCCATTTGTAACATGTTACAGCTAATCACAACAAATGACACTGAATCAGTGTCATTCAGTAAAAATGGTTGAGTACACCAATGAAATTCATTGTTATATGCAATCATAATGTATAAAATTATATTACTAATTTATATATATATATATATATATATATATATATATATATATATATATATAACACTGCTCTGATCACAGTGTGTTAGAGAAAAAAAAAAGAAAATAAGAAATAAATAAAATTGTAAAAAACGATATATATTTTTTTCTCATACTGTCACCACCAGTCAGTGTCCTTGATCACTGCCACACCAGCTATATAATGCTGTACTGCACTGGAGATAGTATGTAAACCAAAAAAAATAAAAAATTACAACTTACAAACCTTGCCATGTCTCTTACTAAATACATTGGACTACCTACTTCCCAAAAAGGGCTAATTTGGGAAATATCTGTACTATCCTGACATTTTTGGGCCTCAAGAAATGATTGATCAATTTTCAGATATACACCATAGTATGTGGACTCTATACCTTTCCTACAGACTAAATAATAAACACAGATTTTTGGTTATTTTCGCCAAAGAAATGTACCAGAATATATTTTGACCTCAATATATGATGAAAGATTATTTATTTTCAGTTTCTTATGGGTACAGTGTTGCATGTTGCAATTGTCATTCAAAGTGCGATAGTGCTGAAAGCTGAATATTGGCCTAGGCAGGAAGGGGGTAAAAGTGCTCTGTATTGAAGTAGTTAACCACTTCAGCTCAGGAAGATTTGGCTGCTGAATGACCAGGCCATTTTTTGCGATTCGGCACAGCGTTGTTTTAACCGGTTCCCGACCACCGCACGACGATGTACGTCGACAGAATGGCACGGCTGCGCACATTGGCGTACAGGTACGTCCCCTTTAATGTGCGAGCCGTGGGTCACGCGTGCGGCACACTCGCGACTCTGTCGGGAACTCCGTGACCGCGCCCGTGGGACCTGCGAACCCGATCGCCGCCGGTGTCCTGCGATCGGGTCACAGAGCTGAAGAACGGGGTGAGGTGAGTGTAAACAAACCTTTCCCCGTTCTTCCTAGTGACACTGTCAGTGATCATCTGTTCCCTGTCATAGGGAACAACGATCAGTGATGTGTCACGCCAAGCCACGCCCCCTAACAGTAAGAATCGCTCTTTAGGTCACACTTAACCCCTTCAGCGCCCCCTACAGGTTAACCCCTTCACTGCCATTTTAATTTTTACAGTAATCAGTGCATTTTTATAGCACTGTTCGCTGTAAAGATGACAATGGTGTCAAAAGTGTCCGATGTGTCCGCCATAATGTCGCAGTCACGATAAAAATCACTGATCGCCGCCATTACTAGTAAAAAAATAATTATTAATAAAAGTGCCATAAAACTATTCCCTATTTTGTAGACGCTATAACTTTTGCGCAAACCAATCAATAAACGCTTATTGCGATTTTTTTTACCAAAAATATCTAGAAGAATACGTATCGGCCTAAAATGTTTTTTTATATATTTTTTGGGGATATTTATTTTAGCAAAAAAGTAAAAAATATTAGTTTTGTTTATAGCGCAAAAAATAAAAACCGCAGAGGTGATCAAATACCACCAAAAGAAAGCTCTATTTGTGGGAAAAAAAGGATGTCAATTTTGTTTGGGAGCCACGTTGCACGACTGCGCAATTGTCAGTTAAAGCGACGCAGTGCCGAATCGCAAAAAGTGACCTGGTCCTTTAGCAACAAATTGGTCCGGGCTTTAGTGGTTAACTGACAATTGTGCAAGCGTGCAACCCTGCACACAAACAAATTCGACATCCTTTTTTCCCACAAATAGAGCTTTCTTTTGGTGGTATTTGATCACCTCTGCGGTTTTTATTTTTTGCGCTTTAAACAAAAAAATACTGCAAATTTTGAAAAAAAAAAAAAAAAAACACAATATTTTGTACTTTTTGCTATATTAAATATCCCCATTTTTTTTTTCTCAGTTTAGGCCGATATGTATTCTTCTACATATTTTTGGTAATAAAAAAAAGCAATAAGCGTTTATTGATTGGTTTGCGCAAAAGTTATAGCGTCTACAAAATAGGGGGTAGATTTATGGCATTTTTATTATTATTATTTTTTCTACTAGTAATAGCGGCGATCTGCGATTTTTATCAGGACTGCGACATTATGGCGGACATTATGGCATTCCTAGCTATTAGGAACTCATGATCTGTCTCTCCTCACAGAACAGGGATTTGTGTGTTTACACACACACACACACACACATCCCTGATCTGCCTCTCGTGCCCGCGATCGTTCGCAGCCGGTGGTCGTCGCGACCGCCTGTCACGAGCATCGACACCCCCGTGATGGAGTCCGCGCCTGCTATCCCGCTTAAAAGGGACCGACGTACAACTACGACGGTTCGCGAGATCGTGCCGACCTGCCGCAGTATAATCACGGCGGCTGGTCGGTAAGCGATTAAAGTTCACCGAATATACATAAATTCAAAATGATCCTTCATTAAGCTTCACTCATGTAGAATCCTTTTCCTACAGTGTGTCTCACAGGACACAATCCCCCTTCACAGCATAATCCACTATAGATGTGCACAACAAAAAAATTTGTTTTGTTTGGATAGATTTGTTTTTGGAATTTGTTTCATATATTCATTGTTCTGAATTCTTTCCTGTTTTTGGAGGTTATTTCAGAAGATTTGGATTCATTTGTTTTGTTTCGGAGATTCTGATGTATCCACCTCTATCCAACCCAAACACAATAAGTAGGAATCATCGTATTTCCTTTTTATACCTTACTGTAACTATTACTGTAACTATTTAAGATAATATACTTTATTTTTATTGTATATACAGGAGTATGCATGTGTGGTTGTGTTGAGAAATGTTTTATTGCTGTTGTAAAAAGTATCCCGATAAATGTTGTATATACACAACGACAATAAAAGTATATTATCGGTACGTATATGGACATCCTTGACTTTGAGCAGGGATATCTGAATGATGCCTACAGCTACAGGTATCATTCAGACATCGTCTTTTAGAGCCGGCGCACCATAAGAATGATCATAGCGGCTGTTGCGCCGCTTGATCGTTCTTACGGGCAGCAAGAGTGGATGTCCCCCCCTCCCACCGCCCTCTGATGCTTCTACCGACTCACTGCTGCAATCAGTGAGTCGGAGAACGGATCCGCTGGCCCCGGATGCTTACCATAGAGATTTCCGGTGGTTGCCGGAGTCTCCATGATCGTTCGGAGGCCTGGCGCGATGTTATGACGTCACGCCCAGCCTCTGCATTCAAAAAAACTGTGCCACCTATTTTTAAAAGTGTCAAAGCAAAAAGTTAAAAGTAAAATTAACAATAAAGAAAGTTTTTTTGTGCCCCTGTCCCCGTGTGCTTGCACGCAGAAGCAAACGCATACGAAAGTCCCACCCACATATGAAAACGGTGTTCAGACCACACATGTGAGGTATCGCCGTGAACGTTAGAGCGAGAGCAATAATTCTAGCCCTAGACCTCCTTTGTAACTCAAAACATGCAACCAGTATAGAAATGTAAAGCGTGGGCCATGAGGATTTTTAAGTACCGAAGTTTGGTGCCATTCCACGAGCATGTGCAATTTTAAAAAGGGTGACATGTTAAGTATCTATTTACTCTGCGTAATGTCATCTTTCACATTATGCAAAAAAATATATTTTTTTAAAAGCTTAAAAAAATTGCTGCTCAAATACCGTGCGAGATAAAAAGTTGCAACGACCGCAATTGTATTCTCTAGGGTCTCTGCTAAAAAAAAACATACATAATGTTTGGGGGTTCTGTGTAATTTTCTAGCAAAAAAAAAAATGATGATTTTTACATGTAGGAGCGAAGTGCCAGAATTGGCCCGGATGGGAAGTGGTTAAATAGTTACAGTTAGGCCCCTTTCACACTGGCACGTTTTTCAGGCAGTTTAGCGCTAATATTAGCGCTGTTATACCGCCTGAAAAATCGTGCCCTGTATTCTTCAATGTGAAAGCCCGAAGGCTTTCACACTGAAGCGGTGCGCTAGCAGGACCGCTCCAAAAGTTCTGCTAGCCGCATCTTTACAGCGGTGAAGGAGCGGTGTGTTCACCGCTCCTTCACCGCGGCTGCCTATTGAAATCAATGGGACACCGTGGTAATACCGCCCGCAAACCGCGGCAATAGCCGCGGTTTGCGGGCGGTATTAACCCTTTTTCGGCCACTAGCGGGGGTTAAATTCAGCCCGCTAGCGGCCGCATACCGCGGTGATAACGACGGTATAGCGGCGCTGAAAATCGCGCAGCTATACCGCCACCGCACCTGCCCGCCCCAGTGTGAAAGGGGCCCAAGGTAAAAACACCTGTTACGTTTGGGTTGGATGGAGGTGGATCCATCAGAATCTTCCAATCATAACATAACAAATTATTCGGAATCTTCCAAAACAACCTCAGAAAAAAATAAAAATAAAAATCGATTTGGTACAACGAATATATGAAACAAATTCCGAAAACAAATGAACTCGAAACAAAATATAATTTTTTTTGTCGTGCACATCTCTAGTGGATTATGTCGTGTAACTGTAGGAAAAGGATTCTACATTCTACAGCTTAATGAAGAATCATTTTGAATTTATGTATATTTGGTAAAATTTAACCACTTCAATACTGAGCACTTTTACTCCCTTCCTGCCCAGGCCAATTTTCAGCTTTCAGCGCTGTCACACTTTCAATGACAATTGCGCGGTCATGCAACACTGTACCAATAAGACATTTTTTATAATTTTTTTCACACAAATAGTGCTTTCTTTTGGTGGTATTTAATCACCACTGAGTTTTTTATTTTTTGCTAAATAAATGAAAAAAAATATGAAAATTTTGAAAAAAACAAAAAACAAGTTTTTCTTTGTTTCTGGTATAAAATTTTGCAAATAGATCATCTTTCATCATAAATTTAGGTGAAAATGTATTATGCTACATTTCTCTGGTGAAAATAACCCAAATCAGTGTCCACAATAGGGATGAGCTTCGTGTTCGAGTCGAACATACGTTCGACTCGAACATCGGCTGTTCGATCGTTCGACGAAGATCGAACGATTTGGGCCGTTCGCGCCAAATTCGAGTGACGCGAACGGCCCACAATGCACTACGCCATCGCAGTGTCATCCAGGCGCTGTGATTGGCCAAGCATGCACTGTGACCCCGCATGCTTGGCCAATCACAGCGCCGGCAGCGAGGAGAGCAATGATTGGCCACAGGCAGGATGCCTGTGGCCAATTATTGCTGAGGGGGTTTAGTACACGCCCCACACTATAAAAGGCCGCCAGCACGGCGGCCTAGTGTAGTGTGTTCCGGAGCAGGGATAGAGCAGCATAGGCAGGGACAGTGACTTTTATTTCTTTCTTGCTTAACCTGGATTCCTTTAGTTTAGGGAAAGAGAAGGATAGGTAGGGAGAGTGTCAGTGTGTTTTGTGCTTGTGCTATATTGTGCTTAAAAAAAACATTTTTTCTAGGGACAGAAAACTGTAGGTAGGGAGAGTGTGTCAGTTTCTTTCACTGTCAAAGTCCTTGTTTCCAGGGACCTGGAAGGACAGTGAGGTAATTCTCCTTGTGCTAAATTGTGCTTAAAAAAAACATTTTTTCTAGGGACAGAAAACTGTAGGTAGGGAGAGTGTGTCAGTTTCTTTCACTGTCAAAGTCCTTGTTTCCAGGGACCTGGAAGGACAGTGAGTGAATTCTCCTTGTGCTATATTGTGCTTAAAAAAAACATTTTTTCTAGGGACAGAAAACTGTAGGTAGGGAGAGTGTGTCAGTTTCTTTCACTGTCAAAGTCCTTGTTTCCAGGGACCTGGAAGGACAGTGAGGTAATTCTCCTTGTGCTAAATTGTGCTTAAAAAAAACATTTTTTCTAGGGACAGAAAACTGTAGGTAGGGAGAGTGTGTCAGTTTCTTTCACTGTCAAAGTCCTTGTTTCCAGGGACCTGGAAGGACAGTGAGGTAATTCTCCTTGTGCTAAATTGTGCTTAAAAAAAACATTTTTTCTAGGGACAGAAAACTGTAGGTAGGGAGAGTGTGTCAGTTTCTTTCACTGTCAAAGTCCTTGTTTCCAGGGACCTGGAAGGACAGTGAGGTAATTCTCCTTGTGCTAAATTGTGCTTAAAAAAAACATTTTTTCTAGGGACAGAAAACTGTAGGTAGGGAGTGTGTGTCAGTTTCTTTCACTGTCAAAGTCCTTGTTTCCAGGGACCTGGAAGGACAGTGAGGTAATTCTCCTTGTGCTAAATTGTGCTTAAAAAAAACATTTTTTCTAGGGACAGAAAACTGTAGGTAGGGAGAGTGTGTCAGTTTCTTTCACTGTCAAAGTCCTTGTTTCCAGGGACCTGGAAGGACAGTGAGGTAATTCTCCTTGTGCTAAATTGTGCTTAAAAAAAACATTTTTTCTAGGGACAGAAAACTGTAGGTAGGGAGAGTGTGTCAGTTTCTTTCACTGTCAAAGTCCTTGTTTCCAGGGACCTGGAAGGACAGTGAGGTAATTCTCCTTGTGCTAAATTGTGCTTAAAAAAAACATTTTTTCTAGGGACAGAAAACTGTAGGTAGGGAGAGTGTGTCAGTTTCTTTCACTGTCAAAGTCCTTGTTTCCAGGGACCTGGAAGGACAGTGAGGTAATTCTCCTTGTGCTAAATTGTGCTTAAAAAAAACATTTTTTCTAGGGACAGAAAACTGTAGGTAGGGAGAGTGTGTCAGTTTCTTTCACTGTCAAAGTCCTTGTTTCCAGGGACCTGGAAGGACAGTGAGTGAATTCTCCTTGTGCTAAATTGTGCTTAAAAAAAACATTTTTTCTAGGGACAGAAAACTGTAGGTAGGGAGAGTGTGTCAGTTTCTTTCACTGTCAAAGTCCTTGTTTCCAGGGACCTGGAAGGACAGTGAGTGAATTCTCCTTGTGCTAAATTGTGCTTAAAAAAAACATTTTTTCTAGGGACAGAAAACTGTAGGTAGGGAGAGTGTGTCAGTTTCTTTCACTGTCAAAGTCCTTGTTTCCAGGGACCTGGAAGGACAGTGAGGTAATTCTCCTTGTGCTAAATTGTGCTTAAAAAAAACATTTTTTCTAGGGACAGAAAACTGTAGGTAGGGAGAGTGTGTCAGTTTCTTTCACTGTCAAAGTCCTTGTTTCCAGGGACCTGGAAGGACAGTGAGGTAATTCTCCTTGTGCTAAATTGTGCTTAAAAAAAACATTTTTTCTAGGGACAGAAAACTGTAGGTAGGGAGAGTGTGTCAGTTTCTTTCACTGTCAAAGTCCTTGTTTCCAGGGACCTGGAAGGACAGTGAGGTAATTCTCCTTGTGCTAAATTGTGCTTAAAAAAAACATTTTTTCTAGGGACAGAAAACTGTAGGTAGGGAGAGTGTGTCAGTTTCTTTCACTGTCAAAGTCCTTGTTTCCAGGGACCTGGAAGGACAGTGAGGTAATTCTCCTTGTGCTAAATTGTGCTTAAAAAAAACATTTTTTCTAGGGACAGAAAACTGTAGGTAGGGAGAGTGTGTCAGTTTCTTTCACTGTCAAAGTCCTTGTTTCCAGGGACCTGGAAGGACAGTGAGGTAATTCTCCTTGTGCTAAATTGTGCTTAAAAAAAACATTTTTTCTAGGGACAGAAAACTGTAGGTAGGGAGAGTGTGTCAGTTTCTTTCACTGTCAAAGTCCTTGTTTCAAGGGACAGAGAAGGACACCTGAAGGTAGCCCTTATTGCTTTTTTCCCATCTCCCTACAGGCCATCTATTAGAATGTCTGGAAGGCAAACAAGGAGAGGCAGACAGTCAGGAGGCAATAAAAGAGGGCAAGCAGGCTCTGTGTCTGGGGGCAACAGTGCTGGTCGTGGACGCGGTGCATTGTCATCAGCACATGGCCATGGGACACGCTTGTCCTTCTTTTCGGCAGCTGGACATGTTGAGCCACATCATGCCGAAGACTTGGTAGAGTGGATGACCAAGCCCTCCTCCTCCTCCTCATCCTCTCTCACCCAGGCTCAGGGTACTGGAAAAGCAGCTGCCAAAGCGTCCTCTTCCCTGGTATCAATGTCAGACTCATCATCAGTCACTCCTTCCCTAGACCCACCATGTCCTCCTCCTGAGGAGTCCCCCGAACTGTTTCAGCACAGTGTTGGGTACATGCTCCAGGAGGATGCCCAGCGTTTCGAAGGGTCTGATGATGAAACCCAGCTAGAGGAAGGCAGTAGCGTGAGAGCAGACAGAGGGGATGCTCAAGAAGGACACCAATCTGGCAGTCATGTTCCAGCAGCTGCAGCATACTGCCAGATTGGCTCCAGTGATGAGGAGGGAGGTGATGATGAGGTCACTGACTCCACGTGGGTGCCTAATAGGAGAGAGGAGGAGGAGGAGGATGAGGAGGAGGCACATCTCCAACGAGGCAGGATGCCCTTTGGTGGCCAGCGTAAGGGCAGTACACCGACGGAATCACACCGCAGAGCTCCGCCTGTGCAGGGCGCTGCCTCTGCCCGTCATTCAAAAAGTTCTTTGGTGTGGGCCTTTTTTGAGGCTAGTGCATCAGATCGCACAGCTGCTGTTTGCAACATATGTCTCAAGCGTATATCGCGTGGCCAAAACATCAGCCGCTTGGGTACCACATGCCTGACCAGACATATGTTGACCTGCCATGCAGCTCGTTGGCAAGCCTACCTCAAAGACCCACACCAAAGAACAAAGCGGACCTCTCCTTGCACCGCATCAGCTGGGATCTCCAACCCCACTATAACTTCAGTCCTCTCTGAAACATGCACTGAGAGGAATGAAGGTGTAGAATTAGGTGTGTCACAGCCAAGTACTTGCGGCCACTCTGCTAGCAGTACACCGACGTCCGATTCTAGCAGGCAAATTTCCCTGCCCCAGCTGCTGGACCGTCGAAAGAAGTTCACTCCCAGCCATCCACATGCCCAGCGGTTGAATGCTAGCTTGGCTAAATTGCTAGCGCTTCAACTGCTGCCTTTTCAGTTGGTAGACTCGGCCCCCTTCCGTGAGTTTGTGCAATGTGCGGTTCCTCAGTGGCAGGTTCCCAAACGCCACTTTTTCTCACGGAAGGCTATTCCGGCTCTCTACCGGCATGTGGAAGGCAATGTCTTGGCCTCGCTGGACAGGGCGGTCAGCGGTAAGGTGCATATTACCGCTGACTCATGGTCCAGCAGGCATGGACAGGGACGTTACCTTTCTTTCACGGCCCATTGGGTCACTCTTTTGGCAGCTGGGAAGGATGCAGGACAAGGTGCAGTAGTGTTGGAGGTTGTCCCACCGCCACGCCTCCAAAATGCTACTACTGGTTGTGACACACCTCTCTCCTCCACCCCCTCCTCTTCTTCTTCCTCCATGGCCTCTTCCTGTGGTTTGTCCTATGAACCAGCGGTGCTCCGTAGCCGTTCACGGGGCTACGCAAGTACGCAGGCAAAAAGATGCCATGCCGTGCTTGCGCTGGTGTGTTTGGGGGACAGAAGCCACACTGGGGCAGAGGTCCTGTCTGCTCTGCAGGGCCAGGCCGAGAGGTGGTTGACGCCACGCCAGCTTAAGCCAGGAATGGTGGTTTGCGACAATGGCACCAACCTCCTCTCCGCCCTCCGACAGGGACAACTGACCCATGTGCCCTGTGTGGCTCACGTCCTTAACCTGGTGGTGCAGCGGTTCTTGGGCAGGTACCCGGGCTTACAGGATGTCCTGAGGCAGGCCAGGAAAGTCTGTGTGCATTTCCGCAGATCTTATAATGCCAGTGCTCGCCTGGCTGAGCTGCAAAAGGAGTTGAACCTGCCCAAGAACCGCCTTATATGTGACATGCCCACCAGGTGGAACTCAACGTTGGCCATGCTGCAGCGGCTGCACACGCAGCAGAGGGCCATCAATGAGTACCTGTGCGACTACGGCACCAGGACAGGGTCAGGGGAGCTTGGTTTTTTTTCTCCACGCCAGTGGGGCATGATCAGGGATGCATGCACTGTCCTGGCACCATTTGAGGAGGCCACGAGGATGGTGAGCAGTGACAGTGCATGCATCAGTGACACTGTACCTCTTGTCCACCTGTTGGAGCACACGCTGCGTGGAATAATGGACAGGGCACTTGAGGCAGAACAGAGGCAGGAAGAGGAGGACTTCCTTGCCTCTCAAGGCCCCCCTTTACCCAGACAGTGTTCCTTCTGTCCCACCCATCGCACAGGAAGAGGAGGAGGAGGAGGAGGAGGAGGAGGATTGTGTCAGCATGGAGGTGGAGGCTGGCACTCAGCATCATCAGCAGCAGTCTTTTAGGGATGATTTACAGTCCCAAGAAACCAGTGGACTTGTACGTGGCTGGGAGGAGGTGGCTGCGGAACGCACATTCAGTGCTGCTGGAGGATTTGTCACGGATCACAGGGTGCGCCTGTCCACCGACTCGGTTGATCGACTGACTTTCATCAAGATGAACCAGTCTTGGATCACCACCAGCTACCACACACCTGATGCTGATATAACAGACTAATTGATTTTAACATGTCACATCCCTTCAAGACTGATGCTGATGCTGAGTGCCTGTGCTGTTATGTTGACTGGCTATCCTCCTCCTCCGAGTCCTCAATGATACGATTGATGATGATAGCTTGGAAGATCATTTTTGTTTATGGGTGCCGCCACCAGTGGCTAAGGCCCAATTTTTCAGCCCCTGTTTTACAGGGGCGTGTAATTACAATTTTTTTAGCAATAATTTGCCATAGGGCTCATTGCTGTGCTCCAAGTACAGTATCTGTGAGGGGTTGGAGTGTTGTGGCACCAGTGCCTAAGGCTCAATTTTTCAGCCCCTGTTTAACAGGGGCGTGTCATTACAATTTTTGAAGCAATACTTTGCAACAGGGCTCATTGCTGTGCTCCAAGTACAGTATCTGTGAGGGGTTGTAGTGTTGTGCCACCAGTGCCTAAGGCCCAATTTTTCAGCCCCTGTTCAACAGGGGCATGCAATTACAATTCTTGATCTAATAATTCACAGCAGGGTCCATTGCTGCACCCACCAAGAGTAACTCTGAGGGCTTACAGTCTTGTGGCAACGCCACCACCACCACCACCACGAAAGGCCCAATTTTTCAGCCCCTGTTCAAAAGGGGCATGTAATTACAATTCTTGATCTAATAATTCACAGCAGGGCCCATTGCTGCACCCACCAAGAGTAACTGTCAGGGCTTACAGTGTTGTGGCACCAGCACCACCATCAAAGCCCCAATTTTTACTACCACTGTTCAACAATTATATGTAATTAAAATTCCTGATATAATAGTTGACAGCAGGGCGTTCCAGCACCAACCAAGAGTAACTGAGTGCTTACAGTGTTGTGCCAACACCAACAACTAAGGGGCCTATTTCTGCAGAGTATATACGGCAGGTCCCTACTTTCAAACATCCAACTTACAAACGACTCCTACTTGCAAACGAAAGAAGACAACAGGAAGTGAGAGGAAATCTACCCCTAGAAAGGAAAATTCTCTCCTGTAAGAATAAATATGGGAGAAAGGGGTCTCATCTGTACTGATGCTTTATCAGCAATCCTTGTTTCAAGAAAAACACCACATTTCAAAAACAGTTGTCATTGGGACGGAAAGTGAGGTGAAATGTTCTGAACAGGGGCACAGACAGCAAAACAAATGTTACAGGGGTGATAACCCTTACCTATGTTTCCCAAAAAGTTTAAAAATAGATTTTTGGGCTGGAGCTACACTTCAACAATGTACCTGTTCAAAATTACAAACAGATTCTACATAAGAACAAACCTACAGTCCCTGTCTTGTATGCACCGCCTGTATACGGCTGTTCAGAGTATATAGGGCCTTTTTTATTTTATGTGCGGGGTTCCCCTTAATATCCATACAAGACCCAAAGGGGCTGGTAATGGGCTGGGGTAGGGGGGGGGGTCATGGGGTAGCTATGCCATTTTTCTTAAAGAATTTCATCCATATTACCGGGACCAGACATTACATTAAAGCCGCAAGCAGTTTTAAATGGCTTTTTTTTCCTTTAGAAGTGTCATTTTGTGCAGGGACAGTTCTAAACACGGGAAACACGTGGCACTTCACAGGCATACTTTAGACACCCCCCAGGTACGATATTTAAAGGAATATTTGACTTTTTTTTTTTCACTTTATGCATCATTAAAATGACTGCTCCCGAAAAACGACCGTTTTTAAAACTTCTTTTTGCATTGATACATGTCCCCTGGTGCACAACCCGGGTTCCCAAACCCTATTTATGACAATAACATGCATAATAGTTGTTATAATTAGCACTTTAGAATTCGAACGTTCGCATCCATTGTATTTAATAGGGTTCTAATGTTCGTTCGAACTTTCGGTCCGTTCGCGGGTTCTGGTGCGAACCGAACCCGGGGGTGTTCGGCTCATCACTAGTCCACAAACTATGGTATACAGTGAGGGGAAAAAGTATTTGACCACCTGCTGATTTTGTACGTTTGCCCACTGACAAAGAAATGATCAGTCTATAATTTTAATGGTCGGTTTATTTTAACAGTGAGAGACATAACAACAACAAAAATATCCAGAAAAACACATTTCAAAAAAGTTAGGAATTGATTTGCATTTTAAAGAGTGAAATAAGTATTTGACCCCTTTGTAAAACACGACCTAGTACTTGGTGGCAAAACCCTTGTTGGCAATCAGAGGTCAGACGTTTCTTGTAGTTGTATAACAAAACAGAAACATAAATATAGAACAGTGTATATATATATATATATATATATATATATATATATATATATATATATATATATATATATATATATATTATAATCCACAGTAGCCCTCTTAAAATGTGTCCAAAAAAGACAAAAAATGTCCATAATAATGAAAGTTATAATATATATAGTGTTTTAAATGCAATATATATTGCATTTAAAACACTTGTTTTATGCCACTTTTAGGGATGAGCCGAACACCCCCCGTTTGCATCCAGAACATGCAAACGGACCGAAAGTTTGCGCGAACTTTCAAACACCGTTAATGTCTATGGGATTCGAACGTGAGAAATCAAAAATGTGAATTTTAAAGGCTAATATGCAAGTTATTGTCCTAAAAAGGGTTTGGGGACCCGAGTCCTGCCCCAGGGTACATGTATCAATGCAAAAAAAAAGTTTTAAAAACTGCAGTTTTTTCGGGAGCAGTGATTTTAATGATGCTTAAAGTAAAAAAATAAAAGTGAAATATTTCTTTAAATATCGTACCTGGGGGTGTCTATAGCATGCCTGTAAAGTGGCGCGTGTTTCCCGTGTTTAGAACAGTCCCTGCACAAAATGACATTTCTAAAGTAATAAAAGTCATTTAAAACTGCTTGCGGCTGTAATGTAATGTCGGGTCCAGGCAATATGGATGAAAATTATTGAGAAAAACAGCATGGGTAACCCCCCAGCCCATTACCAGACCCTTTGGGTCTTGTATGGATATTAAGGGGAACCCCGCACCTAATTTAAAAAAAGAAAAGGCGTGGGGCCCCCAGGCCCTATATACTCTGAACAGCAGTATACAGGCAGTCCCAAGAAAGACAGGGACTGTAGGTTTGCTCTTAAGTTGAATTTGTTTGTAATTTGGAACAGGTACATTTTGTAGGTGTAGCTCCAGCCAAAAAAATCGATTTTTAAGCTTTTTGGAAAACATAGGGAAGGGTTATCACCCCTGTAACATTTGTTTTGCTGTCTGTGCCCCTGTTCAGAAGATTTCCCCTCACTTTCTGTCCCAATGAACATTGGATTTAGAAAATTTGGGGTTTTTAGGGAAACAAGGATTGGTGATAAAGCATCTGTGGAGGAGACACCTTTTTCCCATATTAACTCTTACAGGAGAGAATTTCCCTTCCTAGGGGTAGATTTCCTCTCACTTCCTGTTGTCTCCCTCCATTTGTAAGTAAGAGTCGTTTGTAAGTCGGATGTTTGAAAGTAGGGGCCTGCCCTATATACTCTGCAGAAATTTGGGCCTTAGGTGTTGGTGATACCAGAACACTGTAAGCCCTCACAGTTACTCTTGGTGGGCGCAGGAACATGCCCTGCTGAAAAATATTACAGCAAAAAAATAGTAATTACACGCCCCTGTTAACCACTTAAGGACCGGCCACGGCATATATACGTCGGCAGAATGGCACGTACAGGCATAATCACGTACCTGTACGTCCCCTTTAACTGCCTGCCGTGTGGTCGCGCTCGCGACCCTGCCGCCATCCCTGTGAGTCAGACCGTGGGTCCCGCGGACGCGATCGTCTCACGGAGGGATGGAGCGGGGAGATGTTAGTGTAAACACAACATCTCCCCACTCGCCTACTGACACTGTCACTGATCTCCGCTCTGTGTAACCAGAGCGGAGATCGGTGACGTGTCACTCGTAGCCACGCCCCCCTCAGTTAGAATCACTCCCTTAGGCACACCTAACCCCTTCAGTGCCCCTAGTGGTTAATCCCTTCACTGCCAGTGTAATTTTTACAGTAACCAGTGCATTTTTATAGCATTGATAGCTGTAAAAATTACAATGGTCCCAAAAATGGGGATATTTATTATAGCAAAAAGTAAAAAATATTGCATTTTTTTTCAAAAATATGTCGCTCTATTTTTGTTTATAGCGCAAAAAATAAAAACCTCAGGAGGTGATCAAATACCACCAAAATAAAGCTCTATTTATGGGAAAAAAGGACGTTAATTTTGTTTGGGAGCCACGTCGCACGACCATGCAATTGTCAGTTAAAGCGACGCAGTGCCGAATCGCAAAAAGTGGCCTGGTCCTTAACCAGCCAAAATGGTCCGGGGATTAAGTGGTTAAACAGGGGCAGAAAAATTGGGCCTTAGGCACTGCACTGGTGGTGGTGCCCGGAAGGCCAGAACCAAAATTTTTCTTACAAGCTATCAACATGAACATCGAGGAGGAATAGGATAGTCACTCAGCATAACAGGATCACAGCATCAGCATAGGCAGTCTTGAAGGGATCTCACATTCATAAAAAATTATTCGGTTACATCAGCATCAGGTGCTTGGTAGCTGGTGATTAGGGATGAGCTTCGTGTTCGCGTTGAACACACGTTCGACTCGAACATCGGCTGTTCGATCGTTTGACGAAGAACGAACGTTATGGTCCGTTCGCGCAGAATTTGTGTTGTGCGACACGGCCCATAATTCACTACGGCATCGCAGTGCATTGCTGGCTGATGATTGGCCAAGCATGCACTATGACCCGCATGCTTGGCCAATCACAGGGCTTTGGCCAATTATGGGTCAGGGGGTTTAGTACACGCCCCACACTATATAAGGCCGCCTGGAAGTCGGCCTTGTGTAGTGTGTTGGCGTTTGTGAAAGAGGCAGTTTCAGAGAGATAGACAGTGTCATTTATATTGAGTTAGATAGAGCAAGCAGGCGAGTCAGTTAGCTGCTGTTACAGTGTGTAGAGGATATATATGCATCCTAGGTGTTGTATATATATTTATACACTGTATTGAGTTTAGATAGATCCGTTCCTGTTAGTCTCTATTAGGGATGAGCTAACATAGGTTCGACTCGAACATCGGCTGTTCGCGCGTTCGGCGAACAATTTGGGCCGTTCGCGTCAAATTCGAGTGACGCGAATGGCCCACAATACACTGCGCCATTGCAGTGTAATCCCGGCGCTGTGACCCTGCATGCTTGGCCAATCACAGCGCCGGCAGCGAGGAGAGCAATGATTGGCCACAGGCAGGATGCCTGTGGCCAATTATAGCTGAGGGGGTTTAGTACACGCCCCACACTATAAAAGGCCGCCAGCACGGCGGCCTTGTGTAGTGTGTTCGGGAGCAGGGAAAGTGAAGGATAGGCAGGGACAGTGTCAAATCTTGTCAAATCTATTCTTTGCTAAACCTTGTGTGTAGGGACAGAGAAGGATAGGCAGGGAGGGTGTCAGTGTCATATACTTTGATAAACCTTGTGTGCAGGGAGAGAGAAGGATAGGCAGGGGACAGTGTCAGTGTCATTGTTGCTAAGCCTCCTGCACATTATACACCTGAAGTTAGCCCGTATTGCTGCTTTTTCCTGGTGTGTTACACCAACAGGATTTTGCGGCACTTACAGCGGGCGGAGTGTACCTCCTGACCATATTACACCTTAACTTAGCCTGTATTGCTGCTTTTTCCTGGTGTGTTACACCAACAGGATTTTGCGGCACTTACAGCGGGCGGAGTGTGCCTCCTGACCATATTACACCTTAACTTAGCCTGTATTGCTGCTTTTCCCATTTCCCTGCAGGCCATTAGAATGTCTGGAAGGCAAACAAGGAGAGGCAGACAGTCAGGAGCCAAAAAAAGAGGGCAAGCAGGCTCTGTGTCTAGAGACAACAGTGCTGGTCGTGGACGCGGTGCATCGCCATCAGCACGTGGCCATGGGACACGCTTGTCCTTTTCGGCAGCTGGACGTGTTGAGCCGCATCATGCCGAAGACTTGGTAGAGTGGATAACCAAGCCCTCCTCATCCTCCTTATCCTCTCTCACCCACGCTCAGGGTACTGGCAAAGCAGCTGCCAAAGCGTCCTCTTCCCTGGTATCAATGTCATCATCAGTCACTCCTTCCCTAGACCAACCATGTCCTCCTGAGGAGTCCCCCGAACTGTTTGAGCACAGTGTTGGGTACATGCTCCAGGAGGATGCCCAGCGTTTCGAAGGGTCTGATGATGATACCCAGCTAGAGGAAGGCAGTAGCGTGAGAGCAGAGAGAGGGGATGCTCAAGAAGGACACCAATCTGGCAGTCATGTTCCAGCAGCTGCAGCATACTGCCAGATTGGCTCCAGTGATGAGGAGGGAGGGGATGATGAGGTCACTGACTCCACGTGGGTGCCTAATAGGAGAGAGGAGGAGGAGGAGGAGGAGGAGGAGGCACATCTCCAACGAGGCAGGATGCTATCAGGGGGCCAGCGTAAGGGCAGCACACCGACAGAATCACACCGCAGAGCTCCGCCTGTGCAGGGCGCTGCCTCTGCCCGTTATTCAAAAAGTTCTTTGGTGTGGGCCTTTTTTGAGTCGAGTGCATCAGATCGCACAGCTGCTGTTTGCAACATATGTCTCAAGCGTATATCGCGTGGCCAAAACATCACCCGCTTGGGCACCACATGCTTGACCAGACATATGTTGACCTGCCATGCAGCTCGTTGGCAAGCCTACCTTAAAGACCCACACCAAAGAACAAAGCTGACCTCTTCTTGCACCGCATCAGCTGGGATCTCCAACCCCACTATACCTTCAGTCCTCTCTGAAACCTGCTCTGAGAGGAATGAAGGTGTAGAATTAGGTGTGTCACAGCCAAGTACTTGCGGGCACTCTGCTAGCAGTACACCAACGTCCGATTCTAGCAGGCAAATTTCCCCTGCCCCAGCTGCTGGACCATCGAAAGAAGTTCACTCCCAGCCATCCACATGCCCAGCGGTTGAATGCTAGCTTGGCTAAATTGCTAGCGCTTCAACTGCTGCCTTTTCAGTTGGTAGACTCGGCCCCCTTCCGTGAGTTTGTGCAATGTGCGGTTCCTCAGTGGCAGGTTCCCAAACACCACTTTTCTCACGGAAGGCGATTCCGGCTCTCTACCGGCATGTGGAAGGCAATGTCTTGGCCTCGCTGGACAGGGCGGTCAGCGGTAAGGTGCATATTACCGCTGACTCATGGTCCAGCAGGCATGGACAGGGACGTTACCTTTCTTTCACGGCCCATTGGGTCACTCTTTTGGCAGCTGGGAAGGATGCAGGACAAGGTGCAGTAGTGTTGGAGGTTGTTCCACCGCCACGCCTCCAAAATGCTACTACTGGTTGTGACACACCTCTGTCCTCCACCCCCTCCTCTTCTTCTTCCTCCGTGGCCTCTTCCTGTGCTTTGTCCTCGGAACCAGCGGTGCTCCGTAGGCGTTCAAGGGGCTACGCAAGTACGCAGGCAAAAAGATGCCATGCCGTGCTTGCGCTGGTGTGTTTGGGGGACAGGAGCCACACTGGGGCAGAGGTTCTGTCTGCTCTGCAGGGGCAGGCCGAGAGGTGGTTGACGCCACGCCAGCTTAAGCCAGGAATGGTAGTTTGCAACAATGGCACCAACCTCCTCTCCGCCCTCCGACAGGGACAACTGACCCATGTGCCCTGTGTGGCTCACGTCCTTAACCTGGTGGTGCAGCGGTTCTTGGGCAGGTACCCGGGCTTTCAGGATGTCCTGAGGCAGGCCAGGAAAGTCTGTGTGCATTTCCGCAGATCTTATAATGCCAGTGCTCGCCTGGCTGAGCTGCAAAAGGAGTTGAACCTGCCCAAGAACCGCCTTATATGTGACATGCCCACCAGGTGGAACTCAAAGTTGGCCATGCTGCAGCGGCTGCACACGCAGCAGAGGGCCATCAATGAGTACCTGTGTGACTACGGCACCAGGACAGGGTCAGGGGAGCTCAGGTTTTTTTCACCACGCCAGTGGGGCATGATCAGGGATGCATGCACTGTCCTGGCACCATTTGAGGAGGCCACGAGGATGGTGAGCAGTGACAGTGCATGCATCAGTGACACTGTACCTCTTGTCCACCTGTTGGAGCACACGCTGCGTGGAATAATGGACAGGGCACTTGAGGCAGAACAGAGGCAGGAAGAGGAGGACTTCCTTGCCTCTCAAGGCCCCCTTTACCCAGACAGTGTTCCTTCTGTCCCACCCATCGCACAGGAAGAGGATGAGGAGGAGGAGGAGGAGGATTGTGTCAGCATGGAGGTGGAGCCTGGCACTCAGCATCATCAGCAGCAGTCTTTTAGGGATGATTTACAGTCCCAAGAAACCAGTGGACTTGTACGTGGCTGGGAGGAGGTGGCTGCGGATCATGTCGTCCTTAGTGACCCAGAGGACTCCGGACTGAATGCCTCAGCTAACCTACGCTGCATGGCCTCCCTGATCCTGCAAAGTCTGCGGAAGGATCCTCGTATTCTTCGGATCAAGGAGAGGGACCATTACTGGCTGGCCACTCTCCTTGATCCACGGCACAAGGGTAAGGTTGCGGACCTTATGTTACCGTCGCAGAGGGAGCAGAGGATGAGACAATTCCGGGAGGCCTTGCAGAAAGGTCTGTGCAACGTGTTCCCAGAGACTGGGAGGTTACAAACTCCTGGTCCTGGACAACGAGTTGCTGAGGCTTCGGTCAGTCAAAGAAGGAGCGGTGGGGAAGGTGGCCGTCTGACCGAAGCGTTCAGACAATTCTTTAGTCCGCAGCCCCAAGGTATGATCGGTTCCAGCAACCATCGCCAGCGTCTGATATACATGGTGCAGGAATACCTAGGGGCAAGGTCAGACTTGGACACCTTCCCCACCGAAAATCCTCTGGCTTACTGGGTCTTGAGGATGGATCACTGGCCAGAGCTTGCACAGTATGCAATTGAGCTACTGGCCTGTCCTGCATCCAGCGTTCTTTCAGAACGCACATTCAGTGCTGCTGGAGGATTTGTCACGGATCACAGGGTGCGCCTGTCCACCGACTCGGTTGATCGACTGACCTTCATAAAGATGAACCAGTCTTGGATCACCACCAGCTACCAAACACCTGAAGCTGATATAACAGACTAATTTATTTTCAAATGTCACATCCCTTCAAGACTGATGCTGATGCTGAGAGACTGTCCTGTTATGTTGACTGACTATCCTCCTCCTCCTCCTCAATGATCCGATTGACGATGATAGCTTGGAGGAACATTTTTGTTTCTGGGTGCCGCCACCAGTGCCTAAGGCCCAATTTTTCAGCCCCTGTTTAACAGGGGTGTGTTATTACAAATTTTTATGCAATGCTTTGCAGCAGGGCTCATTCCTGCACTCCAACTAGAGTATCTGGGAGTGGTTGCAGTGTTGTGGCACCAGCACCAGTGGCTAAGGCCCAATTTTTAAGCCCCTGTTTAACAGGGGCGTGTAATTAAAATTTTTGATGCAATACTTTGCAACAGGGCTCATTGCTGTGCTCCAAGTACAGTATCTGTGAGGGGTTGCAGTGTTGTGGCACCAGTGCCTAAGGCCCAATTTTTCTGCCCCTGTTTAACAGGGGCATGTAATTACAATTCTTGATCTAATAATTCACAGCAGGGCCCATTCATGCGCCCACCAAGAGTAACTGTGAGGCCTCACAGTGTTGTGGCAACACCAACATGTAAGGGGCAAATTTCAGCTGAGTATATACGGCAGGCCCCTACTTTCAAACATCCAACTTACAAACGACTCCTCCTTGCAAACGGAAGGATACAACAGGAAGTGAGAGGAAATCTATCCCTAGGAAGGCAAATTCTCTCCTGTAAGAGTTAATATGGGAAAAAAAGTGTCTCCTCTCCACTGATGCTTTATCACCAATTCTTGTTTCAATAAAAAACCCAAATTTTCAAAAAACTTTTGTCATTAGGACGGAAAGTGAGGTAAACTGTTCTGAACAGGTGCACACTGCACAGACAGCAAAACAAATGTTACAGGGGTGATAACCCTTCCCTATGTTTTCCAAAAAGCTTAAAAATAGATTTTTTGGCTGGAGCTACACTTAAGCAATGTACCTGTTCAAAATTACAAACAGATTCTACATAAGAACAAACCTGCAGTCCCTGTCTTGTATGCACCGCCTGTATACGGCTGTTCAGAGTATATAGGGCCTTTTTTATTTTGTGTGCGGGGTTCCCCTTAATATCCATACAAGACCCAAAGGGGCTGGTAATGGGCTGGGGTAGGGGGGGGGGGGTGTGATTGGGTAGCTATGCCATTTTTCTTAAAGATTTTCATCCATATTACCAGACATTACATTAAAGGCGCAAGCAGTTTTAAATGGCTTTTTTTCCTTTAGAAATGTAATTTTGTGCAGGGACAGTTCTAAACACGGGGAAACACGTGGCACTTCACAGGCATACTTTAGACACCCCCCAGGTACGATATTTAAAAGGAATATTTGACTTTTTTTTTTCACTTTATGCATCATTAAAATGACTGCTCCAGAAAAACGGCCGTTTTTAAAACTTCTTTTTGCATTGATACATGTCCCCTGGTGCAGAACCCGGGTTCCCAAACCCTTTTTAGGACAATAACATGCATAATAGTCGTTATAATTAGCACTTTAGATTTCGAACATTCGCATCCATTGTATTTAATAGGGTTCTAAAGTTCGTGCAAACTTTCGGTCCGTCCGCGGGTTCTGGTGTGAACCGAACCCGGGGGTGTTCGGCTCATCACTAGTCTCTATACTGTGACAGGCAGGCCGGTGATTGTGCTAGCTGCAGACAGTCAGTGTTTCACTTAGTGTACTACTGTGTGCTTTGCATAGCTTTCACCTAAAGCCTAAATTATTGATGCAATACTTTGCAACAGGGCTCATTGCTGCGCTCCTGCGCCCACCAAGAGTAACTGTGAGGACTTACAGTGTTGTGGCACCAGCACCACCGCCACCAAAGGCCCAATTTTTCAGCCCCTGTTCAAATTACAAATTACAATTCTTGATCTAATAACTCACAGCAGGGCCCATTCCTGCACCCACCAAGAGTAACTGTGAGGGCTTACAGTGTTGTGGCAACACCAACACCTAAGGGGCAAATTTCTGCAGAGTATATAGGGCAGGCCCCTACTTTCAAACATCCAATTTACAAACGACTCCTACTTGCAAATGGAAGGAGACAACAGGAAGTGAGAGGAAATCTACCCCTAGGAAGGGAAATTCTCTCCTGTAAGAGTTAATATGTGAAAAAGGTGTCTCCTCTCCACTGATACTTTATCACCAATCCTTGTTTCACTAAAAACCACAAATTTTCCAAAAACATTTGTCATTGGGATGGAAAGTGAGGTGAAATGTTCTGAACAGGTGCACAGACAGCAAAACAAATGTTACAGGGGTGATAACCCTTCCCTATGTTCTCCAAAAAGCTTAAAAATAGATTTTTTGGCTAGAGCTACACTTAAAAAATGCACCTGTTCCAAATTACAAACAGATTGTACTTAAGAACAAACCTACAGTCCGTGTCTTTTTTGCACCGCCTGTATACTGCTGTTCAGAGTATATAGGGCCTTTTTTTTTTATTTTGGGCGCAGGGTTCCCCTTAATATCCATACAAGACCCAAAGGGGCTGGTAATGGGCTGGGGTAGGGGTGGGTGATGGAATACCCATGCCATTTTTCTCAATGATTTTCATCCATATTGCCGGGACCAGACATTACATTAAAGCCGCAAGCAGTTTTAAATGGCTTTTTTTCCCTTTAGAAATGTAATTTTGTGCAGGGACAGTTCTAAACACGGGAAACACGTGCCACTTCACAGGCATACTTTAGACACCCCCAGGTATGATATTTAAAAGGAATATTTCACTTTTTTTTTTTCACTTTATGCATCATTAAAACCACTGCTCCCGAAAAAACGACAGTTTTAAAAGATTCTTTTTACATTGATACATGTCCCCTCGGGCAGGACCCGAACCCTTTTTAGGACAATAACATGCATATTAGGCGTTAATTAGCACTTTAGATTTTGAACGTTCGCTTCCATTGTATTTAATAGGGTTCTAAAGTTTGCGCGAACGTTCGGTCCGTTGGAAGGTTCTGGTGTGAACCGAACGGGAGGGGTGTTCGGCTCATCCCTACTGGTGATCCAAGACTGATTCATTTTTATAAAAGGTGAGCCGATCAACCGAGTCGGTGGACAGGCGCACTCTGTGATCGGTTACAAAGCCTCCAGCAGCACTGAATGTGCGTTCCAAAAGAATGCTGGATGCAGGACAGGCCAGTAGCTCAATTGCATACTGTGCAAGCTCTGGCCAGTGATCCATCCTCAAGACCCAGTAACCCAGTGGATTTTCGGTTGGAAAGGTCTCCAAGTCTGATCTTGCCCCTAGGTATTCCTGCACCATGTAAATCAGACGCTGGCGATGGTTGCTGGAACTGATCAGACCTTGGGGCTGCGGACTAAAAAATTGTCTGAACGCATCGGTCAGACGGCCACCTTCTCCACTGCTCCTTCCTTGACTGACCGAAGCCTCAGCAACACGTTGTCCAGGACCAGGAATTTGTAACCTCTCAGGCTCTGGAAACACGTTGCACAAACCTTTCTGCAAGGCCTACCGAAGAGGTTTCATCCTCTGCGACGGCTGGATAAGTTCCGCAACCTTACCCTTGTAATGTGGATCAAGGAGGGTTGCCAGCCAGTAATGATCCCTCTTCTTGATACCACGAATCCGAAGGTCCTTTCACAGGCTTTGCAGGATCAGGGAGGCCATGCAGTGTAGGTTTGCTGAGGCATTCGGTCCGGAGTCCTCTGGGTCACTGAGGACATGATCTGCAGCCACCTCCTCCCAGCCACATACAAGTCCATGGGTTTCTGGGGACTGTAAATGATCCCTTGAAGACTGCTGCTGATGCTGAGTGCTAGGCTCCACCTCCATGCTGACACAATCCTCCTCCTCCTCCTCCTGTGTGATCGGCGGGCCTGCAAGAACACTGTCTGGATAAAGGGGGCCTTGAGAGGTAAGGAAGTCCTCCTCTTCCTCCCTCTGTTCTGCCTCAAGTGCCCTGTCCATTATTCCACGCAGCGGGTGCTCCAACAGGTAGACAAGAGGGACAGTATCACTGATGCATGCACTGTCACTGCTCACCATCCTCGTGGCCTCCTCAAATGGTGACAGAACAGTGCATGCATTCTTGATCATGGGCCACTGGCGGAGTGAAAAAAAAAGCCAAGCTCCCCTGACCCTGTCCTGGTGCCATAGTTGCACAGGTACCCATTGATGGCCCTCTGCTGCATGTGCAGCCGCTGCAGCATGGCCAACGTTGAGTTCCACCTGGTGGGCATGTCACAGATTAGACGGTTCTTGGCAGGTTGTATTCCTTTTGGAGGTCAGCCAGCCGAGCACTGGCATTATATGACCAGCGGAAATGCACACAGACTTTCCTGGCCTGCCTCAGGAGATCCTGTAAGCCCCGGTACCTGCACTGGAACCCCTGCACCACCAAATTAAGGACGTGAGCCAAACAGGGCACAAGGGTCAGGTGTCCCTGTCGGAGGGCGGAGAGGAGGTTGGTGCCATTGTCGCAAACCACCATTCCTGGCTGAAGCTGGCATGGCGTCATCCACCTCTGAGCCTGCCCCTGCAGAGCTGACAGAATCTCTGCCACAGTGTGGATCCTGTCCCCTAAGCACACCAGCTCAAGCACCGCATGGCATCTTTTTGCCTGAGTGCCCCTTGAACGTCTACGTTGCACCGCTGGTTCCGAAGACAAATCTATAGAGGAAGAGGCCATGGAGGAAGAAGAAGAGTGTCATGGATATGCAGTAGTGTTTGTCTGTCAGCTTACCTTCCTTCCCATGTGTTCATCTTAGAGGCCTGAGCCCTTTCACCTGGCTTCCTTTATAATCTCCTCCCAGCCAGACTCCACCCCAGGCCCTATCACAGAACACTATATTAACCTGTGCACTGCAAGCCTGCTTTGCTGATCAACGTGTTTGTTAAGCATTGTGTGTTTGGGTTCCTGCCTGCCGTGTGCTACGTCTGTCTCTCTGTTACGTTATTGGCTTGTCCCCGACTATCCCTGTCTGCTCGTGACCCTTGACCTTCGGCTCGTTCTTCGTTATCCTTGTCTGCTTGTGGCCCCTGACCTTCAGCTTGTTATTCGGTTCTCTCTTATCGTGTGCTGCTGCTTCCCCTCTTTTCCCCTTATCCTACGGGGCGTGAGCTAGGAAACTCCAGGGGCCGCGACCTGGCCCCAGCCTGCAGCTAACATCCTCACCACTAGAGGCCCTGGAGAAGACCAGCTGGGTCTTAGACTCCGCGCCCTGGGGAATCTTGGCTCTAGCTTCCGTTTGGATCCCGGTTGTGCTCCTCTGGTCCCGCTTTCCACAACCACCCAGTTTCCTATCCGCAGAAGCCAGCCATAGGGTTCACTACCTCGCGGTGCACTCCTGTCCCCCTACGGTGTGCATCTGTCACCTGGCCACAGGTGACCTTGACAGTTTGATCAGCCATGAACCCGGCTGACATCTCGTTACCCGTGGATGATCCATTGCAGGGCATAGTTTGCAGACTTGAAACCCAGGAATCGAATCAGACTCAGGTGATGCGATTCCTCCAGGATCTGGCTTCTCGCTTCGAGCAGCTTCAGGCCTCCTTGGGAACCCTGAATCCGCAACCTCAAATACAATCAGCGGCTGCACCTATTGCACCAGTCGCAGCCACACACTCGCTACAACTGCCAGCTCCGTCCCGTTTCTCTGGGGACTCCAAGGCTTGCAGGGGGTTCCTTAGCCAATGCACGATTCATTTTGAGCTCCAGCCCCAAAACTTTCTGTCTGATCGGGCTAAGGTAGCCTATATCATTTCCCTCCTCTCTGGTGAAGCTTTAGCCTGGGCAGCCCCTCTGTGGGAACTGAATGATCCAGTGGTTTCTAGCCTGTCTGGCTTCTTGAAACTTTTTCGGAATATCTTCGAAGAACCGACTCGTGTCTCTTCAGCGGCCAGCGCCCTTTTACGTCTCCGCCAAGAGTCTGCTTCTGTGGGACAGTATGCCCTTCATTTCCGCATACTGTCGGCTGAGTTGAGCTGGAACAATGAGGCCTTAGTCGCAACCTTTTTGCATGGCCTGTCTGATAGAGTGAAGGATGAATTAGCAGGAAGAACCATCCCCACTGATCTGGCCGGCGTTATCTCCTTGTGTAACCAGATCGATATTCGCTTTCAGGAGAGGACCTTAGAAAAGCAACGCCAGCACTCCTTGGTTCTTAGTCAGCCTGAGCTCCCCTCTCTTCGACCCGTAAAGCATCTCCTACCAGCTGAGGAACCCATGCAGCTGGGTCGGACCAGGCTATCCCCCGAGGAACGTGCTAGGCGCAGAACTCTTGGTCTGTGTCTTTACTGTGGGGGCAAAGGTCATTTTCGTGACACTTGCTCTCTTTGTCCAGAAAAACGTTCGGGTCCACTTCATCTGGAAAGTGGAGTATTGGACCCAGAAATATCACCTTCCCCTTCTCGTCTTCTGCTTTCTGTGTTCCTTCATGTTGGTGCTTCTTCTCATTCGGTCTCAGCATATCTGGATTCCGGAGCCGCTGGTAATTTCATGGACTGGGAAATCGCATCGTCCATGAGACTTACTCTTTTGCCCCCCACCACACCATTGGTGGTCTTGGCGATTGATGGTACTGTTCTCCCAGGGGGACCTATCCGCTTCCAGACCCTCCCTGTTAAGATGTCGGTAGGGACACTCCACCAGGAGTGGATATCCTTCCTTATCTTACCCAAGGCCTCAACGCCTATAATTTTGGGTCTCCCATGGTTACAGCTCCATTCTCCTCATGTGGACTGGACTACTGGACAGATCCTGGCTTGGGGTCCCTCCTGTTCCTCGTCCTGCCTACCCAAGGTTGCCCCCTGTGAATCTGAGCCGGTCATTCATTCCAGGTTGCATAACCATTTACATTTCTCTGTCCCTAACCACCCTTGGACGCACAGCCAGGCTAGCTTGTCTACAAGTCCTGCAGTCGCTACGTCTTGCGATGCGATTCAGGTAGTCGCTACACCTGACTCAGCTATTCACTCTGCCTCTGTACTAGTTATGCCAGTCCAGCCCATGCCCAGTGAGCCTCCTACTTTTTCTTGTTCGGGACATTCTGCTTGTCCTTCAGCTATTCAGCTTGACTCCGGCGACATGTCACCTTCTAACCAACCTGACTTCAGGGTTCCACTGACATCTGCCCAGTCTGATGGTCCTGTGCAAGATGACCAGTTCCCCTTTAAGGGTCTAGGGGACCCTCCTCAGATTCCTGTTAATCCTCTCATGCCCTTGCTTATTCCTAGAGAGCCTTTGGTCCTCAATAGATCTTCTTGTCATCTCCCTACCTCATTTTCGGTCTCTGAGGATAATCTTAAGTACGAGGTTAGACAAGTTCTGGATTCTCGGCTCTGCAGAGGCATTCTTCAGTACCTTGTGCATTGGAGAGGTTTTGGTCCTGAGGAGGCGTCTTGGATCGCTGCATCTGATGTCGCTCCACCTCATCTGTTGAGAAGGTTTCATCAGAGATTTCCCTTTAAGCCTGGGTCCAGGCGGGGGAGGGCCCATAAGAGGGAGGGTACTGTCATGGATATGCAGTAGTGTTTGTCTGTCAGCTTACCTTCCTTCCCATGTGTTCATCTTAGAGGCCTGAGCCCTTTCACCTGGCTTCCTTTATAATCTCCTCCCAGCCAGACTCCACCCCAGGCCCTATCACAGAACACTATATTAACCTGTGCACTGCAAGCCTGCTTTGCTGATCAACGTGTTTGTTAAGCATTGTGTGTTTGGGTTCCTGCCTGCCGTGTGCTACGTCTGTCTCTCTGTTACGTTATTGGCTTGTCCCCGACTATCCCTGTCTGCTCGTGACCCTTGACCTTTGGCTCGTTCTTCGTTATCCTTGTCTGCTTGTGGCCCCTGACCTTCAGCTTGTTATTCGGTTCTCTCTTATCGTGTGCTGCTGCTTCCCCTCTTTTCCCCTTATCCTACGGGGCGTGAGCTAGGAAACTCCAGGGGCCGCGACCTGGTCCCAGCCTGCAGCTAACATCCTCACCACTAGAGGCCCTGGAGAAGACCAGCTGGGTCTTAGACTCCGCGCCCTGGGGAATCTTGGCTCTAGCTTCCGTTTGGATCCCGGTTGTGCTCCTCTGGTCCCGCTTTCCACAACCACCCAGTTTCCTATCCGCAGAAGCCAGCCATAGGGTTCACTACCTCGCGGTGCACTCCTGTCCCCCTACGGTGTGCATCTGTCACCTGGCCACAGGTGACCTTGACAAAGAGGAGGAGGTGAAGGAGAGAGGCGTGTCAGAATCACCACTAGTAGCATTTTGGAGGCGTGGTGGCGGAACAAGCTCCAACAATACTGCACCCTGTCCCGCATCCATCCCAGCTGCCAACAGAGTCACCCATTGCGCCGTGAAAGATAGGTAACGTCCCTGTCCATGAGTCCGCGGTAATATACACCTTACCGCTGACCGCCCTGTCCAGCGAGGCCAAGACATTGCCTTCCACATGCCGGTAGAGAGCCGGAAACTCCTTCCGTGAAAAAAAGTGCCGTTTGGGAACCTGCCACTGAGGTACCGCACATTCCACAAATTCACGAAAGGGGGCAGAGTCTACCAGCTGAAAAGGCAGCAGTTGAAGTGCTAGCAATTTAGCCAAGCTAGCATTCAACCGCTGGGCATGTGGATGGCTGGGAGCGAATTTCTTTCGCCGGTTTAGCAACTGGGGAAGGGAAATTTGCCTGCTACAATCGGACGTTGGTGTAGCGATAGCAGATTGCCCGCAAGTACTTGGCAGTGGCACACCTAATTCTACACCTTCATTCCTCTCAGTGCAGGTTTTTGAGAGGACTGAAAGTGTAGTGGGGTTGGAGATCCCAGCTGATGAGGAGCAAGGAGAGGTCCGCCTTGTTCTTTGGTGTGGGTCTTTTAAGTACGCTTGCCAATGGACTGCATGGCAGGTCGAAATATGTCTGGTCAAGCATGTGGTGCCCAAGCGACTGCTGTTTTGGCTTGATACGCTTCAGACATATGTTGCAAACAGCAACGGTGCGATCTGCTGCACATGTCTCAAAAAAGGCCCACACCAAAGAGCTTTTGGAAAAATGCGCAGTCAGCAGCGCCCTGCACATGCGGAGCTCTGCGGTGTGATGCAGTCGGTTGGCTGCCCTTAAGCTGGCCCCTGGAGGGCATCCTGCCTCGTTGGAGATGTGCCTCCTCCTCTCTCCTATTAGACACCCACGTAGAGTCAGTGACCTCACCATCCCCCCCCCCTCCTCGTCACTCGAGCAAACCTGGCAGTATGCTGCAGCTGGGGAAACATGACTGCCAGTTTCTTGTCCTTCTTGGGCACCCCCTCTCTCTGGGCTCATGTTACTGCCTTCCTCAAGCTGGGTACCATCATCGGAGCCTTCAATACGCTGCGCATCCTCCTGCAGCATGTACCAGACACTGTGGTCGAACAGTTCGGGGGGCTCCTCCGTGCATGATGGTGGGGCTAGGGAAGGAGTAACTGATGATGACCTCGAGCCGATGCTCTGAGCATGTTGCGGCTCAACATGGCCAGCTGCCGGAAAAAAGGACAAGCGTGCCCCACGGCCACGTGCTGAGGATGCACCGTGTCCACGACCAGCACTGTTGCCTCTAGACACAGAGCCTGCTTGCCCTATTTTAGTGGCCTGTGAGTGTCTGCCTCTCCTTGTTGGCCTTCCAGACATACTGTATTTGTTGTATTTCAATAGGTACACAAGGGATGGCCTGCAGTGAGATGTAGCTGCACAAAGCTGGGATGTATATATATATATATATATATTGTGAGGGGGTTAGCTCGGCAGCGGGTGTGTGTGACCCCCGGGATGGGCTCCCCACACAAAAACAGGCCCAGCAAACGGAGGTTGTGGTTTTCAAAATCAAAAAAAGGTGCGGTTTATTTTCTATTTACAGTGACAAAACACAGCAAAGCCAAAAGAAACATAAACAAAATAAATCCTGGTCAACTTGACCTCTGACTAAACATACAGGTTTCCTAACTAACAACTGGGATCAGCCTAGTGCTGTCCTAGTCCCTAAGTCCCTGGTTTTAAATGTCCAAGCAAATAGCCACACAGGCTTTGTCTCACCGCACAGGGGTTCACTCTCCCTAGACAGTCCACACAGGTCTGGTTCCAGGCATGAGCTAACATCTAATGAAGCTGGGAGTTCTTATAGAGGCCTAAATGAGCTGACAAGCTTCAGCTGGTCTCATCAACTCCCTGTCTGCACGACGCCCCACACTCTCCCTAGAGGTATGAGTCATCCATGAGCCCACTAGCCTTAGCTGGGCTTATACAACTCTCCACCTAGTTGTATAAGTCGGCGTAAAGCCTGAATCTGGGCGAAATATATCTACCCCCCTGGATGCAACCAGGTGACTTTACCTTCCTGCTGTCACATACCCCCCCCTCTTGTTTTAACCTCGGGGTTGGAACACCAGCAATCAGGCATTCATGTACTCGAGACAAAGCATCCACATTCCCCATTTGAACGCCAGGGCGATGCTTTACTGTGAAGTTGAATTCCTGGAGGGCCAGGAACCACCTATTCACTCTTCTATTTGTTTCCTTGTTTTGAGCCATCCACTTTAACGGAGCGTGATCCGTAACCATGTCAAAGTGCCTACCTAGCAGGTAGTACCGAAGGGAATCTAGAGCCCACTTCACCGCTAAACACTCCTTTTCAACGGTGGCGTAATTTACCTCATGGGACTTCAACTTCCTGCTGAGGTAAATGACTGGGTGCTCTTCCCCGTTCCAGACCTGGGACAATACTGCTCCTAACCCCACATCTGACGCATCACTTTGTACGACAAAGTCTTTAGAGAAGTCGGGTGAGTACAACACTGGCTGGCTACATAAGGCTTGTTTCAAGAATTGGAATGCTGCCTCAGCCTCGGGGGTCCATTTAATCATGACCGACCCTTTCCCCTTCGTTAGGTTGGTTAGGGGCACAGCCTTAGAAGCAAAGTGGGGAATGAATCGCCGATAATACCCAGCGATTCCCAGAAAGGCTCGTACCTGCTTCTTGCTGTTGGGACGTGGCCAACTCTGGATGGCCTCGACTTTGTTGAGTTGGGGTTTTATTACTCCCCTCCCAATGGTGTACCCAAGATATTTGGCCTCCTCCTGCCCAATGGTACACTTCTTGGGGTTAGCCGTAAACCCCGCTTCCCGAACAGAGTCCAGGACTGCTTGCACTTTTGGCAGATGTGAGGCCCAATCTGTGCTATGGACAATTACGTCATCCAGGTAAGCCGCAGCATACTTCCGATGGGGCCTCAGCATCTGGTCCATTTTCCGCTGGAATGTGGCCGGCGCATTCTGTAACCCGAACGGCATTCTTTTATATTGGAACGCCCCGTCTGGGGTTACAAATGCGGTTTTCTCTTTGGCCAATTTGGCCAGGGGGATTTGCCAATACCCTTTTGTGAGGTCAAGAGTCGTCATGTATCGGGCTGTTCCCAGCCGGTCGATCAACTCATCTATACGTGGCATGGGGTAGATGTCAAATTTTGTAACTTTGTTCAACTGACGAAAATCGTTACAAAATCGCCAGCTCCCATCCGGTTTAGGCACCAACACAATGGGACTAGACCAATCACTTTGGGACTCCTCTATCACCCCTAAGTTCAGCATTTTCTGTACTTCCTCCCGTATTGCCTCCCGTCGGGCCTCTGGGATCCGATAGGGTTTTAACTTCACCCTTTCACCGGGCGGGGTAATGATGTCATGCTCTACCCCAAATGTTTGTCCCGGCAGCTCAGAGAATACCTCCTTGTTGCGAAGCACAAACTCCTTAACCTCCTGTTGTTGGGGTTGTGACAAGGTGGCTGCTATTCCAACCTCAGGAATCACGCAACCAGTTGGAGCTGGTGACCAAGTGTCTGCGACTAGGGACTCTCTATCCCTCCAGGCTTTCAACAGATTAACGTGATAGATCTGTTCGGGCTTTCGCCTTCCTGGTTGTCTGACCTTGTAATTCACTTCGCTCACTTTTTCCATTATCTCGTAGGGGCCTTGCCATTTGGCAAGGAATTTACTTTCAACCGTAGGGACAAGTACCAGTATCCTATCCCCCGGGGAAAAGGTACGGGTCTTGGCTCCACGGTTGTACACTCTCTGCTGTGCTAACTGCGCTTGGGCCAAATGTTCCTTCACGATGGGCATTACCTGTGCAATTCGGTCTTGCATCAGGGCGACATGCTCAATCACACTCCTGTGGGGAGAACTCTCACTTTCCCAAGTTTCCTTGGCAATATCCAACA
The DNA here is from genome assembly GCA_029206835.1 of Rana muscosa. Lineage (NCBI taxonomy): Eukaryota > Metazoa > Chordata > Amphibia > Anura > Ranidae > Rana > Rana muscosa. Next base: position 57,393,390 of record CM055117.1, on the reverse strand, counting down.
GCCCTCTTGGGTGTCTCCCATACAGTAACTCAAAGGGGGAGAATCCCGTAGAGGATTGGGGCACCTCCCTAATAGCAAACATCAGATAAGGAAGTAGACAGTCCCAATCCTTTCCATCTCTATCCACCACTTTCTTCAACATTTGTTTTAGGGTTTTGTTGAATCTTTCAACCAGCCCATCGGTTTGGGGGTGATACACAGATGTACGTAATTGCGTCACTTTGAACAATTTACACAGCTCCTTCATAACCCGGGACATAAAGGGTGTACCTTGGTCCGTAAGCAGTTCTTTACAAATACCCACCCGGCTAAACACAAGAGATAGCTCTTTGGCTATGGTTTTGGCCGAGGTATTTCGGAGAGGGATCGCTTCTGGATAACGGGTGGCATAGTCCATTATAACTAATATGTACTGGTGCCCCCTAGCGGACTTGATTATAGGACCTACCAAATCCATGGCGATCCTCTCAAACGGGACCTCAATGATGGGTAGAGGGACCAGCGGGCTACGGAAATGTGGCATCGGGGCCGACCTCTGACACACAGGGCAGGAGGAACAATAATTTTCTATGTCCTTCATCACCCCCGGCCAATAGAATCTCTGTAATACCCTCTCTCGGGTTTTCTCTGTCCCCAGATGACCTCCAAGAATGTGCCCATGGGCCAACTCCAACACCAACTTCCTGTAAGGTTTGGGCACCACAAGCTGCTCAACGGTTTCTTCTGCCCTTTTTGCCACCCGATACAGTAGGTCCTTCTCTACGCTGAAGTATGGGTAAGTGCAGGTATTATCTGGGTTCACTAACTCGCCATCTATTTTCACTACGTTTTCCCGTGCCTTTATTAGGGCGGGGTCTTTCAACTGTTCTGTGGCAAAGTTTTCCCTGTGAACCTCAAGATCAGAAAACTCCACAGACGGTAGGTTTTCGTCTGAGGAGGTGGGCTCCTCTCCAGTTTCTTGAGTCTCCCCTGCCAATACTGATAAGGGAAATTCCGGAGAGTCCTCACCACTCTCAGGGGAGTTCTGGCTATCACATTCCTGGTACATAGGGGCACCAGTGGGGGGCTCAGGATCATCCCACAGTTCCCAGAACTTCGGAAAATCCCTTCCCACAATGGCGTCATACGGTAACTGAGATACTAAGCCCACTGGATGAGAGAGGGTACCTTTGGGGGTCTCGAAACACACTGTAGTCACTGGATACTCTCGGGTGTCCCCATGCACACAAATAACAGCTACCTTGCTATTCCCAGAGACCTCTGTTTTAACTAACTCAGCCTTTATCAGGGTCACAAGGCTACCTGAATCCAGCAATACCACAACATTTCTACCATTAACACACATTTTGCATAAATGTTTCTCAGTTCCTCGAATGGCAGTGCATGCGACTGTCGCACACAGCGACTGACGTCTGCCCGTCAGAAAGTCACACTGCATGGGTTCCTCCACAACCGGGCAATTGGCTGCAATATGTCCCGCTTGCCGGCAGCGGTAGCAAACGATCCTTCTTGCCGCCTCTTGAGCCGCTGATTTCCCAGGCTGTTCTCGCCAAACTTGGGGTAGAGCTCCCACCCTCTCACTCTCTCCACCCTTACCCCTTGGAATCCTCTTATCCGCCCCTGGGGATGGTCTGGTCTTAGGGTGGAAAGTCCGAGTGTCTCTGGAAGAGGCCGTCAGGTTCTCTGTAGCCAAGTATTTCTCCACACGATCCACAAGACCATCGGCCGTCTCTGGGTCTCCATGGCTTACCCACTTTTGGATGGCAGTAGGAAGAGCTCTCAAAAACCGATCCATTACAACACGTTCCACAATCTTTGGTGCGGACAAAGTCTCTGGCTGTAGCCACTTTCTGCTCAGGTGAATGAGATCATACATTTGAGACCTGGGGGGTTTTCCAAGCTGGAAAGTCCAGTTATGCACACGCTGAGCCCGGACAGCCTGGGTGACACCCAGCCTTGCCAATATTTCAGCTTTTAGCATCACATAGTCTTTTGCTTGGTCAGGCTCTAGGTCATAGTAAGCTTTCTGCGATTCACCAGTTAACAGAGGAGCCACCAGTCCAGCCCACTGCTCCTCAGGCCACTTTTCTCTTTCAGCAGTCCTTTCAAATGTGGTCAAAAATACCTCTGGATCATCCTCTCCAGTCATTTTTGTCAATAAACGACTCACCCCAAAGGACGCGGTATTAGTGGGACGGCTTTCCTCACTGGTCTGCGGACGTTGCTGCATTACTGCTTCCATTTGTTGTAGTCTCTGCTCTTGCTTCTGTAACAGGTCTATGAAGCGGGCCTCAGATTGCTGCTGGGCTTGTTGCTGAGCTTCCAGACTCTGTTGGTGAGCTTGCTGCTGGGCTGCAAGGCTCTGTTGATGAGCTTGCTGCTGGGCTGCGAAGTTCTGTTGTTGAGCTGCAAGGCTCTGTTGATGAGCTGCAAGGCTCTTTTGCAAACCTGCATTTGTCTGCTGTTGATTGGCATTTGCTAGAGCCAGCTGCTTCAGTATCTCCTCCATGCTGGCTTAAAAAAAACTGCCACTGGTTCTCCACCAACTGTGAGGGGGTTAGCTCGGCAGCGGGTGTGTGTGACCCCCGGGATGGGCTCCCCACACAAAAACAGGCCCAGCAAACGGAGGTTGTGGTTTTCAAAATCAAAAAAAGGTGCGGTTTATTTTCTATTTACAGTGACAAAACACAGCAAAGCCAAAAGAAACATAAACAAAATAAATCCTGGTCAACTTGACCTCTGACTAAACATACAGGTTTCCTAACTAACAACTGGGATCAGCCTAGTGCTGTCCTAGTCCCTAAGTCCCTGGTTTTAAATGTCCAAGCAAATAGCCACACAGGCTTTGTCTCACCGCACAGGGGTTCACTCTCCCTAGACAGTCCACACAGGTCTGGTTCCAGGCATGAGCTAACATCTAATGAAGCTGGGAGTTCTTATAGAGGCCTAAATGAGCTGACAAGCTTCAGCTGGTCTCATCAACTCCCTGTCTGCACGACGCCCCACACTCTCCCTAGAGGTATGAGTCATCCATGAGCCCACTAGCCTTAGCTGGGCTTATACAACTCTCCACCTAGTTGTATAAGTCGGCGTAAAGCCTGAATCTGGGCGAAATATATCTACCCCCCTGGATGCAACCAGGTGACTTTACCTTCCTGCTGTCACAATATATATATATATATATATATATATATATTGAATATACTGCAGCTACCTGAATCAACTGCCTGCCTGTAGTATTATTAGGAAGAGAAAAACAGGAATGGTCTGCAGTGAGGTTTAGCTGCACACTGTGCCCAGGATACAGTACACTGACTGAATATACTGCAGCTACCTGAATCAACTGCCTTCCTGTAGTATTATTAGGAAGAGAATAACAGGAACGCTCTGCAGTGAGATCTAGTTAAACTGTATACAGTGTATACATACATTATATATATATATATATATTGTGAGGGGGTTAGCTCGGCAGCGGGTGTGTGTGACCCCCGGGATGGGCTCCCCACACAAAAACAGGCCCAGCAAACGGAGGTTGTGGTTTTCAAAATCAAAAAAAGGTGCGGTTTATTTTCTATTTACAGTGACAAAACACAGCAAAGCCAAAAGAAACATAAACAAAATAAATCCTGGTCAACTTGACCTCTGACTAAACATACAGGTTTCCTAACTAACAACTGGGATCAGCCTAGTGCTGTCCTAGTCCCTAAGTCCCTGGTTTTAAATGTCCAAGCAAATAGCCACACAGGCTTTGTCTCACCGCACAGGGGTTCACTCTCCCTAGACAGTCCACACAGGTCTGGGTCCAGGCATGAGCTAACATCTAATGAAGCTGGGAGTTCTTATAGAGGCCTAAATGAGCTGACAAGCTTCAGCTGGTCTCATCAACTCCCTGTCTGTACGACGCCCCACACTCTCCCTAGAGGTATGAGTCATCCATGAGCCCACTAGCCTTAGCTGGGCTTATACAACTCTCCACCTAGTTGTATAAGTCGGCGTAAAGCCTGAATCTGGGCGAAATATATCTACCCCCCTGGATGCAACCAGGTGACTTTACCTTCCTGCTGTCACATACCCCCCCCTCTTGTTTTAACCTCGGGGTTGGAACACCAGCAATCAGGCATTCATGTACTCGAGACAAAGCATCCACATTCCCCATTTGAACGCCAGGGCGATGCTTTACTGTGAAGTTGAATTCCTGGAGGGCCAGGAACCACCTATTCACTCTTCTATTTGTTTCCTTGTTTTGAGCCATCCACTTTAACGGAGCGTGATCCGTAACCATGTCAAAGTGCCTACCTAGCAGGTAGTACCGAAGGGAATCTAGAGCCCACTTCACCGCTAAACACTCCTTTTCAACGGTGGCGTAATTTACCTCATGGGACTTCAACTTCCTGCTGAGGTAAATGACTGGGTGCTCTTCCCCGTTCCAGACCTGGGACAATACTGCTCCTAACCCCACATCTGACGCATCACTTTGTACGACAAAGTCTTTAGAGAAGTCGGGTGAGTACAACACTGGCTGGCTACATAAGGCTTGTTTCAAGAATTGGAATGCTGCCTCAGCCTCGGGGGTCCATTTAATCATGACCGACCCTTTCCCCTTCGTTAGGTTGGTTAGGGGCACAGCCTTAGAAGCAAAGTGGGGAATGAATCGCCGATAATACCCAGCGATTCCCAGAAAGGCTCGTACCTGCTTCTTGCTGTTGGGACGTGGCCAACTCTGGATGGCCTCGACTTTGTTGAGTTGGGGTTTTATTACTCCCCTCCCAATGGTGTACCCAAGATATTTGGCCTCCTCCTGCCCAATGGTACACTTCTTGGGGTTAGCCGTAAACCCCGCTTCCCGAACAGAGTCCAGGACTGCTTGCACTTTTGGCAGATGTGAGGCCCAATCTGTGCTATGGACAATTACGTCATCCAGGTAAGCCGCAGCATACTTCCGATGGGGCCTCAGCATCTGGTCCATTTTCCGCTGGAATGTGGCCGGCGCATTCTGTAACCCGAACGGCATTCTTTTATATTGGAACGCCCCGTCTGGGGTTACAAATGCGGTTTTCTCTTTGGCCAATTTGGCCAGGGGGATTTGCCAATACCCTTTTGTGAGGTCAAGAGTCGTCATGTATCGGGCTATTCCCAGCCGGTCGATCAACTCATCTATACGTGGCATGGGGTAGGTGTCAAATTTTGTAACTTTGTTCAACTGACGAAAATCGTTACAAAATCGCCAGCTCCCATCCGGTTTAGGCACCAACACAATGGGACTAGACCAATCACTTTGGGACTCCTCTATCACCCCTAAGTTCAGCATTTTCTGTACTTCCTCCCGTATTGCCTCCCGTCGGGCCTCTGGGATCCGATAGGGTTTTAACTTCACCCTTTCACCGGGCGGGGTAATGATGTCATGCTCTACCCCAGATGTTTGTCCTGGCAGCTCAGAGAATACCTCCTTGTTGCGAAGCACAAACTCCTTAACCTCCTGTTGTTGGGGTTGTGACAAGGTGGCTGCTATTCCAACCTCAGGAATCACGCAACCAGTTTGAGCTGGTGACCAAGTGTCTGCGACTAGGGACTCTCTATCCCTCCAGGCTTTCAACAGATTAACGTGATAGATCTGTTCGGGCTTTCGCCTTCCTGGTTGTCTGACCTTGTAATTCACTTCGCTCACTTTTTCCATTATCTCGTAGGGGCCTTGCCATTTGGCAAGGAATTTACTTTCAACCGTAGGGACAAGTACCAGTATCCTATCCCCCGGGGAAAAGGTACGGGTCTTGGCTCCACGGTTGTACACTCTCTGCTGTGCTAACTGCGCTTGGGCCAAATGTTCCTTCACGATGGGCATTACCTGTGCAATTCGGTCTTGCATCAGGGCGACATGCTCAATCACACTCCTGTGGGGAGAACTCTCACTTTCCCAAGTTTCCTTGGCAATATCCAACAGCCCTCTTGGGTGTCTCCCATACAGTAACTCAAAGGGGGAGAATCCCGTAGAGGATTGGGGCACCTCCCTAATAGCAAACATCAGATAAGGAAGTAGACAGTCCCAATCCTTTCCATCTCTATCCACCACTTTCTTCAACATTTGTTTTAGGGTTTTGTTGAATCTTTCAACCAGCCCATCGGTTTGGGGGTGATACACAGATGTACGTAATTGCGTCACTTTGAACAATTTACACAGCTCCTTCATAACCCGGGACATAAAGGGTGTACCTTGGTCCGTAAGCAGTTCTTTACAAATACCCACCCGGCTAAACACAAGAGATAGCTCTTTGGCTATGGTTTTGGCCGAGGTATTTCGGAGAGGGATCGCTTCTGGATAACGGGTGGCATAGTCCATTATAACTAATATGTACTGGTGCCCCCTAGCGGACTTGATTATAGGACCTACCAAATCCATGGCGATCCTCTCAAACGGGACCTCAATGATGGGTAGAGGGACCAGCGGGCTACGGAAATGTGGCATCGGGGCCGACCTCTGACACACAGGGCAGGAGGAACAATAATTTTCTATGTCCTTCATCACCCCCGGCCAATAGAATCTCTGTAATACCCTCTCTCGGGTTTTCTCTGTCCCCAGATGACCTCCAAGAATGTGCCCATGGGCCAACTCCAACACCAACTTCCTGTAAGGTTTGGGCACCACAAGCTGCTCAACGGTTTCTTCTGCCCTTTTTGCCACCCGATACAGTAGGTCCTTCTCTACGCTGAAGTATGGGTAAGTGCAGGTATTATCTGGGTTCACTAACTCGCCATCTATTTTCACTACGTTTTCCCGTGCCTTTATTAGGGCGGGGTCTTTCAACTGTTCTGTGGCAAAGTTTTCCCTGTGAACCTCAAGATCAGAAAACTCCACAGACGGTAGGTTTTCGTCTGAGGAGGTGGGCTCCTCTCCAGTTTCTTGAGTCTCCCCTGCCAATACTGATAAGGGAAATTCCGGAGAGTCCTCACCACTCTCAGGGGAGTTCTGGCTATCACATTCCTGGTACATAGGGGCACCAGTGGGGGGCTCAGGATCATCCCACAGTTCCCAGAACTTCGGAAAATCCCTTCCCACAATGGCGTCATACGGTAACTGAGATACTAAGCCCACTGGATGAGAGAGGGTACCTTTGGGGGTCTCGAAACACACTGTAGTCACTGGATACTCTCGGGTGTCCCCATGCACACAAATAACAGCTACCTTGCTATTCCCAGAGACCTCTGTTTTAACTAACTCAGCCTTTATCAGGGTCACAAGGCTACCTGAATCCAGCAATACCACAACATTTCTACCATTAGCACACATTTTGCATAAATGTTTCTCAGTTCCTCGAATGGCAGTGCATGCGACTGTCGCACACAGCGACTGACGTCTGCCCGTCAGAAAGTCACACTGCATGGGTTCCTCCACAACCGGGCAATTGGCTGCAATATGTCCCGCTTGCCGGCAGCGGTAGCAAACGATCCTTCTTGCCGCCTCTTGAGCCGCTGATTTCCCAGGCTGTTCTCGCCAAACTTGGGGTAGAGCTCCCACCCTCTCACTCTCTCCACCCTTACCCCTTGGAATCCTCTTATCCGCCCCTGGGGATGGTCTGGTCTTAGGGTGGAAAGTCCGAGTGTCTCTGGAAGAGGCCGTCAGGTTCTCTGTAGCCAAGTATTTCTCCACACGATCCACAAGACCATCGGCCGTCTCTGGGTCTCCATGGCTTACCCACTTTTGGATGGCAGTAGGAAGAGCTCTCAAAAACCGATCCATTACAACACGTTCCACAATCTTTGGTGCGGACAAAGTCTCTGGCTGTAGCCACTTTCTGCTCAGGTGAATGAGATCATACATTTGAGACCTGGGGGGTTTTCCAAGCTGGAAAGTCCAGTTATGCACACGCTGAGCCCGGACAGCCTGGGTGACACCCAGCCTTGCCAATATTTCAGCTTTTAGCATCACATAGTCTTTTGCTTGGTCAGGCTCTAGGTCATAGTAAGCCTTCTGCGATTCACCAGTTAACAGAGGAGCCACCAGTCCAGCCCACTGCTCCTCAGGCCACTTTTCTCTTTCAGCAGTCCTTTCAAATGTGGTCAAAAATACCTCTGGATCATCCTCTCCAGTCATTTTTGTCAATAAACGACTCACCCCAAAGGACGCGGTATTAGTGGGACGGCTTTCCTCACTGGTCTGCGGACGTTGCTGCATTACTGCTTCCATTTGTTGTAGTCTCTGCTCTTGCTTCTGTAACAGGTCTATGAAGCGGGCCTCAGATTGCTGCTGGGCTTGTTGCTGAGCTTCCAGACTCTGTTGGTGAGCTTGCTGCTGGGCTGCAAGGCTCTGTTGATGAGCTTGCTGCTGGGCTGCGAAGTTCTGTTGTTGAGCTGCAAGGCTCTGTTGATGAGCTGCAAGGCTCTTTTGCAAACCTGCATTTGTCTGCTGTTGATTGGCATTTGCTAGAGCCAGCTGCTTCAGTATCTCCTCCATGCTGGCTTAAAAAAAAACTGCCACTGGTTCTCCACCAACTGTGAGGGGGTTAGCTCGGCAGCGGGTGTGTGTGACCCCCGGGATGGGCTCCCCACACAAAAACAGGCCCAGCAAACGGAGGTTGTGGTTTTCAAAATCAAAAAAAGGTGCGGTTTATTTTCTATTTACAGTGACAAAACACAGCAAAGCCAAAAGAAACATAAACAAAATAAATCCTGGTCAACTTGACCTCTGACTAAACATACAGGTTTCCTAACTAACAACTGGGATCAGCCTAGTGCTGTCCTAGTCCCTAAGTCCCTGGTTTTAAATGTCCAAGCAAATAGCCACACAGGCTTTGTCTCACCGCACAGGGGTTCACTCTCCCTAGACAGTCCACACAGGTCTGGGTCCAGGCATGAGCTAACATCTAATGAAGCTGGGAGTTCTTATAGAGGCCTAAATGAGCTGACAAGCTTCAGCTGGTCTCATCAACTCCCTGTCTGTACGACGCCCCACACTCTCCCTAGAGGTATGAGTCATCCATGAGCCCACTAGCCTTAGCTGGGCTTATACAACTCTCCACCTAGTTGTATAAGTCGGCGTAAAGCCTGAATCTGGGCGAAATATATCTACCCCCCTGGATGCAACCAGGTGACTTTACCTTCCTGCTGTCACAATATATATATATATATATATATATATACACACACACACACAATGCATATATATACTAAATATACTGATCTAACTGAATCAACTGCCTGCTCAATCTAGCTATCTGAAATTAAATGACTCTCTCTCTCTATCTCTCCGCCGCCGCAACACACTACACAAGGCCAACGCGCATGCGGCCTTATATAGTGTGGGGCGTGTACTATGTCCCCCTGAGCTATGATTGGCCAAAGGCCTTTGGCCAATTATGGCTCTCTGTGCTGACGGCGCTGTGATTGGCCAAAGCATGCGGGTCATAGTGCATGCTTGGCCAATCATCAGCCAGCAATGCACTGCGATGACGCAGTGCATTATGGGCCGTGACGCGCCGCACAAATTTGAAGCGAACGGCCCATAATGTTCGAAATTCGCCGAACAAGCAAACAGACGATGTTCGAGTCAAAACTCATGTTCGAACGTGAAGCTCATCCCTATTCAATGGCACCATACACCAGTAAAATTGTACGCTATGTATACGTCAAAATCGTCCTGGTATTGGAGAGAATGTAGAAGTCGAGCAACACATGGGCAAAAATTGTGGTCCTGAACTAAGATTCGTCTGTTTTGGGAGGAAGTGGCGAAAATGATCTCATTAATACGAGAGGAAATAATTAGACCTGAGCCACTGGCATTCCAATTTTATTTTACGAAGGAGTCAATAAGTCAATATAGGGTGTCCATAATCCCACATTTATTAAAAACCGGCAAATCCCCAATTCCATGTTATTGGGGAAAACGATCTAGAACTACCATTTCCCAATGGTAACTGGAGGTTGATGATCTCCATTTAATGGAAGAATTAACATGTGAGAATAAAGGACTGATCAGAAGACATTTTCAGACAGGGGGGAAATAGTTTGAATTTAAAACTACTTCATTGTACTATGAATATTAATTCCAGACTCCTAAGTAAAGTATGGCAGAACACAATATACTAGATATATTACATAACCTCATAGCTTTTTTTTTTTTTATAGCATAATGTATCGATTTATTGCAAGACTTCACAACACCCCCCTTTTTTTTTCTTCTCTCTTTTAAACCCCACTCCCCATTTTTTCCCCTTTTTTATTGTTCTATCTGGGTTTTCCCTCCCTCCCCCCTTCTTATCTTTTTTCTTGAAGTGGAGAGGAAGGGAATTAAAAGTTAAAGGTTTATGTTCGAAACAATATAAGTTGAACTATAAGATCAAAACAGGTTGATACTTTTTTACTTTAACTACATTTGAATATGAGTTATAGAGCTCATGCATACTACAGCTCAAAAAAATAAGCTGTTTTTACAAGCATTTGAGCTTTTATTTCAGCTTGAAAAAGCTTGTGCTTTTTTGTGCTCGTGTGCAAGTTTTTTTTTTTTTCAAGCTCCTTTGCGCTTCTTTGAGCATAAGCATTTTTATTTCACAAAACCCTCCTAGATAGTATTTTCTTAACCACTGTATAAACCCCCCCAAAAAAAAAAAAGCTGGAACAAATGTTTTTTCCCGTTTTAAAGCTTTTTTGGGCTTTTTTGAGCTCTTATGGGGCACTAGCTCCTCTCAAAAAACACGAGTTTGGAGGGGTTTCATTTTCTGCCTGCAGGAGCATATAAATGAAAATGCCTGAAAAAGCCATAGGGGTATATATATATATATATATATATATATATATATATATATATATATACCAAGTTAATTTGCTCTGTTTTTTTTCTTGTTTAATAATTTTTTATTGCTGTTTCAGAATAGAAAAACAATACAATGTATTCTATATCAAAACACCCAAATAGTACAGAAAATAAAAAACAGCATTTTTGCTTGCACTGGATGATAGAAATCAGCAGAGCGTCCCCTCATTTCATAACTTCCCCTAAGATCTACAGCAACTGCACTTTCAAGTGCACTTGTAGTGCACAGTGGATTTGCCTTTAGTAAATAAATCCCTGTGTGGCTTTCCAGGCAGAAAAAATAAGAGCTCAAAAGCCTGTAGAGACAGAAATAATGAATTAAGAGTACACGCAGACCCATCCGCCCCACCGGATTCATGTCTTGGGTGGTGTTGACCCCACTCAGGTGTTGATTATCTCATAGATCACTTTGGACAATGGTGCGACATAAGAGTCAAGTCTATCCTCTGAAATTTTATACAGCAATAAAAGTCTAACACACACACCACCAGGTTCTGGATGGATTTGAACCCATGAACATTTTGTATCTAAACTGAATCAAAGCACAGCTTACCTGCTGAGTGATGATTATCCAGACTTCAGATTGTGCACCTAGGCTGTCCTGCAGGTTAATCTCTGGTATGTCTGTCTTCAGAATGATTTTCTATTAGGGGCTGTAAAAAGGTAAGCTCTGCTCCTAGCACCGCCCTGCTGCAACCTTATCCACACATATTAGAGTATGAAATGTAGACATAGACAACTGTATATCAAAGAATGCTATGACATCAGGTCTGCCAGAAGCACTGTGACAATCATACTGAATTTGGTAGCAATAGGATTGTATAAAGGCAGATAAACTAAATTAATTTAATCTTTAGTAGTTCACTGCTTGACTTTATCTGTTGCTTTTAGGTGCATTTGTTACCATCCCACTAAAATGATTATTTCGGGACTTGCTATGGCTGTCCCTGGCTTCAATACTTTGGGGGTTAATTATGAAAGGCAAATCCATTTTGCACTACAAGTGCAAACTACAAGTGCACTTGAAATTGCACTGAAAGTGCACTTGACAGTGCAGTCGCTGTACATCTGAGGGGAAGATCTGAAATGAGGGGAAGCTCTGCTGATTTTTTCATCTAATCATGTGCAAGCTAAAATGCTGTTTTTTATTTTCCTTGCATGTCCCCCTCGGATCTACAGAGACTGCACTTTCAGTGCAATTTCAAGTGGACTTTTCACTTGTAGTGCAAAGTGGATTTGCCTTTCGTAAATAACCCCCTTTGAGTCACTAACCTGGAAAAAGCATGCAGCGGGTGTAATCAGGACAAAGTCATAATTCCTGAGCTAAAAATGTTATAATAAAATGGTTCTGCACCAGCGGTGGCCCGTCCATTAGGGGCGCATGGGCGCTGCCCCCCCCCTAGCCATGCGTCCGGCCCCCTGATCTACATACAGGGACCGGACCATGGATTCCAGTGGGGGGGTGTTTTTTTTTTTTTAAGCACCTGATTAGAGCCAGAGGCTCTAATAGGCTTCAAAAAAGGGTGGGCTCGGGGTGTAGAGCACTGCACTCCGAGCCCACCCAATGGTGTGACAATAGCGAATGTATATTCGCTATTGCAACACTGATCCTCATCCCGGCCAGTCTTGAGACCCATTACCCGATTGGCTGAAAGGACAGGAGGTCCTATTGGATACTTAGGAGGAGGGAGGAGACGCACGGCAGAAGCCGCCATGATGCAGAAGAGGACACAGGAGCCACCGTCCGCCAGGGCGCTGCCCGCCCGCAACCTTATGAGTTACCTTCACTGGAACTAAGGGGCCAAGCTCAACCCCTGGAAAATAACCCCACACCATAATCCCCCCTCCACCAAATGATTTGGACCAGTGAACAAAGCAAGGTCCATAAAGACAACATGGATGAGCGAGTTTGGGGTGGAGGAACTTGACCAGGCCGCACAGAGTCCTGACCTCAACCTGAGGGAACACCTTTAGGTTGAATTCGAGCGGAGACTTCGATCCAGGCCTTCTCGTCCACGTCAGTGTCTGACCTCACAAATGCGCTTCTGGAAGAATGGTCAAACATTCCCATAGACACACTCCTAAACCTTGTGGACAGCCTTCCCAGAAGAGTTGAAGCTGTTATAGCTGCAAAGGGTGGGCCAACTCAATATTGAACCCTACGGACGGAAGCCTCGTACACACGGCCGAGAATCTCGTTGCAAAAAAAACATAGTTTTTCTCGATGGGTTTCTTGTCAAGCTTGACGAGATTCTTGTCAAGCTTTCCTTGCATACACGCTGTCAATCCAAAATCTAGTCGGTCTAAAGCACGGTGACGTACAACACGGCAGTATAAAGGGGAAGTTCCATTCTCATGGCGCCACCCCTTGGGCTGCTTTTGCTAATCTCATGTTACTGTGTGTTAGTAAAAGTTTAGTGAGAGACGATTTGCGCTTTTCAGTCTTCGTGCTTTCAGTTCGTTACAGCGTGACAAATGTGCTATCTCCATTACGAACGCTAGTTTTACAAGAAGGTGCGCTACCGTCTCATACTTGATTCTGACCATGCACGGTTTTTAAAGACTCAGAAAAGCATACACAAGAACGGTTTTCTCGTCCAAAAACAGTCTGAAGAGAATCACGCCGAGAAAAAATGAGACTCCGACGAGAAAAAAGACCTCAGGTCTTTTTTCTCGTCGAGATTTTGGCCAGTTTTCTTGACGAGAAAGCATACACACAAACGGTTTTCTCGACAAGAAAGCTCTCCCAACAGTTTTCTTGTCGGTTCTTGCCGAGAAAACCGGCCGTTAGGGATGAGCTTCGAGTTCGAGTCGAACTCATGTTCGACTCGAACATTGCCTGTTCGCCCGTTCGCCGAACAGCGAACAAATTGGGGTGTTCGCAGCAAATTCGAAAAATCTATGGGAGAAATCTAAAGTGCTAATTATAAAGGCTAATATGCAAGTTATTGTCCTAAAAAGTGTTTGGGGACCGGGGTCCTGCCCCAGGGGACATGTATCAATGCAAAAAGAAGTTTTAAAAACGGCCGTTTTTTCGGGAGCAGTGATTTTAATAATGCTTAAAATGAAAAAATAAAAGTGAAATATTCCTTTAAATTTCGTACCTGGGGGGTGTGTATGATATGCATGTGAAGTGGCGCATGTTTCCCGTGCTTAGAACTGTCCCTGCAAAAAATGTAATTTTTGAAAGAAAAAAAGGCTTTTAAAACTGACTCGCGGCTATTAATGAATTGTCGGCTCCCGGCAATACATACAAAAGTCATTGATAAAAAAAAAAAAAAAGCGTGGGGGTTCCCCAGAATTCAATTACCAGGCCCTTCAGGTCTGGAATGGATATTAAGGGGAACCCCGCCGCAAATTTAAAAAAAAATTGACGTGGGGTTCCCCCAAATATCCATTCCAGGCCCTTCAGATCTGGCATGGATTTTAAGGGGAACTCCACCCCAAATTTAAAAAAAAAATGGCGTGGAGTCCCCCTAAAAATCCATACCAGACCCCTTATCCGAGCACGCAACCTGGCCGGCCGCAGGGGAAAAGGGGGGACGAGAGAGCGGCCCCCCCTCCCTCCTGAACCGTACCAAGCCCCATGCCCTCAACATGGGGAGGATGTCCCCATGTTGATGGGGACAAGGGCCTCATCCCCACAACCCTTGCCCGGTGGTTGTGGGGGTCTGCGGGCGGGGGGCTTATCGGAATCTGGAAGACCCCTTTAACAAAGGGGACCCCCAGATCCCGGCCCCCCCCCCTATGTGAATTGGTAAGGGGTACGTTGTACCCCTACCATTTCACGAAGAAAGCGTAAAAAAACACACAAACACCTTGAAAAAGTCCTTTATTAAATTTACATAGTAAAGGAAGTTCCCCGCTCAAGCCAATGACGTAGGCGGGTCTGACATACCGAGGGGGCGGACCTGATGGGGGACTGCTCTCACTTTGGTAATACATGTATAGACCCGCCCCTTCTCATGTTCCGCATCTGGTCCGCTGAGCGGACCTGATGGGGAACTTTAGAAGGGGCGGGTCTATACATTTAAAATACTGAGAGGGAGTTCCCCATCAGGTCCGCTCAGGCACAACCAATGAAGGACAGCGCTGGACATCGGGATCGCCGCGGGACACTGGATTTCACCGCTGGAATGTTTTTTTTTTTTTTTTAAATAAAGGACTTTTTCAAGGTGTTTGTGTGTTTTTTTTAAACATTTTTTTACGCTTTCTTCGTGAAATGGTAGGGGTACAATGTACCCCTTACCAATTCACATAGGGGGGGGGGCCGGGATCTGGGGGTCCCCTTTGTTAAAGGGGTCTTCCAGATTCCGATAAGCCCCCCGCCCGCAGACCCCCACAACCACCGGGCAAGGGTTGTGGGGATGAGGCCCTTGTCCCCATCAACATGGGGACATCCTCCCCATGTTGAGGGCATGTGGCCTGGTACGGTTCAGGAGGGAGGGGGGGCCGCTCTCTCGTCCCCCCCTTTTCCCCTGCGGCCGGCCAGGTTGCGTGCTCGGATAAGGGGTCTGGTATGGATTTTTAGGGGGACTCCACGACATTTTTTTTTTTAAATTTGGGGTGGAGTTCCCCTTAAAATCCATGCCAGATCTGAAGGGCCTGGAATGGATATTTGGGGGAACCCCACGTCAATTTTTTTTTCTTAATTTGCGGCAGGGTTCCCCTTAATATCCATTCCAGACTTGAAGGGCCTGGTAATTGAATTCTGGGGAACACCCACGCTTTTTTTTTTTTTTTTTTATCAATGACTTTTGTATGTATTGCCGGGAGCCGACAATTCATTAATAGCCCCGAGTCAGTTTTAAATGCATTTTTTTCTTTCAAAAATGACATTTTTTGCAGGGACAGTTCTAAGCACGGGAAACATGTGCCACTTCACATGCATATCATACACACCCCCCAGGTACGAAATTTAAAGGAATATTTCACTTTTATTTTTTCATTTTAAGCATTATTAAAATCACTGCTCCCAAAAAAACGGCCGTTTTTAAAACTTCTTTTTGCATTGATACATGTCCCCTGGGGCAGGACCCGGGTCCCCAAACACTTTTTAGGACAATAACTTGCATATTAGCCTTTATAATTAACACTTTAGATTTCGAACGTTCGAGTCCATTGTATTTAATAGGGTTCTAAAGTTTACACGAACATTTTGTCTGTTCGCAGGTTCTGGTGCGAACCGAACAGGGGGGTGTTCGGCTCATCCCTGCTGGCCATGTGTACGCGGCTTAAGACTGGGATGCCATTAAAGTTCATGTGCGTGTAAAGGCAGGTGTCCCAATACTTTGACAATGTATGCGCAAACTATGCAATTATTATTCAACCTTAGCCATCATGATTTGTGCAAATAAACTAATAAATACAGTATAATTTTAAAATTAAGTGTAGCTGGGTGTTCCCCTTTAATGCAGAGAGACTACATTACCCAGAACCCCATTCGGCAGTGTTCACCGCAGAGACTCATGGGAGGGGTTATATAAAGAGGAGGCGTGGCTACGCTCGGTCTCTTTGGGACACGAGATTTCAGAGACTGATCCTCCTGTGCGGATGTGTCGGAGTGCAAGGCCTGAAGCCTGAGACCTTGCGCAGCACCAAAGAGCCTTCCACCCCACTGCGAGCCTGAGTGGCACCTGATTTGCTTGTCTACAGCCTTGACCGGATCGGGGACCCGATCGCTGGAGACACTGTGTGTGTGTGTGACACTGTCGGTGGAAGTTCCCCGGACTGGGACCGTGTCCGGACGGGTGAGAGGGCGTATGCCCAGACCACATACTGTTGTTGCTAATGGGCCTATAGACTGCCGTGGCCCACAAGTTGTTTCTGATACTCCCATTAGAGAACCTCATCGGAGCTGAACTCAGAGTTTACATAGCAAAGTGTTTATTCCATCTCTACCTTCCCATTGGATTACAAATGGTATTCTGTTAATGTGCACCACCGTTAAAGACCTGCCGGTGAAGAAAACCATCATCCCCTATAGACTAAGTTGTAGATATCTGAGCCAGGCCTGGTCAGCTAGTTAGTTCATTTGGTTACTGCGCCACAGGATGCCTAGTTAACGGTCGCCCACGTGGCGCACTTGTTACTGTTCATTCTATATGCATAGTGTGTTATTGCTGCAGGGCTCTGCAATTTATTATCTGTGAACTGTTACCACTGTTAACCCCTTTCTTATCAAAAGCTTAAGTAAATCTTATACCTTTTTTTACTATTATTGGCTTAGTGTCTGGGTTACTCATACAGTATAAGGATAGATATATTGCTGCCAATACTAACTGTGCCAGTAGGGGGTCGAGTACATTGCCGGGGGGGGGGTTGGCGGAGCTGTTTTCAGGGCTCAAACTAAATTTGCGGCCTTCTTAGTTGGAGGTATCGCTACATAAGCAATATAATGTGTGTATACACAAAAAAATATGAACCTCCACAAATCCAAAACCAACTCTTACAGCTCCATTAAATCTGTATTCCAGTATATAATAATACAATTCCTGTGCTCTTTAATAAGTTTCTTGTGTATAAAAGTCTCTTGTATTGCTCGTATCACCTTTTGTGTAAAACAATACTTCTGTGTCGCCTGTGACTGCTGATCTATCACCACTGTGCTCACAGAACTCTTACCTCCTTAACACTTGTATTAAGGCATATATATCAGTTATCCTCCAAAGCATTGTTTCTCAAACTTTTTTCAGTCAAGGCACCCTTTAAAATTATGGACAATCTCGAGGCACTCCATTCTAAAATGTAAAAACTATTCTAATAGTTTTACATAATGCAGCAACATCCAGAAGTCCAAGTAGGACACCCAACGTTAGAGGTTATTTATTCTTCCAAAGCAAATACACTTTTGCAAACTGGTACTGACTTGTATTCCAATGTTTATCCATCACTCAGCTCATGTGAACAAGCACGATTTTTACGTGTTTAAAACGCGTCAACTTTTCCATCTTTGCAAGCTTGTCTGACTTATGACAATAAAGTATTTTTCTACTGCATGTTTTTGGATTCGAGTGTGCAATCAATTCCTTCTTCTTTATGCTACTGACGGTGGTGAGCCGAGATTAGCACCTCGAACCACGTGTGTCCATTTGTTGCCTGAGGCGGTGTGTGCGTCCTTGTTTGTACTCAGCTCATGTGACCCCACTGCTAATGGAGAGGGGCAGGGGAGGGTCAAACAAAGATGCTGTGCAGGCAACTGACATCCTCCTTATCAACTGATGACGCCATTGGTCATTAGGACGCTGGCAGCTAGAAGGTTGTAATGGTGCACAATGAAAATCTGTGGCTTTGTGTCTCTAAAGGCAGCCTACATCCACACGCTGACTTGTATACAATTTTTGGGCAATTTTTGGCATTTTGCCAAGGTACCACAGGGTGTCTGGGCACCCTGGTTAAAAAAAAAGCTGCTCCAAAGTATATGGGTCCTCCTCTTCACTAGGAACCTACCAGGAAATAGCTCCCAATATTCTGGTCTGAGTGATGGGTAGGTTCTGCACTGCACTTACAATATAAGTGGTCGCTATCCCCTGAAGAAGTCAAGTGACAGTGACGTAACGTGTAAGTGCGGTATTTCAGCTAAATAAACTGATTATGTTTTAATATTACTACACTATGGAAAGTTTTCTTTACATTTCCTATGTGTCAGGGTCACCTGTGGCCAGGTGACAGATGCACACCGTAGGGGGACAGGAGTGCACCGCGAGGTAGTGAACCCTATGGCTGGCTTCTGCGGATAGGAAACTGGGTGGTTGTGGAAAGCGGGACCAGAGGAGCACAACCGGGATCCCAACGGAAGCGAGAGCCAAGATTCCCCAGGGCGCGGAGTCTAAGACCCAGCTGGTCTTCTCCAGGGCCTCTAGTGGTGAGGATGTTACGCTGCAGGCTGGGACCAGGTCGCGGCCCCTGGAGTTTCCTAGCTCACGCCCCGTAGGATAAGGGGAAAAGAGGGGAAGCAGCAGCACACGATAGAGAGAACCGAATAACAAGCTGAAGGTCAGGGGCCACAAGCAGACAAGGATAACGAAGAACGAGCCGAAGGTCAAGGGTCACGAGCAGACAGGGATAGTCGGGGACAAGCCAATAACATAACAGAGAGTAGGGATGAGCTTCGTGTTCGAGTCGAACATACGTTCGACTCGAACATCGGCTGTTCGATCGTTCGACGAAGATCGAACGATTTGGGCCGTTCTCGCCAAATTCGAGTGACGCGAACGGCCCACAATGCACTACGCCATCGCAGTGTCATCCAGGCGCTGTGATTGACCAAGCATGCACTGTGACCCCGCATGCTTGGCCAATCACAGCGCCGGCAGCGAGGAGAGCAATGATTGGCCACAGGCAGGATGCCTGTGGCCAATTATTGCTGAGGGTGTTTAGTACACGCCCCACACTATAAAAGGCCGCCAGCACGGCGGCCTAGTGTAGTGTGTTCCGGAGCAGGGATAGAGCAGCATAGGCAGGGACAGTGACTTTTATTTCTTTCTTGCTTAACCTGGATTCCTTTAGTTTAGGGAAAGAGAAGGATAGGTAGGGAGAGTGTCAGTGTGTTTTGTGCTTGTGCTATAGTGTGCTTAAAAAAAACATTTTTTCTAGGGACAGAAAACTGTAGGTAGGGAGAGTGTCAGTTTCTTTCACTGTGCAAGTCCTTGTTTCTAGGGACCTGGAAGGACAGTGAGTGAATTCTCCTTGTGCTATATTGTGCTTAAAAAAAACATTTTTTCTAGGGACAGAAAACTGTAGGTAGGGAGAGTGTCAGTTTCTTTCACTGTGCAAGTCCTTGTTTCCAGGGACCTGGAAGGACAGTGAGTGAATTCTCCTTGTGCTATAGTGTGCTTAAAAAAAACATTTTTTCTAGGGACAGAAAACTGTAGGTAGGGAGAGTGTCAGTTTCTTTCACTGTGCAAGTCCTTGTTTCTAGGGACTGGGAAGGACAGTGAGTGAATTCTCCTTGTGCTATAGTGTGCTTAAAAAAAACATTTTTTCTAGGGACAGAAAACTGTAGGTAGGGAGAGTGTCAGTTTCTTTCACTGTGCAAGTCCTTGTTTCTAGGGACCTGGAAGGACAGTGAGTGAATTCTCCTTGTGCTATATTGTGCTTAAAAAAAACATTTTTTCTAGGGACAGAAAACTGTAGGTAGGGAGAGTGTCAGTTTCTTTCACTGTGCAAGTCCTTGTTTCAAGGGACAGAGAAGGACACCTGAAGGTAGCCCTGATTGCTTTTTTTCCATCTCCCTGCAGGCCATCTATTAGAATGTCTGGAAGGCAAACAAGGAGAGGCAGACAGTCAGGAGGCAATAAAAGAGGGCAAGCAGGCTCTGTGTCTGGGGGCAACAGTGCTGGTCGTGGACGCGGTGCATTGTCATCAGCACATGGCCATGGGACACGCTTGTCCTTCTTTTCCGCAGCTGGACATGTTGAGCCACATCATGCCGAAGACTTGGTAGAGTGGATGACCAAGCCCTCCTCCTCCTCCTCATCCTCTCTCACCCAGGCTCAGGGTACTGGCAAAGCAGCTGCCAAAGCGTCCTCTTCCCTGGTATCAATGTCAGACTCCTCATCAGTCACTCCTTCCCTAGACCCACCATGTCCTCCTCCTGAGGAGTCCCCCGAACTGTTTGAGCACAGTGTTGGGTACATGCTCCAGGAGGATGCCCAGCGTTTCGAAGGGTCTGATGATGAAACCCAGCTACAGGAAGGCAGTAGGGTGAGAGCAGACAGAGGGGATGCTCAAGAAGGACACCAATCTGGCAGTCATGTTCCAGCAGCTGCAGCATACTGCCAGATTGGCTCCAGTGATGAGGAGGGAGGGGATGATGAGGTCACTGACTCCACGTGGGTGCCTAATAGGAGAGAGGAGGAGGAGGATGAGGAGGAGGCACATCTCCAACGAGACAGGATGCCCTTTGGTGGCCAGCGTAAGGGCAGTACACCGACGGAATCACACCGCAGAGCTCCGCCTGTGCAGGGCGCTGCCTCTGCCCGTCATTCAAAAAGTTCCTTGGTGTGGGCCTTTTTTGAGGCTAGTGCATCAGATCGCACAGCTGCTGTTTGCAACATATGTCTCAAGCGTATATCGCGTGGCCAAAACATCAGCCGCTTGGGTACCACATGCCTGACCAGACATATGTTGACCTGCCATGCAGCTCGTTGGCAAGCCTACCTCAAAGACCCACACCAAAGAACAAAGCGGACCTCTCCTTGCACCGCATCAGCTGGGATCTCCAACCCCACTATAACTTCAGTCCTCTCTGAAACATGCACTGAGAGGAATGAAGGTGTAGAATTAGGTGTGTCACAGCCAAGTACTTGCGGCCACTCTGCTAGCAGTACACCGACGTCCGATTCTAGCAGGCAAATTTCCCTGCCCCAGCTGCTGGACCGTCGAAAGAAGTTCACTCCCAGCCATCCACATGCCCAGCGGTTGAATGCTAGCTTGGCTAAATTGCTAGCGCTTCAACTGCTGCCTTTTCAGTTGGTAGACTCAGCCCCCTTCCGTGAGTTTGTGCAATGTGCGGTTCCTCAGTGGCAGGTTCCCAAACGCCACTTTTTCTCATGGAAGGCTATTCCGGCTCTCTACCGGCATGTGGAAGGCAATGTCTTGGCCTCGCTGGACAGGGCGGTCAGCGGTAAGGTGCATATTACCGCTGACTCATGGTCCAGCAGGCATGGACAGGGACGTTACCTTTCTTTCACGGCCCATTGGGTCACTCTTTTGGCAGCTGGGAAGGATGCAGGACAAGGTGCAGTAGTGTTGGAGGTTGTCCCACCGCCACGCCTCCAAAATGCTACTACTGGTTGTGACACACCTCTCTCCTCCACCCCCTCCTCTTCTTCTTCCTCCATGGCCTCTTCCTGTGGTTTGTCCTATGAACCAGCGGTGCTCCGTAGCCGTTCACGGGGCTACGCAAATACGCAGGCAAAAAGATGCCATGCCGTGCTTGCGCTGGTGTGTTTGGGGGACAGAAGCCACACTGGGGCAGAGGTCCTGTCTGCTCTGCAGGGCCAGGCCGAGAGGTGGTTGACGCCACGCCAGCTTAAGCCAGGAATGGTGGTTTGCGACAATGGCACCAACCTCCTCTCCGCCCTCCGACAGGGACAACTGACCCATGTGCCCTGTGTGGCTCACGTCCTTAACCTGGTGGTGCAGCGGTTCTTGGGCAGGTACCCGGGCTTACAGGATGTCCTGAGGCAGGCCAGGAAAGTCTGTGTGCATTTCCGCAGATCTTATAATGCCAGTGCTCGCCTGGCTGAGCTGCAAAAGGAGTTGAACCTGCCCAAGAACCGCCTTATATGTGACATGCCCACCAGGTGGAACTCAACGTTGGCCATGCTGCAGCGGCTGCACACGCAGCAGAGGGCCATCAATGAGTACCTGTGCGACTACGGCACCAGGACAGGGTCAGGGGAGCTTGGTTTTTTTTCTCCACGCCAGTGGGGCATGATCAGGGATGCATGCACTGTCCTGGCACCATTTGAGGAGGCCACGAGGATGGTGAGCAGTGACAGTGCATGCATCAGTGACACTGTACCTCTTGTCCACCTGTTGGAGCACACGCTGCGTGGAATAATGGACAGGGCACTTGAGGCAGAACAGAGGCAGGAAGAGGAGGACTTCCTTGCCTCTCAAGGCCCCCTTTACCCAGACAGTGTTCCTTCTGTCCCACCCATCGCACAGGAAGAGGAAGAGGAGGAGGAGGAGGAGGAGGAGGAGGATTGTGTCAGCATGGAGGTGGAGGCTGGCACTCAGCATCATCAGCAGCAGTCTTTTAGGGATGATTTACAGTCCCAAGAAACCAGTGGACTTGTACGTGGCTGGGAGGAGGTGACTGCGGATCATGTCGTCCTTAGTGACCCAGAGGACTCCGGAGCGAATGCCTCAGCAAACCTACGCTGCATGGCCTCCCTGATCCTGCAAAGTCTGAGGAAGGATCCTCGTATTCTTCGGATCAAGGAGAGGGACCATTACTGGCTGGCCACTCTCCTTGATCCACGGTACAAGGGTAAGGTTGCGGACCTTATGTTACCGTCGCAGAGGGAGCAGAGGATGAGACAACTCCGGGAGGCCTTGCAGAAAGGTCTGTGCAACGCGTTCCCAGAGACTGGGAGGTTACAAACTCCTGGTCCAGGACAACGAGTTGCTGAGGCTTCGGCCAGTCAAAGAAGGAGCGGTGGGGAAGGTGGCCGTCTGACCGATGCGTTCAGACAATTCTTTAGTCCGCAGCCCCAAAGTATGATTGGTTCCAGCAACCATCGCCAGCGTCTGATAAACATGGTGCAGGAATATCTAGGGGCAAGGTCAGACTTGGACACCTTCCCCACCGAAAATCCTCTGGCTTACTGGGTCTTGAGGATGGATCACTGGCCAGAGCTTGCACAGTATGCAATTGAGCTACTGGCCTGTCCTGCATCCAGCGTTCTTTCGGAACGCACATTCAGTGCTGCTGGAGGATTTGTCACGGATCACAGGGTGCGCCTGTCCACCGACTCGGTTGATCGACTGACTTTCATCAAGATGAACCAGTCTTGGATCACCACCAGCTACCACACACCTGATGCTGATATAACAGACTAATTGATTTTAACATGTCACGTCCCTTCAAGACTGATGCTGATGCTGAGTGCCTGTGCTGTTATGTTGACTGGCTATCCGAGTCCTCCGAGTCCTCAATGATACGATTGATGATGATAGCTTGGAAGATCATTTTTGTTTATGGGTGCCGCCACCAGTGGCTAAGGCCCAATTTTTCAGCCCCTGTTTTACAGGGGCGTGTACTTACAATTTTTTTAGCAATAATTTGCCATAGGGCTCATTGCTGTGCTCCAAGTACAGTATCTGTGAGGGGTTGTAGTGTTGTGCCACCAGTGCCTAAGGCCCAATTTTTCAGCCCCTGTTCAACAGGGGCATGCAATTACAATTCTTGATGTAATAATTCACAGCAGGGCCCATTCCTGCACCCACCAAGAGTAAGTCTGAGGGCTTACAGTGTTGTGGCAACGCCACCACCACCACCACCACGAAAGGCCCAATTTTTCAGCCACTGTTCAAAAGGGGCATGTAATTACAATTCTTGATCTAATAATTCACAGCAGGGCCCATTCCTGCACCCACCAAGAGTAACTGTCAGGGCTTACAGTGTTGTGGCACCAGCACCACCATCAAAGGCCCAATTTTTACTACCACTGTTCAACAATTATATGTAATTAAAATTCCTGATATAATAGTTGACAGCAGGGCGTTCCAGCACCAACCAAGAGTAACTGTGAGTGCTTACAGTGTTGTGCCAACACCAACAACTAAGGGGCCTATTTCTGCAGAGTATATACGGCAGGTCCCTACTTTCAAACATCCAACTTACAAACGACTCCTACTTGCAAACGAAAGAAGACAACAGGAAGTGAGAGGAAATCTACCCCTAGGAAGGAAAATTCTCTCCTGTAAGAATAAATATGGGAGAAAGGTGTCTCCTCTGTACTGATGCTTTATCAGCAATCCTTGTTTCAAGAAAAACACCACATTTCAAAAACAGTTGTCATTGGGACGGAAAGTGAGGTGAAATGTTCTGAACAGGGGCACAGACAGCAAAACAAATGTTACAGGGGTGATAACCCTTACCTATGTTTCCCAAAAAGTTTAAAAATAGATTTTTGGGCTGGAGCTACAGTTCAACAATGTACCTGTTCAAAATTACAAACACATTCTACATAAGAACAAACCTACAGTCCCTGTCTTGTATGCACCGCCTGTATACGGCTGTTCAGAGTATATAGGGTCTTTTTTATTTTATGTGCGGGGTTCCCCTTAATATCCATACAAGACCCAAAGGGGCTGGTAATGGGCTGGGGTGGGGGGGGGGGGTCATGGGGTAGCTATGCCATTTTTCTTAAAGATTTTCATCCATATTACCGGGACCAGACATTACATTAAAGCCGCAAGAAGTTTTAAATGGCTTTTTTTTCCTTTAGAAGTGTCATTTTGTGCAGGGACAGTTCTAAACACGGGAAACACGTGGCACTTCACAGGCATACTTTAGACACCCCCCAGGTACGATATTTAAAGGAATATTTGACTTTTTTTTTCACTTTATGCATCATTAAAATGACTGCTCCCGAAAAACGACCGGTTTTAAAACTTCTTTTTGCATTGATACATGTCCCCTGGTGCAGAACCCGGGTTCCCAAACCCTTTTTAGGACAATACCATGCATAATAGTTGTTATAATTAGCACTTTAGAATTCGAACGTTCGCATCCATTGTATTTAATAGGGTTCTAATGTTCATACGAACTTTCAGTCCGTTCGCGGGTTTTGGTGCGAACCGAACCCGGGGGTGTTCGGCTCATCACTAACAGAGAGACAGACGTAGCACACGGCAGGCAGGAACCCAAACACACAATGCCTAACAAACACGTTGATCAGCAAAGCAGGCTTGCAGTGCACAGGTTAATATAGTGTTCAGTGATAGGGCCTGGGGTGGAGTCAGGCTGGGAGGAGATTATAAAGGAAGCCAGGTGAAGGAGGTCTGGTCTCTAGATGAACACATGAGGAGGAAGGTAAGATGGCAGACAGACATTAATGCATATCCATGACACTATGATATTGGACCAACGTGAGGAGATATACATGAGCACCTTTAGGGAGAACCTACCTATCATCCAGCCCAGAATATGGGGACATATTCCCTGGAAGGAGGACCTATATACTTTGGAGGATAACTGATATATGCCTTGATACAAGTGTGAAGGAGGTGACAGTTCTGTGAGCACAGTGGTGATAGATCAGCAGTCACAGGAGACACAGAAGTATTGTTTTACACAAAGGTGACACGATACGAGCAATACAAGAGACCTTTATACACAAGAACTTTATTAAAGAGCATGGGAATTGTATTATTTATTATGTATTGGAATACAGATTTAATGAGTTGTAAGAGTTGGTTAGGATTTGTGGAGTTTGTATTTTTTGGTGTATACACACGTTATGTTGCTTAATTTTACAAGTATATTCATTCGTTTATTTGCACAAAGCATAATGGCTAAGGTTGCATAGTTTGCTCTGCCCCTTACCTATTTAAGAACTGTCAGAGGGCGGACAGAAATTGTCAAAAACTGTGTGTGTGTGTTCTTTTTTTTATATAAATTGTATCTTTATTACATTTTTCAAGAATACAAACATAGAATAAATGCCAAACACGTAATATGACAAAATAAGTGCACTATTGGAAAAGGCACATAACAGATGTTAAAACCATAGAAGTAACGCTACAATGCTACCAAAATTACAAAAGCATAACAATTCAACTGTATAGACCAGGGAGGTGGAAAGGGGAGGGAGGACCCAGGGAGCTGGCAACACAAACAAAAACAATATTTCACATAAAAGGAATTGTTGCTCACTGGATCCAGTGTCAGTGGGGTCCCTAGGGCGCCCAAACTGAGGGACCAGGATGCCCCAAGGGGAACCCTTGTTATTTCTTTTTGAGGTTTTTTTGGTGAATGTATAGAGTATACTATGTACCCCATACTCATTCACATGGGGGGGCAGGATCTGGGGGCCCACTTGTTAAAGGGGGCTTCCAGATTCCGATAAGCCCCCTGCCCGCAGACCCCCCACAGCCCAGGGGCACATTTTTGAATTGCCGGAAATGATATTGTATTGTCGGCAATTTAAATTCTTTTTTTTTCTTAATAAATGTCAGTTTTTCTGCAGCATGTTTTATACATTGTACAGATGCGCCAATTTACAGGCAGACTAAGGGGACTGCCAGGCACTATAGTTAGGGAATTTTTCAGTTTTATTGTTTCATTTTAAACATCATTAAAATTACTGCTCTTAAAAACAATCTTTTTTATACTTTTTTTTTTGCATTTCTACATGTCACCCAGGGCAGTACATGGGGCCTCAAAAGAGGTTAGCAATGGCAGCCTATACATTCCCTTAGAAAGGTTACCTGTAAAAGGAAACCAGCACTGGAAGAAGCAAGGGAGCCACCACTGGTGACCTCTGAAAATAATAGTTACCTCGCTGTTACACTGATCTGATGGCTTCAATGTTTTAGTCATTGCCTTAGAACAGGCATTCGTGGAGTGAAGTCAGAAGTTCTGAACTTCATATTTGTTGTGGGTCAGTGATTTTAGAAGAGTATACAAGCAAGATGTCCAGCATTTTTGGAAGGAGAGATGGTGAGACAGAGCTCTAAGCCCCCTATACAGAGGCTTCCTAATAAATTTTATGGATGTCAAAAGTTGCCCTATGTATGGGAGGACAGTCTTACTATCAGACGTCTAGAGACATGTTTGATGGGATGAGCTCAGGTGTGTTTGGATTGGCAACGCACCAATCATAAGCAGGCCAAGACATTCCCTGCCCCGTAGCCACAAGTAGGGATGGGCTATCTGTTCGACTTGAACATCGGCCGTTCGATCGTTCGCCGAAGATCGAACATTATGGGGCGTTCGCGCCAAATTCGAGCGGCACGTCACGCCCTATAATGCACTGCGTCATCGCAGTGCATTGCTGGCTGATGATTGGCCAAGCATGCACTATGACCCGCATGCTTTGGCCAATCACAGCGCCGTCAGCAAAGAGAGCCATAATTGGCCAAAGGCAGGGTACCTTTGGCCAATTATGGCTCAGGGGGTTAAGTCCACGCCCCACACTATTTAAGGCCGCCTGCACGTTGGCCTTCTGTAGTGTGTTTCGGCGGAGAGAGAGATAGAGATAGAGTGTCATTTCATTTACTTTGAGCAGGCAGTTGATTCAGTTAGCTGTTAAACCTTTCCGGTTGGGCATCTCCTTGGGGATGATAGGGGGTTGTGCGGGTCTTCTTTATCCCTAGGGAATCCAGTAATTTCCAGATTAGTCGACTTTCAAAGTCCCTCCCTTGATCCGAATGGAGGCGTTGAGGTAATCCGTAGTGTACGAAGTACTTCTCTACAAGTATCTTGGCCACAGTGGAATCCTTCTGGTCTTTAGTTGGAAAGGCCTGAGCGTAACGGGTGAAATGGTCGGTTATCACCAGAACATTTCAATGTCCCCCCCCCCCAAGTCAAGTTCCAGACAAAGAAAATCAATGCATGCCAAGTCCAAAGGTCCTTGGCTTTGCAGGTGGCCCATTGGGGAAGCTTGATGAGGCAATGTTTTCCTTTGTATGCAGCGAGCACATGAGTGACAGTATTCCTCCACTTCAGCCCGCATACAGAGCCAATAGAATCTGCTCCTTATGAGCTGAAAGGTTCTTTCGGCTCCAAGGTGGCCATGGTTGTCATGTAGGGCATTCATAGCTGTCTTCCAGTATTTTTCTGGCAGGAATAGTTGCCACTTGTCTTCCATGTCATCACAGGGGCCCCTTCGGTAGACCACCCTTTGATGCACCTGTAATCTGTCCCATTCCTTGCGTATTAGACGGGCCTCCTTTTTAGGGATCATGCAAGAGCCTGTCCGGATCCTGATCTTCCAGGGCTTCCAGGGCCAATCTTCCCCAAGGGTCTTCTAACTGGTCCCGTCTTATATCCTTCTTGGACAGTTTCTGCAAGTCTGGGACACAGCACAATAGTACTTGGGCACTCCTACCACCGAGACTCCAATTTCTTCTGCTATGGATCCGCCACTAGCTTGGAGCTCTGCTCCCTGACACAAGGCCCGCACTCCATCTGGGGTCACTTGAGTCCAGTCTTCTGCACTGCAGGTGGGAGCATGAGATCTTCTGGAAAAAGCATCAGCATCTCGGTTTCCAATTCCAGGTCTATACTTTAAACTGAAGTTGAACCCAGAGAGGGCGGCCAACCAACGGTGGCCAGTGGCATCCAGCTTGGCTGTGGAAAAGAGGTAAGTGAGTGGGTTGTTGTCTGTTTTCACCACAAAGTCAGCTCCATATAAATAGTCCTTCAGTTTGTCTACAACAGCTCATTTTAAGGCCAAGAATTCCAATTTGTGGGTGGGGTAATTCTTTTCAGCTGGGGTTAAACTCCTACTCACATAAGCAACTGGTCTTAGCTGTTCTTCATACTCCTGATACAGCACACCTCCGAGACCATCATGACTGGCATCCACATGCAATTCATAGGGCTTCTTGGTGTCTGCATAGGCCAAGACAGGGGCAGTGGTCAGACTCCTCTTCAACCTAGTGAAGGCCTCTTCACGCTTCTCAGTCCACTGGTCTTCCACTTACTCTCCCGGCTTCCTAGGGCCAGAGTCATCTTCCTCTCCTTCTGTCTTCAGCAACTCATTCAGAGGTTTGGCAATTCTTGCAAATCCTTCCACAAACCTGTGGTAGTAGGAGCAGAACCCCAGAAAGGATCTGAGCTCAGTCTCTGTAGTTGGCCGGGGCAAGGAGGTAACTGCCTCCAGTTTTTCAGGATCTGTAGACACTCCTTCTTCAGACACTATGTGTCCCAGGTAGTGAACTGAGGATTGGTAGAACTGACACTTTTCCCTGCAGAGTTTGAGTCCCTCATCACTGAGTCTTTTCAGGACTTTCTCCAGCCTTTCCTTGTGTCCCTCCAAAGTCTTCCCAAAGACAATGATGTTGTCTAGATACACTAAGACTTTGATGAGGTTCATGTCCCCCACTGTCTTCTCCATCAGTCGCTGGAAAGTGGCAGGAGACCTTAAGGCATCAGGTTAAATTCATAGAATCCCACTAGGGACATGAATGCCATCTTCTCTCTGTCTTCTGGATGCATTGGGATTTGGTAATACCCACTCTTCAGGTCCATGACGCTGAACCACTTGGCTCCAGACAAACTCTGTAGAGCATCCTCTATCCTAGGAGTAGTGAATTGGTCAGGAATTGTCCTTCTATTGAGAGTCCTGTAGTCTATACAGAGTCTCAGCGACCCATTCTTCTTTCTGACCACTAAAATAGGGGAGGCATATGGGCTCCTGGATTCCCGGATAACACCAGTTCTTTTGAGTTCTGCAAGTTGCTGACGTAAGTCCTCCAGGTCAGCCAGTGGGACTCGCCGGACTCTTTCTTGGAAGGGCTTGTCTTCCTGTAGGCGAATCTTGTGGGTGGCACTTCTCGCACACCCCACATCGAACTCATCCTTGGAGAAGATCTTCTGCCACTTCATCAACTGGGCCCTAGCCCTCTTCTTCCCTGCCGGTGGTAGGGCCGGGTTCTCAAAGGGGGGTTCCTCTTCCTCCTTCAAGTCGGACACAGCAACCGGGGTAGCGGGGTTCACCTGGCCCAACAGCATCCGGCCTGGAAACTTCACAGGTGAGTCAGTGGTGTTCCTGACGCACACTGCCATTTGCTTGCTTCAGGACTCTCAGCGGAACCACTTCTGGGATAACTTCCAGTCCTGAGCATGCATTCAGGGGGTCTGGTTCCAGGACTACAAAGGGGCCAGGTTGTTCCCAGGTGAGCTTCACAGTGGCTCTCAAGCCGGCCACTTCACCAGGCTGCATCTCTCTCTCTCTCTCTCTCTCTCTCTCCAAACTTTCCCCACACCCTCTTCCGGGGCCTTCTTCTCCAACATCAATTGCTGATAGGCCAACGGCAACATGGGGTGAATTCTGGCTGTTGAGACGTCCTGCTCCTGCACTAGAGGGGCCAGTAGCCTTCTGACCAGGTCAGTGTTGGTTCCTATTATCAGGAAACTTTTGTTGGCCCCTGGTGGGTGGGGGCAGACCACTGCCAATGTGTCAAAGACCTCTGCCTCTCCTGCCACCGAGGGGTCGAAAGCCAATCTGATCAGAAGGTAACCGTCGTAAGGAAAGCTCTGGGTGCCAATTCCCCATATTTCCAAGTCTTCCATCTTTTGTAAAGGGGAAATGTCTCAGGTGTTTTGGGTAAAAGTCCCTATACAGGAGAGTTACTTGAGCCCCTGTGTCCAGAATGGCTTTCGTGTAGACTCCCTCCACTTGAATGGGGACTACTGGGGAGGGCCCCACTAGCTTGGCTGGGAATTTCTTTGGAGAGGCCTCTTTCCTCTGACTCATAGGTTTGGCCTTTTGTGTTTTCTTTTTCCACCATTTCCTGGATCTTACTCCCTGTTGGGCCTGGTATGCATTGATTTCTCGTGACTTTTGGGGTTTTTCCTCCAAAGGAGGGGTATTGTGTGCTTTTGACGGGGAATTATCCCCCCCCACCTCTTGGTTTCTCTTGCTTTCTGATTCTAATGGAGCTTGCTGGAGATGATGGGCACCCAGTTGACTCCTTCACCGGGTCCCTCTGGAGTTTTCCGCCGGCTGGCGGTAGTTGACTCGGGTCTTCCTTGGACTGGGGCACACTCGCCCAAAATGGCCAATTCCTCCACAGTTGAAGGAAACGGCCTCCCCTCTATCCCGCGGGGAGACTGGTGTTGAAACACTCTGGTACAGCTCTTTCCTGACTTATTTTTTCTCCAACTCCTGAGTTTTTGGTCATTAAAGAGGTCAGCATTTCCAGTACTTGGGTCATCTGTGACTTTAAGACCTCCATTTCTGAGTCCCGGTCAGTGGCCATTGCAGATCTGACCCCAACTGAGGGGGGAGTAATGGGCTTCTCAGTCACCTGTTGGTCTTTCAGCAAAGCCTCTTCATCCCTTATTATTCTCACAAGGTCTGGGTAATTCAAGGACATGACTCCACTAGTGGTTTTCAGATGGAGCCAGGCTGGATCAGAACGCAGTGCTCCCCTTAAAATCTGCTTCATCCTGGCCGCATCTATGGCTTGTGGTAGCATCCACTTCTTAAGGACAATTTGACACAGCATCTTATTTAGTCTGTGCACATATTCAGACAGCCTTTCTCCTGGAAGTTGAAGGGTGTGCTCAAACTGGTAGACTAAATCGACCACTTTCTCCAATTGGCCGAACTCTTCCTGTAACATAGTTAAATAGTCAAAGACAGTACAAGCAGCATTACTGAACCTGAGGTTCTTCACGGCTTCAGCAGCAGCCTCCTTTAAGCTTTCTCTTATGCGCTGCTTCTTTTGGGCCTCCGGTATTTCCCATCCTTCCACAGCCTGCATCGCCTGCTCCATCCAAGTATCGAAGTCCTCTTCTCCAAGTGGCACAGGCTGCTTCCCTGAAAAAATCCTGAGCTTCCGGTGCCCAGCTTCTACATGTACCGTATTACTCTGACACTTTGTGACAAGGTCTCCTAATGCATTTAGAAGTTCAGGACCTATAGTGGTTAGAGGTGTCTCTGAAGCTGCCATGTCTTTGGAACTTCTGGGAATTGTGGGTGACTGCGGAGGTTCCTTCTTTATAGCCTTCGCGTGCGCCAAGTGGTATATCTTCCCATCTATGGCTTGCACACTCTGCCCTCTGAAATTCTCAGGTATCTGTTCTCTCCATTCTACCAGTGCATAGGTAAAAGATCTGTCCATCTGGTTTGAGATCAACTAACCATGCCTTCTGGCTTGGGGACAACAACTCCATGAGCCCCTCCACATCGCTTCCAGACCAGTCCTCCCCTGGAAGCTCAATAACCACAGCCCTCTCTGGTGTGGCGCCGACTGATGCGACTGGGTCACTCCTAAACAATCCATGCCGGTACTTCTGTGGTGTACAGGAATCCCAGACTCGGAGCCCCCACGTGTAGCGATACCCCCCCCCCAACTAAGAGGGCCGCTGGTTTGATTTGTTTCGGGCCCTGTAACACTCACTGTCAACCCCCAGCAATTGGCTCTACCCTTCCCTGGCACAGTCAGGAGGGGATGATGGGATTGTGTAACCTGTGATTCTTGGCAGCACAATTCCACAATAAAGGCACACAACAGTATGGTGTAACTATCACTAACCGTTCTCCTGCACAGTAAATGACACCAACAACTGATATACTTAACCCTGGTACTTTACTGAAAATAATGGTTAAGCAGGCAAGCAATATACATAGACATGTGCAGAGCCCTGCAATGAAAGAGTGTTTTAGCACACAGACAGATGTACAAATTTATAACAAAACTCTAACGAACACAGCTGCAGCTCTTCTCCCTCGTGGGCAAGATGGCGCCCAGCAATGTCACTACTACTACTACTACTACTACTACTAGGTCAGGCCTGACTGTACTATGTGAAAGTTCTGCAGAGAAAGATCTTTGCTAGCAAACGGTGGTGCACTTCGGGAACGATTTGTAATCCACAAGAATAAAGAAAAGTGATAACTTGGTGACCCAGAACAAATCTACCAGTGTTATTTAAAGGGGTTGTAAAGGTTCGTTTTTTATTTTCTAAATAGGTTCCTTTAAGCTAGTGCATTGTTGGTTCACTTACCTTTTCCTTAGATTTCCCTTCTAAATATTTGTTTTCTTTGTTTTCTTTGTCTGAATTTCTCACTTCCTGTTCCTCCTCAGTAAGCTGTTCTGGCTGACTCCACACCACTCGGATGATGGTGTGAAGTTTAGTGAGGAGAAACAGGAAGTGAGAATTTCAGACAAAGAAAAAAAACATTTAGAAGGTAAATCAAAGGAAAAGGTAAGTGAACCAACAATGCACTAGCTTAAAGGAACCTATTTAGAATATAAAAAACGAACCTTTACAACCCCTTTTAACTGCAAACACTAGCAAGTGCTCTCTCACCCAACCGGAACAGTCAGTGCCCGTATCTTCCGTTGCTGTGTCTTGGTACACAGATTCCACAGATATTTGAAAGCACAAAAAGTTCACAAATACATCAGTAGCCCTCACAGGGGGTTCCACCATTACTGTATCTTGCATACTCAACAGTTTAGCCTCCTGGCTTTCATTCTAGCGATCCGGCTGTCTCAGGCCTTTAGCCTAGGCCTAAAGTCTGCTCCTCAGAACAAACAGAGTTTCCTAGAGATAAGCTCACTCCTGGTCAGCGCTTTGCTGCTCAAACATCAATGACATCTGCCTCTTGCAGACACGCACACTTTGGCTGCACCCATGCAGCATAGATAGCCTCTGACTCAGAGGGATGGGAGTCCACCTGACTCCCATGCACAGACTTCTTGTCTGTTGGGTGGGGCCCTGATCCATAGTCATGTCAGAACTAAATAGCCCAACACACCGCTGTTCAATCAGCATGTCTTTCTCTACCAAATATGGTGTAAACCAACACACTTTAAGGACGCACAGGGTCCCACCGTCGCAATATAAATATATATATAATATATATATATATATATATATATATATATATATATATATACTGTATCCTGTACAGCTAGATCTCACTGCAGACCGTTCCTGGTGTTCTGTTTCTAAAATACTTCAGGCAGGCAGTTGATTCAGTTAGATGCAGTGTATTGAGTGTATATATAATATATATACATCCCAGCTTTGTATGCATATATACTGTATCCTGTGTAGCTAGATCTCACTGCAGGCCATTCCTGGTGTACGTATTAAAATACACTTTCAGGCAGGGCAGGCAGGTGATTCAGTGATCCGCAGTGCATAAAATATATACTGTCTCCTACATGTATATGCACTGCATTCTACTGTAGCCAAGCCTATACCTGACTGCAGGCCATTCCTGGTGTCCGTATTAAAATACACTTTCAGGCAGGCAGGCCAGGCAGGTGATTCAGTGATCTGCAGTGCATAAAATATATATACTGTCTCCTACATAGATATATCCACTGCATCCAGTCTAACCAAGTCTATATCTGACTGCAGGCCATTCCTTGTGTACTTTTTCTAGTAATCTTCAGGCAGTGTTTTGCTAGTCTAATTTTACAGTATGTCTGGAAGCCCAACAAGGAGAGGCAGACACTCACTGGCCATTAAAAGAGGGCAAGCAGGCTCTGTGTCTAAAGCCAACAGTGCTGGTCATAGACACGGTGCATCCTCAGCACGTGGCCGTGGGGCATGCTTGTCCTTTTTTTTTCGACAGATGGCCGTGTTGAGCCACAACATGCAGAAGAGTTGGTAGAGTGGATGACAAAGCCGTCCTCATCCTCCTCATTCTCTGTTACCCAGGCTCAGAGTACTTTGGCTGCCAATGCAGCTGCCAAAGCTGCCTATTTGATCAGCTCAATGTCATCAGTTACTCCTTCCCTAGTTCCACCATCATGCACAGAGGAGTCCCCCGAACTGTTCGACCACAGTGTTGGGTACATGCTGCTGGAGGATTCGCAGCGTTTTGAAGGCTCCGATGATGGTACCCAGCCTGAGGAAGGCAGTAACGTGAGCTCAGAGAGAGGGGGTGCCCAAGAAGGACAGCAAACTGGCAGTCATGTCCCCTCAGCTGCAGCATACTGCCAGGTTTGCTCCAGTGACGAGGAGGGAGCGAATGATGAGTTCACTGACTCTACGTGGGTGCTTGATAGGGAGGAGGAGGCACATCTCCAACGAGACAGGATGCCCTCCAGGGGCCAGATTAAGGGCAGCCAACCGACCTCATCACACCGCAGAGCTCCGCATGTGCAAGGCGCTGCTGACTCTGCGCATTTTTCCAAAAGTTCTTTGGTGTGGGCCTTTATTGAGAGGTGTGCAGCAGATCGCACCATTGCTGTTTGCAACATATGTCTGAAGCGTATCAAGCGTGGCCAAAACAGCAGCCGCTTGGGCACCCCATGCTTGACCAGACATATGTCAAGCTCCCATGCAGTCCATTGGCAACAGTACTTAAAAGACCCACACCAAAGAACAAGGCGGACCTCTCCTTGCTCCTCATCATCTGGGATCTCCAACCCCACTATACCTTCAGTCCATTTAGAAACCCTACCCCAGTTGCTAAAGCGGCGAAAGAAATTTGGTCCCAGCCATCCACATCCAGCGGCTGAATGCTAGCTTGGCTAAATTGTTAGCACTCCAACTGCTGCCTTTTCAGCTGGTAGCTGCCCCCTTTTGTGAATTTGTGGAATGTGCGTTACCTCAGTGGCAGGTTCCCAAACGCCAATTTTTTTTTCACAGAAGACGATTCCGGCTCTCTACCGGCATGTGGAAGGCAATGTCTTGGCCTCGTTGGACAGGGCGGCAGAGATTTTGACAGCTCTGCAGGGGCAGGCTCAGAGGTGGTTGACGCCACGCGAGCTTCAGCCAGGAATGGTGGTTTGCGACAAAGGCACCAACTTCCTCTCCGCCCTCCAACAAGGACACTTGAACCGTGTGCCCTGTTTGGCTCACGTCCTTAATTTGGTGGTGCATCGGTTCTTGTGCAGGTACCCAGGCTTACAGGATCTCCTGAGGCAGGCCAGGAAAGTCTCTGTGGGCATTTCCGCCGATCATATAATGCCAGTGCTCGGCTGGCTGACCTCCAAAAGGAATGCAACCTGACCAAGAACCGTCTCATCTGTGACATGCCCACCAGGTGGAACTCAACTTTGGCAATGCTGCAGCGGCTGCACACGCAGCAGAGGACCATCAATGAGTACCTGTGCGAGTATGGCACCAGGACAGTGTCAGGGGAGCTTGGCTGTTTTTCGCCACGCCAGTGGCTCATGATCAAGGATGCATGCACTGTCCTGTCACCATTAGAGGAGGCCACGAGGATGGTGAGCAGTGCATCAGTGATACTGTCCCTCTTGTCTACCTGTTGGAGCACAATCTGCGTGGAATAATGGACAGGGCACTTGAGGCAGAACAAAGGAAGGAAGAGGAGGACTTCCTTACCTCTCAAGGCCCCCTTTATCCAGACAGTGTTCCTGCGGCCCGCCGATCTCACCGGAAGATGAGGAGGAGGAGGAGACTGAGGATTGTGTCAGCATGGAGGTGGAGTTTAGCACTCATTAGCAGCAGTCTTCAAGGGATCGTTTTCAGTCCCCAGAAACCCATGGACTTGTACGTGGCTGGGAGAAGGTGGCTTCGGATCATGTCGTCCTTAGTGACCTAGAGGACTCTGGACCGAATGCCTCAGCAAACCTACGCTGCATGGCCTCCCTGATCCTGCAAAGCCTGCGAAAGGACCCTCGGATTTGTGGTTTCAAGGAGAGGGATCATTACTGGCTGGAAACCCTTCCACGTTACAAGGATAAGGTAGCGGAACTTATCCAGCCTTCGCAGAGGGAGCAGAGAATGAAACATCTTCGGGAGGCCTTGCAGAAATGTTTGTACAGCGCGTTTCCAGAGCCTGGGAGGTTACAAATTCCTGGTCCTGGACAACGTGTTGCTGAGGCTTCGGTCAGTCACAGAAGGAGCGATGGAGAAGGTGGCCGTCTGACCGATGCGTTCAGACAATTTTTTTAGTCCGCAGCCCCAAGGTCTGATCAGTTTCAGCAACCATCGCCAGTGTCTGATTTACATGGTGCAGGAATACCTAGGGGCAAAATAAGACTTGGAGACCTTTCCAACCGAAAATCCACTGGGTTACTGGGTCTTGAGGATGGATCACTGGCCAGAGCTTGCACAGTATGCAATTGAGATAGTGGCCTGTCCTGCATCCAGCGTTCTTTCGGAATGCACATTCAGTGCTGCTGGAGGCTTTGTAACCGATCACAGAGTGTGCCTGTCCACTGACTCGGTTGATCGGCTCACCTTCATAAAAATGAATCAGTCTTGGATCACCAGCTACAAAGCACCTGACGCAACTGATTATTTTTTTTATGAATGTGAGATCCTTTCAAGACTGCCTATGCTGATGCTGAGTGACTATCCTGTTATGCTGAGTGACTATCCTATTCCTCCTCAATGTTCATGTTGATAGCTTCTAAGAACATTTTTGGTTCTGGGCACCACCACCAGTGCCTAAAGCCCAATTTTTCTGCCCCTATTTAACAGGGGCATGTAATTACAATTTTTGATCTAATATTTCACAGCAGGGCCTGTTCCAGCACCCACCGATAGTAACTGTGAGGGCTTACAGTGTTCTGGTACCACCAACACCTAAATGCCCCATACACACGATCGTTTTTCATGCCGTTAAAAATGCCATTTTTAAAAATGGCCATTAAAAATGATCGTGTGTATGCTCCAGAGCATTTTTAACGACGTGAAAAACAGCCATTAAAAATTTCGAACATGCTCTCTTTTTTTTCACGTCGTTTTTCATGTCGTTTTTTTTAACAACGTGAAAAACGATAGTGTGTATGCTTTAACGACGTGAAAAAAAACGCGCATGCTCAGAATCAAGTATGAGACGAGAGCACTCGTTCTGGTAAAACTAGCGTTCGTAATGGAGATAGCACATTCGTCACGCAGTAACGGACTGAAAAGCACGAGGCTGAAAAGCGTGAATCGTTGCTCAACAAACTTTACTAACATGAAGGGTGGCGCCATTCGAACGGAACTTCCCCTTTATAGTACCGTCGTACGTGCTGTACGTCACTGTGCTTTGCTCGAGCGTTTTTTTTAAT
Source organism: Rana muscosa (assembly GCA_029206835.1). Lineage (NCBI taxonomy): Eukaryota > Metazoa > Chordata > Amphibia > Anura > Ranidae > Rana > Rana muscosa. Next base: position 57,355,403 of record CM055117.1, on the reverse strand, counting down.
GATCGTGTATACGCAAGATAGGCTTGAGAGGAAACATGAAAAAAAATGACAAGAAAAACGTTGGTTTAAAAAATGGCATGAAAAATGATCGTGTGTATGGGGCATTAGAGTTATTTTGGGAAAAAGGTGTCTCCACTGATGCTTTATCACCAATCCTTGTTTCCCTAATAACCCAAAATTTTCAAAATCCAATTGTCATTGGGACCGCAAAACAAATGTTACAGGGGTGATGATAACCTTTCCCTATGTTATCCAAAAAGCTTAAAAATAGATTTTTGGGCTGGAGCTACACTTACAAAATGTACCTGTTCCAAATTACAAACAGATTCAACTTGAGAACAAACCGGCAGTCCCTGTCTTGTTTGGACCGCCTGTATACTGCTGTTCAGAGTATATAGGGCCTGGGGGCCCCACGTCTTTCCTTTTTTTTTTTTTTGGGTGCGGGGTTCCCCTTAATATCCATACAAGACCCAAAGGGCCTGGTAATAGACTGGGGGGGGGGTACCCATGCCGTTTTTTTCAATGATTTTCATTCATATTGCTGGGACCCCGACATTACATTTAAAAACTTTTTTTTGCATTGATACATGTCCCTCGGGGCAGAACCCGGGTCCCGAAACCCTTTTTATAACAATAACTTGTATATTAGCCTCTAAAATTCGCTCTTTTGATTTCTCACGTTCGAGTCCCATAGACTTTAACGGTGTTCGAATGTTCGCGCGGAATTTCGGTCCGTTCGCATGTTCTGGATGCGAACCGAACCGGGGGGGTGTTCGGCCCAACCCTAGCAACAAGTATACAAGAGTAGGGATGAGCTCCGAGTTCGAGTCGCACTCATGTTCGACTCGAACATTGCCTGTTCGCCCGTTCGCCGTACAGCGAACAATTAGGGGTGTTCGCAGCAAATTCGAAAAGCCGCGGAACACCCTGTAAAAGTCTATGGGAGAAATCTAAAGTGCTAATTTTAAAGGCTTATATGCAAGTTATTGTCATAAAAAGTGTTTGGGGACCCGGGTGCTGCCCTAGGGGACATGTATCAATGCAAAAACAAGTTTTAAAAACGTCAGTTTTTTGGGAGCAGTGATTTTAATAATGCTTTAAAGTGAAGTAATAAAAGTGAAATATTCCTTTTAAATTTTGTACCTGGGCGGTGTCTATAGTATGCCTGTAAAGTTTCCCGTGTTTAGAACTAAAAAACAGTCATTTAAAAGCACTCACAGCTATAACGAATTGTCGGCTACCAGCAATACAGAGAACAGTCATTGATAAAAAAAAAAAAAATGCGTGGCATTCCCCCCAAATTCAATTACCAGGCCCTTCAGGTCTGGTATGGATTTTAAGGGGAACTCCATGCCAAATGAAAAAAAAAATGGCGTGGAGTTCCCCCCCAAAAATCCATACCAGACCCTTTATCCGAGCACGCAACCTGGCAGGCCGCAGGAAAAGAGGGGGGACAAGAGAGGGCCCCCCCCTCCTGAACCGTACCAGGCCACATGCCCTCAACATGGGGAGGATGTCCCCATGTTGATGGGGACAAGGGCCTCATCCCCACAACTAGGGTTGTCCCGATACCACTTTTTTAAGACCGAGTACAAGTACCGATCCTTTTTTTCAAGTACTCGCCGATACCGAATACCGATACTTTTTTTTGTGTCAGTATTTTTTTATTTATTTTTTTTTACAATTTTTTTTTTTTTTTTACAATTTTTTGTCATGTTTTTTTACAATGTTTTGTTGGAGTGGGTGGGGGGGGGGGGGGGGATGATCTCAGTGTATTTATTTTTTATTTTTTACAATTTTTTTTATTATTTATTGCAATTTATTTTTTTATTTCTAGCCCTGTTGGGGGGCTTTGGTGAGATATCAGGGGTCTTAACAGACCTCTGACATCTCCCCTTTGAGACAGAGAAAGGGACTAGGGAAACAGATTCCCCAGTCCCTTTCTCAGCTGCACTGAAAATGAATGGAGAGGAGACAACGGCTCCTCTCCATTCATAAACTGAAGCATCGTAAACACAGGTTACGATGTTTCAGTTATATGAATGGACAGAGTCAGTCACTGACTCTGTACATTCGGAAAAGGTAGGAGCCGGGTTTAGCGGCTCCTACCTCCGCTCTCCATCCTGACAGAGGAGGGCGGCACAGAGCTGAGGACAGCAGCAGCGCGGAGGGGGAGAGCAAAATAACAGAGGACAGCAGCAGCATGGAGGGGGGACACGGAGCGCGGGGGGGGGAGAGCAGAAAGACGAAGGACATCAGCAGCATGGAGGGGGGGACACGGAGCGCACGGGGGAGAGCGGAATAACCGAGGACATCAGCAGCATGGAGGGGGGGACACGGAGCGCACGGGGAGAGCGGAATAACGGAGGACATCAGCAGCATGGAGGGGGGACACGGAGCGTGAAGGGGGAGAGCAGCACGGATGGGGGAACTGGAGGAGGATACAGGGACAGTCAGCGGTGATCGGTGCGGCTTTGGAGGGAGTTACAAGCACCGATCACCGCTGTATAGATTTCACTAAAACAGCTGAAAAGAAGGGGGGTCGGGAGAAGCTGTCGGGCTGTATTGAAATCTATACAGCGGTGATCAGTGCTTGTAACTCCCCCCGCCGCACCGATCATCACTGACTGCCCAAGTATCGGCTGAAGCATCGGAGCATTTTCCCCGAGTACAAGTACTCAGGGAAATGCCTGGTATCGGTACCGATACCGATACTAGTATCGGTATCGGGACATCCCTACCCACAACCCTTGCCCGGTGGTTGTGGGGGTCTGCGGGCGGGGGGCTTATCGGAATCTGGACGCCCCCTTTAACAAAGGGAACCCCCAGATTTTGCCCCCCCTATGTGAATTGGTAACGGGTACATTGTACCCCTACCATTTCACAAAGAAAGTGTAAAAAATAAAAAAAACACAGACACAGTGGGGGAAAGTCCTTTTATTAAAAAAAATAAAAAATTAAAAAATAAACACATTCCAGCGATGTAATCCAGTCTGTCCAGCGTTTGTTCTCTATGTCCCTCGGTGATCCAATGTCCAACGCTGCAGTCTCCTCCACTCTCCACTCCACACAAAACCCCCATGACGTACTAGGGGGCGGGGTCACCCGTCACATCATAGGGTAAGCCCCAGCTTTTCCCGCTTGCCGGGGAATAGCCAATGACGTAGGCGGGGTCTGCCAGGTTGCGTGCTCGGATAAAGGGTCTGGTATGTATTTTTGGGGGGAACTCCACACCATTTTTTTTATTATTATTTGCCGTGGAGTTCCCCATAAAATCCATGGATGAAAAAAAAAATTGAAGCAGGGTTCCCCTTGACATCCATACCAGACCTGAAGGGCCTGGTAATTGAATTTGGGGGGACCCCCACGCATTTTTTTTTTTTTTTTTTTTTTATCAATGACTTTTCTCTGTATTGCCGGGAGCCGACAATTCATTATAGCCGCGAGTGCTTTTAAATGACTTTTTTTTTCCTTCAGAAATTACACTTTGTGCAGGGACAGTACTAAACACGGGAAACACGCGCTGCTTTACAGGCATACTATAAACACCCCTAGGTACGAAATTTAAAGGAATATTTCACTTTAAGCATTATTAAAATCACTGCTCCCAAAAAAATGGCCGTTTTAAAAAAAAAAATTGCATTGATACATGTCCCCTGGGGCAGGACCCAGGTCCCCAAACACTTTTTATGACAATAACTTGCATATAAGCCTTTAAAATTAGCACTTTAGATTTTTCATGTTCGAGTCCCATAAACTTTAAAGAGGACGTAAACCCTCCACACATTTTTTTTGTTAAACATACCCCTGCAAGAGAAAGGCATAATTAGCTGGTAGCTCATTATGTGGCACTTACCTGAAATCGAAGCCCCCGCCATCTTGCCTCGATGTTCGGTCACTGATGTCAGTGTATCGCCACTCCGGCGCTGTGATTGGCCGGAGCTGCGATGACGTCACACGCATGCGCGCTCGGGCCGGCAAGATCCCATTCAGAAAACCGGCAAGGATGCCGGCTTGCTAGCGAGCATGCGCGTGACGTCATCGGCGCTGTTTTTATATTAAATATCTCCTTAACCTTGTAGGTTAAGGAGATATTTCATGCACCTACAGTACAGGTAAGCCTTAATCTAGGCTTACCTGTAGGTGTATGTTGTCAAAGTGGGTTTACAACCACTTTAATGGTGTTCGGATGTTCGAAATTTGTTCGAACAAATTTATTGCCTGTTCGCAAGTTCTGGTGCGAACAGAACTGGGGGGTGTTCGGCTCATCCCTATACAAGAGGCATGTGTGGGTGCAAAGCAGAGAATGCCTTGGCCAATTATAATTGCTGGGGTGCCTTTACAGCCACCTGGCAGGAAAGCTAGTGCGGGTTTGGACTGAGATCCAAACATGCCTGAGCTCATCTCTGACGGACAGATTTTCATTAAGCAGTTTCACTTGGTGTATTTCAGTACACATGCTTTAGAGCCCATTTACACATGCATTTGAATGCACATTGATACATGTAAATTATTTAAATGGTGCCGGTTCACCGGTTCGTCACTTCAACAATAAAAACCTAGTTCACACTCAACCGCACTTTAACTGCTCATAAACATATTTATTACATGGCAAACATGCAACTTTACCGAATCCCATGTCTCACTGAGCTGTTGTAAAACTATGTGTTGTAAAACATTAATAAACACAGATTAAAATCATTAACTCTAGAATGCCCTCCTTTATCACTTTCTGCCACTCTCAACAGACACTGTCATTCTGGCTAGAACCCGCTCTGTTCATGTTGCCGCTATAACCATGAGTACACCTGGTTGGGCAGTCTTCTCACCGGGATTGTTGTGAGCAGTTTGTTGGGCAGTCTTCTCACCGGGAGCAGATTGTTGGGCAGTCTTCTCACCGGGATTGTTGTGAGCTGTTGTTGCATTGCTTTAATAAAAGTTTAATATTGCCAATGACTGTATAAATTATTGTTGCCGCACCACGCTGCACCCTTCCTACAAGCTAGTTAGAGGGGTATGCCTCTTGTAAAGTCATGGCCCTTTGAAATGAATGCTGTGTCCCAAATACAGGTACATACTCCACCTACAATTGCTGCACACCAAAAAAGGAGCCCCCTGGAAATGTTTATGAAATGTGGGAAACCATAGCCGTGTGCAGCGGGTGTACTAGGTGTGCCTGGGCACACCCTAATTACTCTGTGCGGTGCCAATGCCCCCCTCCCCTCAGTGCTGCTGGTTTCCCCCTTTTCTTCTTAGCTGCTGAGGGGGATTTTTCAGAATGGAGAGTGGGGGAAGGGGATAGTCAATATGTCATATGACCGGCCCCTTCCTTTTCTAAATGAACACTCACTCAGTGTGTTCATTCATAACTGAAGCATAGTAAACTGGGTTTACCATGCTTCAGTTTGTGAATGAACAGAAAGTCGCTCAGCACAGAGCACTTCCCATTCATTCATTGTCCAGTGCAGCTGAGGCTGCATTGAAAGGTATGTGTGTTTGAGCTTTGAGGTGCACACCCTAATGCAATAGGCTGCGCACACCTATGTTGGCAATTATGCAAATATATACTGGATATACGGCATAAATATTTCTACCCAACTTCTACATAAAAAACATGGTTCATATAAATTGCAATATATGTTCAATATGGCCAACTGCATCAAAGCGACACCTCTTTGGTCGATAGTAAATCCCTTTTTTATTAATAGAGAGAGCAGGGAAGAGGAAGGAGAGAGGAACGAGCACAATGTTTGTTCAAGGTGATTTATCTTGGTGAGACAAAGCAATGAGACAAAGTATTCAAACCATTCAGGTGATGGCCCCCTCTGCTTTTAGGTGAGAGGTTGGCTGGATATGGTGACTGTTTTCTTTTGTGTCTAACCAATATTCATCAGCCATAACAACAAAACCATTTTCAGATCCTTATCTATAAAAGGTAAACGTGGACTTGACAGTTTCTGTAACTTCAAATAGGTTCAAATAATAAGCCAGATTCAATCAATATTAACCACTTGCCTACCAACGTGGTATGTTTATAAACAGCATGGTAGACAAGTGGTTAAATTAAGCTCACGAGTCGGCAAAGGGCTTTTCGATAAAAAGATCAGAGCTGCCCAATCATTTTTATGAGGCTTTTTTTTATGAGGAAGCAATTGGGTATACTATTGTTTTTTGCCTGCACTAAAATTCATTTTAGCGTATTTTGTCCTGAAAAATTAGCATTTGATAACTGCACAAATATCATGCAACATAAAAAATTACAACTACCACCATTTTATTTTCCAGGGTCTCTGCTTTAAAAAAACATATACCTTTTGGAGCGGTTTACAGTAATTTCTAGCAAAAAATTTAGATTTTAAGACGTGCTAGAAAAATTTCATGGTAGGCAAGTGGTTAAATCGCCTAGAACATAATTAGAGGGCACTCCTATTTTAGTCGGCTTTTCTACTTGCCAAGAATTTATGTTCAAGTGGTTTTCATAGAAATGTTACGAACCATTCAGAGTGTTTTGTGAGTCAAGCCCTGTACACACGGGCAGGAGTCCTGTCTATTTGAAAACCGTCGGTTTTCCTGACGGGATTCCTGGCAAGCTTGTCTTGCCAAGCCCTGTGTACAGATGGCCACTCCAAAAAACGGCCGTTCTTTTGAATGGCAAGAACGCAGGGACGTCATCGACTACGATTAACCGACGCTCTTCACATTCGATGTCGTCGCCGGCATCTTGCTACACCCCACACTAACCTTGTATGCTACCGCGCATGCGTCAAGGTCTTTTCGAGCATGCGCGGGTTTACCTTGGACAGGCAAGCATACAGACGACCGGTTTTCTCGACAGGAAACACTGCCGAGAATCACGACGAGAAAAATAGAGAGCAGGTTCTCTATTTTTCTCCTCGAGATTCCCAGCAGTTTTCCTGTCGAGAAACCATACACACAAACGGTTTTCACGGCAAAAAGCTCTCCCAGCAGCTTTCTTGCTGAGAAAACCGGTCGCGTGTACGAGGCTTTTGTCGTGAGATAATGCCACAGGTAAGTTGACAGGGGAATTTTCTTTGGTTTTGTTTTACCTATACTAACTAACCTGTGTATGGTGAAATATCTGCGCTGCCCCTAACCTTATATACTGTGTGTGTGTGTGTGTATGTATGTGTATATATATATATATATATATATATTGTGAGGGGGTTAGCTCGGCAGCGGGTATGTGTGACCCCCGGGATGGGCTCCCCACCCAAAAACAGGCCCAGCAGACGGAGGTTGTGGTTTTCAAAATCAAAAAGGTGCGGTTTATTTTCTATTTACAGTGACAAAAACACAGCAAGGCAAAAAAAACATAAACAAAATAAATCCTGGTCAACTTGACCTCTGACTAAACTTACAGGTTTCCTAACTAACGACTGGGATCAGCCTAGTGCTGTCCTAGTCCCTGGTTTTAAATGTCCAAGCAAATATATAGCCACACAGGCTTTCTCTCACCGCACAGGGGTTCACTCTCCCTAGACAGTCCACACAGGTCTGCTTCCAGGCATGAGCTAACATCTAATGAAGCTGGGAGTTTTTTATAGAGGCCTAAATGAGCTGACAAGCTTCAGCTGGCCTCATCAACTCCCTGTCTGCACGACGCCCAGCCCTCTCCCTAGAGGTATGAGTCATCAATGAGCCCACTAGCCTTATACAACTCTCCACCTAGTTGTATAAATCGGCGTAAAGCCTGAATCTGGGCGAAATATATCTACCCCCCTGGATGCAACCAGGTGACTTTACCTTCCTGCTGTCACAATATATATATATATATATATATATATATATATATATATATATATATATATATATATATATATATATATATATATATATATATAACAAGAAGGTGCATAAAAAAGGCCTATAATGCACTTCACGGCACCACAGTGATAAAATACAAGTTCTGAGACTCCTCTTAATAACTAGATAAATTAGCTAAAAGAGTAACTGAGAATATAAAATTAATTAAACAGCATAAGAGCTAGTATCAAAGTACATTAAAACAGTGATAAAAGCAAAACAGCAGCTGTTTAAAGTACAAAAAAGGGATTTTTATAACAGCTTACCTGTAAAATCCTTTTCTTGGAGTACATCACGGGACACAGAGCGACTTAGTCATTACTAATGGGTTATATAGTTTACCTTCAGGTGTTGGCACTGGCCAATTCCAAACCGGAAGTACCCTCCCCTATATAAGCCCCTCCCACCCGGGAGCACCTCAGTTTTGTAGCCAAGCAATAAGTGTCCCAAAAAGAGGGGTGGGAGCTCTGTGTCCCGTGATGTACTCCAAGAAAAGGATTTTACAGGTAAGCTGTTATAAAAATCCCTTTTTCTTTTTCGTACATCACGGGACACAGAGCGACTTAGTCATTACTAATGGGACGTCCCAAAGCAATGCCAAATGAGGGGGGGGTACATAAGCTGGGCGCCATCAGGCATGAGGATCTTTTGCGGCCTGCAACACACTGCGCCCAAAGGCGACATCCTCCTGACTTCTAACGTCTACCTGATAGAATCTAGTAAACGTGTGTACCGAAGACCATGTTGCGGCCTTACATACTTGAGCCAGGGAGGCCTGGTGATGCACTGCCCATGAAGTTCCAACCGCTCTTGTGGAGTGCGCCCTAACTTTGAACGGAGGCGGTCTCTTTCTCAAGCCATAGGCTTGTATTATGACCTGTCGAATCCACTTGGCTAAAGTAGATTTTGATGCTGCCTGACCCCTTCTGGGGCCTTCCGGCAGAACAAACAAAGAATCCGTTCTGCGAATCTGAGCAGTGGCTTTTAGATAAGCTTTAACTGCTCTTACCACATCCAAAGAATGTAATAACTTTTCCTCTACTGAGCTAGGTTTGGGGAAAAAAGAAGGAAGAACCACATCTTGGTTCAAATGAAACCTCGATACCACCTTAGGAAGAAAGGCTGGATGAGGACGTAATACTACTCTGTCCTTATGGACAACCAGATATGGCTCCTTACAGGACATAGCTGCTAATTCCGACACTCTTTTAGCCGAACAAATGGCTACTAAGAAAACCAATTTCCTGGTGAGAAGAACCAAGGAAATGTGTTGTAATGGTTCAAACGGTTGTTTCTGTAGAACCGACAGAACCAGGTTTAAGTCCCAAGGACATATGGGAATACTAACCGGAGGGCTAATACGCATCACTCCTTGTATAAAGGCTTTGACTAGTGAATGCGAAGCCAAGGGCCTTTGAAAAAATATTGACAAGGCCGAAATCTGACCCTTGATAGTACTCAAGGCCAGCTTCCTATCTACAGCCCACTGTAGGAAGTCCAGAATCCTCCCTATCATGTACTTACGTGGATGCCATTTCTTGGTCTCACACCACGTAATGTACGCTTTCCAGATCCTATAATAGATCTGCCTGGATACCGGCTTCCTGGCATTGATCATGGTAGATACCACAGAATTAGAGAGCCCTCTCTTTTTCAGAATGTGGGCTTCAATAGCCAGGCCGTCAAACCTAGGGCTGGTAAGGAAGGGTGGTATATCGGTCCTTGCGACAGCAGGTCCGGACGAAGTGGGAGGGTCCAAGGACTCCTCACTGACATTTTTACAATCTCCGCGTACCATGCCCTTCGGGGCCACGCTGGAGCCACCAGAATCACTGGTTTCTTTTCTACCCTGATTCTGCGGAGTAATCGCGGTAACAATTGTGGCGGTGGGAATGCATATATCAGCTTGAACCGATCCCAAGGGAACACTAGGGCATCCGAGCCGCAAGCTAGGGGATCCCTTGTGCGAGACACAAACCTGTCCACCTTTGCGTTGAATCTGGATGCTAGCAGATCTACATCCGGTGTTCCCCACCGCTGGCATATTGCCTGGAAAACCTCGGGGTGAAGAGACCATTCCCCCGGGCATAATTGTTGGCGACTTAGAAAGTCCGCTCTCCAATTTTCCACTCCTGGGATGAAAACCGCGGATATGGCTGGGACATATCTTTCTGCCCACTCCAGGATGCAATTTGCTTCCTTCTGGGCTGCACGACTTTTGGTGCCACCCTGATGATTGATATATGCCACTGCCGTGGCATTGTCTGATTGAATTCTGACAGGGGACCCCTGGAGTTTGGATGTCCATGCTACTAGGGCATACCGGGCTGCTCGTATCTCTAAGAGATTGATGGGCAGGGCCTTTTCTGCTTCTGACCACCTGCCCTGGAGAGACCATTGCTCCAGCACTGCCCCCCCAGCCGATGAGGCTGGCATCTGTAGTGACCACCTTCCAAGAAACCGGATTGAAGGGTTTCCCTCTTTCCAGATTCTGGGGCACCAACCACCAATGGAGGCTCTTGCGAACGGAAGGGGACAGGGACATTGGTAAGTCTAAAGCCTGAACTTTTTTGTTCCAGGCTGACAGTATGGCCCTTTGCAAATTCCTTGAATGGAATTGACCGTAGGGTACCGCTTCGAATGAAGCCACCATCTTTCCCAGCAGCCTCATGCAGAGACGTATGGATGGTTTTCTTTTTGTACCCACTAAGTGGGTCAAATTTCTTAAAGACGACACCTTCTCTGGAGGTAAGAAAATCTTTCTCTGATTTGAATCCAGCCTTAGCCCTAAGTATTCCAGACTTTTGACTGGTCTTAGAGCTGACTTGTCCCGGTTGATAATCCAACCGTGATATTCCAGATACTCGATTGTCTTGTGAATAGCTACTTCCAGCTTTTCCACTGAGTGGTCTATTAGTAGCAGGTCGTCTAGATATGCCATTATCGTTACACCCTGTGTTCTTAGATTGGCCAATAATGGGGCCAGAATTTTTGTGAACACTCGTGGTGCTGTGGCCAGACCGAAAGGTAAGGCTCTGAACTGAAAATGGCGCCCTTCTACTGCAAAGCGTAGAAATTTCTGATGGGCCGGAAAGATGGGAATATGCAGATAAGCATCCCTTATGTCGATCGAGGCTAGCCATTCCTGCCCTTGTAGGGCGGTGGCCACTGATCGGATCGACTCCATCCGAAAGGTCCTGATATTTAGGAACTTGTTTAGCCCTTTTAGATTTAATATGGGCCTCACGTCCCCATTTGGTTTGGGGACTGTGAAAAGGTTCGAGTAAAACCCGAATCCGCTTTCTTCCAGGGGAACCTTCATGATTACCCCTTGGAGCAATAGTTGTTCTAGTGCCAGAAGGAGGGATCCTCTCTTTTGGGGATCTCTTGGCACGTTTGACCTCATAAATTGGGCAGGAGGAGTGCCTTTTAACTCCAGCTTGTATCCCAGACTTACTGCGGAGAGCACCCATCTGTCTCTGATGGTGTCCCGCCAGGTCTCTGTGAACAACTGAAGTCTTCCCCCCACCCGATTGAGCGGGGGCAATACTTCATGCCTTAGGGGGAGGTTTTGTACCTCTCTTGATCCAGGGCTTCTTGTTACCCTGTGATTGTCCCTGATTTCTGCCCCCTGAATTTGACCGCGGAGGCCGTCGGAACTGCTTCACAGCCGATGTGCCCGGGACTGGAGAGGTAGGCCTCTTAAAAGAAGGACTTCTACCCTTGTTCTTAACCGGTAAGAGTGAACTTTTACCGGCAGAAATTTTCTGGATATATTTGTCCAGATCTTCTCCAAATAAGCGTTCTCCATGAAATGGGAAGCTAACCAGCAGTTTTTTACAGGGAGCTTCAGCAGACCAGTTTTTGAGCCACAGAAGCCTACGCATATGTACTATAGACAGCGTAAAGCGGGAGGCCTGTTGGATTGTATCCTTTATGGCGTCCACCGCAAAACACAAGGCTCTAGGCAGGTCAGCTAGGGCATGAGCCTGCTGATCTGGTAAGTCCCTTAAGACTTGTTTCAACTGATCTTTCACTGCTTGGCAGACTCCAATCGCTGCTACCGCAGGTTGTGTCACCATACTTGCTGTAGAGAAAGCAGATTTTAGTAAAGACTCCAATTTTTTATCTATTGGGTCTTTGAACATTGGAACATTATCTACTGGACATGTCAGTGATTTGTTAACAGAAGAGATGGCTGCGTCCACTATAGGGACCCTCCATTTTCTTATGAACTTATCCTCCATGGGATAGATCACCGGAAATCTCTTGGGGGGAGCAAATATTTTATCAGGATGCTCCCAATCCTGGTAAATAAGCCCTTCTAATAAAGGGTGGATTGGGAAGGAACAGACCGCCTGGGGAGCTTTTAGCGACCCCAGCGAGGAAACCGTAGTGGATGGTGGTTCCGCCAGAGGCATTTTAAATGCTGATCGGACCATGTTAGTCAGAGACTGAACCCATAATCTTTCAGCCTGAGAAGCTGAGAAAGGTTCTTCCACTGTTGATTCCTCCATAACTGAATCAACCTCATCCTGATCCCCTTCAGGTAGGTCGATCTCTGTGTGGGGCTGTTCCTCCACTAACAGGCACTCTGAAGGAGGAGACGGAGATCGGACGCGCTTTTCCTGTGACAGGGAAGCAGCGATCAATGCTGTTAATCTCTCTTCCAATCCTCCCAGAGTTGAGGATAAAACCTCCTCTGTTATATATACAGGAGCAGGTGGACTGGGGACAGCCGCAGCACCAGGCATTCCTGCGGGGTTTCTACGGCTACTGACCTCTGCATTCTCAGGGGAGATTGGTGCAGTGCAAGCATGCCCAATATCCTCAGAGCCCGATGGAGACCCCTTTGGCTTCCTGGAAGATCTATTTCCGGAGCGTCTGGACGACATATCCTTTAAGCACAAAGCTGAGGTATTCCCGTCGTCATACACCAATTTTTGCTGGTAATAGTCTAACACAGGTGCTGCTATATACCAGCTGGTGTCCACTAAAGTGCCTTTCTATGGGGATGCCTGCATCAACCGCCTCTGTGTGCCACTGTTTGTTGCTAGCTCTGTTTGCATGCAGCTGACACTTGTACTGTGTCTTTTAACCATGCTGGGACGCCCGCACATGCGCAGAAGCGCCGCGGCGCGCATCGAGCGTCATCCACCCGCCCCGCCCCTTTTTTTTTCATAGGAGGCGCGTGCACGTGCCCGCGCGCGCGCCCGTGCGCCAATGGCGCCCTTTTCGAAAACCAACAGAGGACTAGGAGCCAGGGCCCTTTTTGCCGGAGGGCCTGTGCGGTGGATGAACTCAGCAACAGGGCAGAGGAAGTGGATTCCCTCAGAGAAACTTACCAGCTGCCTGGATCTTTTGAGTTGAGAAAACCAAAGATCCACATTTACAAGAAAAAATGGACTACAGCGGCCTCTAGTGGTTTAACACAGGTACCGCGGTCCCTGTTTTTTTTTTTTTTTTTTCTTGACTACTATTAAAATTTTACATTTTCAGTAGTTATAGGCAAACACAGATATTTAGCGGGAATACCGTTAGGTAACAGACAGAAAGACAAATTAGGCTTGGGGGTCCCCCAATAGAACCAAGTTCCTGAGGGCCCCCACTTACCTGATCCCCGCCGCAGGACTTTGTTTGGTCCACAAAAGTCCAAACTTCACCTATCACGGCAGGCATTGTAATTAAACCTTCAGGGACCGGGTTCCCAAGGATTCCACTCCCCTGGACCTGTATAGCACCCTGCACAGACAGCGTCTTGGTCGTGGGTATGACCAGAGCTCTGGATCCCAGGGTCCAGCCCTCCTAAGAGAAGCATTACAGGCAAAACCTTGCTCTTGTGCTGCAAGGCCCGGGTACCGACCGTTTAGCTATGAAGCTTTTTTGGTGGGATCCGGAACAGCTTACTAAGGCCCAAAAGAACCTGTACGCAAGCCCAGTGAAAACACATGTTACTCTTTGGCCAACACCTTAGACACTGGCAAAAAACTGAGGTGCTCCCGGGTGGGAGGGGCTTATATAGGGGAGGGTACTTCCGGTTTGGAATTGGCCAGTGCCAACACCTGAAGGTAAACTATATAACCCATTAGTAATGACTAAGTCGCTCTGTGTCCCGTGATGTACGAAAAAGAAATGAGTGATCTCATAAAATACACAAATGATATCAAGTCCTGGAACCATAAATAGTCCAAATGATAAAACAGCGCTAAAATTGGATAAGTGTCCAACTACACATAAAACACTTGAATGATGACGTGGCAACAGTAAATCATAAAATGGCGAGTGCTTCTAGGGATTGGATCAATAGTGCACCCTACACCAGCTCCCAATCTTAACCACAAGTGAGGCACTCTCCCCCTCCGGGGTACAATCTCACCAAAAAGATGAATAATGTAAGCCTTAAATAGTAGTAAGCTCTCTCACTTCAACTTCCGTCTTCACCACCGGAGGCAGCATGGGTTAAATTCCAATTGGATTCATATAAAAACACAAAGGCACTAAATAGTGAAATCCTGCTTTAATGAATAATTAAATAACCCCAATGCAGCAATCCCCCGCTTCAAATGCACGTACAATTATTCAACTGTTAGTAAACATATAGTTAGGAATGTATTCACCGCTGTCATCTGGTCCAAAGAAGCGCCCGTGTTGCAAATAGACATGTGCGATTAGTTTCGTACGAATCTAAAATTCGTACGAATTTCCGGAAATTCGTACGAATCCGAAATACGAATTTTTATGCATACAAATTCTGTACGAAAAATTTTGTTAACGAATTTAGGATCCAAAAGTGAAAAATTCCTTTAAATTTCGTACCTGGGGGGTGTGTATGATATGCATGTAAAGTCGCGCATGTTTCCCGTGCTTAGAACTGTCCCTGCACAAAATGTCATTTTTGACGGAAAAAAAGTCATTTAAAACTCACTCGCGGCTATTAATGAATTGTCGGCTTTTATCAATACATAGAAAAGTCATTGATAAAAAAAAAAAAAAAGCGTGAGGGTTCCCCCAAATTAAATTACCAGGCCCTTCAGGTCTGGAATGGATATTAAGGGGAACCCCGCCGCAAAAAAAAAATGGCGTGCGGTTCCCCCTAAATATCCATACCAGGCCCTTCAGCTCTGGCATGGATTTTAAGGGGAACTCCACCCCAAATTTTAAAAAAAGTGGAGTCCCCCCAAAAATCCATACCAGACCCTTATCCGAGCACGCAACCTGGCCGGCCACAGGAAAAGAGGGGGGACGAGAGAGCGCCCCCCCTCCTGAACCGTACCAGGCCACATGCCCTCAACATGGGGAGGATGGGCCTCATCCCCACAACCCTTGCCCGGTGGTTGTGGGGGTCTGCGGGCAGGGGGCTTATCGGAATCTGACCCCTTTAACAAAGGGGACCCCCAAATCCCGCCCCCCCTATGTGAATTGGTAAGGGGTACATTGTACCCCTACCATTTCACGAAGAAAGTGTAAAAAAATGTAAATAAAAACACACAAACACCTTGGATGGGAAAAGTCCTTTTATAAAAAAAAAAAAAACAAAAAAACATTCCAGCGATGAAATCCAGTGTCCCGCGGCGATCCTGATGTCCAGCGCTGTCCGTCATTGGTTGAGCCTGAGCGGACCTGATAGGGAACTTCCTCCGCAGTGTTTTAAATGTATAGACCCATCCCTTCTAAAGTTCCCCATCAGGTCCGCTCAGCCAATGACTAGGTGTGAGGCTAAGCGGACCAGATGCGGAATGTGAGAAGGGGCGGGTCTATTCATGTATTACACAGTGAAGGAAGTTCCCCATCAGGTCTGCTCAGGCCAATGACGTAGGCGGGGTCTGACATACCGAGGGGGCAGACCTGATGGGAACTTCCTTCACTGTGTAATACATGAATAGACCCGCCCCTTCTCACGTTCCGCATCTGGTCCGCTTAGCGTGACGTTTAAATTTCGTTTTTCATATTTCGTACGAATCTGAATTAAATTTCGTACACGAATAACGAAATACGATTTTTTTTTTAATACGGAACGGAACAAAACTAATTTTTTGACGGCGCCCATGTCTAGTTGCAAACACGGTGTTAGAGTATTCCTTCCTGGTTTGGGCCAGCTGACGGTGGAACTCATTCGTCACTCCTGGTTACAGTTGCGCCATTGTAGCTATGCCCTGACCGGTTTTGGCAGTTCCCGACTTCGACAGAGGGCGTGGCTACTTGGCACAATCATGCAGAATATAACTCCCCTCTCCGTCTATTGGATAGATAAGCGTAGTCCGTCCGCTCTGATTGGTGCATCTCAGAGCGGAAATCGGACAGGCCAGTACTCAAATCTAGACTCGGATGTAAACAATCAGCATACGATATACAATACTGCACAATATTAACATATAGATGGCAAAGAAAAGGCCGAGAGCGCAGCCATAATCGTGACTGACCATCAGAACTAAAGTGCTCGACTGCTGATTATATATATATATATATATATATATATATATATATATATATATTGTGACAGCAGGAAGGTAAAGTCACCTGGTTGCATCCAGGGGGGTAGATATATTTCTCCCAGATTCAGGCTTTATGCCGACTTATACAACTAGGGAGTTGATGAAGCCCAGCTGAGGCTAGTGGGCTCATGAATGACTCATACCTCTAGGGAGAGTGCTGGGCGTCGTGAGACAGGGAGTTGATGAGACCAGCTGAAGCTTGTCAGCTCATTTAGGCCTCTATAAGAACTCCCAGCTTCATTAGATGTTAGCTCATGCCTGGAACCAGACCTGTGTGGACTGTCTAGGGAGAGTGAACCCCTGTGCGGTGAGGCAAAGCCTGTGTGGCTATTTGTTTGGACTTTTACTAAACCAGGGACTTAGGGACTAGGACAGCACCAGGCTGATCCCAGTTGTTAGTTTAGGAAACCTGCATGTTTAGTCAGAGGTCAAACTGACCAGGATTTATTTTGTTTGTTTCTTTTTGGCTTTGCTGTGTTTTTGTCACTGTACATAGAGAAATAAACCGCACCTTTTGATTTTGAAAACCACAACCTCCGTCTGCTGGCCCTGTTTTTGTGTGGGGAGCCCAACCAGGGGGTCACACACACCCGCTACCGAGTTAACCCCCTCACAGTTGGTGGAGAACCAGTGGCAGTTTTTTTTAAGCCAGCATGGAGGAGATACTGAAACAGCTGGCTCTAGCAAATGCCAATCAACAGCAGACAAATGCAGGTTTGCAAAGGAGCCTTGCAGCCCAGCAGCAAGCTCATCAACAAGCCCAGCAGCAATCTGAGGCCCGCTTCATAGACCTGTTACAGAAGCAAGAGCAGAGACTACAACAAGTGGAAGCAGTAATGCAGCAACGTCCGCAGACCAGTGAGGAAAGCCGTCCCACTAATACCGCGTCCTTTGGGGTGAGTCGTTTATTGACAAAAATGACTGGAGAGGATGATCCAGAGGTATTTTTGACCACATTTGAAAGGACTGCTGAAAGAGAAAAGTGGCCTGAGGAGCAGTGGGCTGGACTGGTGGCTCCTCTGTTAACTGGTGAATCGCAGAAGGCTTACTATGACCTAGAGCCTGACCAAGCAAAAGACTATGTGATGCTAAAAGCTGAAATATTGGCAAGGCTGGGTGTCACCCTGGCTGTCCGGGCTCAGCGTGTGCATAACTGGACTTTCCAGCTTGGAAAACCCCCCAGGTCTCAAATGTATGATCTCATTCACCTGAGCAGGAAGTGGCTACAGCCAGAGACTTTGTCCGCACCAGAGATTGTGGAACGTGTTGTAATGGATCGGTTTTTGAGAGCTCTTCCTACTGCCATCCAAAAGTGGGTAAGCCATGGAGACCCAGAGACGGCCGGTGGTCTTGTGGATCGTGTAGAGAAATACTTGGCTACAGAGAACCTGACGGCCTCTTCCAGAGACACTCGGACTTTCCACCCTAAGACCAGACCATCCCCAGGGGCGGATAAGAGGATTCCAAGGGGTGAGGGTGGAGAGAGTGAGAGGGTGGGAGCTCTACCCCAAGTTTGGCGAGAACAGCCTGGGAAATCAGCGGCTCAAGAGGCCGCAAGAAGGATCGTTTGCTACCGCTGCCGGCAAGCGGGACATATTGCAGCCAATTGCCCGGTTGTGGAGGAACCCATGCAGTGTGGCTTTCTGACGGGCAGACGTCAGTCGCTGTGTGCGACAGTCGCATGCACTGCCATTCGAGGAACTGAGAAACATTTATGCAAAATGTGTATTAATGGTAGAAATGTTGTGGTATTACTGGATTCAGGTAGCCTTGTGACCCTGATAAAGGCTGAATTAGTTAAAACAGAGGTCTCTGGGAATAGCAAGGTAGCTGTTATTTGTGTGCATGGGGACACCCGAGAGTATCCAGTGACTACAGTGTGTTTCGAGACCCCCAAAGGTACCCTCTCTCATCCAGTGGGCTTAGTATCTCAGTTACCGCATGACGCCATTGTGGGAAGGGATTTTCCGAAGTTCTGGGAACTGTGGGATGATCCTGAGCCCCCCACTGGTGCCCCTATGTACCAGGAATGTGATAGCCAGAACTCCTCTGAGAGTGGTGAGGACTCTCCAGAATTTCCCTTGCCAGTATTTGCAGGGGAGACTCAAGAAACTGGAGAGGAGCCCACCTCCTCAGACGAAAACCTACCGTCTGTGGAGTTTTCTGATCTGGAGGTTCACAGGGAAAATTTTGCCACAGAACAGTTAAAAGACCCCGCCCTAATAAAGGCACGGGAAAACGTAGTGGAAATAGATGGCGAGTTAGTGAACCCAGATAATACCTGCACTTACCCATACTTCAGCGTAGAGAAGGACCTACTGTATCGGGTGGCAAAAAGGGCAGAAGAAACCGTTGAGCAGCTGGTGGTGCCCAAACCTTACAGGAAGTTGGTGTTGGAGTTGGCCCATGGGCACATTCTTGGAGGTCATCTGGGGACAGAGAAAACCCGAGAGAGGGTATTACAGAGATTCTATTGGCCTGGGGTGATGAAGGACATAGAAAATTATTGTTCCTCCTGCCCTGTGTGTCAGAGGTCGGCCCCGATGCCACATTTCCGTAGCCCGCTGGTCCCTCTACCCATCATTGAGGTCCCGTTTGAGAGAATCGCAATGGATTTGGTAGGTCCTATAATCAAGTCCGCTAGGGGGCACCAGTACATATTGGTTATAATGGACTATGCCACCCGTTATCCAGAAGCGATCCCTCTCAGAAATACCTCGGCCAAAACCATAGCCAAAGAGCTATCTCTTGTTTTTAGCCAGGTGGGTATTTGTAAAGAACTGCTTACGGACCAAGGTACACCCTTTATGTCCCGGGTTATGAAAGAGCTGTGTAAATTGCTCAAAGTGACGCAATTGCGTACATCTGTGTATCACCCCCAAACCGATGGGCTGGTTGAAAGATTCAACAAAACCCTAAAACAAATGTTGAAGAAAGTGGTGGATAGAGATGGAAAGGATTGGGACTGTCTACTTCCTTATTTGATGTTTGCTATTAGGGAGGTGCCCCAATCCTCTACGGGATTCTCCCCCTTTGAGTTACTGTATGGGAGACACCCAAGAGGGCTGTTGGATATTGCCAAGGAAACTTGGGAAAGTGAGAGTTCTCCCCACAGGAGTGTGATTGAGCATGTCGCCCTGATGCAAGATCGAATTGCACAGGTAATGCCCATTGTGAAGGAACATTTGGCCCAAGCGCAGTTGGCACAGCAGAGAGTGTACAACCGTGGAGCAAAGACCCGTACCTTTTCCCCGGGGGATAGGATATTGGTACTTGTCCCTACGGTTGAAAGTAAATTCCTTGCCAAATGGCAAGGCCCCTACGAGATAATGGAAAAAGTGAGCGAAGTGAATTACAAGGTCAGACAACCAGGAAGGCGAAAGCCCGAACAGATATATCACGTTAATCTGTTGAAAGCCTGGAGGGATAGAGAGTCCCTAGTCGCAGAAACTTGGTCACCAGCTCAAACTGGTTGCGTGATTCCGGAGGTTGGAATAGCAGCCACCTTGTCACAACCCCAACAACAGGAGGTTAAGGAGTTTGTGCTTCGCAACAAGGAGGTGTTCTCTGAGCTGCCGGGACAAACATCTGGGGTAGAGCATGATATTATTACCCCGCCCGGTGAAAGGGTGAAGTTAAAACCCTATCGGATCCCAGAGGCCCGACGGGAGGCAATACGGGAGGAAGTACAGAAAATGCTGAACTTAGGGGTGATAGAGGAGTCCCAAAGTGATTGGTCTAGTCCCATTGTGTTGGTGCCTAAACCGGATGGGAGCTGGCGATTTTGTAACGATTTTCGTCAGTTGAACAAAGTTACAAAATTTGACACCTACCCCATGCCACGTATAGATGAGTTGGTCGACCGGCTGGGAACAGCCCGATACATGACGACTCTTGACCTCACAAAAGGGTATTGGCAAATTCCCCTGGCCAAGTCGGCCAAAGAGAAAACCGCATTTGTAACCCCAGACGGGGCGTTCCAATATAAGAGAATGCCGTTCGGGTTACAGAATGCGCCGGCCACATTCCAGCGGAAAATGGACCAGATACTGAGGCCCCATCGGAAGTATGCTGCGGCTTACCTGGATGACGTAATTGTCCATAGCACAGATTGGGCATCACATCTGCCAAAAGTGCAAGCAGTCCTAGACTCTATCCGGGAAGCGGGGTTTACGGCTAACCCCAAGAAGTGTACCATTGGGCAGGAGGAGGCCAAATATCTTGGGTACACCATTGGCAGGGGAGTAATAAAACCCCAACTCAACAAAGTCGAGGCCATCCAGAGTTGGCCACGTCCCAACAGCAAGAAGCAGGTACGAGCCTTTCTGGGAATCGCGGGTTATTATCGGCGCTTCATTCCCCACTTTGCTTCTAAGGCTGTGCCCCTAACCAACCTGACGAAAGGGAAAGGGTCGGTCATGATTAAATGGACCCCCGAGGCTGAGGCAGCATTCCAATTCTTGAAACAAGCCTTATGTAGCCAGCCAGTGTTGTACTCACCCGACTTCTCTAAAGACTTTGTCGTACAAAGTGATGCGTCAGATGTGGGGTTAGGAGCAGTATTGTCCCAGGTCTGGAACGGGGAAGAGCACCCAGTCATTTACCTCAGCAGGAAGTTGAAGTCCCATGAGGTAAATTACGCCACGGTTGAAAAGGAGTGTTTAGCGGTGAAGTGGGCTCTAGATTCCCTTCGGTACTATCTGCTAGGTAGGCACTTTGACATGGTTACGGATCACGCTCCGTTAAAGTGGATGGCTCAAAACAAGGAGACAAATAGAAGAGTGAATAGGTGGTTCCTGGCCCTACAGGAATTCAACTTCACAGTAAAGCATCGCCCTGGCGTTCAAATGGGGAATGTGGATGCTTTGTCTCGAGTACATGAATGCCTGATTGCTGGTGTTCCAACCCCAAGGTTAAAACAAGAGGGGGGGGTATGTGACAGCAGGAAGGTAAAGTCACCTGGTTGCATCCAGGGGGGTAGATATATTTCTCCCAGATTCAGGCTTTATGCCGACTTATACAACTAGGGAGTTGATGAAGCCCAGCTGAGGCTAGTGGGCTCATGAATGACTCATACCTCTAGGGAGAGTGCTGGGCGTCGTGAGACAGGGAGTTGATGAGACCAGCTGAAGCTTGTCAGCTCATTTAGGCCTCTATAAGAACTCCCAGCTTCATTAGATGTTAGCTCATGCCTGGAACCAGACCTGTGTGGACTGTCTAGGGAGAGTGAACCCCTGTGCGGTGAGGCAAAGCCTGTGTGGCTATTTGTTTGGACTTTTACTAAACCAGGGACTTAGGGACTAGGACAGCACCAGGCTGATCCCAGTTGTTAGTTTAGGAAACCTGCATGTTTAGTCAGAGGTCAAACTGACCAGGATTTATTTTGTTTGTTTCTTTTTGGCTTTGCTGTGTTTTTGTCACTGTACATAGAGAAATAAACCGCACCTTTTGATTTTGAAAACCACAACCTCCGTCTGCTGGCCCTGTTTTTGTGTGGGGAGCCCAACCAGGGGGTCACACACACCCGCTACCGAGTTAACCCCCTCACAATATATATATATATATATATATATATATATATATATATATATATATATATAAATATCACATGTATTTTGGATGGTGACAGTAAACACTGTACTAAGTGTCACGGTCACAGGCTAATACAATGTTAGTGCGGCCCGCACCAAATCAGCACATAATCATGGCAAAAGCAAAACAGACAATGCTTATTCGAGTTGAGCGGACACCTGGATGTTCGGGTTCGACAGGTTCGGCCGAACTTCGGAAAACTTCTGAGGACTAAAAAGGCTCTAAAAAGGTAATGGAAAGGGCTAGAGGGCTGCAAATGGCAGCAAAATGTTGTTAAGAGCATGGCAAGTGCTCTGCAGAAAAATGTGGATAGGGAAATAACTTAAAATAACATATAAAAAAAAAAAATATGCTGGAGGCCCCCTTCTCAGCAGAAGAGGTACAGGAAGTCATTAAGAACCTCAGAAACTCAACAGCACGATGCCACACATATGGTGGGAATGCCCCAGAATACGCCCTTTCTGTAAAAAAATATAAAATTTAATGGATAAGCTAGTGGGAAAATAAAATACTTTGAAATAAAAATGTAGCGGGGTGCTAAATTTAAGGGAAGTGTTTGAGTGGTAAATAGGCTCAAACACCCTAATTCTGTAGGATTCATGGACCATTTTGTCCTCGGGGGACAGTATTGGTGTGCAGTTCCCTGTGGCCTACAGATGGCGCTGCCATGGTAGGCTAGGGTTGAACCGCCGATACAGTGCTGTGCCCTTTGTGTCCCCTCTTGGCAGTAGTACAGCGGGGCGGGAAACCTGCTGTGCATGCCGGGAGAGGATATAAAAGGGGCAGACCTTTGGCCTGGGGGCTGATGTCCAGTGGGGTCCGCGCCCAGGTGCCTTCGCCCTGGGTGCACATGTTTCTATTCCATCTCAGGCACCTTTAGCCCGGGGTGAGGTACTATCCTGGAGTTCCTGCTACCCTGGGTATGGAGGCCTAGGGGCTGGAGTAAAGTCTGGAGTCCAGAGCCTTCGTCTGGAGTCCGCTAAGGTTCGAGGAGTCTTAGGGTGCCGCCTCGTGTAGGGGACCCTGTTTCAGGGAAGGGAGGATCATTCTGATGGACCGATGCGGGAGTCACGGTGAAGGAAGGGTCTGTTGACTCCCTGGAGAGATGCCTTCCCCTTGATATGGGCTAGGTTCATAGAAGGAGAAGCTCAAGGTCATCTTGACTGTATCAGAGGCCTTATTCACCCGGCCTGTGGCAGGGGCCTTATACACCCTGGCCTGTGGCAGAGTCCAAAGTTCTCCAGGTCTGTGGCAGGGGCCAACCTCAAGGTCTGTGGCAGAGACCGTGCGCCTAAAACTGTTTGAGAAACCTACGTAGTGAAGTGAATGTGCTACGTTTGTGCCTGGACCTCCTCCACACCTTAAGCTGTCCTGTTTCTTTGCTCTAACCTTTTCTATCCGAGTACAGTTTATTTTGCCATGAGAGAATAAGAGTTGGAGTTTCAGCTGGTGTGGACATTGACTTTACTGGGAATTCAAGGACTTGCCTCTACCTACAGTAGAGGTGAGAATCATCCTCTGGAGGAGTTTTGACTCGGCCCGTCAAGTACACCGCTCAACCTCTTTATATAGGAGGGTACGGGCTGGTAGTGCAGTGTGCCTTTCTCCCTCCTGCGAGGAGCCAACAACATAAAGGCAGGTAAGGGGGAAAGGATCTGTGCGCTACAAAAAATAAAAATAAAAATTATAATCTCGACCTAGGAGGACGAGGTCCATATGGAGTAGGAAGTTGAGGTGGCGGTGGATGTGGCTGTGTAGGTGGAAGCGGCGGTGGAGGAGGACGAGGTAGCCAACACTGGTTCAAAAATACAACAATGGCTGGGTAAGGCCGGTGATGTGTCGAATTCTGTCCCCCGTCGAATAGTGTCCGCCCTGTACTGCGCTTGCGTATGTAGGACAAGGGGATTTCGAAAATCTCCCAAGACGAACGGCGCCTGTGCGGTGAGTCCAGGTGAAAGCCACACCATCCGAGGTTCAAGCCGAGCCAAGCGAGGCCGTGCCCAAAGCGTGGCGATCGAATCGAGCCCATGAGGAGCCCTGTTACTATGTGCTACCGTATGTCCACTTGGATGGTGGGGCTTGAACCTGCACTCACTGCGCAGGCGCCGTTCATCTTAGAGTATTTTGTGCATCTCCTTGTCCTCTGTACTGCGCAAGTGCTGCGCCTGCGCAGTACGGGCCGGACACAATCCGATGGCCGGACAGTTTTTGTCACAATACCGGTATACATGTATATTCTGCACAAGGTACGGACAAGTCCTGTGGGATCCATGCCTGGTTCATTTTAATGAACGTGAGCTTGTCCACATTGGCTCTGGACAGGCGGCTGTGCTTGTCTGTGATAACGCCCCCCGCCGTGCTAAATACACGTTCAGATAATACACTGGCTGCAGGGCAGGCCAGCACCTCCAAGGCGTAAAGGACAAGCTCAGGCCATGTGCCCAATTTGGAGACCCAGAAGTTGAAGGGGGCAGACCCGTCATCCAGTACGTGTAGGCCTGTGGACACATACTGCTCAACCATCTTGGTGAAATGCTGCCTCCTGCTAAGACGTTCCATCTCAGCTGGTGGTGCTGGTTGTTGTGGCGTGCTGACAAAGCTTTTCCACATTTCGCCCATGCTAACCCTGCCTTCTGAGGTGCTGGCGGTGCCCCGGCTGCATTGGCGACCTCTTCCTCCTCCTCCTCTGCCTTCGCCTTGTGCTTCCACCGTACGCCCGCTGTCAGGTGGGAATGCCTTGTAACGGGGATCCAGCAGGGTGGCCACCCAGTAATCAGCACAAGGTAAAATGTGGGTAACTCGGCGGTCGTTGCGGAAACACTGCAGCATGTAATCGCTCATGTGTGCTAGGCTGCCCAGAGGCAAAGAAAAGCTGTCCTCTGTGGGAGGGGTATCGTCTGTGTCCTCTGTATCCCCCCAGCCACGCACCAGTGATGGCTATGAGCTGGTCTGGGTGCCACCCTGCTGTGAACATGGTTCCTCCTCCTCCTCCTCCTCCTCCACCTCGTCATCCTCCGGAACTGTGCTCTTGCTGCCGGACAATTGTGTACCTTGCGTTTGTTGGTGCAGGAACCCACCCTCATAGCCTTTTTGTGAAAGACTGCCCTGAAAGCCTTTGAAATGATCCCGCTTCCTCCTCCTCCTCATCCTCCTGTGCCACATTCTCTTCCATCATCGCCCGAAGCGTTTTTTCAAGGAGGCATAGAACTGGGATAGTAACGCTGAGAACGGCGTCATTGGCACAGGCCATGTTGGTGGAGTACTCGAAACAGCGCAACAAGGCACACAGGTCTCGCATGGAGGCCCAGTTATTGGTGGTGAAGTGGTGCTGTTCCGCAGAGCGACTCACGCGTGATTGCTGCAGCTGAAACTCCACTATCGCCTGCTGCTGCTCGCACAGTCTGGCCAGCATGTGCAAGGTGGAAGTTCCACCTTGTGGGCACGTCACATATGAGGCGGTGAGCGGGAAGGCCGAAGTTACGCTGCAGCGCTGACAGGCGAGCAGCAGCAGGGTGAGAACGCCGAAAGTGCGCACAGACGGCCCGCACTTTCTGCAGCAGCTCTGGCATATTGGGGTAATTTTTAATGAACCTCTGGACCACCAAGTTCAGCACATGCGCCAGGCAAGGGATGTGCGTCAAACCGGCTAGGCCCAGAGCTGCTACGAGATTTCGCCCATTATCGCACACCACCAGGCCGGGCTTGAGGCTCACTGACAGCAACCACTCATCGGTCTGTTGTTCCATGTCCCTCCACAACTCCTGCGCGGTGTGGGGTTTTTCCCACAAACAGGAACGTTTTAAAGTTTTAAAACTGCCAGCAGTCGTTTACCCCTGGCTGTGCTGAAGTTGGTGGTGAAGGTGTTACGCTGACCGGATGAGGAGGCGGTAGAGGATGAGGAAGCGGAGTAGGAGGAGTTAGCAACAGGAGGCAAACTGAAGCGCCCTGCAATCCTCGGTGGTGGAAGGACATGCGCCAAACTGCTATCTGCCTCAGGCCCAGCCGCCACTGCATTTACCCAGTGTGCTGTTAGGGAGATATAACGTCCCTGACCGTGCTTACTGGTCCACGTATCCGTAGTTAGGTGGACCTTGCCACAGATGGCGTTGCGCAGTGCACACCTGATTTTGTCCCCCACTTGGTTGTGCAGGGAAGGGATGGCTCACCTGGAAAAGTAGTGGCGGCTGGGCACGACGTACTATGGGGCAGCCAATGCCATTAGGCTTTTAAAACTCTGCGTCTCCACCAGACGGAATGACAGCATTTCAAAGGCGAGGAATTTTGAAATGCTGGCATTCAGGGCCAGGGATCACGGGTGGCTAGGGGGGTACTTCCTCTTCCGCTCCAGTGTTTGGGAGATAGAGAGCTGAACGCTTCCATGAGACATTGTGGAGATGGTTGGTGACCCAGGTGGTAGTGTTGCTGGCAGATCCTCTGTTTGCGGGGTGGCAGGTGCCACTGTCACTACAGAGGTGGATGAAGAGGCCGAGACTGCAGCAGAAGAGGAAGCAGGTGGAGCCAGAGACCTTTCTTGGTTTTTGAGGTGTCTACACCACTGCAGCTCGTGCTTTGCACTTAGATGCCTGGTCATGCAGGTTGTGCTCAGGTTGAGAACGTTTATGCCTCGCTTGAGGCTCTGATTGCACAGCGTGCAAACCACTTGTGTCTTGTCATCAGCACATTGTCTGAAGCACTGCCACGCTAGGGAACTCCTTGGACCTGGCTTTGGTGTGCTCGTTCCCTTGCTGCCTTGGGCAGTAGCAGACGTACTGTCTAGGGGATGGGCGCTCCGCTTTTGCACCCTGCTCCCTCATCTGCTGTGCTGGTGGCTCTGTGCGACCACGGGCTTTTCCTCCGAACTACACTGGTCACCTGCATAACGTTGATTCCATGTGGGGTCAAGGACCTCATCATCTTCCACATCATCTTCCACCCAGTCTTCACCCCTGCCCTCCTTGTCTGTCTGCACAATTGCGAAAGCAGCAGCAGTTGGCACCTGTGTTTCGTCATCATCCGAGACGTGCCGCGATGGTCCTCCCATGTACTCATCATAAAACATAAGTGGTTGGGCATCGGTGCACTCAATCTCTTCCACTTCTGGGGCAGGGCTAGGTGGATGGCCCTGGGAAACCCTGCTAACAGTCGTCGGAAAGCAGAAGAGACTGCTGCATGATTTGGGGCTCAGACTTCTTGGCTGATTTGCAAGGGGGTGAGGTGAAATACTGATGGACATGGGCTTCAGGTGCCAACTCTGATCTTTCATCAGAAGAGTGGGTGGAAGACAATGTGAAGGAACCCGAGGCACTGTCAGCAACCCAATCTACTATCGCCTGTACTTGTCTTGGCCTCAACATTCGTACAGCCTCATTAGGCGCGACAAAATACCGCCGCAGGCTCGGTCGCCTACTCGCACCTGAGGAAGGTGTTTCACTTGTGCGTGTAGCTGGCACAGATCAACCACATCCTCTCCCTGCAACAGGAGCTCCACCAGCAGCACTACCACTGGGGCCACCACGTCCCTTTTGACCTTCTCTTCATATTTTTCAAATTTAGGATCTTGCCCTAAATGGGTGTTTTTGGAAGAGCAGAACACACCCACAGTACGTAACCGCTGTATCGCACCGCTACAGAACTGCAGAAAAAATTTTGCTTTTTTAAAATAGCACAGTAGAATAAAAATATATAGAAATTGGTTATTTCACACACCTCCAGATATGCATAAAACACTGCAAAATATATTTGTTTGCTCTAAATGGGTCTTTTTGCGCGAGCAAAGTAAAATGCAAATTTTTTAATTTTTTTTTTTCACCGAACCCGAACTTACACGCAATTGATCGGGTTCGGAAAACGCTAAAGTTCGGTCTGAACCCGAACTTTACAGTTCAGTTTGCTCAACCGTATTATTAATCTCAACCATAAAATTGATAATGTAATAATAAAAACCACATTGGTAAAATCAGTATCACTCCAAACTCATACAATAAGAAGAAGGTATTAAAATCACCCCATACCTCTGTAGCGCTACCCCCAGTTAAGAGAGCCGCTGGTTTGATTTCGGGCCCTGAGTACAGCTCCGCCAACCCCCGGCAATACACTTGACTCACACTGGCACAGTTAGTCTAGGGATTGTTATCTTATCACAATCTAGCAGTGTAACGACACCCCAAATACGAAAGGGGTTTAAACGCCGTTTAGATATCTTCCCTCTCCTGGACACAAATTCACTGCCGATACTCCACAGCCAGCCGACCCCTACCCATAGGAATTAATCCTTCTGAAAGAAGGAGACGCACTCTGTATCTTTCCAAGGATAGACTGACTTTATTAAAGAAAACATTGTAACTTTTATACACATCCAATACTGCATTAACCTGAATGAACAATGGTCCGGCTCTACCCACAACATAACAAGACCCAATACACATTATTTTGACATCTGTTCGGAGACAACAGGTTCTAATCCCCTTTCAGTTTAAATGACTAAATGACTTGTTAGGCTAGCTTTTGTCTCCCAATCAAAAGACTTTACACAATAGAAACCTAATGACCTTCAATACACATCTCCCAATGAAAGGATTTGTAGCCTGTCTGTCTGAGTCCAATACACACAAGTATAGAATTAATTATCCCTATTCACACTAAAAGGGTCTTCAGACGCCCTTCTAGATTCATTTACATCACACAGGCAGGTAACACATCTCTCAATTAACCTGTTGAGTTCAGAATAAAACAACCAGTACATATTGTGGACTAATATTACTATTTCAATTTCAAGCAATCCAAGCCATATTCTTAATGTCCCTGGTTTCCTGGCTCACCCTGTGTCCAAAGTGACCCCCCTGTCACACATCTCCCCTTTCGGCAGGAGACTAACACAGGAGGTGACCCCAGACGGGTTGACTCCGAAGTTAGTCCATAGGTCCACTCCTCCAATGCTGTTATCCACACAGTATCCCAAACAAATTGCTCCAAACAGAGCACTACTTACCCAGCCAACCTCTGCCTCTCTCAGAGAACATACCCGCCGCTAGGGAGAAAACAGGGTGACTGGGCTCAGTCCGTCATGCTGTTGAGGATCTGGGCCGACTGCCCAGCATCCCTGGGGTATACAAGTGGAGACTGAAGTCCCATCCACTTGTGGTAGGTGAAAATCCCCCAGTGCTTGCAAAGCAAGGCTGACATCCTCCTGTCTCAGTGTCACACCATTTTCTGGGGTTGGGTCAGTGAAGACCGAAGTCCCATCCAGTACCACAGGAACTCCCTCTTCTGTTAGTTGGGAGCAGAGGCCCGCGGCACTCTGCTCTGTTGCCAGCTCTTTTTCTGGGTTGCTGTGAGTGGAGACCCCAGTCCCATCCACCGATATCCGCTCAAGTGGCAGTTGTGTGCAGCGACAAGTAGCATTCTGCCCTGCTGTCAGTGATTCAGCTGGGGGTAAAAGCTTTACCACCTCAGCTTGTTGCTGGAGAGATGGGCCAACTGCCCCGGCTCCCTGACACTCCACAGCCGTTTCCGGTGCTGGGCAGAGGTTGCTATCACTCTGCTCTGTTGCCAGCACTTCTGCTGGGGACTCCACACCATCTGCTCTGGCTAACTGTTGGGGAGGGAAAAGGGCTGATTCTCCCCCCTGCATCTCCGAAATCGCCTGGGAAAGAGGAACCATCACCTTCTCACCTCGGGCCTCCAAAACTGCCACGGGTGTAGAGCAGGGGTCTGTAGCACTCTGTCCTGCTGTCAGTACTCGAGCAGGCGATGCATAATCCATAACATCCTCTGAATAGCCCATTAAGTCCATACCTTCTGTAATCTGTGGCTGGGGAGATGAGCCAACTGCCCTAGCTCCCTGGAACTCCACATCATCTACTTCGGCTTTAGGGATGGCAATCTCCAGATTTTCCACTGCCGATTCTTCAGCCAGGCTAGCTCCCTGGAACTCCACATCATCCACTTCGGCTTTAGGGATGGCAATCTTCAGATTTTCCACTGCAGATTCTTCAGCCAGGCTGGCTCCCTGGAACTCCATATCATCCACTTCGGCTTTAGGGATGGCAATCTTCAGATTTTCCACTGCCGATTCTTCAGCCAGGATTTCATAGTTGTCAACTGGTATTTTCTGATAGTCCCAGGCAAAGGTAGCCTCACCCTGCTGCTGAGCAGATTCTAGCAGCTGCTGTAGGCGATCTCCGATTGCCGTATCTCCGCCGTTCTCCGCTCATGTTGCCGCTCTAGTTCTCTCTTTTGCCGCTCTAGTTCTCTCTTTTGTCGCTCTAGTTTTTTCTCTTGTCGCTCTCGTTCTCTCTCTTGTCGCTGTCGTTCTCTCTCTTGTCGCTCTCGTTCTTTCTCTCGTCGCGCATCCTGCAGCTGGATGTCTTTAATGGCTTCCTGTATGGCGGTCTCTGATGGGTTAGCACCATATAATGCCAACCGCTCTCGAACTCGTTGCTGAAACAAGTCTTCAACTGACCGGGGTCCTGCATCACCATCCTTCTGGTCCATCTCGGCTAGCTCCCTGATCAAGGGGGCCTTGTTCTTTGTCCCACTGGTCCCTTCACGGCTCTCAAGTAGGTCTTTCAGCGTGGCTTTCCTGCCGGCTGCATAGCTGGTCATTCACTGTAGTGGTTTGGAGTGTCCCAGGAACTGGAGGGAAAATCCCACTGCTGCCACCAATGTAACGACACCCCAAATACGAAAGGGGTTTAAACGCCGTTTAGATATCTTCCCTCTCCTGGACACAAATTCACTGCCGATACTCCACAGCCAGTCGACCCCTTGCCATAGGAATTATTCCTTCTGAAAGAACGAGACGCACTCTGTATCTTTCCAAGGATAGACTGACTTTATTAACCACTTAACAACCACCTGCCGACAAATAACGTCGACAAGGTGGTTGCTTAACTCTGGGAGGACGTTATATAACGTCCTCCCAGAATCGCGCTCCCCCTGGGGCGCGCACACGGGAAACTCTGTGACCGCCGGGTCCAGAGGACCCGGCGGATCACGAATCGCGGTAAATCGCCGCCGATAGCGGCCGTTTACCACGTGATCGCTCCGTCAAATGACGGAGCAATCACTTGTAAACAGACCGGCGTCATTTGATGACGCCGGTTCCTCCCTCCCCTCTCTGTACCGATCGATACAGTGTGAGAGGAGAGGGGAGGGAGCGGATGGCAGCAGCAGCTCTGTGGGCTGGATCTGTGACAATTGCAGTCACAGATCCAGCCATCCATCCATCCCTGCTCAGCCATCCCTGGTGCAATACCCTGCCAATACTCTGCAATACACCCTGCGCAATACTCTGCAAAATACTCTGCAATACCCTGGCGCAATACTCTGCAATACCCTGGCGCAATACTCTGCAATACCCTGGCGCAATACTCTGCAATACCCTGGCGCAATACTCTGCAATACCCTGGGCAATACTCTGCAATACCCTGCAAAATACTCTGCAATACCCTGCAAAATACTCTGCAATACCCTGCAAAATACTCTGCAATACCCTGCGCAATACTCTGCAATACCCTGCGCAATACTCTGCAATACCCTGCGCAATACCCTGCGCAATACTCTGCAATACCCTGCGCAATACTCTGCAATACCCTGCGCAATACTCTGCAATACCCTGCGCAATACTCTGCAATACCCTGCACAATACTCTGCAATACCCTGCACAATACTCTGCAATACCCTGCACAATACCCTGTGCAATACCCCGTGCAATACCCCGTGCAATACCCTGCCATACTCCGCAATACTCCGCAATGCCCGGCAATACTCCGCAATGCCCACTTCCCACCCGCCGGCCGTCATATGACGTCCTTGACTTTGTACGGGGATATCTGAATGATGGGAGCAGCTACAGGCATCATTCAGATATCAGCTTTTTCAGCCGGCGATTCCCTACACCATAAGAACAATCATAGCGGCTGTTCTGCTGCTTGATCATTCTTACGGGAGGCGAGAGGGGATGTCCCCCCCTCCCGCTGCCCTCCGGTGCTTCTACCGACTCACCGCTACGATCAAAGCCAGGATTGTTGTTTTTTTTTTTGTTTTTTTTTCAGGCTTCCCAGCCTAGAGGTGGGATGTGGGGTCTTATTGACCCCATATCTCACTGTAAAGAGGACCTGTCATGCCATATTCCTATTACAAGGGATGTTTACGTTCCTTGTAATAGGTATAAAAGTGATCAAAAAAATTTTTGGGGCGGAAAAACATGTCAAACTAAAATAAATAAAGTAAAATGAACAATAAAAAAATATATATATTTTTTAAAGCGCCCCTGTCCCCGTGAGCTCGCATACAGAAGCGAACGCATATGTAAGTCCCGCCCACATATGAAAACGGTTTTCAAACCACACATGTGAGGTATCTCTGCGAACGTTAGAGCGAGAGCAATAATTCTGGCCCTAGACCTCCTCTGTAACTCAAAACATGTAACCAGTAAAAATATTTAAAGCGTTGCCTATGGGGATTTTTTTAAGTAGCGAAGTTTGGCGCCATTCCACGAGTGTGTGCAATTTTTAAGGGTGACATGTTAGGTATCTATTTACTCGGCGTAACTTCATCTTTCACATTATGCAAAAACATTGGGCTAACTTTACTGTTTTTTTTTTTTTTTAAGCACAAAACATTTTTTTTCCGTAAAAAACGCGTTAAAAAAATTGCTGCGCAAATATCGTGCGAGATAAAAAGTTGCAACAACCACCATTATATTCTCTAAGGTCTTTGCTAAAAAATCATATATAATGTTTTGGGGTTCTATGTAATTTTCTAGCAAATAAATGATGATTTTTACATGTAGGAGAGAAATGTCAGAATTGGCCTGGGTGCTCCAGAACGCCTGAAAGTGCTCCCTGCATGTTGGGCCTCTGTATGTGGCCACGCTGTGTAAAAGTCTCACATGTGGTATCGCCATACTCGGGAGGAATAGCAGAATGTGTTTTGGGGTGTAATTTGTGGAATGCATATGCTGTGTGTGAGAAATAACCTGCTAATATGACAATTTTTGTGAAAAAAAAAGAGAAAAAAAAAATCTTGATTTTGCAAAGAATTGTGGGAAAAAATGACAACTTCAAAAAACTCACAATGCCTCTTTCTGAATACCTTGGAATGTCTTCTTTCCAAAAAGGGGTCATTTGGGGGGTATTTGTACTTTTCTGGCATGTTAGGGTCTCAAGAAATGAGATAGGCCGTCAGTACTTCAGGTGTGATCAATTTTCAGATATTGGCAGCATAGCTTGTGGACTCTATAACTTTCACAAAGACCAAATAATATCCACCAATTTGTACTTATTTTTACCAAAGATATGTAGCAGTATAAATTTTGGCCAAAATTTATGAAGAAAAAATTGTAATTTGCTAAATTTTATAACAGAAACGAAAAAAAAAAAATTTTTTTACAAAATTTTCAGTATTTTTTCTCTTATAGCGCAAAAAATAAAAAACCCAACAGTGATTAAATACCACCAAAAGAAAGCTCTATTTGTGTGAAAAAAAGGACAAAAAATTCATATGGGTACAGTGTTGTATGACTGAGTAATTGTCATTCAAAATGTGAGAGCACCGAAAGCTGAAAATTGGTCTGGTTATTAAGGGGGTTTAAGTGCCCAGTGGTCAAGTGGTTAAAGAAAACATTGTAACTTTTATACACATCCAATACTGCATTAACCTGAATGAACAATGGTCCGGCACCCCTCTGTCACAAGCAGTATATGCACAATGATAACACACTGAAGGCAAAGTGTTAAAATATAACTAGTTTACTTTGCAAAAAGGCATAGGTTAACACATAGCACATATATCATCTGCAGAGCCCTGCAACCGTGAACATAATACACACCAAGGATGTTGGCAAGTACGCGCCAAATGCAACTATTCCTATCTATGCGCCCTTATGGTGCAGCAACAAAAAGTTCTAACTCCTGGTCAGGCCTGACTCAGCTACAACTTAGTCTCTTGAGGAAACAATTTCTTTGCATGCAGCTTGAACGGTGGTGCACATATAGAAAAAAACTGTATTTGTAATCCACACGATAGGTAATAGAATATAAAGGATAAAAAACTGCGCTAGCAAACAATTAAAAATGACAAATTAAAAATTAAAAATTAAACCTTAGGCAGCAGAAATAGTGTGACAACACCTCAAACAATGGAAAAGAAAAAACTGCGCCACTTTTAGGAATTTGGACCGAAGCCTAATAGGAATTTTATGCTTATTTTAAATGCACATAATGAACTAGCAGGCTTTACACCAAATAGTCCAATGGTATTCAACAAATGTCCATAAATCCTTATAGCAGGGGAGCCACAGATATCAAACCACAGTGACTACTCAAAGTAAACCGTGAGGTATCCACCACCAACAGAAGGGGAAGCAGCTTACCAGAGGGCAAGCGGTTTGGGACATTCGACTGTAACCCAGCCGCGGCCTTTAGTGTTGTAATCCTCCCTTCATGAGCCAG
This sequence comes from Rana muscosa, assembly GCA_029206835.1. Lineage (NCBI taxonomy): Eukaryota > Metazoa > Chordata > Amphibia > Anura > Ranidae > Rana > Rana muscosa. The sequence continues at coordinate 57,321,040 of CM055117.1, read as the reverse complement.
TACGTCCCGTTCGGATGAACCGTAAATCACAGTATCCAGATCATACACCCCTTATCCACAGGAACCTCCTGTGGATAAGGGGTGTATGATCTGGATACTGTGATTTACGGTTCATCCGAACGGGACGTACTGGCTCATGAAGGGAGGATTACAATACTAAAGGCTGCGGCTGGGTTACAGTCGAATGTCCCAAACCGCTTGCCCTCTGGTAAGCTGCTTCCCCTTCTGTTGGTGGTGGATACCTCACGGTTTACTTTGAGTAGTCACTGTGGTGTGATATCTGTGGCTCCCCTGCTGTAAGGATTTATGGACATTTGTTGAATACTAATGGACTATTTCATACCTCCCAACTTTCTGAGATGGGAATGAGGGACACCTATCAGCAAAAGTATGCAGGCATAGGACAACACCCCTTGCCACGCCCCCTTAAAGTAGAATTGTACAAAAAAATAAGATCGGTTAAACCCACAAGTGCTTTTTTACCACTACTATTCCTTTATATTGGCTTTTGGAATTTACAAATGCAGCAATTTAGAAATCAGATGAAAGGTTTAGCACTGGGAAGCACTTTTTGATAGATAAAAAGTGCATTTTATATACATCTATACAGATCAGACCAAAATGAGGGACAAATGAGGAGGAATGAGGGACAGAGGGACATTGCTCCAAATCAGGGACAGTTGGGAGGTATGCTATTTGGTGTAAAGCCTGCTAGGTAATAGAATAACACTTCACCGGAGACTACACGACCCAGCTCTGCTACTAGTCTCCGATGGAAGAACAGATAAACTTTGTGGGCCAAGGCAGTCTCTAGGCCTAATCAGCACAAAGTATTATGATGGATTGAGCAGGTGCTCGCTCACCACTCCCGACGCGATCCCAGTCCGGGACTTCCACCAACTGTGTCTCCACACACAGCGTCTGTAACGGCCGGGTCCCCGGTCCAACTGATGTCCGCTACTTGGAGAAGTCGGATGCCACCCAGGCTTGTAGTGGGGTGGAAGGCTCTCTGGAAGTTGTACAAGGCCCCTGGCTCCAGACCCTGTACTGCAGCAGATCCGCACGGGAAGACCTGTTGATAGCAGCGCAGTGTCCAAAGAGGCCGAGCTCCGCCTCGCCCTCCTCTTAAATAGTCCCACCCATGAGTCTCTGCAGTGGCAAAAATGCACCATGGGTGCCAAACGGGACTCTGGGAAATGTAGTCCCGGGAGTCTTAAAGGAGACCCCGCTACACACTCCCCCCACTTGAACTCTTTGGTCCCCAAAGATAATTTTTAACATACACTACGTACAATTCTAGACAATGCTGTGTACGATGTCGGCAAAGGGAACTCCCGCCAAAACTGAGGGGTGGAATTCCCTTGCCCACAGGTCACACTATCATGAGTGGCCTGCCTAACTGTGCCAGAGGATGAGTTGGGGTTGCCCTCCACCAAATGGACAGTGGAGGGAACTGGATGCTCTGTACTCCTCCTTGCAGTGACCACTGTTTCTTCTGAACTCTTCCCCATTTGTGAGTAAGTCAATTTTTGGGGAGGCCTTATGGTCCTTTTCATCCTTTGTTCTCTTGGGATTTCTGGTCCGGATAATACAGGTTCCTCTTCTGGAACCGACTCAGGAGTTTCCACTGGTTCTGGGACACTTGACTCAGGAGCAGGGAGATACATGGAATCTCTTGGATCCTCCTCTGGGAGTAAGTCACAGGCATCTTCCCAAGAATCTGACAAAGAACTGGACGGGATGAACTCAGTAGCTTCTGCATTCAGTGTACTGTCTATGGTGTCTTCATCAGGTGGAAGATCAATAGCAGAAGTTTCTGGGGCCTGGGAAGGCCAAAGCCAATCAAGTTCTTCCCCCTCATCTTCACTTAGCTCCGAGGTCTCTGTATCCCCAATCTGAGGGGTCTGGGACCGAGTGTTCGGCCTGGGAGTATCCAGGATGGAAGTTGGCTCAGGGGAACCCATCGCAGGGGGAATCCGAACTGCTTCAGCTAGTGGGAGTAGGTTGTTCCGATGCCAAGTCTTCAAGGGCCCCACCTTCCCTTCTGGCTTTAGTCTGTAGACAGGTAGGCCCGGTAATTTCTTGCAAATAACATAGGGTTCAGGTCTCCATCTGTCTACAAGCTTGTGTTTTCCAGGGACCCCTAAGTTCCGTAGCAACACTTTGTCTCCAGGTTGTAAATCTTGAATCCGAACTTTCAGATCAAAGTTTTTCTTGTTGCGAGCCCCCCTTTGTTCTGAGGCTGCTTGGGCCTGCTCATAGGCCAACTTTAAATTGTGTCTGAGTCTATCTACATATCCTTTTGTGAGAAGTGGCAGAAAAATGGTCTATGGAGCTGCCAAAGGCCAGATCTACTGTTAGTCTTACATAGTTACATAGTTAGTCAGGTTGAAAAAAGACACAAGTCCATCCAGTTCAGCCATAAAAATAAAAAAAATATCGTACAATCCCATATACCCAATTCTATACCCAGAGTTGATCCAGAGGGAGGCAAAAAAAACCAGCAGAGCATGATCCAATTTGCTACAGCAGGGGAAAAAATTCCTTCCTGATCCCCGGAGAGGCAATCGGATATTCCCCGGATCAACTTTACCTATAAATGTCAGTACCCAGTTATATTATGTACATTTAAGAAAGAATCCAGGCCCTTCTTAAAGCAATCTACTGAGCTGTCCAGAACCACCTCTGCAGGGAGTCTATTCCACATTTTCACAGCTCTTAAGCCTCGTACACACGACCGAGTTTCTCGTCGTAAAAAACACGTCGTTTTTTTCGACGAGATTCTTGTTAAGCTTGTCGATTTTCTCGTCAAGCTTTCCATGCGTACACACTGACATTTCCCAATTTCCTCGTTGTTCTCCGCGGTCACGTCCAGCACGTACGACGGCACTATAAAGGGGAAGATCTTTTTTATTGGTGCCACCCCTTGGGCTGCTTTTGCTGATCTCGTGTTACCGCGTGTGAAGTAAAAGTTTGGGAAGAGACGATTCGCGCTTTTCAGTCTTTGTACTTTTCAGATCGTTTTCTGCGGTTCAGTTTGTGCTTGTGGGTTCGTATCTTGACTTTCAGGGCGTCTAGGCAGGTTGTATCTGTTTTACAGTGCGTTCTTGCCTGTTCGTTTCTGTTTTTCAGTTCGTTATTCATAGGCCTTGCTGTTCTAAAGTGTGTTCTGTTCTGTACGCTCTGATAAGACGACCGTTTCCTAGCCATGTCGCCTGGACGTTCTCGTCGTCGAGTTCGTGCTGTGCGTGCGCTTGGTGTTGGTCTGCTTGTTTTGGACCAAGACCAGTCCATGAATGGTGTGAGGAGGAGTTCATGGACCAAGAATTGGTTGCTCCAGCGGGACCAATTCTGCCACATGCCTCTGCTGCGGGAGATAGTCGAGAATAATCCTGAGGACTACAGGAATTTTCTGCGGATGTCTGACCCCGTTTTTCAGGAACTGTTGGCTTTGGTGTCCCCCTATATTACCAGGAAGGACACCGTTATGCGGGAAGCCATCAGTGCTGAGCAGAAGCTCATCGCCACGTTACGTTATCTGGCGACAGGGAGAAGTCTTCAGGACTTGAAGTTCACGACAGGCATCTCCCCCAAGGCTCTGGGCCTCATAATCCCAGACACCTGTTCTGCTATTATACAAGTCCTGCAGGAGGACTATATTATGGTAAGTTTTCCCCATTAACATCACATTTTATGTATTTCATGTATGCTAATGTATTGTATTTCTTTCATCCTTCCCTAATTACCATGATTGTAATATGCTGAGAATGTCCCCTTTGTCCCCATGCATGCTTGAAGCTTTAGATTGCCCCTTTTTTCTCCTCCATGCATATTTTCCTTCACTAACCTTTCCAGCAGGGGCGCCTGTTGCTCCAAATGTTTGGGGGTTCAAACCCCAATTTAGGAAATAAACTTCCTCCTTTTTTACTCTGTTGCCTATTAAACGCCCCCATTTGTTCCCTCCAATGCAGCCATTTTGTTCCCTCTAATGCAGCCATTTTGTCCCCTCCAATGCAGCCAGTTCCCCCCCAGCCCTGCACTTACCTTCTTGTGGTCAGCGCCATCCTTCTTCTGTCCTTGATGTCTTCTCCTTCCCTTGATGTTGCATCAGCCAATCATGTTACCATTAAACAGACTTGGTGAACATGATTGGCAGAGCAGCCTGTCAGTGTTTACCCAAGGAATGCCCCCCCCCCCCCCTGCGTCCCCTATTTAACTTTTCTGAAGCCAATTACATCCCTCAGGCTGTGATGTGCAAGACAATTTTCCTTACTGTTTCTGATATGCAAATTTAAGCGCATAAATGCCGCAGTTCTTCATATGTCGGTCGCTTAACAGGGGGGACATCCACCTGAATAGTGGGCGGCATAGACAATACATAGGTTCATGCAAGGCATGAACCTATGTATTGTTCTGAGTGACGGGCACAGGAGAGAGGGGGCAGTGCTCCAGCGCCCACTCTGGACGCACCACCACTGCAATGCTATCCTGTGTCCAAACACATCTACCCCCCCCTCCCCATTATAATTTATTAATGGACCATCATAGGGGGTGATGAATATGATACATGAGCCTTCCATTATACTTATTTAAAACACCTTAATAAACGTAGACTTTGCTTGATGTTGGCCTCTAATGTATTTTCTTAGAATATACTTGTAATGTTTGATTTGTGTATTCTAATATTTTTTCATCTTGTTTGACTCCACAGCTTCCTTCCACGCCACAGGAATGGCAGACTGTGGCATCGGAGTTTGCCACGCGGTGGGACTTCCCCAACTGCGGTGGTGCTATAGACGGGAAGCACGTCCGCATCGTGCCGCCACCCCGTTCTGGGTCCTACTACTTCAATTACAAGGGGTTTCATAGCATTGTGCTGATGGCGGTGGTGTCAGCACGGTATGAATTCCTCTATGTTGATGTAGGGAAGAATGGCCAGGTGTCCGATGGGGGATCCTTCATCCAGACGGAGTTTGCCCTCCGTCTCCAGAGTGACGACCTTGCATTGCCACCGGATGCAGGGAATATTGAAGGACTCCCCTTTGTTTTTTTGGCTGATGAAGCCTTCGGGCTCGGACCACATCTTATGAGGCCATTTCCTCAGAGGACCCTGACCCCAGAGAAGAGGGTGTTCAATTACCGGCTGGCCAGGGGCCGAAGAGTCGTTGAAAATGCCTTTGGCATAATGGCCAGCCGGTTCCGCCTTTTTAGGACTTCAATACACTTGGCGGACTACAAAATAAACTATGTAGTATTATGCTGCTGTGTGCTACACAATTTTCTTTGCCGCAAATCTAATTCCTATATGGCCTCAGTTTTGCCTGAGGCTGGACTTTCCCCTGATAATCCCCTGCCGGGCCTGGAATCTGCCCGTGCTGGCTTGCCCCCCCAAAATGCCCGTGAGGTTCGGGACAAATACATGGACTATTTCACGGGTAGGGGGGCAATTCCTATGCCAGGCTATGTCTAAAGATTCCTGTCTAACGATCCAAATAAAAATCTTGTTTAAACTTCTAACTTTTGTTGGTTTCCTGTCTCCTAGTTTGTCTTAGTGCATTTGTAGTGCCAAGTGTATTTTCCTTTAGTAAATACCAACCATTTCACTATGTAACCTTTAAAAATGTACCAAATAAGGTTAGAGCGTATTAGAAAAAGAAGCTACACGTTGTTTGTGTTCAAATATTTTACTATCTGCAAATTCACACACTTTTTTTTTTTTTTTTATTTCACATTTTTTGTTTGCCTGGCCACAAACCGGCAATTGTTTTCTTAGGAAAATACAAAAACAACAGTTGCATTCCAAAAATTACAAAATTGGATACCTCAGGGCAATCTGAGACATTCACTTACACAAACTATATGTCTCTATGTGCCCGTCCTAATATGGGGCCCTGCCACCCCTTGCCCAGCCAAAAATTGAATATGCACACAATTGGGATTATTTTCCTATAGGGATTTTAGACTCCTGATCCCTATTGTCAACATGTGCTATCTGCCATCAGGGGTGATCAATGGACGTGTTTTGGGGGTGCAACCCCTTCCTCAGTTCACCTACTTTAGATACGAGGAAGGGGTTGCACCCCCAAAAGACGTACATGGATATCCCCTGATGGCAGATAGCACATGTTGACACACTGTGTGCAGATTCAATTTTTGGCTGGTTTGATTGTCAAAAAGTTTTTTAAAAGTTGAAGAAGAAACATGAAAAAAAGGGGGTTGGGATGCCTTATTGGATTCTCCCCAAAACATCGAGAATGTCTTTAAATGTTTGATCCATCACATGAATTCTTTCTTTAATTTTGTCCAGTTCCGTGCTACATTCCATCACTTGCTGGATGAGGCGGAGGGCACTGTCAGCAGAGAAAACTGTACTATCCTTCACCCCAACATTCACATCCCCTAAAAACAAAATAAAAAGGTATTATAACTCTGCAGGCCTACCTCTCTTACCTGAAGCTGTGGTGACAGATACTGACCTGTTGTGGTGACCAGTTCCACAACGTCATCCACCTCTCCTTCCTGCACTTCTCCTTCCTCCACCTCAACTTCCTCCACATCTTTAAGTTGTTGGTCTTTTGGAGTTTGGGGTTGTTGTGAAGCTGTGGGGTTCCTGTGCTCCCTGGAGTGTCCTCCTCCCAGTCTTCTCTCCCCTATGAGAATCAAACAAAAGGTAGAGTTATCACACAGAAATTCTCTACGTAAAACAAAAAAACAGGCTAAATTGCTTGGAAGTGGGGTACAAGTGTGTGTTTGGGCGGAAGTTAAAGATGAATGCATTATTTCTGACCAAGAATATGCTTAGTATTCACCTTTGTCTGTCATTTTTTAGACCTGTAGGCAACACAAAAATTCTCTGATGCACCTGTGTGGGACACCCAAAAAAGGCGGGTCTGGTGGCCCACATTATAGTGCTCCAAAGTACAGATGTGAAAGCAGCTGCTGAGTGTCCTCTCCTTTACAGTTTACAGTTTGCATTTCATTCTCTTTACAAACACATCATCTAGCCTAAAACTTTGTGCCCCAAATTTCAAAAAAAATGGCAGATGTCTAATTACTTTTGTGGCTGTAAAATAAGCCAAAACAGCGGATAGTGGCCGAACGAAGTGTCTGTAACGTAACGAACGATTACTGTGGCCAACCAAGTTCCAAATATTACATTTTGGAAGGGAGTCCAATAAGAAAAAAAAACTAAACCAGCAACATGTCAGTTTAGAAAAGGATTAATAGCATAAAAGTGTACATTTTACTTACTTGTTGCTAGCATTCTCTTAATGCTCCTTAACTGCTCTGGCTCCCTCAGTTTGAGGTCTGACCACCTCTTTCTGAGCTGCTCATTTGAGCGTTTCACCCCGAAATTCGTCTTCAGACTCTTCACGACTTTAGTGAGGATTTTGGCCTTCCTTCTATTTGGTTTGCTATACGGCCCATGCTTTGCGTCATAATCAGACTTGAGCAAGATGTCCACCATCTCCGCCATCTCGGCAAAACACATATTCGATGCCTTGAATCTCCTCCTTGATCGTGACGTTTCCTCGGTCTCCGGGCTTGTCTCCTCCTCGTTAGTTGCGGAATTATCAGACACCTGCTGTAACTCCGCCATATCTGTCTGCGCGCCGAAAGAGAAGGGGCGGGGAAAAGATGTTAGTTAGAACGTCATGGGCGGGCGATGTGTGCGGAGCGACGTGTTCGTATTTTGACGCATGCGTGGTGTGTATATAGCAAACACACATGTGACTATAGTACGTTCGGTGTGCGGAGAGAGGAGTTCAAGTGACGGACGTGCGAACAAAGGTATGTGATTTTGAGACTGTGCCAAATTGTTGGCCTATACTGTCTTGAGAATGTTGTAGGATATATATGGTGACTACGATGTTAAGGAGGTTAGACTGTTTGCCTCACATAACTTGCAGATACAATATGAATGTCTTTATTAGCGACAAGGATTTCCTGGCGGAATTTATTGACCGGGTAAGGGAGCTGCCGGCTCTGTGGGAGACGAAAAACCCCATCCACAAAAAAAGAGGGGTGAGAAAAGCAGCACTGGAGAAGCTGCTCCCATTTGTGCAGACCAAGGTGCCCACAGCCACAGCAAAACAAGTGGACACTAAAATTGGGAGCTTGAGAGGCACCTACAGGACTGAACGCTCTAAGGTCCTGGCTTCTCAGAGGTCAGGAGCAGCAGCAGATGATGTTTATGTCCCGATTTTGTGGTACTACAGCAGGATGTCCTTCCTGGATGACCAGATTGAGGCAAGGCCATCACTCTCCACTCTTCCCCCCAGACTTCCCTGCAGCCAACCTGAGCCTTCTCTGGAGCAAGAGGAGGCAGCCATCCTGGATGATCCTGATTTGGCCATCTGGAGCCAGGTATAGTATTAAATGAAAATGTATTGGGATAAAATTAATGTTTGCCAAATATGTCAAGATGAGAAACATACAATATTTTGGCTTCCACAAGTGAAATCAAGATCTCGAGACATTAGTCTGCACTTAATTGGGTGCTAAATAGTCAATCTGATGTAGGTGTAAATTAGAAAAAATGATTTCTGGATTTACATTCTAATTGCTTCAATCATGTTTATAAAGTTTGCTGCAAAGATTAAACCAACATATTAAACTATGTCCCTTTTTCATACACAGGATGAAATCAGCCAGGAGGAGGGTCTGGAAACTGTCAGGCAGGAGGAGGAAGGGCCCACTGTGAGCCAGGAGGAGGCAGGGCCCACTGTGAGCCAGGAGGAGGCAGGGCCCAGTGGCAGCCAGGAGGTGGCAGGGCCCAGTGGCAGCCAGGAGGTGGCAGGGCCCAGTGGCAGCCAGGAGGTGGCAGGTCAAAGGAGAAGCACCAGATCCCAGGTGCCTCCCATCCGGCTTCCCAAAAGAGGCAGGAGGGACAGGACCACCAGTGAGGCAGCAATGGCCCTTATTAAAGAGGCCCATGCCACCCTCAAAGAGCCCACATCCCCTGAAGAGGCCATTGCCGGCCTAGTGGAGGCAAAGTTCAAGGTGATGAGCATGGAGCAACGCCTCCTATGCGAGCCCCTGCTCATCACCTTGCTCAACAAGGGGGTGATGGGAAAAATTACCCCCAATACCGCCATTTGTGAGGTGGCACAACTGTCCCAACCTCAACCTCCTCCTCTACCTCCACATTCTTCTTCTGCCCCACCCCCTTCACCTCCACCTTGTTCTTCTGCGCCACCCCCTTCTCCACCTCCTCCTCCTCCTGACAGGAGTACCCCTCCAGTGGCCCAGCCTCCAGCCACACGAAGAAGGAAGGCTGCAGAGAAGGCTCCAGGGAAGGTTGCAGGGAAGGTTGCCAGGAAGACGAGGAAGTGATGGCCTTGCTTCATTGGGGTCTGACAGAAGGCAGCCTGTTGTAGTACCACACACTTGGGACATATATATCACCTGCTGCTGTTTCTGACCTCTGGGAGGCCAGCATCAGATTGTGCTCAGAAATGTTGGCCTTCTCAAGCTCCCAATTTTAGTGTCCACACAGGGTTGCTGTGTGGCCTGGGGTCCCTGGGATGCACAAATGGCAGCAGCTTCTCCAGCGCTGCCTTCTCTTTATTTTAGTTCAAACATGAATAAATGTTATTTTTCTTTAAGTTCATACTTGACTATGTGTATTTGTAAAAATGTAAAATCTAGCTTTGGAGTAAGCAGATACATTTGACTGACAAAAAAAGGGACAGATACCAACCCCCCAAAAAAATAACGAAATCGTATTTCCCAAAAAAGGGTGTAAAATTTAAATAATATATATTAAAAGATTCAATGGGAGATCACTACCAAAACATTGCGAAATTACAATTAACATCAGTTTGAAAAATATCAAAGTTTTAAATATTCCTAAAAACTTGCACGATATAATACACATAAATCTTCTTAAGAGCAGCATGAAAAAGGTTAAAAAAAGATAGTCATAACTCTGTGTGAATATCAGCAGCAAAAGAAGTTCATTCGTTTGGATTAATGTAACATTCTAACGAAGATTTCAATGCACAACATTTAAACGATGCAAAAATTTGGAGCGTGACGAATGTGCTATCTCCATTACGAAGGCTTGTTTTACCAGAAGATGCGCTCCCGTCTCATAGTTGCTTGTGAGCATGCGCGCTTTTGGAAGAGTCGTAAAAGCATACACACAAACCATTTTCTCGTCACAAAACAGGCCGACGAGAAACACGACGAGGAAATCTGGAATCCTGACGAGAAAATAGAGAGCAGGTTCTCTATTTTCTCGTCGAGATTCACGGCAATTTTCTCGTTGTAAAACCATACACACGAACGGTTTTCTCGACAAAAAAGCTCACGCGGCACTTTTCTTGCCGGTTTTGGACGAGAAACTCGGTCGTGTGTACGAGGCTTAACTGTGAAGAAACCTTTCTGTATTTGGAGGTGAAATCTCTTTTCCTCTAGACGCAAAGAGTTCCCCCTTGTCCTTTGTGTTGACCGTAAAGTGAATAACTCAACACCAAGTTCACTATATGGACCCCTTATATATTTGTACATGTTGATCATATCCCCCCTTAATCTCCTCTTCTCAAGAGTGAATAAATTCAGTTCCTCTAATCTTTCCTCATAGCTCCCCCATCCCTCTTATCAGTTTGGTTGCCCTTCTCTGCACTTTCTCCAGTTCCCCAATATCCTTTTTTGAGAACTGGGGCCCAAAACTGAACTGCATATTCCAGATGAGGTCTTACTGATGATTTGAACAGGGGCAAAATGATATCTCTCTCTCTGGAGACCATACCTCTCTTAATACAAGAAAGGACTTTGCTCGCTTTGGAAACCGTAGCTTGGCCTTGCATGCCATTATTGAGCTTATGATCTACCAAAACCCCCAGATCCTTCTCCACTACGGATCCCCCCCCCAGTTGTACCCCCCCTAGTATGTATGATGCATTCATATTCTTAGCCCCCAAGTGCATAACTTTACATTTATCAACATTAAACCTCATCTGCCACATGGTCGCCCAATTAGACAGAGCATTGAGGCCGGCTTGTAAATTGGCGACATCCTGTAAGGACATTATTCCACTGCATAGCTTGGTGTCATCTGCAAAGACAGACATGTTACTTTTGATCTCGGACCCAATATCATTTATAAACATATTAAAAAGTAAGGGTCCCAGCACTGAACCTTGGGGTACACCACTGATAACCTTGGACCATTCAGAGTAAGAATCATTAACCACTACTCTCTGAATTCTGTCTTTTAGCCAGTTTTCTATCCATTTACAAACTGATATTTCCAATCCTGTAGACTTTACCTTGCACATGAGCCGTGTGTGGGGACCTGTATCGAACGCTTTTGCAAAATCCAAGTATACCACGTCCACCGCCACCCCTCTGTCCAAGGTCAGATGCCCCATACACACGATCCTTTTTCATGCCGTTAAAAATGCCATTTTTAAAAATGGGCATTAAAACCGATCGCGTGTATGCTTCAGAGCATTTTTAACGACGTGAAAAACGGGCATTAAAAATTTCGAACATGCTCTATTTTTTCACGTAGTTTTTTTATGTCGTTTTTTTTAACGACGTGAAAAACGATGGTGTGTATGCTTTGACGAGGTGAAAAAAAACGCGCATGCTCAGAATCAAGTATGAGACGGGAGCGCACGTTCTGGTAAAACTAGCATTTGTAATGGAGATAGCACATTCGTCACGCTGTAACGGACTGAAAAGCAGGAGGCTGAAATGCGCGAATCGTCGCTCAACAAACTTTACTAACATGAAGGGTGGCACCATCCGAACGGAACTTCCCCTTTATAGTGCCGTCGTACGTGTTGTACGTCACTGCGCTTTGCTTGAACGTTTTTTAAAATGATCGTGTGTACGCAAGACAGGCTTGAGAGGAAACATGAAAAAAACGAGAAAAACGTTGGTTTAAAAAATGGCATGAAAAACGATTGTGTGTACGCCGCATTACTTACCTCTTCATAAAAAGAAATCAGGTTTGTCTGACAACTTCTGTCTTTCATGAATCCATGCTGTCTGTTGCTTAAATTGTTTTTTTCCAGCAAGAACTCATCTATGTGGTCTTTTATTAATCTCTCCAGTATCTTCCCAACTATAGAAGTTAAACTAACAGGTCTATAGTTACTTGGTAAAGACTTAATTCCCTTTTTAAATATAGGCACCACATTTGCCCTGCGCCAATCCAGTGGTACTATTCCTGTCATTAATGAGTCCCTAAAAATTAAATACAATGGCTTTGAAATTCCAGAGCTCAATTCTTTTAGGATCCGTGGGTGTATGCCATCTGGTCCAGGTGCTTTATCCACCTTTATTCCATCTAAATATTTCTTGCTTCTCTTCCGAACATAAGTCGATAGGGTGAGTACCCTGTAGCGTCACTCGTGGTGCTATTGTATGCATGCACAACTGCTGCTATGTGGTTGCTCCAATGCTGCTTCTTTTCACTGCTTAAGGTCCCCAGCATGTTTAGCAGGGTTCGATTGAACCTCTCTGGCTGAGCATCCCCTTGTGGATGGTAGGGGGTGGTTTGTGTCTTCTTGATCCCCAAAGAATCCAGGAGCTTCCGGATCAGCCGACTTTCAAAGTCCCTTCCCTGATCTGAGTGAAGCCGTTGTGGTAGCCCGTAGTGTACAAAGTATTTCTCCATAAGTACTTTGGCTACAGTGGAGGCCTTCTGGTCTTTGGTTGGGAAAGCCTGGGCATACCGGGTGAAATGGTCGGTTACTACCAGAACATTTCCTTGCCCACTCAAGTCGGGTTCAAGGCAGAGAAAATCAATGCATACCAAATCTAGTGGGCCTTGACTTTGCAGATGGCCCATTGGGGCAGCTTGGCGGGGTAAAGTCTTTCTCTGGATGCAGCGTGCACATGAGTGGCAGTATTCCTCAACTTCGGCCCTCATGCAGGGCCAATAGAAATGTTTCCTAACGAGTTGGAAGGTCCTTTCTGCCCCCAGGTGGCCATGGTTGTCGTGCAGAGCAACCAGGACAGTCTCTCAGTGTTTTTCGGGCAGAAACAATTGCCATTTGTCCTCCAGGTCATCAGAGGGGCCCCTTCGGTAGACCACTCCCTGATGCACCTGTAACCTCTCCCACTCCTTTCTCAACAGGCGAGCTTCCTTTGAAAGGTGACGCAGGAGTCTATCCGGGTCCTGCCTTTCCAAGGCTTCCAAGACCAATCTCCCCATCGGGTCCTCCAATTGGTCACATCTCAACTCTCTCTTTGACAGTTTTGGCAAGTTATCTTCTTCCAACTGGGTTACCCCCACAGTACTGTTTGGGAACCCCTACTACAGTGACCCCTATTTCTTCTGCTCTTGAGCCGCCACCGGCCTGGAGTTCAGCCCCCTGACAGAGGGCCCGCACCCCGTCGGGTGCCACTTGGGTCCAGTCTTCTGCTCTTCTGATGGGGACATGAGATCTTCTAGACAAAGCGTCTGCATCTCGATTTCCAGCCCCAGGCCTGTATTTTAGGCTTAAATTGAAGGCAGACAGTGCCGCCAGCCACCTATGTCCTGTGGCATCCAGCTTTGCTGTGGTGAAAAGATAGGTAAGAGGGTTATTGTCGGTTTTCACAGTGAACTCTGCCCCATACAGATAGTCTCGGAGTTTGTCCACTACCGCCCACTTGAGGGCCAGAAACTCCAACTTATGAGTAGGGTAGTTCTTTTCAGAGGGAGTCAAACTTCTGCTCACATATGCGACGGGTCTCAGCTGCCCTTCGTGCTCCTGATAAAGCACCCCTCCCAGACCATCATGGCTGGCATCTACGTGGAGTTCATAATGCTTCTTTGGGTCTGCGTAGGCCAGGACAGGGGCAGTGATTAGACTCTTCTTCAACATCTGGAAGGCCTCTTCACACTTCTCGTTCCACTGGTCCTTGACTGACTCCCCTGGCTTCCTGGGACCCGAGTCATCCTCTTCTCCCTCCGTCTTGAGCAGTTCATTCAGGGGCCTTGCTATCCGAGCAGCAAACCCCTCCACGAACCTCCTATAATAAGAACAGAATCCCAAAAAGGATCTAAGTTCTGTCACAGTGGTGGGCCTTGGCCAGGAGGTGACTGCCTCCAATTTTTCGAGGTCTGTGGCTACCCCATCCTCGGACACTATGTGCCCCAGATAGTTAACTGATGACTGATAGAACCGGCACTTTCCAGGTGAGAGCTTGAGTCCCTCCTCACTTAGTCTTCTCAAAACTTTCTCCAGTCTCCCTTCATGCTCTTCCAAGGTTCTACCGAAGACAATGATGTCATCTAAGTATACAAGGACTTCGATGAGGTTCATGTCTCCTACCGTCTTTTCCATGAGACGTTGGAAGGTAGCCGGTGTTCCAGACAGACCTTGAGGCATCCGATTGAATTCAAAGAAACCCACTGGGGTTATGAAAGCTGTCTTCTCCTTGTCTTCTGGTTGCATAGGGATCTGATAGTACCCGCTCTTGAGGTCCATGACACTGAACCACTTGGCACCAGACAAACTCTGTAGGGCATCCTCTATCCTCGGAGTGGTGTATTGGTCGGGTATGGTCCTCCTGTTGATGGTCCTGTAGTCTATGCACAGCCTCAACGACCCATTCTTCTTCCTGACCAACACTATTGATGAGGCATAGGGGCTTCTGGATTCTCGAATCACACCAGTTCACTTGAGCTCGGCGAGCTGTTCCCTCAAGTCCTCGAGGTCTGCTAGCGGAACTCGCCTGACCCTCTCCCTGAAAAGCTTGTCTTCCTGGAGGCGGATTCGATGGGTGGCACTCTTTGCACACCCCACATCAAACTCCTCTTGGGAGAAGACCTTTTCCCACCTGGTCAACTGGGCTTTGGCTCTCGCTCTTTCCAAGCCCTGGGCAGGTTTGGGTTCTCCATGGAAAGTTTCTCCCACACAGTCCCTTCTAACTCCTGTCTTCTCCACGTCTGGCAAAGCAACTGGGGTGGCAGGGCTCACCTGACCCAGCAACATCCTGGCTGGGATCTCCATGGGGCCATCCGTAGTATTCCTGACACTCACAGGTACTTTACAGTGCGCCTTCTTCAGAGCTCTTAACGGGACCACTTCTGGGACTACTTCTAAACCCGAGTGTTCTCCCCTTGGGTCGGGTTCCAACATGACAAAGGGCCCGGGCTGCTCCCAAGTGAGTTTCACAGTGGCTTTTAAACAGGCTACTTCACCGGGCTGCAGCACTATTCCTCTTCTTCCCAGCCTCCAGACCTTTCCTACCCCCTCTTCTGGGGCTTTCTGCTCCTTGATCAGTCGCTGATAGGCTGTCTTCAGCAATGGGTGGATCTCGGCGACTGGGGGGTCTTTTCTTCTTGTCAAAGGGGCCAGGAGTCTTCGGACCAGGTCCGTGTTGGTCCCTATTATTAGGGAACTCTTGTTAGCTCCAGTCGGTCGGGCGCACACCACAGCCAAGGTATCGAACACTTCGGCCTTCCCGGCTATGGACGGGTCAAAAGTCAGTTTTATAGGCAGATGGCCATCATAAGGGAAACTCTCAGTCCCAATCCCCCATATTTCAAGCTCTTCAATCTTTTGGATGGGTAGGGGACTTAGATGCTTGTCATAAAAGTCCCGGTACAACAGGGTCACTTGTGCCCCGGTATCCAATATGGCTCTGGTGTAGACCCCTTCCACTTGGACAGGTACTTTCGGAGAGGGGCCTACCAGCTTCTCTGGATGCCGCTTCGAAGGGGTCTCTCTCTTTTGATCGTTGCGTTTCCCTTTTGGACTCTTTCTTAGATTTCTCTTTGGACTTTAGTCTCTCTTGGGCCTGGTATGCATTGATTTCCCTCCTTTGTATGGGTGTAACTACCCGCTGAGGGACATTATTCTCTTTCTTAGGTGTACATTCCCACTGAGGAACCCTGGGTTTCTTCTGAGGTGTTTTGTCTACTCTTTTTTCCTTTTTGCTTCTCATTCAGTTTGGAGCTCACTGGAGATGATGGGCACCCAGTTGACTCCTTCACCGGGGCCCTCTGAAGTTTTCCGCCTGCTTGTGGTTATTCATTTTTTTTTTCTTTGGGCTGGAACACACTTTGGCGAAATGGCCAACTCCCCCACAGTTGAAACAAATCACATCCCCCCAATCTTGCAGGGATGCAGGTGTTGAGATGTTTGGAAACGGTTGCTTCTTTGGGCTTTCCCTCTCTGGTGCCCCTTGATCCTTGGTCATGATAGAGGTCAGCATCCCCAACACTTGGGACATCTGTGACTTCAAGGTATCCACCTCTGAGTCTCTTTCCAGGGTCATGGCTGTCCTGACCATTACCGGAGGAGGATTAACTGGCTCAACTGGTTGATTCCTCTTCTTTTCCTCCAGCATAGCCTCTTCCTCTCTGACCATTCGGAGTAAGTCAGGGTATTCCAGTCTCTTCCCGTCCTGTCGTGTGCGTAGTGCTAATGCGATGGGGTCCAGGAGTTGAGATCCTCTCATCACCTGCTGAACACGGGCCTCATCCACCTTCCGTGGGTCGATCCCCTTCGGTATAATTTTATGTAGGATCTTATCCAGACGCCTCATGAACTCTGACAGTTTCTCTCCTGTCTTCTGATAGCAGTGTTCCAGCTGGTAAGTGAGCTCACTGACTTTCTATGTTCCACCGAACACATTGTGCAGAATGTCCAGATAATCCTGTGCATCAGTCTTTCTTGCTCAGCTTGAGGTTGCGTATGGCCTCCAAGGCAGGCCCCTTCAGACTCTCAGTGATTCTCTGTTTCTTTCGGTGTTCCGGGACCTCCCATTCTTTTAAAGCCTGAGTGGCGCTGTCTAGCCACTCCTCAAATCCCTCTTCTCCCGAAGGTACAGGTTTCCTTCCAGAAAACATCCTGAGTTTTCTGTATCCCGACATCGGGTAGTCTGTAGGATCCTTCTTACACTGAGCTACAATCTCCCCCAGGACCGCACATAGTTCTGCGCTGAGGGTGGCCGGTGGTGACCCGGGACTCTCTTTCGCCTTCTACTTTCCTGCTTTTGGGGACTGCGGTGGAGATGTTTGTGGAGGTGATGGTTTTGGTGTTTGAAACCATCCTCCCCTGACTGGCAGCGCATGTATTAAGCTATAGGTCTGATCATCCACTGCTTTTATGCTTGGACTTTTGAAATGCTCTGGGATTTCATTCTTCCATTCTATTAGCGCGTGGGTCAGCGAGGAATTCGACCTGACATCCATCACCCATGCTTTCTGGTGTGAGGACAGCGACATTAATAGCTGCTTTATGGCTACTTCTTGCCAGATCCCCGGGAGCTCAATAACTACTGCCGCGGCTGAATCAGTGGCCGCCACCGTGCATCACTGTTCCACTTCCAGCGGGTCCATGCCGGTACTTTTGGCGCGTTGCTTGCTGTATCAGGATCCCGGACGTGTAGCGCTACCCCCAGTTAAGAGAGCCGCTGGTTTGATTTCGGGCCCTGAGTACAGCTCCGCCAACCCCCGGCAATACACTCGACTCACACTGGCACAGTTAGTCTAGGGATTGTTATCTTATCACAATCTAGCTGTATATGCACAATGATAACGCACTGAAGGCAAAGTGTTAAAATATAACTAGTTTACTTTGCAAAAAAGCATAGGTTAACACATAGCACATATATCATCTGCAGAGCCCTGCAACCGTGAACATAATACACACCAAGGATGTTGGCAAGTACGTGCCAAATGCAACTATTCCTATCTATGCGCCCTTATGGCGCAGCAACAAAGTTCTAACTCCTGGTCAGGCCTGACTCAGCTACAACTTAGTCTCTTGAGGAAACAATTTCTTCGCATGCAGCTTGAACGGTGGTGCACATATAGAAAAAAACAGTATTTGTAATCCACACGATAGGTAATAGAATAACACTTTCACCGGAGACTACACGACCCAGCTCTGCTACTAGTCTCCGGTGGAACAACAGATAAACTTGGTGGGTCAAGGCAGTCTCTAGGCCTAATCAGCACAAAGTATTATGATGGATTTAGCAGGTGCTCGCTCACCACTCCGGACGCGATCCCAGTCCGGGACTTCCACCAACTGTGTCTCCACACACAGCGTCTGTAACGGCCGGGTCCCCGGTCCAACTCATGTCCGCTACTTGGAGAAGTCGGATGCCACCCAGGCTCGTAGTGGGGTGGAAGGCTCTCTGGAATTTGTACAAGGCCCCTGGCTTCAGACCCTGTACTGCAGCAGATCCGCACGGGAAGACCTGTTGATAGCAGCGCGGTGTCCAAAGAGGCCGAGCTCTGCCTCGCCCTCCTCTTAAATAGTCCCACCCATGAGTCTCTGCGGTGGCAAAAATGCACCCTGGGTGCCAAACGGGACTCTGGGAAATGTAGTCCCGGGAGTCTTAAAGGAGACCCCGCTACACCTCTATAAACCTATAGTTAAAAAGGAGATATGTATAAAACTGGATGCAAAGATTGGTACAACCACTATATATTAAAACCAAAAAATGTTAAAGGGTCAATTACCAATATATTGAATTTAAATAAATACAAATAAAAATAAAATAATATTGAATTACCGTATTTATCGGCGTACAACACACACTTTTTCCCCCTTTAAAATTAGGGGAAAATCGTGGGTGCGTGTTATACACCAAACCCCCGCTGAAACGAGCGAGAGGAGCCGAGATACACAAAGCCGAAGTACACTCGGCTCCTCTCGCAGTCCCGCCCACCTCCACTGATTGCGCCGCTGACATACAGAAAGCCGAGTGTACTTCGGCTAGTCTCGGCTCCTCTCGCAGTCCCGCCCCTGACTGTGAGTAGATCCGAGTCTAGCCGAAGTACACTCGGCTTTCTGTATGTCAGAGGCACAATCAGTGGAGATGGGCGGAACTGCGAGAGGAGCCGAGTCTAGCCGAAGTACACTCGGCTCCGCTCGCTCCTCTCCACAGCGGAAATCGGCACCAAATTTAAATATTGCAGAGACTGGCAAGGCTGCAAAGGCACTGGGCAAGGCAAGGCTGCAAAGGCACTGGGCAAGGCTGCAAAGGCACTGGGCAAGGCTGCAATTATGGACACTGGGCAAGGCTGCAATGATGGATACTGGGCAAGGCTGCAATGATGGATACTGCGCAAGGCTGCAATGATGGACACTGGGCAAGGCTGCAATGATGGACACTGGGCAAGGCTGCAGATGGACACTGGGCAAGGCTGCAGATGGACACTGGGCAAGGCTGCAATGATGGACACTGGGCAAGGCTGCAATGATGGACAAGGCTGCATTTAAATGTAAGGTTTTTTTTCCTTGTACTTCCCTCCTAAAAGTTTTTATCCTTAAAATTCCCTCCTAAACTTGGTGCGTGTAATACGCCGGCGCGTGTTATACGCCGATAAATACGGTAATAGTCGCTGATAAAACAATTGATATCAAGGTCGACATTTAACCCCTTAGGAGACAAAGTGTCTACAGTATTTCCATTGGGTCTCGAGTTTGGATAGCTGTCTGACAAGGTTGGACCCTCTCCATGATGGTTTGAGGTGGTCCACTCCCCAAAACTTGAGACCATCAGAGTTCTGGTCATGGAATAATTTAAAATGCAATGAGGCATTATGGTCCTTAAAACCGATTTTGATGTTCGCCACATGTTCTGCAATCCTCACTTTTAGTGCCCTTTTGGTGCGACCTATATATAGTAATTTACAAGGGCATTCCAATATGTATACCACATATTAGGTGTTGCAGGTTATAAACTCTGTTATGGGGAACTCGACGTTGTTAAATGTGGATATGAAGCTTTCCACTTCCTGCAAGCATAAAAACTGTCCTTATCCCAGAAATAGTGATGAGCCGAACACCCCCGGGTTCGGTTCGCACCAGAACCCGCGAACGGACCGAAAGTTCGTACGAACATTAGAACCCTATTAAATACAATGGATGCGAACGTTCGAATTCTAAAGTGCTAATTATAACAACTATTATGCATGTTATTGTCCTAAAAAGGGTTTGGGAACCCGGGTTGTGCACCAGGGGACATGTATCGATGCAAAAAGAAGTTTTAAAAACGGTCGTTTTTCGGGAGCAGTCATTTTAATGATGCATAAAGTGAAAAAAAAAAGTCAAATATTCCTTTAAATATCGTACCTGGGGGGTGTCTAAAGTATGCCTGTGAAGTGCCACGTGTTTCCCGTGTTTAGAACTGTCCCTGCACAAAATGACACTTCTAAAGGAAAAAAAAGCCATTTAAAACTGCTTGCGGCTTTAATGTAATGTCTGGTCCCGGTAATATGGATGAAAATCTTTAAGAAAAATGGCATAGCTACCCCATGACCCCCCCCCCCCCCACCCCAGCCCATTACCAGCCCCTTTGGGTCTTGTATGGATATTAAGGGGAACCCCGCACATAAAATAAAAAAGGCCCTATATACTCTGAACAGCCGTATACAGGCGGTGCATACAAGACAGGGACTGTAGGTTTGTTCTTATGTAGAATCTGTTTGTAATTTTGAACAGGTACATTGTTTAAGTGTAGCTCCAGCCCAAAAATCTATTTTTAAACTTTTTGGAAAACATAGGTAAGGGTTATCACCCCTGTAACATTTGTTTTGCTGTCTGTGCCCCTGTTCAGAACATTTCACCTCACTTTCCGTCCCAATGACAACTGTTTTTGAAATGTGGTGTTTTTCTTGAAACAAGGATTGCTGATAAAGCATCAGTACAGAGGAGACACCTTTCTCCCATATTTATTCTTACAGGAGAGAATTTTCCTTCCTAGTGGTAGATTTCCTCTCACTTCCTGTTGTCTTCTTGCGTTTGCAAGTAGGAGTCGTTTGTAAGTTGGATGTTTGAAAGTAGGGACCTGCCGTATATACTCTGCAGAAATAGGCCCCTTAGTTGTTGGTGTTGGCACAACACTGTAAGCACTCACAGTTACTCTTGGTTGGTGCTGGAACGCCCTGCTGTCAACTATTATATCAGGAATTTTAATTACATATAATTGTTGAACAGTGGTAGTAAAAATTGGGCCTTTGATGGTGGTGCTGGTGCCACAACACTGTAAGCCCTGACAGTTACTCTTGGTGGGTTCAGCAATGGGCCCTGCTGTGAATTATTAGATCAAGAATTGTAATTACATGCCCCTTTTGAACAGGGGCTGAAAAATTGGGCCTTTCGTGGTGGTGGTGGTGGTGGCGTTGCCACAACACTGTAAGCCCTCAGAGTTACTCTTGGTGGGTGCAGCAATGGGCCCTGCTGTGAATTATTAGATCAAGAATTGTAATTGCATGCCCCTGTTGAACAGGGGCTGAAAAATTGGGCCTTTCGTGGTGGTGGTGGTGGTGGTGGTGTTGCCACAACACTGTAAGCCCTCAGAGTTACTCTTGGTGGGTGCAGCAATGGGCCCTGCTGTGAATTATTAGATCAAGAATTGTAATTACATGCCCCTTTTGAACAGGGGCTGAAAAATTGGGCCTTTCGTGGTGGTGGTGGCGTTGCCACAACACTGTAAGCCCTCAGAGTTACTCTTGGTGGGTGCAGCAATGGGCCCTGTTGCAAAGTATTGCTTCAAAAATTGTAATGACACGCCCCTGTTGAACAGGGGCTGAAAAATTGGGCCTTAGGCACTGGTGGCACAACACTCCAACCCCTCACAGATACTGTACTTGGAGCACAGCAATGAGCCCTATGGCAAATTATTGCTAAAAAAATTGTAATTACACGCCCCTGTAAAACAGGGGCTGAAAAATTGGGCCTTAGCCACTGGTGGCGGCACCCATAAACAAAAATGATCTTCCAAGCTATCATCAATCGTATCATTGAGGACTCGGAGGAGGAGGATAGCCAGTCAACATAACAGCACAGGCACTCAGCATCAGCATCAGTCTTGAAGGGATGTGACATGTTAAAATCAATTAGTCTGTTATATCAGCATCAGGTGTGTGGTAGCTGGTGGTGATCCAAGACTGGTTCATCTTGATGAAAGTCAGTCTATCAACCGAGTCGGTGGACAGGCGCACCCTGTGATCCGTGACAAATCCTCCAGCAGCACTGAATGTGCGTTCCGAAAGAACGCTGGATGCAGGACAGGCCAGTAGCTCAATTGCATACTGTGCAAGCTCTGGCCAGTGATCCATCCTCAAGACCCAGTAAGCCAGAGGATTTTCGGTGGGGAAGGTGTCCAAGTCTGACCTTGCCCCTAGATATTCCTGCACCATGTTTATCAGACGCTGGCGATGGTTGCTGGAACCGATCATACTTTGGGGCTGCGGACTAAAGAATTGTCTGAACGCATCGGTCAGACGGCCACCTTCCCCACCGCTCCTTCTTTGACTGGCCGAAGCCTCAGCAACTCGTTGTCCAGGACCAGGAGTTTGTAACCTCCCAGTCTCTGGGAACGCGTTGCACAGACCTTTCTGCAAGGCCTCCCGGAGTTGTCTCATCCTCTGCTCCCTCTGCGACGGTAACATAAGGTCCGCAACCTTACCCTTGTACCGTGGATCAAGGAGAGTGGCCAGCCAGTAATGGTCCCTCTCCTTGATCCGAAGAATACGAGGATCCTTCCGCAGACTTTGCAGGATCAGGGAGGCCATGCAGCGTAGGTTTGCTGAGGCATTCGCTCCGGAGTCCTCTGGGTCACTAAGGACGACATGATCCGCAGCCACCTCCTCCCAGCCACGTACAAGTCCACTGGTTTCTTGGGACTGTAAATCATCCCTAAAAGACTGCTGCTGATGATGCTGAGTGCCAGCCTCCACCTCCATGCTGACACAATCCTCCTCCTCCTCCTCCTCTTCCTGTGCGATGGGTGGGACAGAAGGAACACTGTCTGGGTAAAGGGGGCCTTGAGAGGCAAGGAAGTCCTCCTCTTCCTGCCTCTGTTCTGCCTCAAGTGCCCTGTCCATTATTCCACGCAGCGTGTGCTCCAACAGGTGGACAAGAGGTACAGTGTCACTGATGCATGCACTGTCACTGCTCACCATCCTCGTGGCCTCCTCAAATGGTGCCAGGACAGTGCATGCATCCCTGATCATGCCCCACTGGCGTGGAGAAAAAAAAACAAGCTCCCCTGACCCTGTCCTGGTGCCGTAGTCGCACAGGTACTCATTGATGGCCCTCTGCTGCGTGTGCAGCCACTGCAGCATGGCCAACGTTGAGTTCCACCTGGTGGGCATGTCACATATAAGGCGGTTCTTGGGCAGGTTCAACTCCTTTTGCAGCTCAGCCAGGCGAGCACTGGCATTATAAGATCTGCGGAAATGCACACAGACTTTCCTGGCCTGCCTCAGGACATCCTGTAAGCCCGGGTACCTGCCCAAGAACCGCTGCACCACCAGGTTAAGGACGTGAGCCACACAGGGCACATGGGTCAGTTGTCCCTGTCGGAGGGCGGAGAGGAGGTTGGTGCCATTGTCGCAAACCACCATTCCTGGCTTAAGCTGGCGTGGCGTCAACCACCTCTCGGCCTGGCCCTGCAGAGCAGACAGGACCTCTGCCCCAGTGTGGCTTCTGTCCCCCAAACACACCAGCGCAAGCACGGCATGGCATCTTTTTGCCTGCGTACTTGCGTAGCCCCTTGAACGCCTACGGAGCACCGCTGGTTCCGAGGACAAACCACAGGAAGAGGCCATGGAGGAAGAAGAAGAGGAGGGGGTGGAGGAGAGAGGTGTGTCACAACCAGTAGTAGCATTTTGGAGGCGGGGCGGTGGAACAACCTCCAACACTACTGCACCTTGTCCTGCATCCTTCCCAGCTGCCAAAAGAGTGACCCAATGGGCCGTGAAAGAAAGGTAACGTCCCTGTCCATGCCTGCTGGACCATGAGTCAGCGGTAATATGCACCTTACCGCTGACCGCCCTGTCCAGCGAGGCCAAGACATTGCCTTCCACATGCCGGTAGAGAGCCGGAATAGCCTTCCGTGAGAAAAAGTGGCGTTTGGGAACCTGCCACTGAGGAACCGCACATTGCACAAACTCACGGAAGGGGGCCGAGTCTACCAACTGAAAAGGCAGCAGTTGAAGCGCTAGCAATTTAGCCAAGCTAGCATTCAACCGCTGGGCATGTGGATGGCTGGGAGTGAACTTCTTTCGACGGTCCAGCAGCTGGGGCAAGGAAATTTGCCTGCTAGAATCGGACGTCGGTGTACTGCTAGCAGAGTGGCCGCAAGTACTTGGCTGTGACACACCTAATTCTACACCTTCATTCCTCTCAGTGCATGTTTCAGAGAGGACTGAAGTTATAGTGGGGTTGGAGATCCCAGCTGATGCGGTGCAAGGAGAGGTCCGCTTTGTTCTTTGGTGTGGGTCTTTGAGGTAGGCTTGCCAACGAGCTGCATGGCAGGTCAACATATGTCTGGTCAGGCATGTGGTACCCAAGCGGCTGATGTTTTGGCCACGCGATATACGCTTGAGACATATGTTGCAAACAGCAGCTGTGCGATCTGATGCACTAGCCTCAAAAAAGGCCCACACCAAAGAACTTTTTGAATGACGGGCAGAGGCAGCGCCCTGCACAGGCGGAGCTCTGCGGTGTGATTCCGTCTGTGTACTGCCCTTACGCTGGCCACCAAAGGGCATCCTGCCTCGTTGGAGATGTGCCTCCTCCTCATCCTCCTCCTCCTCCTCTCTCCTATTAGGCACCCACGTGGAGTCAGTGACCTCATCATCCCCTCCCTCCTCATCACTGGAGCCAATCTGGCAGTATGCTGCAGCTGCTGGAACATGACTGCCAGATTGGTGTCCTTCTTGAGCATCCCCTCTGTCTGCTCTCACGCTACTGCCTTCCTCTAGCTGGGTTTCATCATCAGACCCTTCGAAACGCTGGGCATCCTCCTGGAGCATGTACCCAACACTGTGCTCAAACAGTTCGGGGGACTCCTCAGGAGGAGGACATGGTGGGTCTAGGGAAGGAGTGACTGATGATGAGTCTGACATTGATACCAGGGAAGAGGACGCTTTGGCAGCTGCTTTTCCAGTACCCTGAGCCTGGGTGAGAGAGGATGAGGAGGAGGAGGAGGGCTTGGTCATCCACTCTACCAAGTCTTCGGCATGATGTGGCTCAACATGTCCAGCTGCCGAAAAGGACAAGCGTGTCCCATGGCCATGTGCTGATGACAATGCACCGCGTCCACGACCAGCACTGTTGCCCCCAGACACAGAGCCTGCTTGCCCTCTTTTATTGCCTCCTGACTGTCTGCCTCTCCTTGTTTGCCTTCCAGACATTCTAATAGATGGCCTGCAGGGAGATGGGAAAAAAGCAATAAGGGCTACCTTCAGGTGTCCTTCTCTGCCCCTTTACTTAAGGATTTCTAAATATGGTTGAGGATGATTGCTTTTGCACAGAATAGCACAACGACAATTTCCCTGACTGTCCAAAAAAACAAGGATTTCAAAGATGGTTGATGAGGAATGCTTTAGCACACTATAGCACAAGGAGAATTTCCCTCACTGTCCTTCCCTGTCCCTAGAAACAAGGATTTGCACAGTAAAACACACTGACACTCTCCCTACCTATAGTTTTCTGTCCCTAGAAAAAATGTTTTTTTAAAGCACACTATAGCACAAGGAGAATTCCCTCACTGTCCTTCCCTGTCCCTAGAAACAAGGATTCGCACAGTAAAACACACTGACACTCTCCCTACCTATAGTTTTCTGTCCCTAGAAAAAATGTTTTTTTAAAGCACACTATAGCACAAGGCGAATTTCCCTCACTTTCCTTCTTTGTCCCTAGAAACAAGGATTATCACAGTGAAAGAAACTGACACTCTTCCTTCCTATAGTTTTCTGTCCCTAGAAAAAATGTTTTTTTAAAGCACACTATAGCACAAGGAGAATTCCCTCACTGTCCTTCCCTGTCCCTAGAAACAAGGATTCGCACAGTAAAAGACACTGACACTCTCCCTACCTATAGTTTTCTGTCCCTAGAAAAAATGTTTTTTTAAAGCACACTATAGCACAAGGAGAATTTCCCTCACTTTCCTTCTTTGTCCCTAGAAACAAGGATTATCACAGTGAAAGAAACTGACACTCTTCCTACCTATAGTTTTCTGTCCCTAGAAAAAATGTTTTTTTAAAGCACACTATAGCACAAGGAGAATTTCCCTCACTTTCCTTCTTTGTCCCTAGAAACAAGGATTATCACAGTGAAAGAAACTGACACTCTTCCTACCTATAGTTTTCTGTCCCTAGAAAAAATGTTTTTTTAAAGCACACTATAGCACAAGGCGAATTTCCCTCACTTTCCTTCTTTGTCCCTAGAAACAAGGATTATCACAGTGAAAGAAACTGACACTCTTCCTTCCTATAGTTTTCTGTCCCTAGAAAAAATGTTTTTTTAAAGCACACTATAGCACAAGGAGAATTCCCTCACTGTCCTTCCCTGTCCCTAGAAACAAGGATTCGCACAGTAAAAGACACTGAGGCCTCGTACACACGACCGATTTTCTCGTCGTAAACAGTCAAGAAAAGTGCCGCGAGAGTTTTTTTGTCTAGAAAAACATTCGTGTGTATGGTTTTACGACGAGAAACTTGACGAGAATCTCGACAAGAAAATAGAGAACCTGCTCTCTATTTTCTCGTCAGGAGTCCAGATTTCCTCGTCGTGTTTCTCGTCGGCCTGTTTTGTGACGAGAAAATGGTTCGTGTGTATGCTTTTACGACTCTTCCAAAAGCGCGCATGCTCACAAGCAACTATGAGACGGGAGCGCATCTTCTGGTAAAACAAGCCTTCGTAAAGGAGATAGCACATTCGTCACGCTAAAACGAACTGAAAGCACGAAGACTGAAAAGTGCGAATCGTCTCTTCCCAAACTTTTACTTCACACACGGTAACACGAGATCAGCAAAAGCAGCCCAAGGGGTGGCGCCAAGAAAAAAGATCTTCCCCTTTATAGTGCCGTCGTACGTGCTGGACGTGAGCGCAGAGAACCACGAGGAAATTGGGAAATGACAGTGTGTACGCATAGAAAGCTTGACGAGAAAATCGACAAGCTTAACAAGAATCTCGTCGAAAAAAACGACGTGTTTTTTACGACGAGAAAATCGGTCGTGTGTACGAGGCCTGACACTCTCCCTACCTATAGTTTTCTGTCCCTAGAAAAAATGTTTTTTTAAAGCACACTATAGCACAAGGAGAATTTCCCTCACTTTCCTTCTTTGTCCCTAGAAACAAGGATTATCACAGTGAAAGAAACTGACACTCTTCCTACCTATAGTTTTCTGTCCCTAGAAAAAATGTTTTTTTAAAGCACACTATAGCACAAGGAGAATTTCCCTCACTTTCCTTCTTTGTCCCTAGAAACAAGGATTATCACAGTGAAAGAAACTGACACTCTTCCTACCTATAGTTTTCTGTCCCTAGAAAAAATGTTTTTTTAAAGCACACTATAGCACAAGGAGAATTTCCCTCACTTTCCTTCTTTGTCCCTAGAAACAAGGATTATCACAGTGAAAGAAACTGACACTCTTCCTTCCTATAGTTTTCTGTCCCTAGAAAAAATGTTTTTTTAAAGCACACTATAGCACAAGGAGAATTCCCTCACTGTCCTTCCCTGTCCCTAGAAACAAGGATTCGCACAGTAAAACACACTGACACTCTCCCTACCTATCCTTCTCTTTCCCTAAACTAAAGGAATCCAGGTTAAGCAAGAAAAAAATAAATGTCACTGTCCCTGCCTATGCTTCTCTTTCCCTGCTCCGGAACACACTACACTAGGCCGCCGTGCTGGCGGCCTTTTATAGTGTGGGGCGTGTACTAAACACCCTCAGCAATAATTGGCCACAGGCATCCTGCCTGTGGCCAATCATTGCTCTCCTCGCTGCCGGCGCTGTGATTGGCCAAGCATGCGGGGTCACAGTGCATGCTTGGCCAATCACAGCGCCTGGATGACACTGCGATGGCGTAGTGCATTGTGGGCCGTTCGCGTCACTCGAATTTGGCGCGAACGGCCCAAATCGTTCGATCTTCGTCGAACGATCGAACAGCCGATGTTCGAGTCGAACGTATGTTCGACTCGAACACGAAGCTCATCCCTACCCAGAAAGAAGGAGGTCTACTTGGTGGATCCAGGACTTTTTTAACCACTCTGTTCCCGTAGTTTGGAGCCTTCCTATAAATGAAACTTGGTTTAACTGGGATGACAGTTTTAAGTATCCTGTCTAGAAATAAGACGTGCCAGTGAGAAACAAATATCCTTTCTACTTCTTTGAATTGGGAGTGGTACCCAGAAATAAAGCTCCATTCATGACTGATTTTGTTACAGGAAGGGGTAACATCACCCAAATATTTAGTTCTTGGTACTACTGAGAGATCTTCAATAATTTTATCAAGTTGATTTTCACGGTAACCTTTCTCCACAAATGTATTTTTCAAGATACAGGCACTATCTCCAGAAAAGTGTGACACAAACACAGGCATACCTAAAGGACACAAATGATCTTCTCTTACTGTTACAGGATATAGACCCATCTGGGAAAGAAGAAGTTTTTCTGGTGACTGCGTACGTTGCGTCGCTTTACACGATAATTCAACATGATGATGCCCTCTTGGCCCTAAATTGGGCATTATGTCAGAGGGATGATATTACACTCGTTCAGAAAGTTTTTCTTTGTAATTCCCTAGATTTTTGTTTGGGACATAATTATTTTTGGTACGATGGTTCTTTTTATTCCCAGAAAAAGGGCGTAGCCATGGGAGCTAAATTCGCTCCAAGCATAGCGAATCTTTTCATGGCTGAGTGGGAAGATAAGACCATCTTTTGTACAAAGAGTGACGAACTGATTCTTTTTCGAAGATATATTGATGACCTCTTTTTCATTTGGGCAGGATCAACACTTTCTTTAGAAAACTTTTTGGAGGAGCTAAATACTAATACGCACAATATCAACCTCACAAGTGAATAATAATATATACAGAAGTGGAGATAAACTAGGAACAAAGGTATATTTTAAACGGACTGATGCTAACAGTTATCTTCCAACACAAAGTGGTCACCACTAGGGATGAGCTTCGAGTGACTTGAACATTGCCTGTTCGCCGAACAGCGAACAATTTGGGGTGTTCGTGGCAAATTTGAAAAGCCACGGAACACCCTGTAAAAGTCTATGGGAGATATCTAAAGTGCTAATTTTAAAGACTTCTATGCAAGTTATTGTCATAAAAAGTGTTTGGGGACACGGGTCCTGCCCCAGGGGACATGTATCAATGCAAAAAAAAAGTTTTCAAAACGGCCGTTTTTTCGGGAGCAGTGATTTTAATAATGCTTAAAGTGAAACAATAAAAGTGAAATATTCCTTTAAATTTCGTACCTGGGGGGGGGGGGGGGGTGTATAGTATGCCTGTAAAACAGCGCTTGTTTCCCTTGCTTAGAAATGTCCCCGCACAAAGTGTAATTTCTGAAGGAAAAAAAGTCATTTAAAAGAACTCGCGGCTGTAATGAATTGTTGGCTCCCAGCAATACAGAGAAAAGTCATTGATAAAACAAAAAAAAATGCGTGGGGGGTCCCCCCAAATTCAATTACCAGGCCCTTCAGGTCTGGTATGGATATTCACAGAAAAAAATAAACAAGGTTCAGTCAGCGCGAGACCTAAGGATAATGACTAACCAAAGCAGCTGAACACTTAGTGTCTTTTAGGAGTCTGATATGGATATTAAGGGGAACCCTGCGTCAAATTAAAAAAAAATGACGTGGGGTTCCCCCCAAATATCCATACTAGACCCTTCAGGTCTGGTATGATTTTAAGGGGAAATCCACCCCAAAAAATTAATAGACCCCACCCCTTCTCACGTTCCCCATCAGGTCCGCTCAGCCTTACACCTACGTCATTGGCTGAGCTGACCTGATGGGGAAAGTGAGAAGGGGCGAGTCTATTCATTTTTTACACTGCGGAGGAAGTTCCCCATCAGGTCCGCTCAGCCAATGACGTAGGTGGGGTCCGAGATACGAGGGCGCCCCCACCCCCTCGTACCTCAGACCCCACCTACGTCATTGGCTGAGCGGACCTGATGGGGAACTTCCTACGCAGTGAAGGTCCGCTCAGCCAATGACGTTTCGTGTGGAGTGGAGACTGCAGTGCTAGACATCGGATCACCGTGGGACACTGTATTACATCGCTGGAATGTGTTTTTTTTTTTAATTTTTTTTTATTTTTAATAAAGGACTTTTCCAAGGTGTCTGTGTGTTTTTTTTTTTTGTTTTTTTTTTTTACATATTTTTTTTTCTTTTTACACTTTCTTTGTGAAATGGTAGGGGTAAGATGTACCCCTTACCAATTCACATAGGGAGGGACCAGGATTGGGGGGCCCCTTTGTTAAAGGGGTCTTTCAGATTCCGATAAGCCCCCTGCCCACAGACCCCCACAACCACCGGGCAAGGGTTATGGGGATGAGGCCCTTGTCCCCATCAACATGGGGACATCCTCCCCATGTTGAGGGCATGTGGCCTGGTACGGTTCAGGAGGGGGGGCGCTCTCTCGTCCCCCCCTCTTTTCCTGCAGCCTGCCAGGTTGCGTGCTTGGATAAAGGGTCTGGTATGGATTTTTGGGGGAACTCCACGCCAACTTTTTTTTAAATTTGGGGTGGAGTTCCCCTTAAAATCCATACTAGAACTGATGGGTCTAGTATGGATATTTGGGGGGAACCCCACGTCATTTTTTAAAAAAAATGTATGCAGGGTTCCCCTTAATATCTATACCAGACCTGAAGGGCCTGGTAATTGAATTTGGGGGGACCCCCAAGCATTTTTTTTTTTTTTTTTTTTTTTTATCAATGACTTTTCTCTGTATTGCCGGGAGCCAACAATTCATTATAGCCGCGAGTGCTTTTAAATGACGTTTTTTCCTTCAGAAATTACACTTTGTGCAGGAACAGTTCTAAGCACGGGAAACAAGCGCTGCTTTACAGGGATACTATACACCCCCCACCCAGGTATGAAATAAATTTAAAGGAATATTTCACTTTTATTGTTTCACTTTAAGCATTATTAAAATCACTGCTCCCAAAAAAACGGTAGTTTTTTAAAACTTTTTTTTTGCATTGATGCATGTCCCCTGGGGCAGGACCCGGGTCCCCAAACCCTTTTTAGGACAATAACTTGCATATACGCCTTTATAATTAGCACTTTTGATTTCAAACGTTCAAGTCCATTGTATTTAATAGGGTTCTAAAGTTCACGCAAACTTTAGGTCTGTTCGCAGGTTCTGGTGCGAACCGAACAGGGGGGTGTTCGGCTCCTCCCTATTCACCACCCTGTGTGGTTGAGGAATATACCTAAAGGCCAAATAATGAGGGTGAGACGTGACTGCTCTAATGATGTTGATTATAAATCCCAAGCCTGTATCTTGAAAAATAAATTTGTGGAGAAAGGTTATCGTGAAAATCAACTTGATAAAATTATTGAAGATCTCTCAGTAGTACCAAGAACTAAATATTTGGATGATGTTACCCCTTCCCGTAACAAAATCAGTCATGAATGGCGCTTTATTTCTGGGTACCACTCCCAATTCAAAGAAGTAGAAAGGATAATTGTTTCTCACTGGCACGTCTTATTTCTAGACAGGATACTTAAAACCGTCATCCCAGTTAAACCAATGTTCGTTTATAGGAAGGCTCCAAACTACGGGGACAGAGTGGTTAAAGTCCTGGATTCACCAAGTAGACCTCCTTCTTTCTGAGATAAGGACGGTTTTTATGCTTGCAGGAAGTGTCGCCCATGTAGGGAAGTGAACAGACATTTAGGAGCATTGGAAAGCTTCATATCCACATCTAACAATATCAAGTTCCCCATCAAAGAGTTTATAACCTTCAACACCTCATATGTGGTATACATATTGGAATGCCCTTGTAAATTACTATATATAGGTCGCACCAAAAGGGCACTAAAATTGAGGATTGCAGAACATGTGGCGAACATCAAAATCGGTTTTAATGACCATAATGTCTCATTGCATTTTAAATTATTCCATGACCATAACCCTGCTGGTCTCAAGTTTTGGGGGGTGGACCACCTCAAACCATCATGGAGAGGGTCCAACCTTGTCAGCGAGCTATCCAAACTTGAGACCCAATGGATATACTCTGTCGACACTTTTTCTCCTAAGGGTTAAATGTCGACCTTGATATCAATTGTTTTATCAGCGACTATTTAATTCAATATTATTTTATTTTTATTTGTATTTATTTTAATCCAATATATTAATAATTGACCCTTTTTAACACTTGTTGTTTTTAATATAGTGGTTGTACCAATCTTTGCTTCCAGTTTTATACATCGCTCCTTTTTAACTTATACATGGCTTATAGAGGTATGGGGTGATTTTAATACCTGCTTCTTATTGTATGAGTTTGGAGTGATACTGATTTTACCAATGTGTTTTTTATTATTACATTATCAATTTTATGGTTGAGATTAATAAGCATTGTCTGTTTTGCTTTTGCCACGATTATGTGCTGATTTGGTGCGGGCCGCACTATCATTGTATTAGCCTGTGACCGTGACACTTAGTACAGTGTTTTCTGCCACCATCCAAAATTTATTATTATTATTATTATTTAGGTACTTATATAGCGCCGTCAATTTACGCAGCACTTTACATATACATTGTACATTCACATCGGTCCCTACCCTCAAGTAGCTTACAATCTAAGGTCCCTAAACTCACATTCATATACTAGGGCCAATTTTAGACAGAAGCCAATTAACCTACCAGCATGTCTTTGGAGTGTGGGAGGTAACCGGAGGAAACCCACGCAGGCACAGGGAGAACATGCAAACTCCAGGCAGGTAGTGTCGTGGTTGGGATTCGAACCAGCGGCCCTTTTCACTGCTAGGCAAGAGTGCTACCCACTACACTGTGCCGCCCACATGTGATATTATATTTACATTATCAGCAGTTGAGCACTTTAGTTCTGATGGTCACTATTATGCCTGCGCTCTCGGCCTTTTCTTTGCCATTTATATGTTAATATTGTGCAGTATTGTATATCCTATGCTGATTGTTTACATCCCCGAGTCTAGATTTGAGTACCGGCCTGTCCAATTTCCGCTCTGAGATGCACCAATCCGAGTGGACGGACTACGCTGATCTATCCAATAGACGGATAGGAGGGGAGTTGCGTGCCGAGTAGCCACGCCCTCTGTCGAAGTAGGGAAGTGACGAAACCGGTCAGGGCGGGGCTACAATGGCATAACTGTAAGCGGAAGTGACGAATGCGCTCCACCGTCAGCTGGCCCAAACCAGGAAGGAATACTGTAACGCCGCGTTTGGAACACGGGCACTTCTTTGGACCAAGTGACAGCGGTGAATACATTCCTAACTATATGTTCACTTACAGTTGAATAATTGTACGTGCATTTGAAGCGGGGGACATTTCTTTTTTTGCTAACTCTTTAGTTTGTGCTTCTATTTTGGCCAGTAGGGGTTTTAAGTTGGAGTTGGCTAGTAATTTTGTGGTGCTAGTTAGGATTATACCCAAGTATGGTATGCCTCTATCGTCCCAGCTATACAGGAAAGATTTTTGCAATGTATCTCTGTCAGTTTGTGACGTTCCCAGTTTAAGAATCAGGGATTTGGTGAAATTGACCTTATAGTATGAGATCTCTCAAAAAAAAAATTACATTTCATGAGCTGCGGGGAGTGAAGTGCACGGGTTGGATAGCAGTAGAATAACATTGTCTGCAAATAGAATGACAACGTGTGATTGTGATCCAAACTAGAAGCCGAAATACTAGTTTGTGTTCTAATTGCCTCCGCCAGGAGCTCTATCATGAGGTTGAAGATCGTTGGGGATAGTGGGCATCCCTGGCGGGTACCATTAGTGATACAAAAGGGAGTAGACAACATTCCTGTTGTGTATACCTGAGCTGATGGACACGAGTACAGAGCTAGAACAGCATTCAGAATATGGTCGCAGAAGCCAAATTTAGACAACACTTCCTTCATGTACGTCCAATGCACTCTATCAAACGCCTTCTCTGCATCTATGGAAAGCAGCAGAGAAGGCATTTTGGTGTGTTCAGCATGGTGAATAATATTTATGATTCGCCTGGTGGCGTCCAAGGTTTTTCTCCCCTTCACAAAGCCCATCTGGTCGAGTAGAATTAGAGAGGGTATGAAATCTGCTAATCTTTTGGCGATTCATTTAGCATACACTTTAATGTCGGTATTTATTAGAGAAATGGGCCTAAAATTGACAGGTGATGTAGGGTCTTTCCCAGCAGGGCCGCCATCAGGGGGGTACAGGCAGTACACCTGTAAGGGGCCCGGATAGCCCCCCTTTTTTTTGTAAGGGGCCCAGAGGTCCCCAGGGGCCTGGAGTTCCCCAGGGCCCCGAATGTCAACCCCCTTTTTTTTTTTTTTTTATTATTAATTTTTTTATTTTAATTAGTTTTTTTATTTATTTATTTTATTTAATTTGTATTTATTTTTTGTAAGGGGCCCAGAGGTCCCCAGAGGCCTGGATGGAAACCTCCCTTTTATTTATTTATTTTTTATAATTTTGTTTTATTATTTTTTTTTATTAAATGTTTTTTTTATTATTTTTTTTTTTTTTTTTTTTTTTTAAGGGGCCCAAAGGTCCCCAGAGGTCCCCAGGGCCCCGGATGGAAACCTCCTATTTTTATTTATTTTTTTATTTAAAAAAAAATATATATTATTTTATTTTTTTTGTAAGGGGCCCAGAGGTCCCCAACCCCCCCTTTTTTTTGTTCTTCTGTTTTTTTTTGTGTTCGTCAGCACCCAATACCCCTGCTTCTCAATTCGTGGCACCCCCCCTCTTCTCAATTTGCAGCGGCAGCACCCCCCCCCCCCGGGTTCTCCTCAGCTCCAGGGGGCCCATGCCTGAAGCTGTGTAAGGGGCCCCAAAATTCCTGATGGCGGCCCTGTTTCCCAGGCTTGGTTAATGTGACAATGTATGCTTCAAGCATCTCTTGGGGAAATGCTGCCTCTTTTGCAGCTTTAGTAAAGACCGTTTGCAAGTGTGGAGCAAGAGTGTGTTGGAATATTTTGAAATATTCATTAGCAAATCCGTCTGGGCCAGGGGATTTGCCATTGGGTAGTGTGGTGATGATTGTCTCTATTTCTAGTGTTGTGAATTGGGTGTTCCGGATTTTTATTTGATTTTATGAGAGGAACGGGAGGTTTAGGTCATGTAATTATTGTATATTTGTTGACGTTGGTTGGGTGGTAGATGTGTCCTTATGTAGATTGTACAAATCGCTGTAGTAAGTAGCAAATTGATTTGCAATGTCTTGTGGGTTTATGATTTTGAAATTCCATTTACCTGTGGCAGAAATTGAACCCCACTGATGTAAGAGATGATGAGGGGATTATTATGGACTCTCAACAAGAAGCCAATACAGGAAGATCTCAGCCACCGAGTAATCAAATATTACCACTAGTTGACAGGAGAGATTCTGGCCCACAACATGCCCCTATTAACCACTCTACACCTATTAGGAGTGATGCGATTTATGGAAGGGGAAAATCAAGAAAAGTGGGACCACCGAACCCCTATCACCGACCCCCCACCTACTGAAGATTACTACCATTTACTGGTGCATAACAGATATGAACCTTTATGGGAAGATGGAAATAGACAATCATAACAGTCTCTGCATCCTTTTTTAGGGAGAGGCAGGGGATGGGAGAAGAGGGGCAGTGGTTCGAACACTCAGAGGAAGACCTTTGACGTACCCGCAACAGGCACCTCAATACAGGGGACCACAACAGGAACCCACCCAGAGAGACCCGCAATGGAGGGATCCACCACTTTGGGAACGGGAGAGAACACAACAGCCAGGCCCAAGGAGAGAAGAATCAGAGGCTGTAGGGCTGGACGAAGGGTCCAAAAAAAGAAGGAAGGAATACGAGGAGTATGAATAGGCGGGATTTTTAACTTAAGCAATGTGATTTTAACCGATAAAGAAAATAATATTTTACATTTGGGGCTGAAATGTGGTTTACATCACCTGATAAATAAATTTAATGTTTTTATTGACATGCACAAATATACGAGGAAATTAAATATGAAAAAATACTTTCTGAATAAACTCAAATCCAGTGACGAGTGTATCGTCTGTGCCCATGGATAGTGGCCTTCATAATAGATCATTGTTTAATCCTCTAATAGGAACTAATCAGCCCTTGGATGTTTTCAAGGGACTGATGTTAAGCGATTTGGAGCATATTAAACCAAAGAAAATTTTCAATCCACGACATATAAAAGAAGGCGTTGAACTACTGGAGAAAAGGAAGGACATTGTGGTTAGGCCGGCAGATAAGGGAGGCGGAGAGGTAATTTTAACAAAATAATTTTATCATGACCAGTTGATGAATATGTTAATGGCTGAAGTGACATACCACAAGCTGGAAAAAGACCTTACTCTGCAATATGAGGAGAATTTGAAGGCCTTTAGTTGAAATTGAATATTGAAAAAGAGCTCTTTCTATGAAAGAAAGTAAATACCTAGTGCCAAGTAGCAGCAGGATACCCACTATCTACACCTTGCCTAAAATTCATAAAGACCTCAACCTCCCAGCAGCAAGGCCTATAGTGAATGGCATTGGCTCAATTACATCCCGTATGGGCCAATACCTTGATCACTATCTCCAGAAAAGTGTGACACAAACACAGGCATACCTAAAGGTAGGGATGAGCTCGGTGTTCGAGTCGAACATAGGTTCGACTCGAACATCGGCTGTTCGCGCGTTCGGCGAACAACGAACGATTTGGGCCGTTCGCGCCAAATTCGAGTGACGCGAACGGCCCACAATACACTGCGCCATCGCAGTGTAATCCCGGCGCTGTGATTGACCAAGCATGCACTGTGACCCTGCATGCTTGGCCAATCACAGCGCCGGCAGCGAGGAGAGCAATGATTGGCCACAGGCAGGATGCCTGTGGCCAATTATAGCTGAGGGGGTTTAGTACACGCCCCACACTATAAAAGGCCGCCGGCGCGGCGGCCTTGTGTAGTGTGTTCCGGAGCAGGGAAAGTGAAGGATAGGCAGGGACAGTGTCAAATCTTGTCAAATCTATTCTTTGCTAAACCTTGTGTGTAGGGACAGAGAAGGATAGGCAGGGAGAGTGTCAGTGTCATATTCTTTGCTAAACCTTGTGTGCAGGGAGAGAGAAGGATAGGCAGGGGACAGTGTCAGTGTCATATTCTTTGCTAAACCTTGTGTGCAGGGAGAGAGAAGGATAGGCAGGGAGAGCGTCAGTGTCATATACTTTGATAAACCTTGTGTGCAGGGAGAGAGAAGGATAGGCAGGGGACAGTGTCAGTGTCATTGTTGCTAAGCCTCCTGCACATTATACACCTGAAGTTAGCCCGTATTGCTGCTTTTTCCTGATGTGTTACACCAACAGGATTTTGCGGCACTTACAGCGGGCGGAGTGTACCTCCTGACCATATTACACCTTAACTTAGCCTATATTGCTGCTTTTTCCTGGTGTGTTACACCAACAGGATTTTGCGGCACTTACAGCGGGCGGAGTGTACCTCCTGACCATATTACACCTTAACTTAGCCTATATTGCTGCTTTTTCCTGGTGTGTTACACCAACAGGATTTTGCGGCACTTACAGCGGGCGGAGTGTACCTCCTGACCATATTACACCTTAACTTAGCCTGTATTGCTGCTTTTTCCTGGTGTGTTACACAAACAGGATTTTGCGGCACTTACAGCGGGCGGAGTGTGCCTCCTGACCATATTACACCTTAACTTAGCCTGTATTGCTGTTTTTTCCTGGTGTGTTACACCAACAGGATTTTGCGGCACTTACAGCGGGCGGAGTGTACCTCCTGACCATATTACACCTTAACTTAGCCTGTATTGCTGCTTTTTCCTGGTGTGTTACACCAACAGGATTTTGCGGCACTTACAGCGGGCGGAGTGTGCCTCCTGGCCATATTACACCTTAACTTAGCCTGTATTGCTGCTTTTTCCTGGTGTGTTACACAAACAGGATTTTGCGGCACTTACAGCGAGCAGAGTGTGCCTCCTGACCATATTACACCTTAACTTAGCCTGTATTGCTGCTTTTTCCTGGTGTGTTACACAAACAGGATTTTGTGGCACTTTCAGTGGGCGGAGTGTGCCTCCTGACCATATTACACCTTAACTTAGCCTGTATTGCTGCTTTTTCCTGGTGTGTTACACAAACAGGATTTTGCGGCACTTACAGCGGGCGGAGTGTGCCTCCTGACCATATTACACCTTAATTTAGCCTGTATTGCTGCTTTTCCCATTTCCTTGCAGGCCATTAGAATGTCTGGAAGGCAAACAAGGAGAGGCAGACAGTCAGGAGCCAAAAAAAGAGGGCAAGCAGGCTCTGTGTCTAGAGACAACAGTGCTGGTCGTGGACGCGGTGCATCACCATCAGCACGTGGCCATGGGACACGCTTGTCCTTCTTTTCGGCAGCTGGACGTGTTGAGCCGCATCATGCCGAAGACTTGGTAGAGTGGATGACCAAGCCCTCCTCATCCTCCTCATCCTCTCTCACCCAGGCTCAGGGTACTGGCAAAGCAGCTGCCAAAGCGTCCTCTTCCCTGGTATCAATGTCATCATCAGTCACTCCTTCCCTAGACCAACCATGTCCTCCTGAGGAGTCCCCCGAACTGTTTGAGCACAGTGTTGGGTACATGCTCCAGGAGGATGCCCAGCGTTTCGAAGGGTCTGATGATGATACCCAGCTAGAGGAAGGCAGTAGCGTGAGAGCAGAGAGAGGGGATGCTCAAGAAGGACACCAATCTGGCAGTCATGTTCCAGCAGCTGCAGCATACTGCCAGATTGGCTCCAGTGATGAGGAGGGAGGGGATGATGAGGTCACTGACTCCACGTGGGTGCCTAATAGGAGAGAGGAGGAGGAGGAGGAGGAGGATGAGGAGGAGGAGGCACATCTCCAACGAGGCAGGATGCCCTCGGGGGGCCAGCGTAAGGGCAGCACACCGACGGAATCACACCGCAGAGCTCCGCCTGTGCAGGGCGCTGCCTCTGCCCGTTATTCAAAAAGTTCTTTGGTGTGGGCCTTTTTTGAGTCGAGTGCATCGGATCGCACAGCTGCTGCTTGCAACATATGTCTCAAGCGTATATCGCGTGGCCAAAACATCACCCGCTTGGGCACCACATGCTTGACCAGACATATGTTGACCTGCCATGCAGCTCGTTGGCAAGCCTACCTTAAAGACCCACACCAAAGAACAAAGCTGACCTCTTCTTGCACCGCATCAGCTGGGATCTCCAACCCCACTATACCTTAAGTCATTTTTGAAACCTGCTCTGAGAGGAATGAAGGTGTAGAATTAGGTGTGTCACAGCCAAGTACTTGCGGGCACTCTGCTAGCAGTACACCAACGTCCGATTCTAGCAGGCAAATTTCCTTGCCCCAGCTGCTGGACCATCGAAAGAAGATCACTCCCAGCCATCCACATGCCCAGCGGTTGAATGCTAGCTTGGCTAAATTGCTAGCGCTTCAACTGCTGCCTTTTCAGTTGGTAGACTCGGCCCCCTTTCGTGAGTTTGTGCAATGTGCGGTTCCTCAGTGGCAGGTTCCCAAAGGCCACTTTTACTCACGGAAGGCGATTCCGGCTCTCTACCGGCATGTGGAAGGCAATGTCTTGGCCAGCAGGCATGGACAGGGACGTTACCTTTCTTTCACGGCCCATTGGGTCACTCTTTTGGCAGCTGGGAAGGATGCAGGACAAGGTGCAGTAGTGTTGGAGGTTGTTCCACCGCCACGCCTCCAAAATGCTACTTCTGGTTGTGACACACCTCTGTCCTCCACCCCCTCCTCTTCTTCTTCCTCCGTGGCCTCTTCCTGTGCTTTGTCCTCGGAACCAGCGGTGCTCCGTAGGCGTTCAAGGGGCTACGCAAGTACGCAGGCAAAAAGATGCCATGCCGTGCTTGCGCTGGTGTGTTTGGGGGACAGGAGCCACACTGGGGCAGAGGTTCTGTCTGCTCTGCAGGGGCAGGCCGAGAGGTGGTTGACGCCACGCCAGCTTAAGCCAGGAATGGTAGTTTGCGACAATGGCACCAACCTCTTCTCCGCTCTCCGACAGGGACAACTGACCCATGTGCCCTGTGTGGCTCACGTCCTTAAC
This sequence comes from Rana muscosa, assembly GCA_029206835.1. Classification (NCBI taxonomy): domain Eukaryota; kingdom Metazoa; phylum Chordata; class Amphibia; order Anura; family Ranidae; genus Rana; species Rana muscosa. The sequence goes on along the minus strand of CM055117.1, from coordinate 57,281,045 downwards.
CTGGTGGTGCAGCAGTTCTTGGGCAGGTACCCGGGCTTACAGGATGTCCTGAGGCAGGCCAGGAAAGTCTGTGTGCATTTCCGCAGATCTTATAATGCCAGTGCTCGCCTGGCTGAGCTGCAAAAGGAGTTGAACCTGCCCAAGAACCGCCTTATATGTGACATGCCCACCAGGTGGAACTCAATGTTGGCCATGCTGCAGCGGCTGCACACGCAGCAGAGGGCCATCAATGAGTACCTGTGCGACTACGGCACCAGGACAGGGTCAGGGGAGCTTGGTTTTTTTTCACCACGCCAGTGGGGCATGATCAGGGATGCATGCACTGTCCTGGCACCATTTGAGGAGGCCACGAGGATGGTGAGCAGTGACAGTGCATGCATCAGTGACACTGTACCTCTTGTCCACCTGTTGGAACATACGCTGCGTGGAATAATGGACAGGGCACTTGAGGCAGAACAGAGGCAGGAAGAGGAGGACTTCCTTGCCTCTCAAGGTCCCCTTTACCCAGACAGTGTTCCTTCTGCCCCACCCATCACACAGGAAGAAGAGGAGGAGGAGGAGGATTGTGTCAGCATGGAGGTGGAGCCTGGCACTCAGCATCATCAGCAGCAGTCTTTTAGGGATGATTTACAGTCCCAAGAAACCAGTGGATTTGTACGTGGCTGGGAGGAGGTGGCTGCGGATCATGTCGTCCTTAGTGACCCAGAGGACTCCGGACTGAATGCCTCAGCTAACCTACGCTGCATGGCCTCCCTGATCCTGCAAAGTCTGCGGAAGGATCCTCGTATTCTTCGGATCAAGGAGAGGGACCATTACTGGCTGGCCACTCTCCTTGATCCACGGTACAAGGGTAAGGTTGCGGACCTTATCTTACCATCGCAGAGGGAGCAGAGGATGAGACAACTCCGGGAGGCCTTGCAGAAAGGTCTGTGCAACGTGTTCCCAGAGACTGGGAGGTTACAAACTCCTGGTCCTGGACAACGAGTTGCTGAGGCTTCGGTCAGTCAAAGAAGGAGCGGTGGGGAAGGTGGCCGTCTGACCGAAGCGTTCAGACAATTCTTTAGTCCACAGCCCCAAGGTATGATCGGTTCCAGCAACCATCGCCAGCGTCTGATATACATGGTGCAGGAATACCTAGGGGCAAGGTCAGACTTGGACACCTTCCCCACCGAAAATCCTCTGGCTTACTGGGTCTTGAGGATGGATCACTGGCCAGAGCTTGCACAGTATGCAATTGAGCTACTGGCCTGTCCTGCATCCAGCGTTCTTTCAGAACGCACATTCAGTGCTGCTGGAGGATTTGTCACGGATCACAGGGTGCGCCTGTCCACCGACTCTGTTGATCGACTGACCTTCATAAAGATGAACCAGTCTTGGATCATCACCAGCTACCAAACACCTGAAGCTGATATAACAGTCTAATTTATTTTCAAATGTCACATCCCTTCAAGACTGATGCTGATGCTGAGAGACTGTCCTGTTATGTTGACTGACTATCCTCCTCCTCCTCAATGATCCGATTGACGATGATAGCTTGGAAGAACATTTTTGTTTCTGGGTGTCGCCACCAGTGGCTAAGGCCCAATTTTTCAGCCCCTGTTTAACAGGGGTGTGTTATTACAATTTTTTATGCAATGCTTTGCAGCAGGGCTCATTCCTGCACTCCAACTAGAGTATCTGGGAGTGGTTGCAGTGTCGTGGCACCAGCACCAGTGACTAAGGCCCAATTTTTCAGCCCCTGTTTAACAGGGGCGTGTAATTACAATTTTTGATTAAATACTTTGCAACAGGGCTCATTGCTGTGCTCCAAGTACAGTATCTGTGAGGGGTTGCAGTGTTGTGGCACCAGTGCCTAAGGCTCAATTTTTCTGCCCCTGTTTAACAGGGGCATGTAATTACGATTCTTGATCTAATAATTCACAGCAGGGCCCATTCCTGCGCCCACCAAGACTATCTGTGAGGCCTTACAGTCTTGTGTCAACATCACCACCACCACCACCACCAAAGGCCCAATTTTTCAGCCCCTGTTCAACAGGGGCATGCAATTACAATTCTTGATCTAATAATTCACAGCAGGGCCCATTCATGCGCCCACCAAGAGTAACTGCGAGGGCTCACAGTGTTGTGGCAACACCAACATGTAAGGGGCAAATTTCAGCTGAGTATATACGGCAGGCCCCTACTTTCAAACATCCAACTTACAAACGACTCCTCCTTGCAAACGGAAGGATACAACAGGAAGTGAGAGGAAATCTACCCCTAGGAAGGCAAATTCTCTCCTGTAAGAGTTAATATGGGAAAAAAAGTGTCTCCTCTCCACTGATTCTTTATCACCAATTCTTGTTTCAATAAAAAAAAACAAATTTTCAAAAAACATTTGTCATTAGGACGGAAAGTGAGGTGAACTGTTCTGAACAGGTGCACACTGCACAGACAGCAAAACAAATGTTACAGGGGTGATAACCCTTCCCTATGTTTTCCAAAAAGCTTAAAAATATATTTTTTGGCTGGAGCTACACTTAAACAATGTACCTGTTCAAAATTACAAACAGATTCTACATAAGAACAAACCTACAGTCCCTGTTTTGTATGCACCGCCTGTATACGGCTGTTCAGAGTATATAGGGCCTTTTTTATTTTGTGTGCGGGGTTCCCCTTCATATCCATAAAGATTTTCATCCATATTACCGGGACCAGACATTACATTAAAGCCGCAAGCAGTTTTAAATGGCTTTTTTTCCTTTTAGAAATGTAATTTTGTGCAGGGACAGCTCTAAACACGGGAAACACGTGGCACTTCACAGGCATACTTTAGACACCCCCCAGGTACGATATTTAAAGGAATATTTTACTTTTTTTTTTTCACTTTATGCATCATTAAAATGACTGCTCCAGAAAAACGGAGCGTTTTTAAAACTTCTTTTTGCATTGATACATGTCCCCTGGTGCAGAACCCGGGTTCCCAAACCCTTCTTAGGACAATAACATGCATAATAGTCGTTATAATTAGCACTTTAGATTTCGAACGTTCGCATCCATTGTATTTAATAGGGTTCTAAAGTTCGTGCGAACTTTCGGTCCGTTCGCGGGTTCTGGTGCGAACCGAACCCGGGGGTGTTCGGCTCATCACTACCTAAAGGACACAAAAGATCTTCTCTTACTGTTACAGGATATAGACCTATCTGGGAAAGACTACGTTTTTCTGGTGACTGCGGACGTTGCGTCACTTTACACGATAATTCAACATAATGATGACCTCTTGGCCCTAAATTGGGAATTATGTCAGAGGGAGGATATTACACATGTTCAGAAAGTTTTTCTTCGTAATTCCCTAGATTTTTGTTTGGGACATGATTATTTTTAGTACAATGGTTCTTTTTATTCCCAGGAAAAGGGCGTAGCCATGGGAGCTAAATTCGCTCCAAGCATAGCAAATCTTTTCATGGCTGAGTGGGAAGATAAGACCATCTTTTGTACAAAGAGAGATGAACTGATTCTTTATCGAAGATATATTGATGACCTCTTTTTCATTTGGGCAGGATCAACACTTTCATTAGAAAACTTTTTGAAGGAGCTAAATACTAATACGCGTGTAGCGCCCACCCCATTTAGGGGCTGGTCTGAGATAGTAGTTGGGCTCAGACCATTCTCAATTTATAGGTTGTGCTATTTTATTTCCAGGTGGTATACTGGTGTGCAGTTCCCTGTGGCCTGTAGGTGGCACTGCCATAATGGGTCAGGGTTGAACCACTGGTATTAGTGCTGTGCCTTGGAGTGTCCTCTCTCGACAGCGGTACAGTGGGTGTGTTTGGCCTGCTGTGCATGCTGGGAGAGGATACATAAGGGGCAGACGCCGCCTGGGAGGGGTTTTTGGAGGAGGAGAGGAGTCGGAGTCCAAGTGCGTGGCATGGCCCTCCCAGGCCATGGAGCCACGTGTGCACCAGTCCCAGGCACCTTTAGTCCAGGGGCTGAATCTTCAACACCTGGCCCAGCACCTTTAGCTGGAGCCCACTTCTGGGAAGAGGAGTCCCAGGGTGTCCCTCGCGAGGGAGCCCGCTTCTAAAAAGAGGAGGCCGGGGGAGGACCTTTCTGATGGACCGAAGAGAGTTCACGGTGAAGGAAGGGGCCCGGTATTTTTCTGGAGGGATTCTTCTATCCACCAAGGGCCTAGTAATGTGCTGCTGCTGGCACCTGTCCTTATGTACCAGAAGCTAAGAGGTTCGGGGTCTGATAGATTCTGTGGCAGAGAGTCTCCTGATTGCATCTAGGAAAAGAACCTGATTGATCGTTTGAGCATCACTTTGGCTGCTAGGATCCACTTTGTAGGAGACTATCCGGGTGAGCTAAACCTACTATGGGATAGAGTAGTGATTGTGATATTCATTTGTGCCTGGACTAACCTCCCAAAACCTTGCTGTCCTGTCTCTCATCCACCCTTTTCTATTTGCTGAACATTGAGAAAATAAACTCAACGTTGGAGTTTAAAGTGGTGTGGACATTGGAATTACTTGGGGGGGGAAAACAGACTTGTCCCTATATCCTAGGAGATGAGAACCAACTGATGGAAGAACCTAGCTGTGGGACCCAAATACATAACACCGCTTAACCTCCTCAAACAGGAGGGTACGGGCATATAGTACGGTGTGCCCTTTTTTTCCTGCAAGTAAGCCAAAGGTAGGGAAAAGGGTCCGTGTGCTACACGCACAATATCAACCTCACAAGTGAATACAATCAAGAAAGTATCCACTTTTTAAACCTTAACCACTTAACGACCGCTCACTGTATATATACGTCGGCAGAATGGCACCGACAGGCACAATCACGTAGAGCATACGTGATTGCCTTTGTACAGTTGGGGGGTCCGATCGGACCCCCCTCCTATACAGTGAGCGGTGGCTAAGTGTCCGGGAGCGTTCCGGGATGAGGGGGCAGCCATTCGTTTCTGGCCACCCCCTCGCGATCGCTCCCGGCGAATGGAAATGCCCCCTCTGTCTGTGTCAGACAGAGGGAGCAGGAGGAAGTGATGTCATCTCTGGTGCGGCGCTCACATATACCGAGCGCCGTACAAGAGAAGATATCAGGTCAGTGCACACAACACTACACTGACACCAGGACACATAGGGACATAAATCGCCCCCCCAGGCCCCCCAGATCACCCCAGATCACCCCCCAGATCACCCCCCCAGCCCCCAGTCACAGTGTCACTGATTGCAGTGACCATTTATTTAGTGATCACTGCAATCAGTGACATTTGTGACTGTAAAAGTGTCACCAAAGTTTAGTCTTAGGTCCAGTGTAGCCCCCTAACCCCCCCTAATAAAGGTTTAACCCCCTGATCACCCCCCAGATAACCCTTTCACCGCCTATCACCACTGTCGCTTAGCGATCATTTTTCTGATCGCTGTCTTAGCGTCAGTGATGCCGATCGGCAGCCAGTAATTTTTTTTAGGTTCGCCGCAGGTTTTTATAGCGTCAGGTACCCCAATATATTATCTAATAAAGGTTTAACCCCCTTGATCGCCCCCCAGGTAACCCTTTCACCCCCTATCACCACTGTCACTAAGCGATCGTTTTTCTAAACGCTGTCTTAGTGTCTGTGATGCAGATCGGTAGCCGGTAATTTTTTTTAGGTTCGCCGCAGGTTTTTATAGCGTCAGGTACCCCAATATATTATCTAATAAAGGTTTAACCCCCTTGATCGCCCCCCAGGTAACCCTTTCACCCCCTATCACCACTGTCGCTAAGCAATTGTTTTTCTAAACGCTGTCTTAGTGTCGGTGATGCAGATCGTAGCCAGTAATTTTTTTTAGGTTCGCCGCATGTTTTTATAGCGTCAGGTACCCCAATATATTATCTAATAAAGGTTTAACCCCCTTGATCGCCCCCCCAGGTAACCCTTTCACCCCCATCACCACAGTCGCTAAGCAATCGTTTTTCTAAACGCTGTCTTAGTGTCGGTGATGCAGATCGGTAGCTGGTAATTTTTTTTAGGTTCGCCGCAGGTTTTTATAGCGTCAGGTACCCCCATATATTATCTAATAAAGGTTTTAACCCCCTGATTGCCCCTAGTTAACCCTTTCACCAGTGATCACCATATAAGTGTTACGGGTGACGCTGGTTAGTTAGTTTGCTTTTTATAGTGTCAGGGCACCCGCTGTGTATAAAACCCAATAAAGGTTTAACCCCCTGATCGCCCGGCGGGTGATATCAATTAGGTTTTAGCGTCAGAGAGGGTCTGAGTCACACCCCAGGCAGCGTCAGGTTAGTGCCAGTAACGCTAACACCCATGCGTGAAGCATACACCCCCCTTAGTGGTATAGTATCTGAACAGATCAATATCTGATCTGATCAGATCTATACTAGCGTCCCCAGCAGTTTAGGGTTCCCAAAAACGCAGTGTTAGCGGGATCAGCCCAGATACCTGCTGGCACCTGCGTTTTGCCCCTCCGTCCAGCCCAGGCCACCCAAGTGCAGTATCGATCGATCACTGTCACTTACAAAACAAAAACACACATAACTGCAGCGTTCGCAGAGACAGGCCTGATCCCTGCGACTCCAGTGCTGTAGGAGGTGATTTCACCACCACAGTTAAAAAAGAAAAAGCAAATATGCCGAAGCATTGGGGCAGCAGGGGCGGAGGAGCGATTTTGCTCCTAATGCCGCGTACATACGGTCGAAATGTTGCTGGACTTTGAATGTTTATACCAGAATGATGTCTGCGGGTTTAGGTATCATCTTGGTATCATTCTTTTCAGCCTGCGGCCGGCTTTCATGTAAAAGCAATCCTAGCGGCTAATTAGCCTCTGGACTGCTTTTACAAGCAGTGGGAGGGAATGCCCCCCCCCGGATATAAAAAGCGCCATTGGGAAATTGGGAAAGCATTTTATCACACCGATCTTGGTGTGGTCAGATGCTTTGAGGGCAGAGGAAAAATCTAGGGTCTAGAAGACCCCAGTTTTTTCAAAAAAAGAGTACCTGTCACTACCTATTGCTATCATAGGGGATATTTACATTCCCTGAGATAACAATAAAAATGATAAAAAAAAAAAAATACTTGGAAGGAACAATTTGAAAATAAAATAAAAAAACAAAATTAATAATAAAAAAAAAAAGAAAAAAAAAAAAGCACCCCTGTCCTGTCCTGCTCTTGCCCAATGGCAAACGCAAGCGTCGGTCTGGCGTCATATGTAAACAGCAATTGCACCATGCATGTGAGGTATCACCGCGAAGGTCAGATCGAGGGCAATCATTTTAGCAGTAGACCTCCTCTGTAAATCTACTGGGGTAACCTGTAAAGGCTTTTAAAGGCTTTTAAAAATGTATGTAGTTTGTCGCCAATGCGCGTTTGTGCGAAATTTTAAAGCATGTCGTGTTTGGTATCTATGTACTCGGCCTAAGATCATCTTTTTTATTCCATCAAACATTTGGGCAATATAGTGTGTTTTAGTGCATTAAAATTAAAAAAAGTGTATTTTTTAACCCAAAAAATGCGTTTGAAAAATCGCTGCGCAAATACTGTGTAGAAAAAAAAAATGCAACACCCACCATTTTAATCTGTAGGGCCTTTGCTTTAAAAATATATATAATGTTTGGGGGTTCAACATAATTTTCTTGCAAAAAAAAAAATGTTTTCATGTAAACAAAAAGTGTCAAAAAGGGCTTTGTCTTCAAGTGGTTAGAAGAGTGGATGTAAGCTTCCTAATGTTGTGTATAAAATGCCAGAACAGTTCAAAACCCCCCCAAATGACCCCATTTTGGAAAGTAGACACCCCAAGCTATATACTGAGAGGCATGTCGAGTCCATGGAATATTTTATATGTTGACACAAGTTGCGGAAAAACGACAATTATTTTTTTTTTTTTGCACAAAGTTGTCACTAAATGATATATTGCTCAAACATGCCATGGGCATATGTGGAATTACACCCCAAAATACATTCTGTTGCTTCTCCTGAGTACGGGGATACCACATGTGTGAGACTTTTTGGGAGCCTAGCCACGTACGGGACCCCAAAAACCAAGCACCGCCTTCAGGCTTTCTAAGGGTGTAAATTTTTGATTTCACTTCTCACTGCCTATCACAGTTTCGGAGGCCATGGAATGCCCAGATAGCACAAAACCCCCCCAAATGACCCCATTTTGGAAAGTAGACACCCCAAGCTATTTGCTGAGAGGTATTGTGAGTATTTTGCAGATCTCGCTTTTTGTCACAAAGTTTTGAAAATTGAAAAAAAAATATATATATATATATATATTTTCTTTCTTCATTTTCAAAAACAAATGAGAGCTGTAAAATACTCGCCATTCCTCTCAGCAAATAGCTTGGGGTGTCTATATTCCAAAATGGGGTCATTTGGGGGGGTTTTGTGCGATTTTGGCATTTTATGGCCTTCGAAACTGTGATAGGTAGTGAGGAGTGAAATCAAAAATTTGTGCCTAGAAATCCTGAAGGCGGTGATTGGTTTTCGGGGTCCCGTACGCGGCTAGGCTCCTAAAAAGTCCCACACATGTGGTATCCCCGTACTCAGGAGAAGCAGAAAAATGTATTTTGGGGTGTAATTCCACATATAACCATGGCATGTGTGAGCAATATATCATTTAGTGACAACTTTTTGTAATTTTTTTTTTTTGTTTTTTTTTTTTTGTCATTATTCAATCACTTGGGACAAAAAAAATATATTCAATGGGCTCAACAGGCCTCTCAGCAATTTCCTTGGGGTGTCTACTTTCTAAAATGGGGTCATTTGGGGGGTTTTGTGCTATTTTGGCATTTTATGGCCTTCGAAACTGTGATAGGTAGTGAGGAGTGAAATCAAAAATTTGCGCCCTTAGAAATCCTGAAGGCGGTGCTTGGTTTCCGGGGTCCCGTACGCGGCTAGGCTCCCAAAAAGTCCCACACATGTGGTATCCCCGTACTCAGGAGAAGCAGCAAAATGTATTTTGGGGTGAAATTCCACATATAACCATGGCATGTGTGAGCAATATATCATTTAGTGACAACTTTTTGTAATTTTTTTTTTTTTTTTTAGTCATTATTCAATCACTTGGGACAAAAAAATAAAAAATTCAATGGGCTCAACATGCCTCTCAGCAATTTCCTTGGGGTGTCTACTTTCCAAAATGGGGTCATTTGGGGGGGTTTGTACTGCCCTGTCATTTTAGCACCTCAAGAAATGAGATAGGCAGTCATAAATTTAAAGCTGTGTAAATTTCAGAAAATGTACCCTAGTTTGTAAACTCTATAACTTTTGCGCAAACCAATAAATATACGCTTATTGACATTTTTTTTACTAAAAACATGTGGCTGAATACATTTTGGCCTAAATGTATGACTACAATTGAGTTTATTCGATTTTTCTTATAACAAAAAGTAGAAAATATCATTTTTTTTCAAAATTTTCGGTCTTTTTCCGTTTATATCGCAAAAAATAAAAATCGCAGAGGCAATCAAATACCATTAAAAGAAAGCTCTATTTGTGGGAAGAAATGGACGCAAATTTCGTTTGGGTACAACATTGCATGTCCGCACAATTTACAGTTAAAGCAGCGCAGTGCAAAATTCTGAATTCACCTCTGGTCCTCTAGCTACCAAATGGTTCGGGGCTTAAGTGGTTAATATATACAGAAGTGTAGATTAACTAGGAACAAAGGTATATTTTAAACTGAGTGATGCTAACAGTTTTTTTCCAACACAAAGTGGTCACCACCCTGTGTGGTTGAGGAATATACCTAAAGGCCAAATAATGAGGGTGAGACGTAGCTGCTCTAATGATGTTGATTATAAATCCCAAGCCTGTATCTTGAAAAATAAATTTGTGGAGAAAGGTTACCATGGAAAGTAACTTGATAAAATTATTGAAGATCTCTCAGTAGTACCAAAAAGTAAATATTTGGGTGATGTTACCCCTTCCCGTAACAAAATCAGTCATGAATGGAGCTTTATTTCTGGGTACCACTCCCAATTCAAAGAAGTAGAAAGCATATTTGTTTCTCACTGGCACGTCTTATTTCTAGACAGGATACCTAAAACCATCATCCCAGTTAAACCAAGCTTCATTTATAGGAAGGCTCCAAACTACCGTGACCACATTTTGAAATGTGTTAAAGCAATTTTTAATCTTTCGCTACATTTTACATCTTATAGCAGAGCCAGTCAGAAGGAGAAAGTGGGGATGAGAGAGGGGAGAGATGGGATCAGTTGGCAATGGTGGTGGGGGGAGGGGAATGGGATCAGTGGCAGTGCTGGAGGGATGGAGATCAGTGGCAGTGCTGGGGGGGGGGAGTGATCAGTGGTGGAGGTTGATGGGATCAGTGGCAGTTGTGGTGGGGGGGGGGGGGTAATGGGTTCAGTGGCAATACTGAGGGGAAGGGGATCAGTGGCAGTGCTGGGGGTTGATGGGTTTTAGTGGCAGTGCTGGGGGGTTGATGGGCTCAGTAGCAGTGGTAGGGGGTGATCAGTGGCAGTGCTGGGGGGTCTATGGGCTCAGTGGTAGTGCTGGGGGGTTTATGGGCTCAGGGGCAGTGCTGGGGGGGTTGATTGGCTCAGTGGCAGTTCGGGGGGGTTGATGGGCTCAGTGGCAGTTCTGGGGGGTTGATGGGCTCAGTGGCAGTGCTGGGGGGTTTATGGGCTCAGTGACAGTGCTGGGGGGGTGACCATTGGCAGTGCTGGGGGGTTGATGGGCTCAGTGGCAGTGCTGGGGGGGTGATCAGTGGCAGTGCTGGGGGGTTGATGGGCTCAGTGGCAGTGCTGGGGGGTTGATGGGCTCAGTGGCAATTCTGGGGGGGTGATCAGTGGCAGTGCTGGGGGGGTTGATGGGCTCAGTGGCAGTGCTGGGGGTTGATGGGATCAGTGGCGGTTGTGGTGGGGGAGTAACGGGGTCAGTGGCAGTACTGAGGGGAATGGGGTGAGTGGCAGGGGTGACTGGGGATCAGTGGCAGTGCTGGGGGGTTGATGGGCTCAGTGGCAGTGCTGGGGGGGTGATCAGTGGCAGTGCTGGGGGCGTTATCAGTGGCAGTGCTGGGGGTTGTGGTGGTGGGGGGAGTGTAAGGGGATCAGTGGCAGTACTGGGGGGTGGAATGAGTGGCAGTGGGGGGATCAGTGGGAGTGGTGGGATTTGGGATCAGTGGCAGTACTGGGGGGGAGATAGGATGAGTGGCAGTGTTGAGGGGCATGGGATCAGTGGCAATGCTGAGGGGGGTGGATGAGTGGAAGTGCTGGAGGGCATGGTACCAGTGGCAGTGCTGGGTGGGGGGATAGATGGGATCAGCGGCACTCACTTGCTCTCAGTGTGGATTCCCAACTCCATGCTTGCTGTGTCTCCGGCTCCCTCCAGGCTTCACGTGTCTCCTCACACAGTGGAGACCTCCTCCGCTCCTCCCCCTTAACTCTACTGAATGAGCTGGCTCTTCCAGTGCCCCGAACCCATGCCCCATGCTCCCATCTGCCTGCTTCTGGAAATTCAATGGGCGGAGCCGCGGAGAGGGTGGGTGGGCGGTCCTGCAGCAGTTACTTGGAGCCAAGGAGTCAGGGGGATCTGGGAGGCAGAGCCAGCAGTTAGCCGATGGAAACATATAGCACCAGGCTGGATTAGAGGGGCAGTGGGATGCCATATAGAACAACCGATGCTCTGCATTTTCCTCCATGCAGCCCCTGAATGCTCGCTTCTTCTCCTCTTCCTCCCGCTGCCATTCAATGGCTGCAGGGAGGAAAATGCAGAGCATCTGTTGGTCTATATGCCGCCCCGCTGCCCCTCTCATCCAGGTGTAGACAAGTATGACAGGGGAACCGCATGGCCACTCGAAGCATGGGGCTATGTCTCCCGCAGACCCCCACAACCACCGGGCAAGGGTTGTGGGGGTGAGGCCCTTGTCCCCATCAACATGGGGACATCCTCCCCATGTTGAGGGCATGTGGCCTGGTACGGTTCAGGAGGGAGGGGGGGCGCTCTCTCGTCCCCCCCCTTTACCCCTGCGGCCGGCCAGGTTGCGTGCTCGGATAAGGGGTCTGGTATGGATTTTTAGGGGGACTCCACGCCATTTTTTTTTTATTTGGGGTGGAGTTCCCCTTAAAATCCATGCCAGATCTGAAGGGCCTGGAATGGATATTTGGGGGAACCCCACGTCAATTTTTTTTTAAATTTGCGGCGGGGTTCCCCTTAATATCCATTCCAGACCTGAAGGGCCTGGTAATTGAATTCTGGGGAGCCCCCACGCTTTTTTTTTTTTTTTTTTATTAATGACTTTTGAATGTATTGCCGGGAGCCGACAATTCATTAATAGCCGCGAGTGAGTTTTAAATGACTTTTTTTCTTTCAAAAATGAAATTTTTTGCAGGGACAGTTCTAAGCACGGGAAACATGCGCCACTTCACATGCATATCATACACACCCCCCAGGTACGAAATTTAAAGGAATATTTCACTTTTATTTTTTCATTTTAAGCATTATTAAAATCACTGCTCCCGAAAAAATGGCCATTTTTAAAACTTTTTTTTGCATTGATACATGTCCCCTGGGGCAGGACCCAGGCCCCCAAACACTTTTTAGGACAATAACTTGCATATTAGCCTTTATAATTAACACTTTAGATTTCGAATGTTCGAGTCCATTGTATTTAATAGGGTTCTAAAGTTCACACGAACATTTTGTCTGTTCGCAGGTTCTGGTGCGAACCGAACAGGGGGGTGTTCGGCTCATCCCTGGCGGCTATCATGTTTCTCGTCAAGAAAACTGTCAAGAATCTTGACGAGAAAAATAGAGAACCTGCTCTCTATTTTCTCATTGAGATTCTTGTCAGCATGTTTCTCGTCGAGAAAAGTGTGTGTGTACACTTACCTGTCCTCCAGGAAGCCAGCGCATGCTCGAAATGACTTTGACGCATGCGCGGTAGCTTCCTAGGCATAGTTAGGGTGTAGCAAGATGGCGGCGACGGCATCGAATGTGACGAGCGCACGCTCGTCGTAGTCGATGACGTCAATGCGTTCGCTCCATTCAAAGAACCGCGGGTTCTTTGAATGGAGCGTCTGTACACTCGGCCGGGACAAGTTTCTTGTCCAAGAATCTCGTCAAGAAAAACGACGTGTTATTTCTTGACGAGATTCTCAGCCATGTGTACGAGGCTTTAGAGTCTATTCCTCCCAAAAGAAAAGGTAGAAAAGATTGTCTTGGCCGTCAAAAGGCTGATAGAGATTCCTGTTTGTTCCAGGAGAGAAATCCTCAGAGTTCTAGGTCTCATGTCAGCAAGCATCCCTGCAGTTGTTTGGGCGCAACTGCATTCAAGAGACCTACAGTTCTTCCACCTTTCCTCTTGGGACAGAAGGAACGAGTCCCTAGACAAAGAAATCATCCTTCCCGGTCAGGTAAAATCATCCCTGGGGTGGTGGTCAGTCCCAGATAACCTGAAAAAAGTCAGACTTTGGAACCAGTGGGACCCAATAAGGCTCACCACGGATGCAAGTGCCCGGGGATGGGGAGCTCATCTAGGGGAAGCCAAGGCTCAGGGTTCCTGGCGGAAGGAGATAGCCGAATCCTCTTCCAATCTTAGGGCACTGAGAGCGGTGGGCGAAGCTCTAAAGGCCTTCGAGAAAATAATCAGGGGAAAAGAGGTTTTAGTGTGTTCGGACAATGCTACGACGGTAGCATACTTGAACCACCAGGGAGAAACCAGGTCCAAGGGACTTTTGACATTAACTATGGAGATCCTGACCTGGACAGAGCACAGGGTAGTCTCTTTGGCAGCTGTCCACATAAGAGGAACAGACAACAAGGAAGCAGATTTCCTCAGTCCAGTCGCCAGTCCGTCAGACAGGGGGATTGGGAACTGAAGGTAGAAGTGTTCCAAAAGATAGTTCAAAGGTTCGGCTGCCCCGAAATAGACCTCTTTGCCAGTCAGAAAAACAGAAAGGTCAAGAGATTCTTTTCCCTCTCTCGGGAGAGAGAGTCAGAGGGCCTGGATGCCCTGGCTCAAAGCTGGACATTCCAGTTGGCTTACGCCTTCCCCCCTCTGTCTCTGATTCCGAGAGTCATCCAGAAGCTCAGCAAAGTTTCGGGCAGAGTCCTCCTAGTGGCCCCCTGGTGGCCAAGAAGGACTTGGTTTGCAACCCTAAAGTCACTATCAGTAGCGCCCCCCTGGAAGCTGCCAAACATTCCGGACCTCCTGTCACAGGGTCCAGTGGTACACCCCAGACTGGAATTCTTTCAATTAATGGCGTGGTTAGTGAGCGCCAGATCCTTAAAGAAAAGGGCTGCTCAGACAGAGTAATAGATACTTTAAAAAAGTAAAAAAAATCTTTTGTACTTGGTGTAAACAAAAACAGATTGTTTCCACCTCTATTCCGGTAATCCTGGAATTTCTCCAGGATGGGGTAGAGAAGGGTGTGGCTGTCAACACTCTTCGAGTACAATTGGCGGCACTTTCGTTTTTTCTTGACGCTAGGATAGCGAAAGAACCTTTAGTTAAAAGATTTTTGGTAGCCAGAGATAGGGCTACTCCTGTCAAAAAATATAGGTTCCCACCTTGGGACCTAACTAGGGTCCTAGAGGCGTTATCTAGTCACCCTTTTGAACCTTTAGAAGAAATTTCATTTAAATTTTTGACCATTAAATTAGCCTTTCTACTGGCAATCACTACTGCCATGAGAGTAGGAGACCTGCAGTGCCTCTCTATCAAGGAACCTTTTTTAATGATCCTACCTGATAGAATCATCTTCAAACCAGATCCGTTGTATTTACCTAAGGTGTCGTCAGCGTTCCACAGAACTCAGGTGATGACCTTGCCATCCTTCTGTGAGAATCCTAGAAATGAAGGGGAAGAAAGATTCCATTGTCTAGACGTCAGGAGATGCCTCCTTACGTATTTACAGAGGGTTAAGGATTTTAGAAGGTCTAATCATCTCTTAATTTTGTTTTCCGGAAGTAGAAAGGGACTCCAAGCATCAAAGTCCTCAGTCTCCAGGTGGATAAGGCAAGCCATTAATTTAGCGTACAAAAGTGCAGGCATGCCCGCACCAGAAAAGTTGAAGGCGCACTCAACCTAGAGCCCTAGCTACCTCATGGGCTGAGAAAGCAGGGGCCTCCTGGGAACAGATCCGCAAAGCAGCCACCTGTTCCAGACAATACACCTTCCTGAAACACTACCGTGTGGAGGTCCTATCGCAGCAAGACCTTGCCTTCGGTCGAAAAGTGTTACAGGCAGTGGTCCCACCTTAAGGTAGGCCTGTGGATTCCTTTATTATCCTCTCATGTGTTACCGTCCTGGAAGGTGAGGTGAGAAAACCGACGGTTACTTACCGATAACGGTGTTTCAACGAAACCTTCCAGGACGGCAGGCCTACTTCCCACCCTGTTATGGGTGGAGGAGTATGTACACACTAAGTGGTAAGTTCTTAAGATGTTGAATAGCCCTTGTGGTCTAGTGGGAGTATTACTTTACAACTACTGAGGGACAAGGGATAAGGTGGGGCCTTTTTAACATTTGTGAACTGATTGTGTTTCCTGTTGGGTGGAGCCTATCATCTCTCATGTGTTGCCGTCCTGGAAGGTTTCGTAGAAACACCGTTATCGCTAAGTAACCGTCGGTTTTCCCCCTCCCCAGAAAAAATGTTGAGGCCACCCACCTCCACATATACTCAAATACGAACGTTAAGGCATGTGTCGGGACACCTAAGTGAAAACATTAATTGCGATACACATGTTACATACAGTGGCGGCTGCTGTTTTTTTCTTTTAGGGGGGCAGCAAACAGACCCCCCCGGTAGGTCTGTCGGCGGCAGGCAGCGTGTCCGGCGGCTTTCTTCCTCCTCTTGTGGTGTGGATCACGCCGCTTTCCACCATGTATCCCCCTCCTCCTCTTCCTGGGCATCCAATAGGATCACCTGATCTTTCAGCCAATCGGCAAATTGGTATCAAACCCGCTCTACCTGATTGGCGGAGAGGCGATTCAGTGTTAGAAAAGCAAATTAATGTTTGCTTTTCTAACACTGAATCACCTCTCTGCCAATCAGGAAGTGGGCTCCGAGCACAATGCTCTGCACTCCGAGTCCACCCTATTTTGAAGCCTATTAGAGCCTATGGCTCTAATCAGGTGCTTCAAACCCCCCCTTGCCGTTGTAATTCATGCGACCGGCGTTCTGAAAGGGCCCGGACAAATGAATTGGGGTGGTCACGGCGGACGTGGATAGAATCTATCCATTATCCATATAGGGGGTGGCGTGGATAGAGGGAGTTGCGTCTGTGCGTCCCTAATGGACGGGTCGCCCCTGGTTACATATAATCGCGCACATCGGAGTGAAAGCAATAATTCTAGCACCAGATCTCCACCGTAACACTAAATTGATATCTATAGGGGGGGTGGCGTTTGAAGTGTCACCTATAGAAAATATAGGGCACTGAAATATGTCTCCATTTCACGGGCGCACACAAATTTAAGGTTTGGCATGTTGGGTTTCTATTTACTCGGCGCAACCTTGTCTTTTATATTTTGCCAAACATTTGGGTCAGTGGCGGCTGGTGCTCAAAATTTTTTGGGGGGGCAAACAAATGAAAAAAAAAACATCAATTGCAGCCTCACTGTGCCCATCAAACGCAGCTACTGTGCCCATCAATTGCCGCCACTGTGCCCATCAAACGCAGCCACTGTGCCCATCAAACGCAGCCACTGTGCCCATCAATTGTCGCCACTGTGCCCATCAATTGTCACCACTGTGCCATCAATTGTCGCCACTGTGCCATCAAACGCAGCCACTCTGCCCATCAATTTTACCACTGTGCCATCAAACGCAGCCACTGTGCCATCAAACACAGCCACTGTGCCCATCAATTGTCGCCACTGTGCCATCAATTGTCGCCACTGTGCCATCAATTGTCGCCACTGTGCCATCAAACGCAGCCACTGTGCCCATCAATTGTCGCCACTGTGCCATCAAACGCAGCCACTGTGCCATCAATTGTCACCACTATGCCATCAATTGTCCCCACTGTGCCATCAAACGCAGCCACTGTGCCATCAATTGTCGCCACTATGCCATCAATTGTCGCCACTGTGCCCATCAATTGTCGCCACTGTGCCATGCCATCTAACGCAGCCACTGTGCTATCAATTGTCGTCAGTGTGCTATCAATCGTCGCCACTGTGCCCATCAATTGTCGCCACTGTGCCATGCCATCAGTTGTCACCACTGTGCCCATCAATTGTCGCCACTGTGCCATGCCATCAATTGTCACCACTGTGCCCTCAACTGTCGCCACTTTGCCCATCAATTGCCGCCAGTTTGCCCCAATACCAATCAAATACCACCAGATTGCCCCCCCCCCAACACTTACCTTTCTCGGGTGCATCCTCTGGTTAACTATTTGGAAGCTGACTAGAGCCCATAGGCTTTAATCGGGAAGCCTTTCAGAGCCGCTGGCTCTGATAGGCACTTCCAAAACACACCCACCACTGTTATTCAGATGGCCAGCGCTCACCAGGGGGCCAGACACCTGAATAGTGGGCGGCTGCGGCGCTGGCGACAATACATAGATTCATGCAATGCACGAATCTATGTATTGTTGACTTGAGTGACGGGTGCAGGGGAGAGAGGGGGCGGACGCACCGCCACTGATTTGGGTAATGTTTGGCAAACTGCGTTTCTTTGTCCTAAAACATTTGCGGTAATATTTTGTGATATAAAAAATTGGAACTACCATTATTCTATTCTATAGGGTATCTGCTTTCAGAAAATATATAATGTTTGGGGGTTTTGTGTAATCTTCAGGGCTAAAATTACTTTTTAAACATGTGTGCAAAAAAGGCAAAAAACTACTCTGGCAGCAAAAGGGTGAGAAGTGCTTTTTATCAGTTTTACACTATGGATAAGTGAGTTTGGGGTGGAGGAACTTGACTGGCCTGCACAGAGTCCTGATCTCAACCCCATAGAACACCTTTGGGAGGAATTAGAGCGGAGACTGCGAGCAAGGCCTTCTTGTCCAACATCAGTGCCTGACCTCACAAATGCGCTTCTGGAAAAATGGTCAAACATTCCCATAGACGCACTCCTTAACCACTTGCCGACCGCCGCACGACGATGTACATCGACACAATGGCATGGGCAGGCAAATGGGCGTATCTGTACGTCTCTTTAAATTTGCCATCCAGCGTGAGTGCGCCCGCAGGTCCTGGGAACTCGTTGTTGCGGTCAGCAAAGGCAGAACAGGGGGATGCCTTTGTAAACAAGGTATTCCCCTGTTCTGCCTAGTGACACGCCAGTGATCTACTGTTTCCTGTGATCGGGAACAGTGATCAGTGATGTGTCACTGGTAGCTCCTCCCCCTAACAGTTAGAATCACTCCCTAGGACACACTTAACCCCTTCAGCGTCATCTAGTGGTTAGCCCCTTCACTGCCAGTATAATTTTCACATTAATCAGTGCCTTTTTATAGCACTGATCGCTGTAAAAAGGACAATGGTCCCAAAAATTTTTCAAAAGTGTACGATGTGTCCGCCACAAAGTCGCAGTCACGATAAAAATCGCAGATAGCCGCCATTACTAGTAAAAAAAAAATAATAATAAAAATGCCATAAAACTATCCCCTATTTTGTAGACGTTATAACTTTTGCGCAAACCAATCAATATACGCTTATTTAAAAAAAAATTTTTTTACCAAAAATATATAGAAGAATACATATCAGCCTAAACTGAGAAAAAATTTGCTTTTTTAAAAAAAATTGGGGATATTTATTATAGCAAAAAATATTGCTTTTTTTTTCTAAATTGTCGCTCTATTTTTGTTTATAGCGCAAAAAAAAAAACCCGCAGAGGTGATCAAATACCACCAAAAGAAAACTCTATTTATGGGGGAAGAAAAGACGTCTATTTTGTTTGGGAGCCACGTCTCACAACCGTGCAATTGTCAGTTAAAGCGACGCAGTGCCGAATCGCAAAAAGGGCTCTGGCCTTTGGCCAGCCAAGTGGTCCGGGGCTTAAGTGGTTAACCTTGTGGACAGCCTTCCCAGAAGAGTTGAAGCTGTTATAGCTGGAAAGGGTGGGCCAACTCAATACTGAACCCTACAGACTAGGACTGGGGGAAAGTTTATGTGCGTGTAAAGGCAGGTGTCACAATACTTTTGACAATATAGTGTGTAGCGGCCTCACCCTCTCTCTTCTTCTCAGCGGTTACTCTGGCTCCAGTCTAGGGGTAACTTGAAGGGGAGAGTGAGGTGCGCCACGGCCCATGTCCTCTAGATTACAGCATGTAGAGGTGAAGGTCAGCACCAGATTACCTTCGGGCTGTGTATACGCTCAGAGCCAAGTCTTTTCTGCTGATAACCCCCTTTGCTCCCAGTAAATGGAGTACCACACACTGAAAAGGTCCAACACTTATTTATTCCATAACGGCAAACAAATAGTCCTTTGCGAGCAGACAGTTTGAGACCCATAGAACAGTTCAGTATTGGTGGGGAGTAGGTCAAGGCACAATCCTCAAAGAAACTAAACCGTTGAGGTTTCACCAACGATTGCTAAGCACAGTGGCTGTAAAATGTACTTTTTGGCTTCAGAGTCTCTTCCAGCAACTCTAATGAACAGGAACTGGAGTTACCTTTGCTACGTTGCAGCCCCTGTCAGGGGGAAGACATCTCTCCAAGAGAGTTACCAGAGGCCCCGCCCTCACCGGATTAATGCTGTACCGGGCTATTCGGAAGGGTTACACTCCCCGGCCTCCTCACCTCAGATACGGGTCCCAACACCTTAGGGTCCCTCGGACTCCTCCACCCTCGCGGAACCCAGTCATAGTTACTGGGCCCCAGGCCTTGGCCATAGTACCTCACCCCAGGCTTAAGGTGCCTGGGATGGACTCCATCTCTCGCTCCGGCCAGGTCAAGGGCACCTGGGCCCGGAACTCCAGCACCCAGGCTGAAGGTGCCTCCTCCGACTCTGAACCCCGTGGTAAGGGCGTCCGCCCCTCTTATCCCCTCTCCCTTTGCGTCACAGCGGGTTCCCCGCCCCGCTGTACCAGCGCCAGGAAAGGACAAAAAGGGAGCAGTCTTGCGGTGCGGGTCCAACCCCGGCCCAGGGCGACAACGCCACCTGCAGGCCGCAGGGGACCCCGCACCACCAGAGTCCTCCAAGAACCACAAAAGGGATTCTCAGACTCCCTAACAATTACTGCATCTGGATTAAATAACCCAGATGCTCCCCCCCCCCAAATTTAAATGCCCGCTACAAGTGTATAATAATAAAAAATTACTTTCTTTTATTAAATCTATCTTGGGAAGTAATATTTTGCCAGTCATCTGTAAAAGTTTTTACTTTTTCTGGTATGTTGTATAGTTTTTAAAAAGACCATATGACTCAGAATGATGATCATGTTTTTTTTTAAATGTGTGACTCTTCATTAGGGATGAGCTTCGTGTTCGAGTCGAACATACGTTCGACTCGAACATCGGCTGTTCGATCGTTCGACGAAGATCGAACGATTTGGGCCGTTCGCGCCAAATTCGAGTGACGCGAACGGCCCACAATGCACTACGCCATCGCAGTGTCATCCAGGCGCTGTGATTGGCCAAGCATGCACTGTGACCCCGCATGCTTGGCCAATCACAGCACCGGCAGCGAGGAGAGCAATGATTGGCCACAGGCAGGATGCCTGTGGCCAATTATTGCTGAGGGTGTTTAGTACACGCCCCACACTATAAAAGGCCGCCAGCACGGCGGCCTAGTGTAGTGTGTTCCGGAGCAGGGAAAGACAAGCATAGGCAGGGACAGTGACATTTATTTCTTTCTTGCTTAACCTGGATTCCTTTAGTTTAGGGAAAGAGAAGGATAGGTAGGGAGAGTGTCAGTGTGTTTTACTGTGCGAGTCCTTGTTTCTAGGGACAAAGAAGGAAAGTGAGGGGATTTCTCCTTGTGCTATAGTGTGCTTTAAAAAAACATTTTTTCTAGGGACAGAAAACTCTAGGTAGGGAGAGTGTCAGTTTCTTTCACTGTGCCAGTCCTTGTTTCTAGGGACAAAGAAGGAAAGTGAGGGGAATTCTCCTTGTGCTATAGTGTGCTTTAAAAAAACATTTTTTTCTAGGGACAGAAAACTCTAGGTAGGGAGAGTGTCAGTTTCTTTCACTGTGCCAGTCCTTGTTTCTAGGGACAAAGAAGGAAAGTGAGGGGAATTCTCCTTGTGCTATAGTGTGCTTTAAAAAAACATTTTTTCTAGGGACAGAAAACTCTAGGTAGGGAGAGTGTCAGTTTCTTTCACTGTGCCAGTCCTTGTTTCTAGGGACAAAGAAGGAAAGTGAGGGGATTTCTCCTTGTGCTATAGTGTGCTTTAAAAAAACATTTTTTCTAGGGACAGAAAACTCTAGGTAGGGAGAGTGTCAGTTTCTTTCACTGTGCCAGTCCTTGTTTCTAGGGACAAAGAAGGAAAGTGAGGGGAATTCTCCTTGTGCTATAGTGTGCTAAAGCATTCCTCATCAACCATCTTTGAAATCCTTGTTTTTTGGACAGTCAGGGAAATTGTCGTTGTGCTATTCTGTGCAAAAGCAATAATCCTCAACCATATTTAGAAATCCTTAAGTAAAGGGACAGAGAAGGACACCTGAAGGTAGCCCTTATTGCTTTTTTCCCATCTCCCTGCAGGCCATCTATTAGAATGTCTGGAAGGCAAACAAGGAGAGGCAGACAGTCAGGAGGCAATAAAAGAGGGCAAGCAGGCTCTGTGTCTGGGGGGAAAAAAAGTGCTGGTCGTGGACGCGGTGCATTGTCATCAGCACATGGCCATGGGACACGCTTGTCCTTCTTTTCGGCAGCTGGACATGTTGAGCCACATCATGCCGAAGACTTGGTAGAGTGGATGACCAAGCCCTCCTCCTCCTCCTCATCCTCTCTCACCCAGGCTCAGGGTACTGGCAAAGCAGCTGCCAAAGCGTCCTCTTCCCTGGTATCAATGTCAGACTCATCATCAGTCACTCCTTCCCTAGACCCACCATGTCCTCCTCCTGAGGAGTCCCCCGAACTGTTTGAGCACAGTGTTGGGTACATGCTCCAGGAGGATGCCCAGCGTTTCGAAGGGTCTGATGATGAAACCCAGCTACAGGAAGGCAGTAGCGTGAGAGCAGACAGAGGGGATGCTCAAGAAGGACACCAATCTGGCAGTCATGTTCCAGCAGCTGCAGCATACTGCCAGATTGGCTCCAGTGATGAGGAGGGAGGGGATGATGAGGTCACTGACTCCACGTGTGTGCCTAATAGGAGAGAGGAGGAGGAGGAGGATGAGGAGGAGGCACATCTCCAACGAGGCAGGATGCCCTTTGGTGGCCAGCGTAAGGGCAGTACACCGACGGAATCACACCGCAGAGCTCCGCCTGTGCAGGGCGCAGCCTCTGCCCGTCATTCAAAAAGTTCCTTGGTGTGGGCCTTTTTTGAGGCTAGTGCATCAGATCGCACAGCTGCTGTTTGCAACATATGTCTCAAGCGTATATCGCGTGGCCAAAACATCAGCCGCTTGGGTACCACATGCCTGACCAGACATATGTTGACCTGCCATGCAGCTCGTTGGCAAGCCTACCTCAAAGACCCACACCAAAGAACAAAGCGGACCTCTCCTTGCACCGCATCAGCTGGGATCTCCAACCCCACTATAACTTCAGTCCTCTCTGAAACATGCACTGAGAGGAATGAAGGTGTAGAATTAGGTGTGTCACAGCCAAGTACTTGCGGCCACTCTGCTAGCAGTACACCGACGTCCGATTCTAGCAGGCAAATTTCCCTGCCCCAGCTGCTGGACCGTCGAAAGAAGTTCACTCCCAGCCATCCACATGCCCAGCGGTTGAATGCTAGCTT
Source organism: Rana muscosa (assembly GCA_029206835.1). Lineage (NCBI taxonomy): Eukaryota > Metazoa > Chordata > Amphibia > Anura > Ranidae > Rana > Rana muscosa. The sequence goes on along the minus strand of CM055117.1, from coordinate 57,258,239 downwards.
GGCTAAATTGCTAGCGCTTCAACTGCTGCCTTTTCAGTTGGTAGACTCGGCCCCCTTCCGTGAGTTTGTGCAATGTGCGGTTCCTCAGTGGCAGGTTCCCAAACGCCACTTTTTCTCACGGAAGGCTATTCCGGCTCTCTACCGGCATGTGGAAGGCAATGTCTTGGCCTCGCTGGACAGGGCGGTCAGCGGTAAGGTGCATATTACCGCTGACTCATGGTCCAGCAGGCATGGACAGGGACGTTACCTTTCTTTCACGGCCCATTGGGTCACTCCTTTGGCAGCTGGGAAGGATGCAGGACAAGGTGCAGTAGTGTTGGAGGTTGTTCCACCGCCACGCCTCCAAAATGCTACTACTGGTTGTGACACACCTCTCTCCTCCACCCCCTCCTCTTCTTCTTCCTCCATGGCCTCTTCCTGTGGTTTGTCCTATGAACCAGCGGTGCTCCGTAGCCGTTCACGGGGCTACGCAAGTACGCAGGCAAAAAGATGCCATGCCGTGCTTGCGCTGGTGTGTTTGGGGGACAGAAGCCACACTGGGGCAGAGGTCCTGTCTGCTCTGCAGGGCCAGGCCAAGAGGTGGTTGACGCCACGCCAGCTTAAGCCAGGAATGGTGGTTTGCGACAATGGCACCAACCTCCTCTCCGCCCTCCGACAGGGACAACTGACCCATGTGCCCTGTGTGGCTCACGTCCTTAACCTGGTGGTGCAGCGGTTCTTGGGCAGGTACCCGGGCTTACAGGATGTCCTGAGGCAGGCCAGGAAAGTCTGTGTGCATTTCCGCAGATCTTATAATGCCAGTGCTCGCCTGGCTGAGCTGCAAAAGGAGTTGAACCTGCCCAAGAACCGCCTTATATGTGACATGCCCACCAGGTGGAACTCAACGTTGGCCATGCTGCAGCGGCTGCACACGCAGCAGAGGGCCATCAATGAGTACCTGTGCGACTACGGCACCAGGACAGGGTCAGGGGAGCTTGGTTTTTTTTCTCCACGCCAGTGGGGCATGATCAGGGATGCATGCACTGTCCTGGCACCATTTGAGGAGGCCACGAGGATGGTGAGCAGTGACAGTGCATGCATCAGTGACACTGTACCTCTTGTCCACCTGTTGGAGCACACGCTGCGTGGAATAATGGACAGGGCACTTGAGGCAGAACAGAGGCAGGAAGAGGAGGACTTCCTTGCCTCTCAAGGCCCCCTTTACCCAGACAGTGTTCCTTCTGTCCCACCCATCGCACAGGAAGAGGAAGAGGAGGAGGAGGAGGAGGAGGAGGATTGTGTCAGCATGGAGGTGGAGGCTGGCACTCAGCATCATCAGCAGCAGTCTTTTAGGGATGATTTACAGTCCCAAGAAACCAGTGGACTTGTACGTGGCTGGGAGGAGGTGGCTGCGGATCATGTCGTCCTTAGTGACCCAGAGGACTCCGGAGCGAATGCCTCAGCAAACCTACGCTGCATGGCCTCCCTGATCCTGCAAAGTCTGCGGAGGGATCCTCGTATTCTTCGGATCAAGGAGAGGGACCATTACTGGCTGGCCACTCTCCTTGATCCACGGTACAAGGGTAAGGTTGCGGACCTTATGTTACCTTCGCAGAGGGAGCAGAGGATGAGACAACTCCGGGAGGCCTTGCAGAAAGGTCTGTGCAACGCGTTCCCAGAGACTGGGAGGTTACAAACTCCTGGTCCTGGACAACGAGTTGCTGAGGCTTCGGCCAGTCAAAGAAGGAGCGGTGGGGAAGGTGGCCGTCTGACCGATGCGTTCAGACAATTCTTTAGTCCGCAGCCCCAAAGTATGATCGGTTCCAGCAACCATCGCCAGCGTCTGATAAACATGGTGCAGGAATATCTAGGGGCAAGGTCAGACTTGGACACCTTCCCCACCGAAAATCCTCTGGCTTACTGGGTCTTGAGGATGGATCACTGGCCAGAGCTTGCACAGTATGCAATTGAGCTACTGGCCTGTCCTGCATCCAGCGTTCTTTCGGAACGCACATTCAGTGCTGCTGGAGGATTTGTCACGGATCACAGGGTGCGCCTGTCCACCGACTCGGTTGATCGACTGACTTTCATCAAGATGAACCAGTCTTGGATCACCACCAGCTACCACACACCTGATGCTGATATAACAGACTAATTGATTTTAACATGTCACATCCCTTCAAGACTGATGCTGATGCTGAGTGCCTGTGCTGTTATGTTGACTGGCTATCCTCCTCCTCCGAGTCCTCAATGATACGATTGATGATGATAGCTTGGAAGATCATTTTTGTTTATGGGTGCCGCCACCAGTGGCTAAGGCCCAATTTTTCAGCCCCTGTTTAACAGGGGCGTGTCATTACAATTTTTGAAGCAATACTTTGCAACAGGGCTCATTGCTGTGCTCCAAGTACAGTATCTGTGAGGGGTTGTAGTGTTGTGCCACCAGTGCCTAAGGCCCAATTTTTCAGCCCCTGTTCAACAGGGGCATGCAATTACAATTCTTGATCTAATAATTCACAGCAGGGCCCATTGCTGCACCCACCAAGAGTAACTCTGAGGGCTTACAGTGTTGTGGCAACGCCACCACCACCACCACGAAAGGCCCAATTTTTCAGCCCCTGTTCAAAAGGGGCATGTAATTACAATTCTTGATCTAATAATTCACAGCAGGGCCCATTCCTGCACCCACCAAGAGTAACTCTGAGGGCTTACAATGTTGTGGCAACACCACCACCACCACCACCACCACGAAAGGCCCAATTTTTCAGCCCCTGTTCAACAGGGGCATGCAATTACAATTCTTGATCTAATAATTCACAGCAGGGCCCATTGCTGCACCCACCAAGAGTAACTGTCAGGGCTTACAGTGTTGTGGCACCAGCACCACCATCAAAGGCCCAATTTTTACTACCACTGTTCAACAATTATATGTAATTAAAATTCCTGATATAATAGTTGACAGCAGGGCGTTCCAGCACCAACCAAGAGTAACTGTGAGTGCTTACAGTGTTGTGCCAACACCAACAACTAAGGGGCCTATTTCTGCAGAGTATATATGGCAGGTCCCTACTTTCAAACATCCAACTTACAAACGACTCCTACTTGCAAACGCAAGAAGACAACAGGAAGTGAGAGGAAATCTACCACTAGGAAGGAAAATTCTCTCCTGTAAGAATAAATATGGGAGAAAGGTGTCTCCTCTGTACTGATGCTTTATCAGCAATCCTTGTTTCAAGAAAAACACCACATTTCAAAAACAGTTGTCATTGGGACGGAAAGTGAGGTGAAATGTTCTGAACAGGGGCACAGACAGCAAAACAAATGTTACAGGGGTGATAACCCTTACCTATGTTTTCCAAAAAGTTTAAAAATAGATTTTTGGGCTGGAGCTACACTTCAACAATGTACCTGTTCAAAATTACAAACAGATTCTACATAAGAACAAACCTACAGTCCCTGTCTTGTATGCACCGCCTGTATACGGCTGTTCAGAGTATATAGGGCCTTTTTTATTTTATGTGCGGGGTTCCCCTTAATATCCATACAAGACCCAAAGGGGCTGGTAATGGGCTGGGGTAGGGGGGGGTCATGGGGTAGCTATGCCATTTTTCTTAAAGATTTTCATCCATATTACCGGGAGCAGACATTACATTAAAGCCGCAAGCAGTTTTAAATGGCTTTTTTTTCCTTTAGAAGTGTCATTTTGTGCAGGGACAGTTCTAAACACGGGAAACACGTGGCACTTCACAGGCATACTTTAGACACCCCCCAGGTACGATATTTAAAGGAATATTTGACTTTTTTTTTTTCACTTTATGCATCATTAAAATGACTGCTCCCGAAAAACGACCGTTTTTAAAACTTCTTTTTGCATTGATACATGTCCCCTGGTGCAGAACCCGGGTTCCCAAACCCTTTTTAGGACAATAACATGCATAATAGTTGTTATAATTAGCACTTTAGAATTCGAACGTTCGCATCCATTGTATTTAATAGGGTTCTAATGTTCGTACGAACTTTCGGTCCGTTCGCGGGTTCTGGTGCGAACCGAACCCGGGGGTGTTCGGCTCATCACTACTCTTCATTGAGAATGTAAACCAACTCTGTGTATGAGGGAGCCCCAGGACCTGAAGTGCCATGTGCCCCCCAAGGTCTAAATCTGGCCCTAATTGTTGATGCTTTATTCTATTACTGTAAGCATTAGCAAAACCAAAGGAAATAAAATCTTGTATTTTCTTTTCGTAGAAAGCATATAGCTCCTCATACTCAAAGTCCCTATTGCTTACCAATGATCCACTGATTTAGCGCTTGGACATAAAACAGTGGCCCGACCCAATTGTATCCATGACCCAATTTGGGTCCTGACTCATAGCTTTAAGCAAAACTGCTATATACTGTACCTTAGCAATTTCAGAAGTGCCACTCTTCATGTCCGCGTGACTCAAACCATTGTCTCACCAGTGGACAAAGATCATTTCCCACAATCAACTCAATTGGAAAAAAATATCTTAAGTGTATGACAGTGCCTTGGGCTTTATAATGTGCCAAATTGCTTGTGCTATTGACCTTCAAGACACAGCATACCAGGCGAAATCCCTTATGATTCCCCAACAGTACATTTTTGCACTCACCAGCTAGATGTTATATTCCTCAAGATTGAGATAAGTATACTTTATAATCTCACAGCCCATGGATATATCTCTGGTCAGGCTTGAAGAAATGTCTGTATCTCTGACGTTAGGGGAGGTAGCCCAAATGGACTGAATGAGTGTCATCAACTCCGGTCATTGACTGTCATTGGTTGACTTACCATATCCCTTACTCTTGGGTGAAGAAGACAATGCAGGTGCCCACATTACTGTACACTGTAGGTCTGTTCAGGGGTCAGACTTACAAATAATGACTGTATGATCTAACACACACTCATTGATCTGAGCAACACCTTCATGTACGGTATATACTGAATAATCCATTATGCGACCCAAGACTGTCTGTAAATTATTAATAAGCCTGCTACTTTTAAAGACATACACTGGGAGTGTCATATAAAGAAGCAATTGTTCTTTGCAGTTAAACCTTACACCTGGAGTTGACACCTTATCCCTTTAAACCCAAACGCATATTAATTACACAGGTTCTGTGGCTGATTAAGGTGGTAATTAAACTCACTTGGTGCCTTATCTGCATTAAATTAGCCTCAGAACCTGAGTAAATCATATGTGTTCAGGTTTAAAGAGATGAGGTGGCAACGTTAATTACACCCTGAGCGGTCAGTCACCCGCAACGCTTCCCTCCAGGCGATGGGTGGCCAGCTTCCCCTGTGTCTCCTCCTCCTCAGCATCTTGGCGGTGTCCTCGCCTAGTATCTTTCCCCTCCTCCTCCCTCAGCCAATAGGGTAACTTCTCCTTTAGGCCAATCGAGAAACGGGTCTCAGGAACCGCTTCCTGATTGGCCGGGAGGCAGAATCAGTGTGACAATAGCAAATATTCATTCGCTATTGTGACACAACTGGGTGGGCTTCAGGCGCACTGCTCTGCCCCCCGAGCCCACCCTTTTTTAAATCTGATTAGAGCCTCAGGCTCTAATCGCATGCTTCAAAAAAAATCCCCCACTGCAATCCATGAGTCTGGCGCCCTGCATGTAGATCAGGGGGCTGGATGCATGGATAGGGGGGGGGGGCGGCGGCGGCACCCGTGCGCCCCCTATGGACGGGCCGCCACTGTACCTATGTCTCTTACAAGATTGGAAAATTTTAGCGATTCGGCACTGTGTCGGCACTGTGTCGCTTTAACTGACAATTGCGCGGTCGTGTAATGTGGCTCCCAAACAAAATTGACATCCTTTTTTCCCACAAATAGAGCTTTATTTTGGTGGTATTTGATCACCTCTGTGGTTATTTTTTGCGCTATAAACAAAGAGAGCGACAATTTTTTGAAAAAAAACCAATATTTTTTACCTTTTGCTATAACAAATATCCCCAAAAAATATATTAAAAAAATGATTTTTTTTTTTTTATCGTGACTGCGACATTATGCACAACCAAACAGGTAATAAATATAAAAATATTTTATTATACATATAAAGAATATGTTAAAAACATCCACATTGAGAAGTCAACAAAATTACACAATTGATACTGTACATAACCAATGGATAACTGTATGGAAACATGGAGATGAGTAGCAATCATTCCATAATATTTATTGAATCCAGAAGTGAGGTTATGTAGCAGACAACGATGAATAAAATGTTCTAGGCTCTACATGTTACGCGCCTTGCGATTCTTCAGAGAAAGGGAAGGAATGAGGACAGTAAGAAAGAAGGGGTACGAGGGGAAAAAAAGGGGGGGAGAGAGGGAAAGGAGAGAAGAATAGGGGGAGAAGAAAAGAGGGGGGGGGGAAAGGGGTAAAGGAATGTGGGGAAAGAAGAAGCAAAAGAAAAGGGGAAAAAGGAGAGACAAAGAAAGAAAAAGACAAGAAAGTACAGGGAAGATAGAGGCTTGTCCACTACCTTGGCAATAAGCAATCCTTCAACAGGGTCTGATTCTAGGCAGGGCCGCCATCAGGAATTTTGGGGCCCCTTACACAGCTTCAGGCATGGGCCCCCTGGAGCAGATGAGAACCAGGTGGGGGGGTGCTGCCGCCGCGAATTGAGAAGCGGGGGGCGGCTGCAGCAAATTGAGAAGCGGGGTGCTGCCGCCGTAAATCATTGACGAACACAAAAAAAAACAAAAGAACAAAAAAAAGGGGGAGTTGCCATCCGGGGCCCTGGGGACCTCCGGGCCTCTGGGGACCTCTGGGCCCCTTACAAAAAATTTTTTTAAAAAAATTATAACAATAGAAAATACAAAAATAATAATAATTTTTATTAAAAAAAAAAGGGAGGTTGCCATCCGGGGCCCTGGGGACCTCCGGGCCTCTGGGGACCTCTGGACCCCTTACAAAAAAAAAAAAAATAACATAAATAAATAAAAAAAAAAAAAATTACTAAAAAAATTAATAAAAAAAAAATTATATTTTTTTTTTTAAAAAGGGGGGTTGACATTCGGGGCCCTGGGGAACTCCGGGCCCCTTACAAAAAAAATGTAAAATAAATAAATAAATAAATAAAAAAAAGGGGGGCCATCCAGGCCCCTGGGGACCTCCGGGCCCCTTACAGGTGTACTGCCTGTACCCCCCTGATGGCAGCCCTGATTCTAGGGTGAGAGAGGGTGGGAACTGCTTATAAAATGCGTGGCAAAGCTGGTAGTAACGAAACAACATCCCCCCGGCAGTGTATACCGTATATACTCATGTATAAGCCAAGTTTTCAGCACATTTTTTTGTGCTGAAAATGCCCCCCTCGGCTTATACTCGAGTCACCATTTTGCGCCTGATCTCCCAGACTTTGGGGACCCAGTACCGGCCAAACTTGGCACAAATGTAGCCCCACTCTTCTTCTACAAGTGTGCAAAGTTTGTTGTCAGGGGGACCTATGGCCGGGGAGCACCGATTTTTCAAAGCCGGGCACCCCTTCCATAGACTCCCATGTTAAACGTCAGTCAAGTCATGGACACAGTGAGGAATGGACACAGTGAGGCATGGACACAATGAGGCATGCACATGGACACAGTGAGGCACAGTGAGGCATATAGATGGACACCCTAGGCTTATACTCGAGTACGATCCCACGATGGCTGCCTCCAGAGTAACCTCTGGGTTGTCTTTAGGTTGGGAGAACCACCATCTTACCATTACCAGGACCGCCGCCCAGAAGTAAACCCCTCTCACTGGTTGTCAAAATCTGTTTTAAGCCCATTGTTTATCATGGTGCTCTGTATGCGCCAAAGAACTTGTTTTCCTGCTGTATCCAGGGTTGCCACAGGCCTTTCATTATTCTAGTCTTGCTTTGTCACACTTTTTGACGTTTTTTTATTTGTAAAGTCAGGTAGGTTGCTTGTTGTGGTTATTGACAATGTGTACATATTGTTTATAGTGTTTAAATATTGGTTTTCTTCGCTTATAATGGGAGTTTCTGTCAAATTTGAGGTTGTCAGTAAAAAATGTGCTCTGTCAAAATTTTCTTGTATTGTTAGTTTAAAAAAAAAAGTTGTTGCAGGGTTGGTAACCCTGACCACCTGCACACAATGTGTGACAGAAAGTTCTTTATATGTGATGTATTTGCTTTTTCTCTCTTACCTTCTGAAAAGCAAACTTGGCAGACAGGTTGCACCTTTCATCATAAAAGGTAAACATGCTTAATGGTCTCCAATCAATAGTCTTAATAGCCCCCGCACACCTTCTAAAAAGCACTCACAAGACAAGTTGGAGCTCTTATAAAAGCTTAAACATGCCTAATGATTTTAAAGGGGTTTTTCCCCTTAAAACACCTTGCCTTTTCCGGCCCCCAAGCCCCCCGTTTTACTTACCTGAGCCTCGAATTCCGTGGTGCGCGTCCCCGCCGTCCTTCTCTCCTTGGTGTCCCGGCTTTGATTGGATAGATTGATAGCAGTGCAGCCATTGGCTCCCGCTGCTGTCAATCAAATCCAATGATGCGGGCACTGGGGGGTGGGGCCGTGTCATACACTTGGCGTCTATGGACATCGAGTGTATGACACAGGAGCACGCTTGCAAGATAGCCCCCTCGGGAGAGAGCTTCCCAGAGGGAGTTATCTAATGCGGGGAGGAGCCGAGAGAGCCGCCGTGGGACCCCAGAGCCACTCTGAGCAAAACGAACTGCCCAGTGGAGGTAAATATGACATGTTTGTTATTTAAAAAAAAAAAAAACCTTTATCACTTTAACTAAATAGTATCAATAGTATAAATGGTATATGGAATTTGCAGGCATTCATCGTGTTTAGAGCACATTGCAAATGTGAGAGTATACATGGTTTTGTATGTATAGTAGGTATAGAAAATAACCCCCCCCCCCCCCTTTAAAATCACATTGTGTTGCCTGAAATAAAGACAGTTTTTGTTTTATTCAGCTGTATTTACTCAGTGCAACTTATAACATCCAAGTGAAAGATATAATACCAACATGTCAGATTTTTTTATTTTTTATAAAAAACAGGATCACTGAGTGGAAAAAGATCACCTGCCTTATGTCAGTATGTTGTTGAACCAATTTTGCTTTAACCACTTCAGCCCCGGAAGGTTTTACCCACTTCCTGACCAGGCCATTTTTTGCGATACGGCACTGCACTGCGTCGCTTTAACTGAAAATTGCGTAGTCGTGCGACGCTGTACCCAAACAAAGTTGTTGTCCTTTTTTTTCCACACATATAGCTTTTTTTTGGTGGTATTTGACCACCTCTGCGATTTTTTTTTTTGATTTTTTTTTGCGCTATAAACAAAAAAAAGCGACAATTTTGAAAATATTCTTTACTTTCTGCTATAACAAATGTAGCAGGATGTCCATATGTAAGAAGGAATCCGGCTCCCTCCGGTGGTATAAGTGTTACAATGCAACTAATGCACTTTGGGACAGATATCAGCTAGGAGAAAAGACTTTGTTGCTTTTAGTAAAAGACAGACTACATTACCCAGGGTGCATTGCAACACCGCAAAGCATTCTGGGCAGACTACTTAAACCAGGGGAGGGGCCAGCGTCTCTCTCTCTGGATCCAGCTCTCAATCAAGCAGGAAGTTGGCACAGAGGCCTGCTTCCTAAGGATTAGGCCAGAAGCCTGGGCCTAAATTACGGGAGTGCCTGAGTGATTTCCAGCAGAGGATCGTCCACAGCGTCCTGTGATTGCCCAGCAGAGACCGGAGTCGTCCATCACCATATGCTGTTAGTGACGGAGTCCGGAGACTGCAGCTGAAGCAGAAGCGTGGAGATCGAGTGACCGGGACAAGCCAGAGGAGACTATCTGAAAGTCGGGCCTGTTTGGTGAGAAGGGCACTTGCCCAGAATTGACTACTACCTTAGAGGAAAGTGATTTAGTTAGTGCCAGCCACACTTCACCTATCACGCCACAGCTTGCGGCCTAGTGTATCTCACTAGAGACTATGTGATCAGAGATTGGTGCATCCGTCATTAGTGGGTGGCAGGCACACGAGTACTCAGGTATATTGCGGATAATTACAGCATCTTGTTGAAACCCTGTGGATTACAATTTAACTTGTGCACCGACGGTGGCTAGCGAAGACTTCATTGGAGAAAGGAACTTTGAGTGGGACGCAGATAGGCCTTGCTTACCTATTATAGGGAATGAACACGTGCAAGGTATTGCAACAAAGGGGGAGCTCGCGAGCAACCAGTTAGCCGTGCAGAGACACATATAGATACATGTACATATATATAGCTGATGTTATTTCCTGTTATTACCTAATCTCAGTGATACCTATCCTTATTGGTTTATTGACTCTGCAATGCGCATGCAGAGTCAACTGTGTGTATTAATGTGATTCTTTACCCTTCCCTTTTATACTGAGTAAAGGTACCTTTGATTAAGCATATAACTTGTGTGAAGTATCTCTGTCACTTAGAAGGACTAGTGACCAGCAAAGGTAATAACATTTACAGGTTATTGTGTGATGTATGCAGGATTGTGTCTCCTAATACTCAATAGGTCTCACACTCCTTATTCATATCAGTTGTGCTAAGGGAAGGTTTGAGCCACTTCCAGGGGTTGATAGGCAGGACGTAGACCCAAATCAAACAAACAGCAGCTCCTACGGGGGTAGTGCTACACAAATATCCCCCAAAAATACTGTATATAAAAAAACTAATTTATTCATAAATTTTTTATTATATGTATTCTTCTACATATTTTTGTGTAGCGGGGTCCCCTTTAAGACTCCCAGGACTACCTTACCCAGAACCCCTTTCGGCAATGTTTCCACCCCAGAGACTCATGGGAGGGGTTATATAAGGAGGAGGCGAGGCAGAGCTTGGCCTCTTTGGGACACGAGACTTCAGTGGAGAGATCTTCCTGTGCGGATCCGCGGTGGTGCAAGGCCTGAAGCCTGGGGCCTTGCGCTGCTACCCAAAAGAGCCTTCCACCCCATCTCGAGCCTGGGTGACATCTGACTCGGTTTCTTCAACTGCTGCTGAGCCGGAGACCCGACCGCTGCGGACGCTGTGTGTGGAGACACAGCGGGTGGAAGTTCCCGGACTGGGATCGCGTCCGGAGGGGTGAGCGAGCACATGCTCAATCCATAAATACTGTATACCATTGTTAGGCCTACAGACTGCCGTGGCCCACCAGTTCCTATTTCAGTTCTGTTTCCCCACTGGAGATCCATAGCAGAACTGAGTCAAACGGATCTCTAGTGGAGTGTACTGTATTGGCATTTTTACCCCCCCCCCCCCTTTGGATTCCAAATGTGTTTCTGAAATGTGCACCACCGTTTAAAGACTTGCATGCAAAGAATTTTACCCCCCTAGAGACTGAGTTATATGGTCAGGCCTGGCCATCTAGATAGTTTATTTAGTTGCTGCGCCATAGGGTGCATAGTGAGGTACTGTTACACGTGGCGCGTGTGCGCCATATCTTATTAGTTATAGTGTGACTATTGCTGCAGGGCTCTGCAGATAGATTCATGTGATCTGTTACAACTGTTGATTTTATTGCCAGTAGAAAGTAAATTCGTTATTCTTCTATCACTGCATTGGTGTCTGAATTTAACCATAGAGCATAAGATATATATACCGTATATACTCGAGTATAAGCCGAGATTTTCAGCCCTTTTTTTGGGGCTGAAAGTCCCCCCCTCGGCTTATACTCGAGTCATCGAAATTTTTACATTGTAAATATTACCTGTAAAGAAGTTGCGGCTGCAGCGTCCATCGTTCAAATTCCGCGGTCTCTTCCTGTTCCTTCCTTGATAGGCGAGTCTCAGCAGACACTCTCCGCCTATCACGATTGTTCTCTCATCCTCAGTTTTCCAGCAGACGTCTGTGATTGGCGGAACACCCATCACAGTGTCTGCTGGGAAAACTGAGGATGAGAGAATGATCGTGATAGGCGGAGAGTGTCTGCTGAGACTCGCCTATCAAGGAAGAAACAGGAAGAGACCGCGGAATTTGAACGATGGACGCCGCGGAATTTGAACGATGGACGCCGCAGCCGCAACTTCTTTACAGGTAATATTTACAATGTAAAATAGGGAACAGCGAGCTAGGGAACGGTGGGGCATCGGCTTATACTCGAGTCAGTAAGGTGTCCCAGTTTTTTTGGCAACATTAGGTACCTCGGTTTATACTCGAGTCGGCTTATACTCGAGTATATACGGTATATATTACCCTAGACTAACTGTGCCAGGAGAGGGGTCGAGTAAATTGCCAGGGGTTGGCGGAGCTGTCTTCAGGGCCCAAACTAAATCTGCGGCCCTCTTAACTGAAGGTATCGCTACATTTGCTAAAAAAAAAAAAAAATACGCAATATGCGTATATTGATTGGTTTGCGCAAAAGTTATCAGGTTTTCAAAATAGGGATAGATTTATGGCATTTTTATTCATTTTATTTTTATGAGTAATGTCGGCAATCAGTGTGTTTTTTTTATCAGGACTGCGAAATTGTGGCAGACAAATCTGACCCCAAGTGACTTTTCAGGGACCAGTGACCCTAATAAAGGGATCAGTGCTATAAAAATGCTGTACTGATCCCTGTATAAATGACACTGGCAGGGAAGGGGTTAACACTAGTGGTGTCCCAGAGAGGTGCTTTCTAACTGAATGGGGGACAGATGCACTGCAGGAAAGCTGAGATTGTGTTTCAAGCTTCAGATTACCTTGTTTACATCGGCACACCACTGATCCGTATCTCCACTAAACGATCGGCAGGTGGCGGCGGCCATCGCAATGATTGGCTCTCGCTGTGTCCAATCACAGCGGGAGCGGCGCTCCGGTGGCACACGCGTGCCCCCGCAACTGCGTGCACAAAATCACATGATTTTGCACAGCTGGGCCGCCCTGCAGCAGTATATGTACGGTGGGCAGCAGTGCTGTCTTTTGGCCTAGGCCGGCAAAAAACCTGCCCCCACACGAAAAAAGCCCCCTCCCAACCCGTCCTCTCAAGTCCCGCCTTGCACGGCTGCCTCCCGCACATATACAGTCCCCGGCGGCCAGCGGCTTGCTGGGCAGTATGAAGTGTACTTGGCATGATGGGGGGAGGGACTGGCGCCCCCATTGAGTGGCCGGTGACTGGCCATTCAACTAGCGGAGGCAGAGTCTAATGCTCCGCCTTCCCTCCTCCACTGGCATCCTTACAAATTGGAACTCCTCCCTGGGGGCGTGGTCTGTCTGTGTCCAGAGGAGAAGGTGGAGAACCCTCAGGCAGTGGCGACACTGTGGGGGGGGGGCAGAACGCACTCGGGGGACACCATCCAGGAAGCGGTGACAGCTGCTTCTCAGGAGAAATCAGCAGTGGCACTGTGATAGGGGAGAGGTGAGCTGCGGGCTGTTGGAAGGTTTTCTCTGCTCACCCCCCCCCCTTTCCTGTCTGCAGGCTGGGGAGAAGGCAGTTTTCAGCTTCATCACCCAGCTTTTTCCCCCTCCCTATTGGCCACAGTGGAGCATCATGGGACATGTAGTCCCAGAAGATTGGCTTATCCATTGTTCTCCAGAGGGAGCCAGCTACACACCCCCAGAATGCACTCTGCTGGGGGAAGAGAGAGAGAGATCCCAGGAACAAGTTGAAGGAGTAAGTGTCACACTGTAGCAGCCAATTACAAGAGACAGGAAAAAGAGAGGACTGTGCTGGAGGAAGCCAGATAGAGCGCCACACTGCCCTGTGCCACCAGAGAGAGCGCCACACTGCCCTGTGCCACCAGAGAGAGTGCCACGCTGCCCAGTGCCACCAGAGAGAGTGCCACGCTGCCCAGTGCCACAAGAGAGAGTGCCACGCTGCCCAGTGCCACAAGAGAGTGCCACGCTGCCCAGTGCCACAAGAGAGAGCACCACGCTGCCCAGTGCCACCAGAGAGAGCGCCACGCTGCCCAGTGCCACCAGAGAGCGCCACGCTGCCCAGTGCCACCAGAGAGAGAGCGCCACGCTGCCCAGTGCCACCAGAGAGAGCGCCACGCTGCCCAGTGCCACCAGAGAGAGCGCCACGCTGCCCAGTGCCACCAGAGAGAGCGCCACGCTGCCCAGTGCCACCAGAGAGAGCGCCACGCTGCCCAGTGCCACCAGAGAGAGCGCCACGCTGCCCAGTGCCACCAGAGAGAGCGCCACGCTGCCCAGCACCACCAGAGAGTGCGCCACGCTGCCCAGCGCCACGCTGCCCAGAGCCACCAGAGAGTGCCACGCTGCCCAACGCCACCAGAGAGTGCCACGCTGCCCAACGCCACCAGAGAGAGCACCACATTGCTCAGCACCACCAGAGAGCGCCACGTTGCCCAGCACCACGAGAGAGACCGCCACGCTGCCCAGCACCACCAGAGAGAGCGCCACTCTGCCCAGCACCAGCAGAGAGAGCGCCACGCTGCCCAGCACCACCAGAGAGCGCCACACTGCCCAGAGCCACCAGAGAGAACCACGCTGCCCAGCGCCACCAGAGAAAACACCACGCTGCCCAGAGCCACCAGAGAGAGCCACGCTGCCCAGCGCCACCAGAGAGCGCCACGCTCCCCATAACCACCAGAGAAAGCGACACATTGCCCAACTCCACCAGAGAGAGCACCACACTGCCCAGCACCACCAGAGAGAGTGCTACGCTTCTCAGCGCCACCAGAGAGAGTGCTACACAACACAGGGTGAGTGAACATCTAGCCGGAGGGATCATTGTTGCTGTTTCGCTGGGTCTGGTAAGAGGGCTTGTCGGCAATTATGCATTACTAATCCCAGGGACTGAGGGGGGGTTGACACCATGTTTTACCACACCAGGTGACATCCAATCTCCCCATGAAGGAGAGCGGGGCTCTGAAGGGTCCGTCCCTGCACAGTGAGCGGCGACTGACCTGTCATCTGCCTGCTCAGCGGAGCAATCCCCGCTGAGCTAGTAGAGTCCATCAAAACAGATCGACCCCGTGTGAAAGGGGCCTTACAGTGTCATCTCATGAAATAATATACAAGAGCGTGTTTAGGGGCGGGGCAGGGTAGGGGTTGGGTGGAGCAACTAGTGGTGAGTAACTCTTAAGGCCTGGCTAGTCAGTCTCTGCCCTCAAGGAGCTTACAAGTAGGCACTTGGTACCCACATTTAATGTACAGAGAGGAAGAGATGGAGCTCTATGAGGAAAAGGTGGAGCCTACAGAGTAAGGGGTGTGGTTTGCAGGTGACTGGGTGGGTCTTAAACGGAAAGAGGTGTGGCCTTGACAGGAATGGGTGGGTCATATTTAAATTGGGGGGTGCATGAGTTTAGTCAGGCCTAGGACAGCACAAAACCTAAATACACCACTGGTGGGCAGTCTGGAAACGGTTAAATACAGCCTTTAGTCTGTTGGGATTTGTCTCTACTAATTTTAAAAATCTAGACTTTGCAATATTTGCCCACTCTTCTTAGCAGATCTGGTCAAGTTCAGTTAAATTTGATGGTGACCTTTTGTGGACTGCAGTCTTCAAGTCATTCCACAGATTTTCAATGGGGTTTAAGTCTGGGCTCTGACTAGGCCATGCAAGGACATTCACCTCTTTCAACCACTGTGTGGTCATTTTTGCTGTGTGCTTTGGGTCATTGTCATGTTGGAATTTAAACCTTCTTCCCATTGACAACTTTCTGGCAGAGGGCAGCAGATTTTGCTCAAGAATTTGAACGTATATTGCCCCATCCATTTATCCTTCTGTCCTGACAAGTGCTCCAGTCCCTGCTGCAAAGAAACACCCCCATACCAAGATATTACCACCTCCATGCTTTACTGTAGGAATGGTGTTATTTGGATGGTGAGCTGTATTGGATTTCCACCAGACATATCGTTTGGTGTTAAAGTGTTACTAAACCTAAAAACGTTTTTTTTACCTTAATGCATTGCTTGAATTAAGGTAAAAAGTGTTTTCAGTGTCCTTGTGCCCCTTTCCTGTGTGAAAGGGAAGAGAGGGGAAAAGAGATCAGCGCTGGGCATGCCGCAGGCGACATCCGGCCATTCATCCCCACACCAACATAGAGGAATTCATACTGTGCTGACACCACCGCCATCAGCACAATATTATAAAACCCCTTATAATTGTAGAAAAAGGAGCCCGAACGGGGTGGTGGCACGATGCAGACGTGCTTCCCGTCAATGGCTCCACCGCAGTTGGGGAAGTCCCACCGCGTGGTAAACTCTGATGCCACAGTCTGCCATTCCTGTGCGTGGAAGGAAGCTGGGGAATCAAACCTGGCAGGCCGCAGGAAAAGAGGGGGGGACGAGAGAGTGCCCCCCCTCCTGAACCGTACCAGGCCACAGGCCCTCAACATGGGGAGGATGTCCCCATGTTGATGGGGACAAGGGCCTCATCCCCACAACCCTTGCCCGGTGGTTGTGGGGGTCTGCGGGTAGGGGGCTTATCGGAATCTGGAAGACCCCTTTAACAAAGGGGACCCCCAGATCCCAGCCCCCCACCCTATGTGAATGAGTATGGGGTACATCGTACCCCTACCCATTCACCTGGTGGCAAAAAAAGTCAATAAAAAAACACAACACAGGTTTTTAAAGTAATTTATTAGGCAGCTCCGGGGGTCTTCTTCCAACTTCGGGGGTCTTCTTCCGACTTCTGGTTCTTCTCCCGCTCTCCGGTGCCTTCTCCACGATCTCCGGTTCTTTCTGCCTTTTGCCGGGCGCCCCGCTATCTTCTTCCAGCTCTATTGCTAGCGGGGTCCCAGTCTTCATCGTCGTCTTCTTCCCTCTTCTCTCCGCCGGATGTTGCCTCGTCGCTGTCTGTCGCTACAATGCTGTGTGCGCGGAGCGCACGACTTATATTGGCATGGGGTGTGGTCACCGGGTGATGCCACCTGGTGACCCCGCCCCGTATGACGTCACAGTCCCATCATTCCCTGGGACTGTGACGTCATACGGGGGCGGGGTCACCGGGTGGCATGCCAATATAAGTCGTTGCGCTCCGCGCACACAGCATTGTAGCGGCAGACAGCGACGCGGCAACATCAGGCGGAGAGAAGAGGGAAGAAGACGACGATGAAGACCGGGACTCCACTAGCAAAAGAGCTGGAAGAAGATAGCGGGGCGCCCGGCAGAAGGCAGAAAGAACCGGAGATCGTGGAGAAGGCATCGGAGAGCGGGAGAAGAACAAGAGAGAGCGGAGACGACACCGGAGAGAAGAAGAAGAGACCCCCGAAGTCGGAAGAAGACCCCCGGAGCTGCCTAATAAATTACTTTAAAAACCTGTGTTGTGTTTTTTTATTGACTTTTTTTGCCACCAGGTGAATGGGTAGGGGTACGATGTACCCCATACTCATTCACATAGGGTGGAGGGCCCGGGCTCTGGAGGCCCCCTTATTAAAGGGGGCTCCCGGATTCCGATAAGCCCCCCCGCCCGCAGACCCCAACAACCAACGGCCAGGGTTGTCGGGAAGAGGCCCTTGTCCACATCAACATGGGGCAGGGTGCTTTGGGGGAGGGTGGGCGCAGGGCATGTTGAGGGCATGCGGCCTGGTACAGTTCAGGAGGGGGGGGCACTCGCCCCCCCTTTCCTGACCTGCCGGGCTGCGTGCTCGGACAAGGGTCTGGTATGGATTTTGGGGGGACCCCCACGTCATTTTTTCGGCGTAGGGGGGTTTCCCCTTGAAATCCATACCTAAGGGCCTGGTATGCTCCTGGAGGGGAACCCATGTCGGTTTTTTATTTAAAATTTGGCCTGGAGTTCACCTTCACGATTCATACCAAACACAGGGGACAGCGAGCGCGAAGCTTGCAGTACCTTGTCGCCGAGAACACTCTCGGCCAGGTACTTCAAGTCGCCTCCAGGACACGACTTGAGCGTCTGCTTCACGCTCAAGTCGTGTCCAAGTTGCCTCGCAAAGTCGCGCTGCCCCTGTGTCAACCGGCACACGAGTCGCCCCGCAAGTCGGATCGTCTTGATCCAACTTCCCGGGCGACCTCTATTCAAATCAATGGGCTCCCATAGGGAACCATTCATTTTGAATAGAGATACAAGCGCCGCTGACATTTTTATTTACTATAGCAGTGCGCCACCGGTTCATGCGTCCAATTAAAGATTTATCCGGCGCACCAATTAAGGTATGACGCACTGCAGCAGCGCACTGTTGTTAGTAAATCACCCACCCTGTCTCTCTCTCTCTCAACGCCGCAACACACTACACAAGGCCGACGTGCAGGCGGCCTTTTATAGTGTGGGGCGTGTACTTAATCCCTGAGCCAAAGGCTGTGATTGGCCAAAGCATGCGGGTCATAGTGCATGCTTGGCCAATCATCAGCCAGCAATGCACTGCGATGACGCAGTGAATTATGGGCCGTGACGCGCCGCTCAAATTTGGTGCGAACGGCCCATAATGTTCGATCTTCGATGAACGATCGAACAGCCGATGTTCGAGTCAAACTCACATCCGACTCGAACTCGAAGCTCATCCCTAATGTACAGTAACCAAATGGTGGACAGTAATGTACAGTAACCAAATGGTGGGCAGTAATGTACAGTAGGGATGAGCTTCGTGTTCGAGTCGAACACACGTTCGACTCAAACATCGGCTGTTCGATCGTTCGATGAAGATCGAACGTTATGGTCCTATCGTGCCAAATTTGAGTGGCGCGTCACGGTCCATAATTCACTGCGGAAATGCAGTGCATTGCTGGCTGATGATTGGCCAAGCATGCACTATGACCCGCATGCTTGGCCAATCACAGCGCCGTCTGTATAGAGAGCCGTAATTGGTCAAAGCCAGGGTGGCTTTGGCCAATCATGGCTCAGAAGAGTAGGTACACGCCCCACACTATATAAGGCCGCCTGGAAGTCGGCCTTGTGTAGTGTGTTGGCCTTTGTGAAAGAGACAGTTACAGAGAGAGAGAGACAGTGTCATTTATATTTAGTTAGATAGAGCAGGCAGGCGAGTGAGTTAGCTGCTGTTACAGTGTGTAGAGGATATATATGCATCCTAGGTGTTATTTATATATTTATACACTGTATTGAGTTTAGCTAGATCCGTTCCTGTTATTCTCTATACTGTGACAGGCAGGCAGGTGATTGTGCTAGCTGCAGACAGTCAGTGTTTCACTTAGTGTACTACTGTGTGCTTTGCATAGCATTCACCTAAAGCTCACCTGGATACAGTTATTCTCTATACTTGGACAGGCAGGCCGGTGATTGTGCTAGCTGCAGACAATCAGTGTTTCACTTAGTGTACTACTGTGTGCTTTGCATAGCATTTACCTAAAGCTCACCTGAATACAGTTAGTGACTAATACTATTATAGTGGTGTTCTCATAATAAAACCACAAGCAGAGAGCTGCAAGTATTTTCAGTGTACTGTGTCCTCTGCACAGTTTTCACCTAAAACTAACTAAAAACAATTGCTGCTTTTCCCATACTAACACCACAGCAGGCCATTAGTATGTCTGGAAGGCAAACAATGAGAGGCAGACAGTCACGAGGCAATAAAAGAGGGCAAGCAGGCTCTGTGTCTAGAGGCAACAGTGATGCTGGTCGTGGACACGGTGCATTCTCATCAGCACGTGGTCGTGGGAAACGCCTGTCCTTCTTTTCGGCAGCTGGCCATGTTGAGCCGCAACATGCCGAAAACTTGGTACAGTGGATGACCAAGCCGTCCTCCTCCTCCTCATCCTCTCTCACCCAGGCTCAGGGTACTTTGTCTGGCAAAGCAGCTGCCAAAGCGGCCTCTTCCCTTGGTTCAATGGCATCAGTCACTCCTTCCCTAGCCCCACCATGTCCTCCAAACTGTTTGACCACAGTGTTGGGTACATGCTCCAGGAGGATGCCCAGCGTTTTGAAGGCTCTGATGATGGAACCCAGCTGGAGGAAGGCAGTAACGTGAGCTAAGAGAGAGGGGGTAGTAACGTGAGCCCAGAGAGAGGGGGTGCCCAACAAGGTCAGCTATCTGGCAATCATGTTCCCCAGCAGCAGCATACTGCCAGATTGGCTCCAGTGATGAGGAGGGAGGGAATGATGAGGTCACTGACTCCACGTGGGTGTCTGATAAGAGAGAGGAGGAGGAGGAAGAGGAGGAGGAGGAGGCAGCAAGTCTCCAATGAGGCAGGATGCCTTCCAGGGGCCAGCTTAAGGGCAGAACACCGACTGCATCACACAGCAGAGCTCCGCATGTGCAGGGCGCTTCTGTCTCTGCGCGTTATTCCAAAAGTTCTTTGGCGTGGGCCTTTTTTCAAACGTGTGCAGCAGATCGCACCATTGCCATTTGCATTATATGCCTAAAGCGTATCTCGGGTAGCCAAAACATCAGCCGCTTGGACACCACGTGCTTGACCAGACATATGTCGACCTGCCATGCAGTCCATTGGCAAGCACACCTAAAAGACCCACACCAAAGAACAAGGCGGACCTCTCCTTGCTCCTCATCGGCTGGGATCTCCAACCCCACTATACCTTCAGTCCTCTCTGAAACCTGCACTGAGAGGAATGAAGGTGTAGAATTAGGTGTGTCACAGCCAAGTACTTGCGGGCAATCTGCTATCGGTACACCGACATCCGATTGTACCAGGCAAATTTCCCTGCCCCAGTTGCTGCACCGCCGCAAGAAGTTCGCTCCCAGCCATCCACATGCCCAGCGGTTGAATGCTAGCTTGGCTAAATTGCTAACACTTCAACTGCTGCCTTTTCAGTTGGTAGACTCTGCCCCCTTCCATGTGTTTGTGGAATGTGCGGTTCCTCAGTGGCAGGTTCCCAAACGCCACTTTTTCTCATGGAAGGCGATTCCGGCTCTCTACTGGCATGTGGAAGGCAATGTTTTGGCCTCGCTGGACAGAGCGGTCAGCGGTAGACATGTGCACACTGAAATATTTCGTTTCGGAATTTCGTTTTCGTCCAAAAAATAAATTTATTTAGTTACTCCCGAAATTCGTTTTTATTTATTTCGTTTTTCGTTAAAAATTGCATTCGTCCGAAAATCTGAATTAATTAAGGTCGAATCTGTCATTGAAGGCTTATGGTGTCTGTCGAATGTTCAAAGAAGATTCGACGGAGCAGCGAAACTGTACGACTCTGCAATCATACATTTCCGGTCGAATGTTCCGCCCACAAGCAGTGATCTTTTCTCTCTATGTCGAATCTTTTCTCTCTATAATGTTGAATCTTTTCTCTCCTATGTCGAATCTTTTCTCTCTATAATGTTGAATCTTTTCTCTCCTATGTCGAATCTTTTCTCTCTATAATGTCAAATCTTTTCTCTCTATAATGTCAAATCTTTTCTCTCTATAATGTCAAATCTTTTCTCTCCTATGTCGAATCTTTTCTCTCCTATGTCGAATCTTTTCTCTCCTATGTCGAATCTTTCCCTCCTATGTCGAATCTTTCCTCTCCTATGTCGAATCTTTCCTCTCCTATGTCGAATCTTTCCTCTCCTATGTCGAATCTTTCCTCTCCTATGTCGAATCTTTCCTCTCCTATGTCGAATCTTTCCTCTCCTATGTCGAATCTTTCTCTCCTATGTCGAATCTTTTCTCTCTATAATGTCGAATCTTTTCTCTCCTATGTAGAATAATCTTGGACTAATAGAGTTAAGGTTAGGCAGACAGGTTCGATAGACACAGATTGTTATTGTCAGCGTCACGTCGAATCTCCTATCTATATCGAACTGTTGTAGCAACGAAAACGAAAATAAAGCATTTGTTTATGTCGGATCTTTCGGTTTTCGGATTCTGTGCTTTCGTTTTCGTTTGTTAAAACGATAACGAAAATAGCTGAAATTCGGACGAAAATGCATTCGGACGAAAACGAATGCACATGTCTAGTCAGCGGTAAGGTGCATATTACCGCTGACCCATGGTCCAGCAGGCATGGACAGGGACGTTACCTATCTTTCACGGCGCATTGGGTGACTCTGCTGGCAGCTGGGAAGGATGCAGGACAAGGTGCAGTAGTGTTGGAGGTTGTTCCGCCACCACGCCTCCAAAATGTTACTACTGGTGATTCTGACACATCTCTCTCCTCCACCCCCTCCTCTTCTTCTTCTTCCTCCATGGCCTCTTCCTGTGCTGATTTGTCCTCGAAATCAGCGGTTTCTCTGTAGGCGTTCAAGGGGCTACGCCAGTACGCAGGCAAAAAGATGCCATGCGGTGCTTGAACTGGTGTGTTTGGGGGACAGGAGCCACACTGGGGCAGAGATTCTGTCAGCTCTGCAGGGGCAGGCTCAGAGGTGGTTGACGCCACGCCAGTTTAAGCCAGGAAAGGTGGTTTCCGACAATGGCACCAACCTCCTCTCCGCCCTCTGACACGGACAACTGACCCATGTGCCCTGTTTGGCTCATGTCCTTAACTTGGTGGTGCAGCGGTTCTTGGGCAGGTACCCGGGCTTACAGGAGGTCCTGAAGCAGGCCAGGAAACTCTGTGGGCATTTCCGCCGGTCATATAATGCCAGTGCTCGGCTGGCTGAGCTGCAAAAGGATTACAACCTGCCCAAGAACCGCCTAATCTGTGACATGCCCACCAGGTGGAACTCTATGTTGTCCATGCTGCAGCGGCTGCACACGCAGCAGAGGGCCATCAATGAGTATCTGTTGCAATATGGCACCAGGACAGGGTCAGGGGAACTTGTTTTTTTTTCCCCACGACAGTGGGCCATGATCAGGGAAGCATGCACTGTCCTGGCACTATTTGAGGAGGCCACTAGGATGGTGACAGTGCATGCATCAGTGACACTGTCCCTCTTGTCCACCTGTTGGAGCACACGCTGCTTGGAATAATGGACAGGGCACTTGAGGCAGAACAGAGGCAGGAAGAGGAGGACTTCCTTACCTCTCAAGGCCCCCTTTATCCAGACAGTGTTCCTGCTGGCCCGGCTATCACACAGGAAGAGGACGAGGAGGAGGAGGATTATTGTGTCAGCATGGAGGTGGAGCCTAGCACTCAGCATCAGCAGCAGTCTTCAAGGGATCAATTACAGTCTCAAGACACCCATGGACTTGTACGTGGCTGGGAGGAGGTGGCTGCGGATCATGTCATCCTCAGTAACCCAGAGGACTCCGCACCGAATGCCTCAGCAAACCTACGCTGCATGGCCTCCCTGATCCTGCAAAGCCTGCGGAGGGGTCCTCGTATTCGTGCGATCAAGGAGAGGGATCATTACTGGCTGGCAACCCTCCTTGATCCACGTTACAAGGGTAAGGTTGCGGACCTTATCTTGCGGTCGCAGAGGGAGCAGAGGATGAAGCATCTTCAGGAGGCCTTGCAGAAAGGTCTGTGCAACGCGTTCCCAGAGACTGGGATGTTACAAATTCCTGGTCCTGGACAACGTGTTGCTGAGGCTCCGGTTAGTCAAAGAAGGAGCGGTGGAGAAGGTGGCCGTTTGACCGATGCGTTCAGGCAATTTTTTAGTACGCAGCCCCAAGGTATGATCACTTCCAGCAACCATCGCCAGCGTCTGGTTTACATGGTGCAGGAATACCTAGGGGCAAGATCAGACTTGGACACCTTTCCCACCGAAAATCCTCTGGGTTACTTAGTCTTGAGGATGGATCACTGGCCAGAGCTTGCACAGTATGCAATTGAGGTACTGGCCTGTCCTGCATCCAGCGTTCTTTCGGAACGCACATTCAGTGCTGCTGGAGGCTTTGTAACCGATCACAGGGTGCGCCTGTCCACTGACTCGGTCGATCGACTGACCTTCACAAAAATGAATCAGTTTTGGATCATCACCAGCTACCAAGCACCTGATGCTGATGTAACCGAATAATTTTTTGGGAAATGTCAGATCCCTTCAAGTCTGCCTATGCTGATGCTGAGTGACTATCCTGTTATGCTGAGTGACTATCCTCTTCGTCCTCAATGATCATGCTGATAGCTTGAAAGAACATTTTTGGTTCTGGGCACCGCCACCAGTGGCTAAGGCCCAATTTTTCAGCCCCTGTTTAACAGGGGCGTGTATTTACAATTTTTGATGCAATGCTTTGCAGCAGGGCTCATTGCTGCGCTCCAACTACATTATCTGTGAGGTGTTGCAGTGTTGTGGCACCAGTGCCTAAGGCACAATTTTTATGCCCCTGTTCAACAGGGGCATGTAATTACAATTCTTGATCTAATAATTAACAGCAGGGCCCATTCCTGCGCCCACCAAGAGTAACTATGAGGACTTACAGTGTTGTGGCACCAGTACCACCACCACCACCAAGGGCCCAATTTTTCCTACCACTGTTCAACAATGTCATGTAATTACAATTCTTGATAATATAATAGTTCACAGCAGGGTGTTCCAACACCCAGCAAGAGTAACTGTGAGTGCTTACAGTGTTGTGGCAACACCAACACCTAAGGGCCTAATTTCTGCAGAGTATATACGGCAGGCCCCTACTTTCAAACATCCAACTTACAAACGATTCCTACTTGCAAACGGAAGGAGACAACAGGAAGTGAGAGGAAATCTACCCCTAGGAAGGGAAATTCTCTCCTGTAAGAGTTAATATGGGAAAAAGGTGTCTCCTCTCCACTGATGCTTTATCACCAATCCTTGTTTCAATAATAAAAAAAATAATTTCAACTAACATTTGTCATTGGGTCAGAAAGTGAGGTGAAATGTTCTGAACAGGTGCACAGACAGCAAAACAAACGTTACAGGGGTGATAACCCTTCCCTATGTTTTCCAAAAAGCTTAAAAATAGTTTTTTGGCTGGAGCTACACTTAAAAAATTTACCTGTTCCAAATTACAAACAGATTCTACTTAAGAACAAACCTACAGTCCCTGTCTTGTTTGCAACGCCTGTATACTGCTGTTCAGAGTATATAGGGCTTTTTTTTTATTTGGGTGCGGGGTTCCCCTTAATATCCATACAAGACCCAAAGGGGCTGGTAGTGGTGGGGGGGTACCCATGCCATTTTTCTCAATGATTTTCATCCATATTGGCGGGACCAGACATTACATTAAAACAGCAAACTGTTGAGGGGGCGTGGCGACCGGACTCCAAGATGGATGCTTAACCTAGGAGCTCCGCTCGTCCACCGGAGATAATCCGCAGCCATCAGCGTCCACCGGTGCAATCCAAGGCCTCACACACCACCATCCAGTCAGCTATTCCCCGCTGATCGGATCGAGGATGGCGAGGAACCGAAAGAAGCCACAACAGCCGCAGAAACTGGACGGCTTCTTCGCTATAACCTCGCGCGGCCCTCAACAAAATGGCGGCGGCGGCGCCCGGCACTCGCAGCAGTCACACAAGTCCGGAGCACAGCACAACGGCCGTAGCTGGCCATCGGACGCCACACCGCTCAGCGAGGCCTCCTCTGGGACATCTAGCCCTTCTACAAGGAGCCCAGCCAAGTCCAGACCGAGGAGAGACTCCCCGCTCAGGCCGCAGGCTAACTCGAGCATGGAGGTAAGCGAGCCTCATACAGTCACCACAGGCCAACACATACAGGGAGGGGACCCCATAGCAGACTTCCCCACAGCTGACAGGCCAGTGTCTGACACAATGTTAAAGGACATGCTGCTGTCCCTGAGGTCCTCCCTACAAACAGATATGCTCAAAGGGTTAAATGAATGCCAGAGAGAAGTCCAAGCAATGGGACATAGAGTTCACCAGGTAGAAAACAAAATGGAGGAATTTACCTCATCATACAACACAATGGTGGAGTCCCATACAGCACAGGGAGAAGACATAGAATGGATAAAGGACAAACTGAGTGACCTCGAGGACAGATCCAGGAGAAATAATATCAAACTCAGAGGCATACCTAAATCTGTTCCCCCTAACCAGCTCCTGCAATATGTCCAGACCCTGTTCTCCACTCTGTTACCAGGGGCATCAGCGCAAGATCTCCTTGTGGACAGGATTCACAGAATCCCCAAGCCATCATTTCTCCCCGATGACACCCCCAGAGATGTTCTGATGAGGGTTCATTTTTACCACATCAAGGACCAAATAATGCAAGCGTCCCGCAAGCCAGGGGGTATCCCTCAGCAGTATGCAACGATCAGACTGCTGCCGGACCTATCCAGGCACACACTACAACGCCGCCGCAACCTACTGACTATTACAAAAGCTCTGAGGAATCATAACATACTCCACAAATGGAAGTACCCTGCTACCCTCACCATAACCCTCAACGGTAATACCATTTCTATTTCCAAACTGGAAGAAGGGATAGGTGTACTACGCCAATGGGGAATACTTACTGAACAACCTGTCCAACAACCACCCCCCTCAGGCTTGCAACCACTGCAAAATGATTGGCAGGTGGTGTCCCACAGACGCTCAACTAAGAAGAAGACAGGTGGAAACGCACAACTCTGATATCTGAATATGCACAAATATCTCCGGGGTTGAGATTTCTCTATTTGAATCTCCCTTACACCCCTCCTCTATCAATAGCAGCTACGACTGCACGAGGATCAGTTTATGGATCCGGTTCTTAGTATAACCCAGTTGACTTTTTTGTTTTCTATTGTTCTTTCTACTGTTTACTTGTTATACACAGATCCATAGGAATCGAAATGACTACAAGCGTCAAAGAAGTTACAATTCAACTACCTGGCCAGCACAGCTTTACAGTATCTGAAAACGAATCATATGGGAACAGTAAGTACCCGCACGACATCTCCACAATAACTCCCCTACATCTGTTACAATGACGATCAAACTGATATCCATTAATACCCGGGAATTGAACCATCCTGCTAAGCGATTCGCCATGTGGGCTGAAGCCACTAAACACGGGGTATTATAATCACAAATAAGATTTCAGCACTCGCCAAAGCCAATATGTCCCCGCTGATAGCCAAGCTGGAAGCTCAAATCAGGGATTTGTCGAAAAAGGAAATATCATGGATGGGTAGAATCTCTGCTTACAAAATGTTGATACTGCCGCAAATATTATATGTGTTCCGCACCATGTCACTGCATATTCCTTTCCATTATCTTAAGAACCTATCAGATCTAGGTTGGAAATATATCTGGAATGGAAAGAAAGCTAGATGTTCACGAAACAATTTGTTATCCCACAAACTAATAGGGGGGGCGGGCTTAGTAGACATTTATGACTACCTATGGGCGGTAAGACTAAATCAACTCAAATATTGGTTACAGAACGCCGACGCACCACTATGGGTAGAGATAGAAAAAGCTTACTCACCGACAAAAGACTTAAAGCTATTACTTCTTGGAGACAGATGGGCTCGATGGGACACGACTATCTTATCACCTCCAATGCAGACTTCCATTAAGACATGGAGGTTATTCCTAGAACGAAATCACCAAGATAGCCAGGACATTGACTTTAAACTACCCTTGAAGCTGTTAGAAGCCAAAATACCATTGTTGAAAGTGGCAGACCTGACTGACCAGGGTATAACACACATATTAGACCTATATGAAGGTACAAGACACAAATCTGTGAACCAAATTATGACACAATACCACCTCACAAACGACAAGTTGTTCAAATGTCTGCAAATCACACATCTCCTACACTCCACGGAAACACCAACCGTAGTACTTCCGAGCAAAGTCTGGCAATTCTTCTCCACAGCCAAATTAGATACGAAAGGTATATCACTCTTCTACAGCATACTACAAGATAAACTAACCTTTCACAAAACTGTAGCAATGACAAAGTGGGAGGTAGATCTGGGTACCTCCTTCTCAGGAGATCAATGGAAAAGCACATTCAAAGAAGTACACAAAGCTTCCCACTGCGTAAAGCACTGGGAATTGGCGATTAAAATGGCAAACAGGTGGCACTATACTCCGTTCAGGATAGCAAAGTATTTTCCAGGAACATCACCTAGCTGTTGGAGAGAATGTGGTCAAACGGGGAATCTACTACATATGTTCTGGAACTGCCCAAATATTAAAAGCCTATGGAACCAAGTTTTCCAATTAATCTCATCTCTGACAGGCATAATCACGGCACCAGACCCCGCTTTAGCACTCTTACACTTAAACATAGATCACTTCCACCATAGCTTCAGACCAGTCATAACACACATTCTATTAGAAACACGTTCACTGATCCTACGTAACTGGAAATCTAGCAAGGCCATAAACCTATCTGATGTAACAAGAGCGGTGCACAGGAATTACACATTTGAAAGACTGATTGCTATCAATTCTTTGAAATGCTCAAAATTTGACAATTGTTGGTCTATCTGGCCTTAAAACTTTTGACATATTAAATAGATACTTCAATGCACTGAACATTTACGAAATATGAACGTGTATATCGGATACTGTGTATATTATCTTATATTACATATGTTGTTAAAATTTTAAATCTTCAATAAACATTATTGAATTTAAAAACAGCAAACTGTTTTAAATTACTTTTTTTCCTTTAGAAATTTCATTTTGTGCAGGGACAGTTCTAAACACGGGAAACACGTGCCACTTCACAGGCATACTTTAGACACCCCCCAGGTACGATATTTAACCACTTCAATACCATGCACTTATACAGCTTCCGGCCCAAGCCAATTTTGAGCTTTCAGCACTGTCGCAATTTGAATGACAATTGCGCGGTCATGCTACACTGTACCCAAACAAATTTTTTATCATTTTGTTCCCACAAATAGAGCTTTCTTTCGGTGGTATTTGATCGCCTCTGCAATTTTTATTTTTTGCACAACAAATAAAAAAAGAGCGAAAATTAAAAAAAAAACTAAGTATTTCTTTGTTTCTGTTAGATTTTTTTGTAAATAAGTACCTTTTCTACTTCAATGACGGGCACTGATGAGGCGGCACTGAAGGGCACTGATAAGGCGACACTGATGGGCACCGATGAGGTGGCACCAATGAGGTGGCACTGATGGGCACTGATGATGGGCACTGATATGTGGCACTGGTATGCGGCACTGATGGGCACTCATAGGTGGCACTGATTGGCACTCATAGGCGACACTGATTGGCACTCATAGGCGACACTGATTGGCACTCATAGGCGGCACTGATTGGCACTCATAGGCGGCACTGATGGGCACTCATGGGTGGCACTGATGGGCACTTATGGGTGGCACTGATAGGTGGCATGGACGGGCACTGATAGGTGGGCACAGATTGGCACGGATGGGCACAGATGGGCACTGATAGGTGGCACTGATGGACACTAGTAGGTGGCATTGGTGGCACTGGTGCCCAGCAATGCCAGCCACCACACATTGTGAAAGTGCCAGTCAGTGCCCATTTGTGGGCACTGATTGGCATATTTTTTTTAATGTTTTTATTTTATTTATTTTTACTACATGTGGATGGCCATGGGGGCCATCCACATGATTGGGGCTTCCCTGGTGGTCCTGGGGGGCTTCCCTGGTGGTCTAGTGTGGGTATCCGAGGGGGGGCTGCGCTGATAAACAATCAGCGCGGACCCCCCCTGTCAGGAGAGCCGCCGATTGGCTCTCCTCTACTCGCGTCTGTCAGACGCGTGTGAGGAAGAGCCGATCAACGGCTCTTCCTGTTTACATTGTGATCAGCCGTGATTCGACACGGCTGATCACGTGGTAAAAAGCCTCCGACGGAGGCTTTTTACCGAGATCAGTGTAGCGGTGGGTCAGACTGACCCACCGATCGCCGCGATGCGCCCCCCCAGGCGCACGGCGGCTGTTATCCCGCAGGACGTCATATGACGTCCAGTGTGGATAACAGAACCACTTCCCGGACGTCAATCTGCTATTGACGGGGCGGGAAGTGGTTAAAGGAATATTTCACTTTTTTTTTTTTTTTCACTTTATGCATCATTTAAAATCACTGCTCCCGAAAAAACAGCCGTTTTTAAAACAGCCGTTTTTAAAACTTCTTTTTGCATTGATACATGTCCCCTGGGGCAGGACCCGGGTCCCCAAACAATTTTTAGGACAATAACATGCATATTTGCCGTTATAATTAGCACTTTTCATTTCAAACGTTCGCGTCCATTGTATTTAATAGGGTTCTAAAGTTCTCACAAACTTTCGGTCCGTTTGCAGGTTCTGGTGCGAACCGAACCAGGGGGGTGTTCAGCTCATCCCTAGTGATTAAGTTAGAAATATTAAATACTAGGTTGGGAAGGAACTGGAGACTAAACAACTCGCTTATTCAGGACCCAGTGATAATTAGGAAGATCGAGCAGGAACTTGAAAACTTTTTTGCGGTAAATGATACACCAGAAATTCCCCGCCAGGGCCGATCCTAGGCGGGTGCCTGGGGTGCAGTTCACCCAGGCGCCACAGAGATGGGGGCGCTCAAGCGCCAGAGTGCTCCCCTCCCTCCTCTCCTTGTTGGTGTCCGATCCGAGGCTGCTCCCTCCGCCAGTCACCGCCGCGGCGCTGCCGCTGTATTTCCTGCCCTAGTCCGCCCCCCCCACCCTCCTGTCAGAACAGATCGAGCGTCTGTCTCTGTTCGGAGAGAGACCGCGCTGTGACATTGTTGGGGGGCGGGGCGGTCCGTGCCGTGCAGTGCCCGTCATGTGAGAGGATATTGACATCTGACCCCATTCCTGCTCGTGTCTTCTGTTGCTGTGCAGTGTCGATGTGATCCTCTCCTGTCTGAGTGTCAGTGCCTCTGCCTCTGTACAGACCGGAATGTGCTTTGTAGATAAAAAAGGTAAATAAAGTACGGTAATCTTTCCAGCATCA
Source organism: Rana muscosa (assembly GCA_029206835.1). Taxonomy (NCBI): domain Eukaryota; kingdom Metazoa; phylum Chordata; class Amphibia; order Anura; family Ranidae; genus Rana; species Rana muscosa. Next base: position 57,227,666 of record CM055117.1, on the reverse strand, counting down.
CTGCACACTGATGCCGCGTACACACGATCGTGATTCACAGCGGTGAAAACGCCGCCGTGAATCACGGCATGAAAAAAATGAAAAACGAGGGAACGGCATGTTCCCCCAACACACGACTGTTTTTCCCGTCATTTTTTTCTTTGACGAGAAAAACGACCGTCTGTGGGCTCCGCGGCAGTGTCTCCCTATGGGAAAACTGCCGCGGAAAAAAATGATGGAAAAAACGATGAGAAAATTTAGAACATGTTCTAATTTTTCTCGTCGTTTTTCCTGCCATTTTTCTCAACGAGAAAAACGGCATAAAGCCCACAGACGATCGTTTTTCTCAGCGAAAAAAAAAAATGTCATTTTTCCCAACGGGAAAAATGATCGTGTGTACGCGGCATGATAACTCCTCACACCCGGCACTTTTCTTCTCTCATTCAGCTCTCACTACACTCGCAGCCCCCTCCTCCCCCTTCCTCCTCAGCATTTCCCTTTTCATCTACTAGTCTTGTTAACCCTCTGTATGCTCTAGTCTGCAACTGTCACAGCCTCAGAATCCTGCCAGCATGCCATTCATTCCTCATTGCTCCTTCAACCTGCCAGAACTTTTTTCCTTTACTTCACTGCAGGGGCATAACTACAGTGGTCGCCATTGCACCACAGCCTGAGAGGAGGGGGGGCGTCATACAGAGGAACCAATGCCTTCCATGTTCTTTCTGCAGCCACTAAATGCCTGCAAGAGAGAGGAGGAAAAGTGGGCATTCAGCAGCTGCAGGAAGAACATGGAGGGCATTGGTTCCTCTGTATGCCGCCCCTCCTCTCCAGCTTTTTCTGCCCGTGGGCCCCTCAGCTTTCTCCTGGCACTTCTGTGATCTTCCCCAGCAACTTCTCTGCTCTCTCCCACCCCACCCCCTACTGTAATCTGGCCCCCCCCGTGCTCTTCTCTGGACCCCCCCCTGCTCTTCTCTGGACCCCCCCTGTGCTCTTCTCTGGGTCCCCCCCCTGTGCTCTTCTCTGGGTCCCCCTGTGCTCTTCTCTGGGTCCCCCCCCATGCTCTTCTCTGGGTCCCCCCCCGTGCTCTTCTCTGGTCCCCCCCGCTCTTCTCTGGTCCCCCCCTGTGCTCTTCTCTGGTCCCCCCCTTGTGCTCTTCTCTGGTCCCCCCATGCTCCTCTTCTTTCCCCCCCCCCCTGTGCTCTTCTCTGGACCGCCCCCTGTGCTCTTCTCTGGTCCCCCCTGTGCTCTTCTCTGCCCCCCATGCTCTTCTTCTTTCCCCCCCCCTGTGCTCTTCTCTGGTCCCCCCCCTGTGCTTTTCTCTGGTCCCCCGCTCTTCTCTGGTCCCCCCCTGTGCTCTTCTCTGGTCCCCCCTGTGCTCTTCTCTGGTCCCCCCTGTGCTCTTCTCTGGTCCCCCCCTGTGCTCTTCTCTGGTCCCCCCCTGTGCTCTTCTCTGGTCCCCCCCTGTGCTCTTCTCTGGTCCCCCCCTGTGCTCTTCTCTGGTCCCCCCCCTGTGCTCTTCTCTGGTCCCCCCCCTGTGCTCTTCTCTGGTCCCCCCCCTGTGCTCTTCTCTGGTCCCCCCCCTGTGCTCTTCTCTGGTCCCCCCCCCTTTGTTCTTCTCTGGTCCCCCCTGTGCTCTTCTCTGGGTCCCCCCTGTGCTCTTCTCTGGTCCCCCCCTGTGCTCTTCTCTGGTCGGTCCCCCCCCTGTGCTCTTCTCCGGTCCCGTCCCCCCTGTGCTCTTCTCCGGTCCCGTCCCCCCCTGTGCTCTTCTCCGGTACCCCCCCTGTGCTCTTCTGAGGTCCCCCTGCTGTTCTCCTTTATCCTGCCATTCTCCTGTCACCCTGTACTGTCTCCTGCCCGCCCCCCCCAGCTCTGCCAGGTTCCCCCCTCCCCTCTTCCACCGGCTGCTGTGTGGAATATGTAAGGATGGAGAGCAGGGAAGGCTTCCCTGCCTGAAATGACAGAGTAAGTTATCTGTACTAATCACTTACTCTGACCATCTCCTGTACCATGTCTGGGGGCTCTAACAGAAGCCCCCTCTGTGTGCATCAGAGAGACTCCCCTCCAGGTCTCATTAGGGTACGCTCTTCCTGTATTTTCTTTATTGTTAGAAGATCATGGGAGGATCCCAGGGAAACAAAGACTTCTTAGGGGAGCATCTCTGTGTTTGAGTCGTTGCCATAGAAACATGTGTAAAGGGGATGAGTTTGTAAGATGACCACGCCCATGTGGGGGCGCCAGAAATATTTCTGCACCCAGGCGTCTGTGACCCTAGGATCGGCCCTGTTCCCCGCTCAGCCTTGTGGGAAGTGCATAAGGCTGTCCTGAGGGGGATACTGATAGGGGCAGGCACAGGGAAAAATAGAGAAAGGGGAGAGAAACTTCGTACTTTATATAGAGAGATACAGGACTTAGAACAAATGACAAGACCCCCAAGGTATTCCGGAGAAACAGGAATTAGTTGCAAAAAGGGCACAATTAGCGGACCTTTTAGAACAGGAGAAAAAACGTGCCTTTCATATGGTAAACAAGGAGAGGTATCAATGGGGAAATAAATCTGGGAAGTGGTTGGCTAGAACAATAAGGGAAAAAAATTGTTCCTGTATCCCTAAAATTAAGAACGACCAGGAAGAGATGGTTCATTTGTCCCCGGAAATAGCGGAAGTCTTCCATGAATACTATAGCTCATTATACAATGTGAATCACAGAGAGGTACGTAGGGAGGGAGAAATTTATGAGTACCTGAGAGGCCTTGACCTTCCCATGTTGCCTAAGGAGGAACTTGAGCAACTGGAAGCTCCAATTACTACAGAAGATGTAAGAAGAGTAATAAATAGCATGACTCTGGGAAAGTCTCCAGGCCCTGATGGGTACTCTATCCTATATTATAAGAGATTTCAAAAGTGTCTGATCCCTAAATTATGCGAATATCTTAACGCCCTGGCCGAGGGAGAAACACTGCGGGAGGAATCATCATTGGCCTATATAACCCTCATCCTAAAAGAAGAGAAGGATCCAACAGTCCCAACGAGTTCTCGCCCAACATCCCTATTAAATACAGATATAAAGATTTTTGCTAAAGTAATAGCGGAAAGATTAAAACCCCTACTACCAAGCTGGGTAAACAGTAATCTGGTAGGGTTTGTATCAGGGAGGGAGAGAGGGAAAAGATAACGGCCTGAAGTCACTGTGTTTGATTCATGAAGTAGAGGGGGGGGGAGACCCCAGTCGCATTGAATTATGTCTAAATCGGAGATTTCAAATATTACTATCTCAAGGGAGGAACAGTGGGCAATCCAACCTAAATTCCCCTTTGTATGGTGTAAGGAGGGATTGGGGTATCTGGGAATAAAACTAACTGCATCCGTAGGGACTATGTTTAAGGCCAATTATATACCAGCGCTCAATAAGATTAACCACTACTCTACCGCCCGCCGTCAAATGACGGCAGGACGAAGAGCCTCTCGTTCTGGGCGGACGTCATATGACGCCACGCCTTCCTGAGCCACTAGGGGGCACCCGTGCGGCGGCTTGTGCGTGCCCACCACGTCACTGGGGACCTGATGCGCGTGCCCGGCGGCTGCGATGGCCGCTGGCACCCGCGATTGCCCAGTAACTGAGCAGGACTGTGGATCTAACAGTAAACACACAGATCCATGTCCTGTCAGGGACAGGAGACCGATGGTGTGTCCCTTGTACATAGAGACACCGATCTGTCACCTCCCACAGTCAGTCCCATCCCCCCCACAGTAAGAATCACTCCCTAGGGAACACATTTAACCCCTTGATCGCCCCCTAGTGTTAACCCCTTCCCTGCCAGTCATATTTATACAGTAATCAATGCATTTTTATAGCAGGGATCGCTGTATAAATGTGAATGGTCCCAAAAATGTGTCAAAAGTGTCCAATGTGTCCACCGCAATACCGCAGTCACGATAAAAATCGCTGATCGCCGCCATTGCTAGTAAAAAAAAAATCAATATACGCTTATTGCAATTTTTTTTTTTTACCAAAAATATGTAGAAGAATACATATCAGCCTAAACTGAGGAAAAAATTTGTTTAAAAAAAAATATATATATTTATTATAGCAAAAAGTTAAAAATATTGTGTTTTTTTCAAACTTGTCCCTATTCTTTTGTTTATAGCGCAAGAAATAAAAACCGCAAAGGTGATCAAATACCACCAAAAGAAAACTCTATTTGTGGGGAAAAACTTATAAAAATTACATTTGGGTACAGTGTTGCATGACTGCGCAATTGTCATTCAAAATGTGACAGTGCTGAAAGCTGAAAAATGGCTTGGGCAGGAAGGTGGTGAAAGTGCCCAGTATTGAAGTGGTTAAAGACAGTGGCGGTGCGTCCATAGAGGGCGCCGGAGCGCCGCCCCCTCTCGCTCCCGCACCGCCACTGAAAGACAATACACAGATTCATGCATTGCATGAATCTGTGTATTGTCACCGCTGCCGCGCTGCCCACTATACATATGGCCGGCCTCCTGGTGAGCGCCGGCCATATGAATTAGAGCGGCGGCCGGAGGTGGGTGTAACTTGGAAGTGCCTATCAGAGCCAGCGGCTCTGATAGGCTTTCCGAATACAGCTCTGACGCTGTATTCGGCTTCCAAAAACTCCTCCCAGGTACGCACGGGGGTGCGTTCCTGGGAGAAGACTGTGTGGAGGTTTCAGCCAATCAGGTTCACTGGATCTGGTTACCGGTAACCTGATTGGCTGAAGCGACATCGAGGGCGGGAGAACACATCGAGGACGGCGCGGACCGAGGAAGGTAAGTGCAGGGCTGGGGGGGGCAGGCTGCATTTGGGGGACAAACTGGCTGAATATGGGGCACAAACTGGCTGAATATGGGGGACAAACTGGCTGAATATGGGGCACAAACTGGCTGAATATGGGGCACAAACTGGCTGCATTTGGGGGGAACTGGCTGTATATGGGGGACAAACTGGCTGAATATGGGGGGAACGCTGGCTGCATTTGGGGGGAACTGGCTGTATATGGGGGACAAACTGGCTGCATTTGGGGGGAACTGGCTGTATATGGGGGACAAACTGGCTGAATATGGGGAACAGGGATGAGCCGAACACCCCCCTGTTCGGTTCGCACCAGAACCTGCGAACAGACAAAATGTTCGTGTGAACTTTAGAACCCTATTAAATACAATGGACTCGAAAGTTCGAAATCTAAAGTGTTAATTATAAAGGCTAATATGCAAGTTATTGTCCTAAAAAGTGTTTGGGGACCCGGGTCCTGCCCCAGGGGACATGTATCAATGCAAAAAGACGTTTTAAAAACGGCCGTTTTTTCGGGAGCAGTGATATTCCTTTAAATTTCATACCTGGGGGGTGTGTATGATATGCATGTGAAGTGGCACATGTTTCCCGTGCTTAGAACTGTCCCTGCAAAAAATGTCATTTTTGAAAGAAAAAAATGCATTTAAAACTGACTCGCGGCTATTAATGAATTGTCGGCTCCCGGCAATACATACAAAAGTCATTGATAAAAAAAAAAAGCGTGGGGGTTCCCCAGAATTCAATTACCAGGCCCTTCAGGTCTGGAATGGATATTAAGGGGAACTCCGCCGCAAATTTAAAAAAAAATTGACGTGGGGTTCCCCCAAATATCCATTCCAGGCCCTTCAGATCTGGCATGGATTTTAAGGGGAACTCCACCCCAAATTTAAAAAAAAATGGCGTGGAGTCCCCCTAAAAATCCATACCAGACCCCTTATCCGAGCACGCAACCTGGCCGGCCGCAGGGGAAAAGGGGGGGACGAGAGAGCGGCCCCCCTCCCTCCTGAACCGTACCAAGCCACATGCCCTCAACATGGGGAGGATGTCCCCATGTTGATGGGGACAAGGGCCTCATCCCCACAACCCTTGCCCGGTGGTTGTGGGGGTCTGCGGGCGGGGGGCTTATCGGAATCTGGAAGACCCCTTTAACAAAGGGGACCCCCAGATCCCGGCCCCCCCCTTTTTTGTGAATTGGTAAGGGGTACATTGTACCCCTACCATTTCACGAAGAAAGCGTAAAAAAATGTTTAAAAAAACACACAAACACCTTGAAAAAGTCCTTTATTTAAAAAAAAAAAAAAAACATTCCAGCGGTGAAATCCAGTGTCCCGCGGCGATCCCGATGTCCAGCGCTGTCCTTCATTGGTTGTGCCTGAGCGGACCTGATGGGGAACTCCCTCTCAGTATTTTAAATGTATAGACCCGCCCCTTCTAAAGTTCCCCATCAGGTCCGCTCAGCGGACCAGATGCGGAGCATGAGAAGGGGCGGGTCTATACATGTATTACCAAAGTGAGAGCAGTTCCCCATCAGGTCCGCCCCCTCGGTATGTCGGACCCGCCTACGTCATTGGCTTGAGCGGGGAACTTCCTTCACTATGTAAATTTAAATTACACAGTGAAGGAAGTTCCCCGCTCAAGCCAATGACGTAGGCGGGTCCGACATACCGAGGGGGCGGACCTGATGGGGAACTGCTCTCACTTTGGTAATACATGTATAGACCCGCCCCTTCTCATGTTCCGCATCTGGTCCGCTGAGCGGACCTGATGGGGAACATTAGAAGGGGCGGGTCTATACATTTAAAATACTGAGAGGGAGTTCCCCATCAGGTCCGCTCAGGCACAACCAATGACGGACAGCGCTGGACATCGGGATCGCCGCGGGACACTGGATTTCACCGCTGGAATGTTTTTTTGTTTTTTTTTAAATAAAGGACTTTTTCAAGGTGTTTGTGTGTTTTTTTTAAAAAAAATTACGCTTTATTCGTGAAATGGTAGGGGTACAGTGTACCCCTTACCAATTCACATAGGGGGGGCCAGGATCTGGGGGTCCCCTTTGTTAAAGGGGTCTTCCAGATTCCGATAAGCCCCCCGCCCGCAGACCCCCACAACCACCGGGCAAGGGTTGTGGGGATGAGGCCCTTGTCCCCATCAACATGGGGACATCCTCCCCATGTTGAGGGCATGTGGCTTGGTACGGTTCAGGAGGGAGGGGGGCCGCTCTCTCGTCCCCCCCTTTTCCCCTGCGGCCGGTCAGGTTGCGTGCTCGGATAAGGGGTCTGGTATGGATTTTTAGGGGGACTCCACGCCATTTTTTTTTTAAATTTGGGGTGGAGTTCCCCTTAAAATCAATGCCAGATCTGAAGGGCCTGGTACGAAATTTAAAGGAATATTTCACTTTTATTTTTTCATTTTAAGCATTATCAAAATCACTGCTCCCGAAAAAACGGCCGTTTTTAAAACTTTTTTTTGCATTGATACATGTCCCCTGGGGCAGGACCAGGGTCCCCAAACACTTTTTAGGACAATAACTTGCATATAAGCCTTTATAATTAACACTTTAGATTTCTCCCATAGATTTTTCGAATTTGCCGCGAACACCCCAATTTGTTCGCTGTTCGGCGAACGGGCGAACAGGCAATGTTCGAGTCGAACATGAGTTCGACTCGAACTCGAAGCTCACCCCTAATGGGGAACAAACTGGCTGAATATGGGGCACAAACTGGCTGCATTTGGGGGACAAACTGGCTAAATATGGGGCACAAACTGTCTGTATATGGGGGACAAACTGGCTGAATATGGGGGGAACTGGCTGAATATGGGGGACAAACTAGCTGAATATGGGGGGAACTGGCTGTATATGGGGGACATGCTGGCTGAATCTGGGGGACATGCTGGCTGAATCTGGGGGACAAACTGGCTGAATCTGGGGGACAAACTGGCTGAATATGGGGGACAAACTGGCTGAATATGGGGGGAACTGGCTGTATATGGGGGACACGCTGGCTGCATTTGGGGGGAACTGGCTGTATATGGGGGACAAACTGGCTGCATTTGGGGGGAACTGGCTGTATATGGGGGACAAACTGGCTGCATTTGGGGGGAACTGGCTGTATATGGGGGACAAACTGGCTGCATTTGGGGGGAACTGGCTGTATATGGGGGACAAACAGGCTGCATTTGGGGGGAACTGGCTGTATATGGGGACAAACTGGCTGTATATGGGGGCACACTGGCTATATATATGGGGACACACTGGCTGTATATGGGGGCACACTGGCTATATATATATGGGGACACGCTGGCTGCATTTGGGGGGAACTGGCTGTATATGGGGGACAAACTGGCTGCATTTGGGGGGAACTGGCTGTATATGGGGGACACGCTGGCTGCATTTGGGGGGAACTGGCTGTATATGGGGGACAAACTGGCTGCATTTGGGGGGAACTGGCTGTATATGGGGGACAAACTGGCTGCATTTGGGGGGAACTGGCTGTATATGGGGGACAAACTGGCTGTATTTGGGGGGAACTGGCTGTATATGGGGGACAAACTGGCTGCATTTGGGGGGAACTGGCTGTATATGGGGACAAACTGGCTGTATATGGGGGCACACTGGCTATATATATGGGGACACACTGGCTGTATATGGGGGCACACTGGCTATATATATATGGGGACACGCTGGCTGCATTTGGGGGGAACTGGCTGTATATGGGGGACAAACTGGCTGCATTTGGGGGGAACTGGCTGTATATGGGGGACACGCTGGCTGCATTTGGGGGGAACTGGCTGTATATGGGGGACAAACTAGCTGAATATGGGGGGAACTGGCTGTATATGGGGGACATGCTGGCTGAATCTGGGGGACATGCTGGCTGAATCTGGGGGACAAACTGGCTGAATATGGGGGACAAACTGGCTGAATATGGGGGACAAACTGGCTGAATATGGGGGGAACTGGCTGTATATGGGGGACACACTGGCTGCATTTGGGGGGAACTGGCTGTATATGGGGGACAAACTGGCTGCATTTGGGGGGAACTGGCTGTATATGGGGGACAAACTGGCTGCATTTGGGGGGAACTGGCTGTATATGGGGGACAAACTGGCTGCATTTGGGGGGAACTGGCTGTATATGGGGGACAAACAGGCTGCATTTGGGGGGAACTGGCTGTATATGGGGACAAACTGGCTGTATATGGGGGCACACTGGCTATATATATGGGGACACACTGGCTGTATATGGGGGCACACTGGCTATATATATATATGGGGGCACACTGGCTGTATATGGGGGCACACTGGCTGTATATATGGGGGCACACTGGTTATATATATATATATATATATATATGGGGGCACACTGGCTGTATATGGAAACAAACTGGCTGGGTTTAATGGGCACAGTGGCGGCAATTGTTTTTTTTTTTTTCAGTTTGTTTGCGCCCCCCCCAAAAATTTTGAGCACCAGCCCCCACTGGTTAAAGAACACTTAGAGAACCTGAGACATAAGCCCCTTTCATGGACAGGAAGAATTAACGCTTTAAAAATTTATATTCTACCAAGGTTGACTTATATTTTCCAAATGATTCCACATGTCACATATAAGGCGGTTCTTGGGCAGGTTCAACTCCTTTTGCAGCTCAGCCAGCCGAGCACTGGCATTTTATGATGCACACAGACTTTCCTGGCCTGCCTCAGGACATCCTGTAAGCCTGGGTACCTGCCCAAGAACCGCTGCACCACCAGGTTAAGGACGTGAGCCATACAGGGCACATGGGTCAGTTGTCCCTGTCGCAGGGAAGCTGGCGTAGCGTCAACCACCTCTCGCCTGCCCCTGCAGAGCTTACAGAACCTCTGCCCCAGTGTGGCTCCTGTCCCCCAAGCACACCAGCGCAAGCACGGCATGGCATCTTTTTGCCTGTGTACTTGCGTAGCCCCTTGAACGCCTACAGATCACCTCTGGTTACGAGGACAGAGCACTGGAAGAGGCCATGGAGGAAGAAGAAGAGGAGGGGGTGGAGGAGAGAGGTGTGTCACAACCAGTTGTAGCATTTTGGAGGCGTGGTGGCGGAACAACCTCCAACACTTCTGCACCTTGTCCTGCATCCTTCCCAGCTGCCAAAAGAGTGACCCAATGGGCCGTGAAAGATAGGTAACGTCTACATAACGTCAGGACAGCCATCTACCTGGTTCCACACCTATGTTACATGACTGTTATCCGAGCACAGGGTCTCTGTGCCTTGCTTGTGAGTAACATTTTATACAATAAATCAAGTGTTTTTTACATATGGAGAGCACTATGTATTTCTTTTTGACATTTTGCATGTAACTACGCAAATTTATGAGTTTGTTTTGGGATCATTGAATGATTGAGGATTTCGGTTGAAGTACCGTATGAAGACCGCTCTCTCATCTTTAACATTACCATGCTAAAGGGACTGCATATGTGACCTTCTGGTAATACAGAGGTCCATATTTTGAGGTGAGCGGCCTGTGTACCTGGTGGTGGACATACACGGAAGTGGTTGCACTTGTGATCATTTACAAGCACTCTGTTTCACAGCTAGAGGATCCTTCTATCTCCCTGTTGGTGTACCAGTTAACACTCTTCTGGTTTCTGAACTTCATATTTTATGGACTTTTTGTGTTACATATGATCTTAGCGCTGCACTGCTTTTTATACACAAACGTCCCTGTCCATGCCTGCTGGACCATGAGTCAGCGGTAATATGCACCTTACCGCTGACCACCCTGTCCAGCGAGGCCAAGACATTGCCTTCCACATGCCGGTAGAGAGCCGGAATCGCCTTCCGTGAGAAAAAGTGGCGTTTGGGAACCTGTCACTGAGGAACCGCACATTGCACAAACTCACGAAAGGGGGCCGAGTCTACCAACTGAAAAGGCAGCAGTTGAAGTACTAGCAATTTAGCCAAGCTAGCATTCAACCGCTGGGCATGTGGATGGCTGGAAGTGAACTTCTTTCGACGGTCCAGCAGCTGGGGCAGGGAAATTTGCCTGGTACAATCGGACGTCGCTGTACTGCTAGCAGAGTGCCCGCAAGTACTTGGCTGTGACACACCTAATTCTACACCTTCATTCCTCTCAGTGCAGCTTTCAGAGAGGACTGAAGGTATAGTGGGGTTGGAGATCCCAGCTGATGAGGAGCAAGGAGAGGTCCGCTTTGTTCTTTTGTGTGGGTCTTTAAAGTACGCTTGCCAACGAGCTGCATGGCAGGTCAACATATGTCTGGTCATGCTTGTGGTGCCCAAGCGGCTGATGTTTTGGCCACGCTAGATACGCTTGAGACATATGTTGCAAATAGCAGGCCCACACCAAAGAACTTTTGTAATAACGCGCAGAGGCAGCGCGCTGCACAGGCGGAGCTCTGCGGTGTTATTCAGTTGGTGTGCTGCCCTCAAGCTGGCCCCCGGAGGGCATCCTGCCTCGTTGGAGATGTGCCGCCTCCTCCTCCTCCTCCTCCTCTCTCCGATCAGGCACCCACGTGGAGTCAGTTACCTCATCATCCCCTCCCTCTTCACCACTGGAGCAAACCTGGCAGTATGCTGCAGCAGGTGGAACATGACTGACAGATTGCTGTCCTTGAGCATCCCCTCTCTCTGCGCTCACGCTACTGCCTTCCTCTAGCTGGGTATCATCTTTAGAGCCTTCAAAACGCTGGCCATCCTCCTGGAGCATGTACCCAACACTGTGCTCAACACTGTGCTCAAACAGTTCGGGGGACTCCTCAGGAGGACATGGTGGGTCTAGGGAAGGGGTGACTGATGACATTGAGACGAGGGAAGAGTACGCGTTGGCAGCTGCTTTGCCAGTACCCTGAGCCTGGGTGAGAGAGGATGAGGAGGGCTTGGTCATCCACTCTACCAAGCCTTCGGCATGATGCGGCTCAACATGTCCACCTGCCGAAAATAAGGACAAGCGTGTCCCATGGCCACGTGCTGATGACGATGCACTGCGTCCACGACCAGCACTGTTGTCTCTAGACACAGAGCCTGCTTGCCCTCTTTTCTTGGCTCGTGACTGTCTGCCTCTCCTTGTTGGTCTTCCAGACATTGTAATGGCCTGCAGGGAGATGAGAAAAACAGGAAAAACCCCAAAAAATTGGGTAGTGTATATTGTGCTGGAGTCACACAACACACACACTAACTCCTGCAGATGGCTGGATCAGATGACACCAGGGCAGATACAGGTGCAGGATGTATACTGTACTGTGCTGTGCTGTGCTGGACTCACACAACACACACACTAACTCCTGCAAATGGCTGGATTAGATGACACCAGGGAAGATACAGGTGCAGGTTGTATACTGTGCTGTGCTGGACTCACACAACACACACACTGAAGCCTCGTACACACGACCGAGTTTCTCGGCAAGAACCAGCAAGAAACTTGCTGGCAGAGCTTTCTTGCCGAGTAAATCGGTCGTGTGTACGCGGCTATCATGTTTCTCGTCAAGAAATCCGACAAGAATCTCGACGAGAAAAATAGAGAACCTGCTCTCTTTTTTCTCGTCGAGATTCTTGTCAGCAGGTTTCTCGACGAGAAAAGTGTGTGTGTGTGTGTACACTTACCTGTCCTCCGGGAAGCCCGCGCATGCTCGAAATGACTTTGACGCATGCGCGGTAGCTTCCTAGGCATAGGTAGGGTGTAGCAAGATGGCGGCGACGGCATTGAATGTGACAAGCGCACGCTCGTCGTAGTCGATTACGTCACCGCGTTCGCTCCATTCAAAGAACCGTGGGTTCTTTGAAAGGAGCGTGTGTACACTCGGCTGGGACAAGTTTCTTGTCCAAGAATCTCGTCAAGAAAAACGACGTGTTTTTTCTTGACGAGATTCTCGGCCGTGTGTACGAGGCTTAACTCCTGCAGATGGCTGAGTTAGATGACACCAGGGCAGATACAGGTGCAGGTTGTATGCTTTGCTGTGCTGTGCTGGACTCACACAATACACACACTAACTCCTGCAGATGGCTGGATTAGATGACACCAGGGCAGATACAGGCAGTGTCATCTTAAGAGCATTATAGGCCCCCGGGCAATACGGTGCACTGGGGCCCTGTCTACACAATCACGCACGAGAATTTTTTACTGACAAAAATCATGACATTCACTGGCAGAACCACATGTTTTACTGGCGCTGCAAAAAGGTACCTAAAATTATAGTTCTCAGTGCCAAACAGTGCAAATGTCAGTATTTAAACTATAAACATATAGATCGTGCTATTAGCAACGTGTTTAACCACTTAAGCCCCGGACCATTTGGTAGCTAAAGGACCAGAGGTGAATTCAGAATTTTGCACTGCGCTGCTTTAACTGTAAATTGTGCGGACATGCAATGTTGTACCCAAACGAAATTTGCGTCAGTTTCTTCCCACAAATAGAGCTTTCTTTTAATGGTATTTGATTGCCTCTGCGATTTTTATTTTTTGCGATATAAACAGAAAAAGAACGAAAATTTTGAAAAAAAATGATATTTTCTACTTTTTGTTATAAGAAAAATCGAATAAACTCAATTTTAGTCATACATTTAGGCCAAAATGTATTCAGCCACATGTCTTTAGTAAAAAAAAATGTCAATAAGCGTATATTTATTGGTTTGCGCAAAAGTTATAGCGTTTACAAACTAGGGTACATTTTCTGGAATTTACACAGCTTTAAATTTATGACTGCCTATCTCATTTCTTGAGGTGCTAAAATGGCAGGGCAGTACAAAACCCCCCCAAATGACCCCATTTTAGAAAGTAGACACCCCAAGGAAATTGCTGAGAGGCATGTTGAGCCCATTGAATATTATTTTTTTTGTCCCAAGTGATTGAATAATGACAAAAAAAAAAAAAATTTACAAAAAGTTGTCACTAAATGATATATTGCTCACACATGCCATGGTTATATGTGGAATTGCACCCCAAAATACATTCTGCTGCTTCTCCTGAGTACGGGGATACCACATGTGTGGGACTTTTTAGGAGCCTAGCCACGTACGGGACCCCGGAAACCAAGCACCGCCTTCAGGATTTCTAAGGGCGCAAATTTTTGATTTCACTCCTCACTACCTATCACAGTTTTGAAGGCCATAAAATGCCAAAATAGCACAAAACCCCCCCAAATGACCCCATTTCAGAAAGTAGACACCCCAAGGAAATTGCTGAGAGGCATGTTGAGCCCATTGAATATTATTTTTTTTGTCCCAAGTGATTGAATAATGACAAAAAAAAAAAAAATTTACAAAAAGTTGTCACTAAATGATATATTGCTCACACATGCCATGGTTATATGTGGAATTGCACCCCAAAATACATTCTGCTGCTTCTCCTGAGTACGGGGATACCACATGTGTGGGACTTTTTAGGAGCCTAGCCACGTACGGGACCCCGGAAACCAAGCACCGCCTTCAGGATTTCTAAGGGCGCAAATTTTTGATTTCACTCCTCACTACCTATCACAGTTTTGAAGGCCATAAAATGCCAAAATAGCACAAAACCCCCCCAAATGACCCCATTTTGGAAAGTAGACACCCCAAGCTGTTTGCTGAGAGGCATGGTGAGTATTTTACAGCTCTCATTTGTTTTTGAAAATGAAGAAAGAACATTTTTTTTTTCTTTTTTTTTTTCAATTTTCAAAACTTTGTGACAAAAAGCGAGATCTGCAAAATACTCACAATACCTCTAAGCAAATAGCTTGGGGTGTCTACTTTCCAAAATGGGGTCATTTGGGGGGGTTTTGTGCCATCTGGGCATTCCATGGCCTCCGAAACTGTGATAGGTAGTGAGAAGTGAAATCAAAAATTCACACCCTTAGAAAGCCTGAAGGCGGTGCTTGGTTTTTGGGGTCCCGTACGCGGCTAGGCTCCCAAAAAGTCTCACACATGTGGTATCCCCGTACTCAGGAGAAGCAACAGAATGTATTTTGGGGTGTAATTCCACATATGCCCATGGCATGTTTGAGCAATATATCATTTAGTGACAACTTTGTGCAAAAAAAATTTTTTTAAATTTTTTCCGCAACTTGTGTCAACATATAAAATATTCCATGGACTCGACATGCCTCTCAGTATATAGCTTGGGGTGTCTACTTTCCAAAATGGGGTCATTTGGGGGTGTTTTGAACTGTTCTGGCATTTTATACACAACATTAGGAAGCTTACATCCACTCTTCTAACCACTTGAAGACAAAGCCCTTTCTGACACTTTTTGTTTACATGAAAACATATTTTTTTTTGCAAGAAAATTATGTTGAACCCCCAAACATTATATATATATTTAAAGCAAAGACCCTACAGAATAAAATGGTGGGTGTTGCATTTTTTTTTTCTACACAGTATTTGCGCAGCGATTTTTCAAACGCATTTTTTTTGGGAAAAAATACACTTTTTTTAATTTCAATGCACTAAAACACACTATATTGCCCAAATGTTTGATGAAATAAAAAAGATGATCTTAGGCTGAGTACATGGATACCAAACACGACATGCTTTAAAATTTCGCACAAACGCGCATTGGCGACAAACTACATACATTTTTAAAAGCCTTTAAAAGCCTTTACAGGTTACCCCGTTAGATTTACAGAGGAGGTCTACTGCTAAAATTACTGCCCTCGATCTGACCTTCGCGGTGATACCTCACATGCATGGTGCAATTGCTGTTTACATATGACGCCAGACCGACGCTTGCGTTCGCCATTGGGCAAGAGCAGGGCAGGACAGGGGTGCTTTTTTTTTTTTTTTTTTTTTTTTATTATTAATTTTGCTTTTTTATTTTATTTTTAAACTGTTGCTTCCATATTTTTTTTTTTTATCATTTTTATTGTTATCTCAGGGAATGTAAATATCCCCTATGATAGCAATAGGTAATGACAGGTACTCTTTTTTGAAAAAACTGGGGTCTATTGGACCCTAGATCTTTCCTCTGCCCTCAAAGCATCTGACCACACCAAGATCGGTGTGATAAAATGCTTTCCCAATTTCCCAATGGCGCTTTTTATATCCGGGGGGGGGGACATTCCCTCCCACTGCTTGTAAAAGCAGTCCAGAGGCTAATTAGCCACTAGGATTGCTTTTACATGAAAGCCGGCCGCTGGCTGAAAAGAATGATACCAAGATGATACCTAAACCCGCAGGCATCATTCTGGTATAAACATTCAAAGTCCAGCAACATACCAGTACGTTGCTGGTCCTTGTTGGACATGTATTGTAATCTTTTTTTTCATGCAGCCTGTTGGCTGAACGAAAAGTTATGCCGCGTACACATGGTCAGACTTTTCCACGGGCAAGCCTCCGTCGGAATTTCGACCGTATGTACGTGGCATTAGGAGCAAAATCGCTCCTCCGCCCCTGCTGCCCCAATGCTTCGGCATATATGCTTTTTTTTTTTTTAACTGTTGTGGTGAAATCACCTCCTACAGCACTGGAGTCGCAGGGATCAGGCCTGTCTCTGCGAACGCTGCAGTTATGTGTGTTGTGTTTTGTAAGTGACAGTGATCGATCGATACTGCACTTGGGTGGCCTGGGCTGGACGGAGGAGCAAAACGCAGGTGCTAGCAGGTATCTGGGCTGATCCCGCTAACACTGCGTTTTTGGGAACCCTAAACTGCTGGGGACGCTAGTATAGATCTGATCAGATCAGATATTGAGCTGATCAGATACTATACCACTAAGGGGGGTGTATGCTTCACGCGTGGGTGTTAGCGCTACTGGCACTAACCTGACGCTGCCTGGGGTGTGACGCAGACCCTCTCTGATGCTAAAACCTAATTGATATCACCCGCCGGGCGATCAGGGGGTTAAACCTTTATTGGGTTATATACGGCGGGTGCCGACACTATAAAAAGCAAACTAACTAACCAGCGTCACCCGTAACACTTATATGATGATCACTGGTGAAAGGGTTAACTAGGGGCAATTAGGGGGTTAAAACCTTTATTAGGTAATATATGGGGGTACCTGACGCTATATAAAAACCTAACGGCGAACCTAAAAAAAAATTACTGGCTACCTATCGGCATCACCGACACTAAGACAACGATCATAAAAACGATCGCTTAGCGACAGTGGTGATAGGGGGTGAAAGGGTTACCTGGCGGGTGATCAAGGGGGTTAAACCTTTATTAGGTAATATATGGGGGTACCCGACGCTATAAAAACCTGCGGCGAACCTAAAAAAAATTACTGGCTACCGATCAGCATCACCGACGCTAATACCCCATACACACGATCGTTTTTCATGCCGTTAAAAATGGCATTAAAAAAAATGGCCATTAAAAATGATCGTGTGTAGGCTCCAGAGCATTTTTAACGACGTGAAAAACGGGCATTAAAAATTTCGAACATGCTCTCTTTTTTCACGTCGTTTTTCATGTCGTTTTTTTTTAACGACGTGAAAAACGATAGTGTGTATGCTTTAACGACGTGAAAAAAATGCGCATGCTCAGAATCAAGTATGAGACAGGAGCGCTCGTTCTGGTAAAACTAGCGTTCGTAATGGAGATAGCACATTCGTCACGCAGTCACGGACTGAAAAGCACGAGACTGAAAAGAGCGAATCGTCGCTCAACAAACTTTACTAACATGAAGGGTGGCGCCATTCGAACGGATCTTCCCCTTTATAGTGCCGTCGTACGTGTTGTACGTCACTGCGCTTTGCTTGATCGTTTTTTTAAATGATCGTGTGTACGCAAGACAGGCTTGAGAGGAAACATGAAAAAAAACGACGTGAAAAACGGCAAGAAAAAAAATGGCAAGAAAAACGATCGTGTGTATGGGGCATTAGACATCGATCAGAAAAATGATTGCTTAGCGACGGCGGTGCTAGGGGGTGAAAGGGTTATCTGGGGGGTGATCAGGGGGTTAAACCTTTATTGGGGGGGGGTTAGGGGGCTACACTGGACCGAAAACTAAATGTACTGACACTTTTACAGTCACAAATGTCACTGATTGCAGTGATCACTAAATAAATGGTCACTGCAATCAGTGACACTGTGACTGGGGGCTGGGGGGTGATCTGGGGGTGTCTGGGGGGGCCTGGGGAGGCGATTTATGTGCCTATGTGTCCTGGTGTCAGTGTAGTGTTGTGTGCACTAACCTGCATCTTCTCCTGTACGGCGCTCGGTATATGTGAGCGCCGCAGGAGAGATGACATCATTTCCTACTGCCTGGCAGGCAGGGGAAGCTCTCTCATTCGCCGGGAGCGATCGAGGGGGGGGGGCCGGAATCGAACGGCCGTCCCCTCATGCCGGATCGCTCCCGAAGGTAAAACGACCACCCACTGTAAAGAAGGGGGGTCCGATCGGACCCCCCAACTATACAAAGGCAATCACGTATATGTACGTGATTCTGCCTGTCGGTGCCATTCTGCCGACGTATATTTACAGTGGGCGGTCGTTAAGTGGTTAAGTTCAACAAAAGTTAAAAAAAAAAATGTCTTCATTGACATGAAGGTTAGGTTACTATAACCCAGCCAGCACAGAGTTTCCTCTTACATTCAAGTCTGCAGGATTCCCCCTTACAGTGAAACGGAACTCTTATGTAAAGGGGAACGCTGCAGATCATGATGTAAGGGGAAACGCTGATGTAAGGGGGGCTCTGGTGACCAGAGACCACTTTATATCAGAGTCCACTGCTTTCTCTTTACATCAGAGTTCCCACTTACATCAGAGCAACAGACCACCCCACGATCTCTTTGTGCAAGCTGCACAGTCAGCCAGACAGCCACTCACCGTACGACACCGACCAGGGCACTCCGTGTCTGTACTGGCTGGTGGCTGGGCAGGTTACAGGCTCACGAAAACCGGCACTGCCGACAGGGGTCCGACTCCGCCACAATCTGCTTCAAGCCTGCTGTGCTGTCTGCTCTTACAACTCTACTCTGTTCATTCACCCTCAGCTCCTCCTGCTTTTTTTTTTAGTCTGGCGGGTGTGGCTAACGTCATCATCATCATCGGCGGACAGACAGAGGCAGCACTAGTGGAGGAACGGATCTTCACGGCGATTTCCGCAAACTGCGCATGCACAGTTCTGACCCGCCGCTTCCCACCATTTTTTACTGGGGTCGCTGGGCAGCCGGTGAGGCCCCCCAGGCAAGTGTGGCCCCCGGGCAACTGCCCAGTGTGCCCAATGGAAAAGATGGCCCTGGATACAGGTGCAGGTTGTATACTGTGCTGTGCTGGACTCACACAAGACACACACACTAACTCCTGCAGATGGCTGGATTAGATGACACCAGGGCAGATACAGGTGCAGGTTGTATAGTGTGCTGTGCTGGACTCACACAGACACACACACACTAACTCCTGCAGATGGCTGTGTAGCGGTCCCTCACTCTCCCTCTTTCCTACGGTGTATGGCTTGCGTCTAGGGTACCTGGGAGAGGAGAGTGCAGGGACACTACGCCAAGCTCTTCCCTCGTGTGTATAAGAGGGTTGAGCAAAGTTAGTTGAATTACCTCCGGGTCTGTCCACTGCATACGAAGCCTCAGTTGTCCCATGGAGATGTGTCTGCCAATAATAGAGCCCCACACCAATCGAAAGTCCAACACTCCTTTATTTCTCATACAGTACGGTGAACACACTCAGTTGAACTTCCAATAATAGACGAACATGGGGTGTGGGAACGAGTAGGCCCAGGCACAACTAAGCTCTCCTATTCCTTTTTAGCGAATAGGCCTGGCGCACGGTCTCTGCCACCGACCGTGAGGGTGGTCTCTGCCACAGACCGGATGAACTGTTGAGGCCCCTGCCACGGGCCTAATAGCAGGCCCCTGCCACTGACCTGAGTGAAATAGTTGGACCGCTGCCACCGGTCATTGAACGTGGACTGAACTTCCTCTTTGAACTTGGCCCCTGTTCGGGAAAGATATCCCTCCAGGCGGTCTCCAGAGGTACACCCGGCACTGGCAATCTGCTGCACCAGGTCTTCGGGTGAGTTCCTCCTCCGGTCTCTTACGCCTCTGGATTCGGGTGCCCCACTCCCGGGGCCCCCTAGGATGATCCCTCCCTCGCGGGACCCAGCGGAAGGTACTGGGCCCCCCAGGCCTCCGGCCGAGTACCTCACCCCAGACTGAAGGTGTCTGGGATGGAACACGAACTCCAAGTGCCCAGGCCTAGGCCGCCTGGACACCGACCGCAACAACAGCCCTCAGGCTGAAGGTGCCCGGGACTTCCACCTCGTGGCGAAGATGTCTGCCCCCTTTATACCCTCTCCCAGGATGCACGGCGGGTTCCCCGCCCCGCCGTACAACCGCTGCGAGAGGTCACAAAGGGTACGGCACTGCAGTGATGGTTCAACCCCGGCCCAAAGTGACAGCGCCACCTGCTGGGCCGCAGGGAACTATGCATCACTGGTGTCCTCACCAGTTTAAAAAGTACATACCCGCTACAGCTGGATTAGATGACACCAGGGAAGAAACAGGTGCAGGTTGTATACTGTGCTGTGCTGGACTCACACAACACACACACTAACTCCTGCAGATGGCTGGATTAGATGACACCAGGGCAGATACAGGTGCAGGTTGTATACTGTGCTGTGCTGGACTCACACAACACACACACACTAACTCCTGCAGATGGCTGGATTAGCTGACACCAGGGCAGATACAGGTGCAGGTTGTATACTGTGCTGTGCTGGACTCACACAACACACACAGTAACTCCTGCAGATGGCTGGATTAATGGAGAACTGCACTAAATGTTATGTAACGGGGTCTCTAATTTTAGGTGGGACACACCTGGGTGGTAAAGTATGGGAGTAATGGACCATTTGTATTCGTGGAGGATTGGACGGTGTAATAATCCCCTTGGCCTGTGGGTGGCAGATGCCCGCAGGCTCAAGGTAGATTTGCCGCCACAGTGCTGTCCTTTTTGTCCCTTCTCGGAGATGGTACGGCGAGGGCGGGGAACCTGCCGTGGCGTCATTGGAGGGGATAAAAGGGGGAGACGCCCTGGTCACGAGGTCTTGCTCTTCTGGAGGTCGATCATCACGCGCCCAGGCACCTTAGGCCTGGGTGCGGGCGGTTCCGGATTCCGGCTCAGGTGCCCTAGGCCTGATCGGAATGTAGTTGGAGTCCATCCCAGGCACCTTCAGCTTGGGGTGAGGTACTAAACCAGGAGGCCTGGGGCCCAGTGACTTCGACTGGGTCCCGCGAGGGTGGAGAAGTCCGAGGGTCCCTGAAGTGGATGGGGCCCATGTCTGAGGTGAGGAGGTTGGGGAGGTTACCCATTCGGAGAGTCTGGAGCAGCATCAACCCAGTGACGGATGGGCCTCTGGTAACTCCCCTGGAGGGACATCTTCCCCTGATAGGGGCCACAACGCAGCGAAGGTACTCCTATCTACGTTCTCTTGAGTCGCTGGTAGAGACTCTCAAGTTCTAAGTCCTTTCTAGCTAAGGCTATAGTAACCGCTGTGGTTTAGCTAACAACCAGGACAGTGCCTCGACCTGCTCATTCCCCATATCAAAATGTTATCAAGTCTCAACCAGTTGGCTACTGAAGCACTGTTTATTGTGAGATATGCAATAAAACAAGAGTTGGACTGTGATCGTGTTTGGAACTCTGGTTGATGGGAGCAGAGGGAAGTGTTGGCACAGCAGGACTTAATCCTTTACAGAAGCACACAGGCCCGAGGAAATATCTGGTACTGGCCTTCACCTCATCCATAGCTATGGGGAGGACATGGGCCGTAGCGCATCTCACCCTATCGTGTGTGATACCCCTAGAAGAAAGAGATGGTTTATACTGTGCTGTGCTGGACTCACACAGCACACACACTAACTCCTGCAGATGGCTGGATTTATAGAGAACAGCACTTTCCCCACACGCAAATGCCTGAGAAGAACACACAATCCCTGCCTATTAATCCTCTTTCCCTGCACTTTCCCTACAAGGAAATGAATGATAAGAAGTTCACACTGTCCCTGCCTATTAATCCTCTTTCCCTGCACTTTCCCCACACGGAAATTAATGATAAGCAGTTCACACTGTCCCTGCCTATCAATCCTCTTTCCCTGAACGCCGGAACCAACTACACAAGGCCGCCGGCGCGGCCGCCTTATATAGTGTGGGGCGTGTACTAAACCCCCTGAGCTATAATTGGCCACAGCCATCATGCCTGTGGCCAATTATGGCTCTCCTCGCTGCTGGCGCTATGATTGGCCAAGTATGCGTGGTCACAGTGCATGCTTGGCCAATCATCAACCAGCAATGCACTGCGACTGGCGCAGTGCATTGTGGGCCGTTCGCATCACACAAATTTGATGCGAACGGCCCGCAGAGTTCTGGACTCGACGAGTGGACGAATGGCCGATGTTCGATTCGAACATGGGTTTGAATCGAACACCGGGCCCATCCCTAGCCACCACCTCTGAAAATAATAGTTACCTTGCTGTTACACTGATCTGATGGCTTCAATGTTTTAGTCATTGACTTAGAACAGGCATTCGTGGAGTGAAGTCAGAAGTTCTGAACTTCATATTTGTTGTGGGTCAGTGATTTAGAAGAGGATACAAGCAAGATGGCCAGCATTTTTGGAAGGAGAGATGGTGAGACAGAGCTCTATGCCCCCTATACAGGGGCTTCCTAATACATTTTATGGATGTCAAAAGTGGCCCTATGTATGGGAGGACAGTTGTACTATCAGACGTCTAGATACGTTTGATGGTGAGATGGGATGAGCTCAGGTGTGTATGGATTGGCGGCGCGCCAATAATAATCAGCCCAGACATTCCCTGCCCCGTAGCCACACGTATACAAGAGGCATGTGTGGGTGCAAAGCAGAGAATGCTTTAGCCACTTATAATTGCTGGGGTGCCTTCACAGCCTCCTGGCAGGAAAGCTAGTGCGGATTTGAACTGAGATCCAAGCATGCCTGAGCTCATCCCTGACGGACAGATTTTCTTAAAGCAGGTGTTCACTTGGAATATTTCAGTACACATGCTTTAGAGCCCATTTACACATGCATTTGAATGCACATTGATACATGTACAAAGGTTAGCCATTGTTTTAAATGGTCCCAGTTCACATTCGTCACTTCAACAATAAAAACCTAGTTCACACTCAACCGCACTTTAACTGCTCATAAACATATTTATTACATGGCAAACAGGCAAGTTTACCGAATCCAACATGTCATTGAGCTGTTGTAAAACTATTAATGTTTTACAACACATAAACGCAGATTAAAATCATTAACTGTAGAATGCCCTCCTTTCTCAGTTTAACATGGTGTAGCGACCTCACCCCTCTCACCCCTTCCCATTCTCGGCTTGTCTGTCTTTGTCTAGGGGTGTCAGTACCGGGGGGAGGGATGAGATACACCACGGCCCATGTCCTCCATAGTGAAGAGGTGAAGGCCAGAAAGATCGGGCTTTGTGTAGGTGTCCTAGGGTCAAATCCTTTCCTCAGATTCACTCCCCTTTGCACCAGAGTTCCACACACTGAATAGGTACAACACAGTTTTATTCTTCTCAGCGAATAAACATACAGCACAGTCAAGTTGGGACCTTTGCAACAGTTCAGTATTAATGGGAGTAGGTCGAGGCACAATCCTTTAAAGTATCGCTAACCACTGTGGTGTCACCAATGGCGAATAGTCACTGCCACTGACTATATGAGGTAGAACATGAATTACCTTCGCTAGCACAGCCCCTGTAAGGGGAAGGATATCCGTCCAAGGGAGTCACCGGAGGCCTCTCTGTCACCAGCAATGCTGCGCCGGACTCTCCAGAGAAGTTCCGCTCACCAGTCTCCTCGACCTCAGACACGGGCACCCAAGGAGTTAGGGCCCCCTCGGATTCCTCCACCCTCGCGGAACTCAGTCGAAGGTACTAAGCCCCAGGCATCCGCCATAGTACCTCACCCCAGGCTAAAGGTGCCTGAGATGGGCTCCATCTCTCGCTCCGGCCAGGTCAAGGGCACCTGGGCCCGGAACTCCGGAATGCCAGCACCCAAGCTGAAGGTGCCTGGGTGCGACTGCGTCCTCCGACTCTGACCCCAAGGTTAGGGCGTCCGCCCCTTTTATCGCCTCGCCTTTTGCGTCACAGCAGGTTCCCCGCCCCGCTGTACCAGTGCCAGGAAAGGACAAAAAGGAAGCAGTCTTGCGATGTGGGTTCAACTCTGGCCAGGGCGACAATGCCACCTACAGGCCGCAGGGAACCTCACACCACCAGAGTCCTCCAAGAACCATAAAAGGGTCTCGGATTCCCTAGCAATCAGTGCATCTAGGTTACACTACCACCCAGATGCCTCCCTTAAATTCAAATACCCGCTACACTCTCCCCCTAGTGATTTGACACTGGTCTCCAGTGTCTGGTGCAAACCCATGCTTCCCAAAGAGTGGCATCATAAGTTCAACCCAGAGACAACATTCACATAATCCAAACTCAACAATTTCAATCAGGAATTGTGCCAGGACCTAAAACAGGAAAGGGAAACAGTAATATAAAACCATAAACTTTTGTAATAAAATACTTTAAATATCTCACATATTCACATTTCTCCCCCTCCCTGCTGGCTATCTAAGGACCAACCCATTCTCAGCAGCCTTGATAGACAAGTCTCCTGCAGAGGGAAGAAAAGAAAAAGAAACACACATCCTAACATAATATGTGTGTTTGCTTGGAACGAATGGGTCTATCCGAGAAGAAACCCATTCACTCCAATAAGTGTTGCATAATGTACAAAAAAACAAACAACAATCGTTGCGCAACACTGCCACCTGGTGGTAATGCCGCGGTAAAGACACTTATCAAATCCAGATGAACTTTTCTCTTTTGCTCTTTTTTTTTTCTCTGTGGCCCTACACTGACTAAAACCCCAAAGTCACTGATTTCTCTTGATGAGGGAAGAAAAGAAACAAACGGCAACAGTTCCCATTCTTCCAAGAACAAACACCCAGAAAAATAGAGGGCACAGTCTCTGTGTTCCAGCACTTGCTTCAGGAAAACTCAGCAGCAACAACAGAAAAGAGTCTCTTTCTCCTACAAATAAAACTTTGGATGCGGCAGGAATACAGGTTTCAAATGCTTGTCAAAAGCCTCCATGTTATATTCAACATTTCCTCCATCCTTGCGACAAATTACTACTCTGTTCGCATGGATATGCCTTCCCAGCATCCACTTAGCCTTACAGTCCCAAAACTTTTTAGTGACCGTTGGTGAACATGAAAGGTATCGGCGTGCTTGAGGTACCTTGAGTTTGTCCCAAACAAAAGTATCGTACCACCTCTGCCAAAAAACTTCCACCTCGTATAGCAATTCTCGAGGCAGGTATGGGTACTCCCACCCATACTCTTGGGCAACCTTCTGGCCAAAGAGACGCTGGAGCCTTGATAAAGGTGGCATCGTAACACGGTCTCCTTCTCCAGGCAATACCACAGCTTCCGGATGGCGAGGTGCGTTCACCACCTCGGCAGACTTGGGCATAGGGGCCCGCAGTGACTGGCGTTGCACTCCTGCAACAGGAGTAGGTGAAATGGAAGTTGAATCCAGAAGAGGGATTGCAGACAGTGGACCAGGTTCCTCCCCAGGCTCCAAGGCCTCCACCCGGGGTGTGCTATCCCCAATGGACATAGGTGGGTCCCTTTTGACATGGGACGAGGGTAACTTCATCTTGTCCCATCCCTTCCGGTGGAAGATCTCGTCTATCCCCTCATCATCGCCATTGTCAGACAATGAATCCAGGTCGGAGGTGTCATAACACTCAGCGGGCAGATAATTCCCAGTCACGGAATCATCCCCCTTAACGGCCTCCACCGACAGTGGGCTGCCGACACCTCCAACCACACACACAGTCCCAACCCCTGGCTCACCTGGGCCTGCAGAAGAACAGGGATGTCCAGGGCTCTTCCCTCTGGATCCATCCAGGCCAGGCAAGCGACGGGGCGAAGCTCTTCCACGGCCACAGGAGGCCTGTACCAGGCGGACTCTCCTCTTCGGCGGTCGGAGCAGGGAGCTGCTGGTGACCGAGGCAGCATCCTCAGATTTTTCTCTCTCAATCTCCGCTTGGGCAGTCACTTTGCCCTGGTCAGCGTGTGCAGGAATACCCGCCATGGCATTGATCTCTTCCTCTGGAGTGGCAGTACCTGTGAGGTAGTTGAGGTGGAAGGCGCGAGGCCTTTCTGTGGATGGCTCCACCTCGAAGAGAAACTCCTTGCAGACCTCACATCGCCCGAATGGCTTCAACTGAACCACCAGTCCCAAACAGCCGGGACAGATCACACCGAGGGCCTCCACTTCTCTGCAGGTGTACAGAGCCAATCGCCCCCGGGGCCTTAGTCTGATTCCTGTGTCCATGATTGGAGCAGCTAGAGAAGTCATGTCCGTGAAGGAAGAAGCAGAAATCCACGGGGTACTTGAAGTCATCTTCCCTGTTTGCTGCTCCAGTGCGCACTGACCCACTCGCGCCGGAATCTCCACGTGTGTCCGTCCACATGGCCAGACTCCTCCCACACTCTGCACTTGTTCGCAGGCCTTTCCTTCTCCCCGCCCACGAACTGCGCAGCTATGGTTTGTCTCGTGGCGCGTTGGCCAATATGGCCGACCTACTCGGAACTCCTCCGGGCAGCAAACTTCAAATTCAGACACCATACACATCCTGGACACGATGCCCCCACGTGTAGCGACCTCACCCCTCTCACCCCTTCTCATTCTCGGCTTGTCTGTCTTTGTCTAGGGGTGTCAGTACCGGGGGGAGGGATGAGATACACCACGGCCCATGTCCTCCATAGTGAAGAGGTGAAGGCCAGAAAGATCGGGCTTTGTGTAGGTGTCGCAGAGTCAAATCCTTTCCTCAAATTCACTCCCCTTTGCTCCTAGTAACCAGAGTTCCACACACTGAATAGGTCCAACACAGTTTTATTCTTCTCAGCGAATAAACATACAGCACAGTCAAGTTGGGACCTTTGCAACAGTTCAGTATTAATGGGAGTAGGTCGAGGCACAATCCTTTAAAGTATCGCTAACCACTGTGGTGTCACCAATGGCGAATAGTCACTGCCACTGACTATATGAGGTAGAACATGAATTACCTTCGCTAGCACAGCCCCTGTCAGGGGAAGGATATCCGTCCAAGGGAGTCACCGGAGGCCTCTCTGTCACCAGCAATGCTGCGCCGGACTCTCCAGAGAAGTTCCTCTCACCAGTCTCCTCAACCTCAGACACGGGCACCCAAGGAGTTAGGGCCCCCTCGGATTCCTCCACCCTCGCGGAACTCAGTCGAAGGTACTGAGCCCCAGGCATCCGCCATAGTACCTCACCCCAGGCTAAAGGTGCCTGAGATGGACTCCATCTCTCGCTCCGGCCAGGTCAAGGGCACCTGGGCCCGGAACTCCGGAATGCCAGCACCCAAGCTGAAGGTGCCTGGGTGCGGCTGCGTCCTCCGACTCTGACCCCAAGGTTAGGGCGTCCGCCCCTTTTATCCCCTCGCCTTTTGCGTCACAGCAGGTTCCCCGCCCCGCTGTACCAGCGCCAGGAAAGGACAAAAAGGAAGCAGTCTTGCGGTGTGGGTTCAACTCCGGCCAGGGCGACAATGCCACCTACAGGCCGCAGGGAACCTCACACCACCAGAGTCCTTCAAGAACCATGAAAAAGGGTCTCGGATTCCCTAGCAATCAGTGCATCTGGGTTACACTACCACCCAGATGCCTCCCTTAAATTCAAATACCCGCTACAATGGTTAAAAGGTTTATATTTGTGCATTGTCCATTTGCCAACATGTATTATATGGCCTATCAGTGATAATGGCAGAGTATGATTGTTAACGCATTACAAAATGCGCATAAAGTTGTCAATCCAATTTAAGAAATGGAGAGATGTCTGTGCTCAAATCAAATTAGCTTACATATTTAATATATGAGGTTTTAAAGGGGTATGACTTGTGAAAATTCTAAATGAACCCTCTCCACACGGCTATACACCTTGGCAAATGCCAAATACTTTCTTGCTTGTGTAGTGCCCTTTTCACTTTTAAGGCGTGTTATGTGCCCAAATTTAGGGGCTGGTCTGAGCTATTAGCCAGGCTCAGACCATTCTCATTGCTAGGTATTGCTTCTGCCTATGTGATGCTGCCTGGTGTATGGATTCCCTGCGGCCTGTAGGTGGCACTGTCACATCAGGTTGGGGTTGGTGGCCCTCATGGCCAGGGGTACGTGTGGGCGTAATCAGGCCCAGGCACCTTTAGCCTGAGGCCTGCAACTCTACTAGTGGGCCTAGCACCTTCAGCTAGGGCCTGTCCCCGAAAGAAGAGTCCCAGGGAGCCCGGGGAAGGGTACCCGCTCTGACCAAGAGGAAGCCAGGGGAGGATCGGTCCCATTGAGGAGATGAGTAATAGAAGATTGCTGTCTCGGGAGAGGCCTGCTGACCTGTCAGAGGGAAGGATTTGTGAAAAAGGTTTGTGTGCTACACGTGGGGGCTCGAGTCCAGGATTCAGCAACCCGAAGCTGGACTTTGTGTTTTTCCCCTGGTGTGATTCTGTGTAGGTCGGCCATTTCAAGAAAGGTGAACTGCGTCACTTGTGGAAGAAATGGAGGTACAGGCCAAGACCTATGCTGAATTTTCTAACTGCGTAGTTCGTGAGCGTGTCTGAAGTATAGAAAAGCCTGTGAGCTACGTGCAGAAAGAGAAGAAAAGGGGGAGAAGCCCCCGCCAACTTGTGTTGCACGTGGCAGTTTGGCGCCAAGGGACAGTATAGCTGAACTGGTGAAGAAGCAACATGTCTGCCGCTCCATGAAGTTCTGTTTCATCGGGACCACGGATGTTCCCACCTGCCTCAGCCATGGACGTTGTCTCTTTTGCTGCCACCCTGGTGGATACAGGGATTCGGCTCAAGCCTAGGGGCCGCTTCGCGCTCTACACCTGCAGGGATGCGGAGGGCCTGGGCATGCTCTGTCCTAAGTGCCAAGGACTGGCGCTGCAGTTTCGGCCTTTCGGAAGGTGTGCCACGTGTGGAGAATTCCTTTTTGAGGTGGACCAACCGACGGAGAAGCCAAAGGGTTACCGGGTAAACTGCCTTACAGGTGTCGCCACTCTTGAGGAGGAAACCAGCACTCCCACGGCCGAGCCCACGCGCACCGCTCTGACTGCCACGGATGTGGAGGATGGAGCTCCGACCATTGCGGAGCTTGCAACAAAGGTCATCGCAGATGCTGTCTCCGTTACAACAGAGAACTCTCTCCCACCCGCCAAGCGTAAGGTGGGATATGTAAAGGCCTTTCGCGGCCGCGGTCGAAGCCTGCCCCAGCGCCTGCCTGAACCGGATCTTCCAGCCGGAGGGACCTCCAAGAGATCTGCGTCAGGGGAAGGTAAGGAGGCTGGGAGAAAAGGGACATTGACTTTGTTGGAGAGGGAAGGGAAGCCCACACCCCACGCTACAGGGGATGTGTGGATAGCCAGCCCACAAAGACCCTCCATTTTCAGAGACGTTGTGTCTGCCTCCACTGCCAGCTATCTACCGGGAGAGCAGTATAATACTTCTGAGTTAGACTCATCTTCAGATGTGGGAGATGATCGTGATGTGGATGAAGTATTTGAAAGAAAGGGTTGGGATAGAATTCCGGCAACTTCACCCCGCAGTCTAGGTGGCGTTTCATTGATGGACTCTGGGGAAACTACACCCCGAGTGGAAGTCTCTACTGCAAGGGAAGAGACTGATCCCACACCCGCTTTGCCAGCTCCGGCGTCCTCTGTGCCTACTGTTGAGGATGCCCGGGCACCATTACGGCCACCTTTGCCACTGCTGGAGCTTGTGCCATTGAGAAGGTCTCCAGACGCTATTGTCTTCCCGGGAGCAGGAGATCGGGCCACCATGCCACCCCTAGCCCGGTTGCAACGGCTCCTGCACAAGAAGGTTGCTTCTGACTATGGTTGGGAATATCCTTATGTTGCAAAAGAACTGCTTTACGAGATTGAGGCCTCTCGTGAACGTTGGTACGCTGACTTTGTATAGGACCATGTGAAAGTACCAAGAGGCTACTGATATTTGAAGTATTCTGCTGTAATGGCTGATCGGTACAAAGGCTGTTGCAAGGACTGGACTTATGGTTGGCACATTCACGCGGACCGTGTGGTCATCTGCAGCAAGGACAGAGACAATGCTGTTTACTACGTAGAGACACTGGACAAGCAGTGTAAAACCCTTGTTCTCCCTGATGCCAAGTATTATCTTTGAAGTGGGAACTTTGTTTTTTTATTTACTCTCACTTCGGGGAACTTGCCTTGAACTGCTGATCTAACTCTCTGCTCTCGCTTTTCAGTTCCGCAGAGGAGAAGGTTTTTTTTCTTTCCAAGAAAATAACTGAACTCTAGGTAGATTTAGTTAGGGCCAAAGCAGGAAGCCGTCATGATCAAGGGGTGTCTTTGTGTATGGATCCGTGCCTATGCGCACTAAGGCTAGTGTAGTAAAATGTGCTGCCACTAGGTGGTAGTGTTCTGCAGGAAATTATGCTACAGAAACCGGTCATTTCTCCCAGGGGAAATGGTTTGCTTCTATTACCAGAAGCTAGGATGTTTGATTTCTTTTGTGTGTTGTGTTTTTTTTCTCTCCCTCTGCAGGTGAACTACAAGCAATTCTGTCGGAGAATGGGTGGAGTAGTTATTTAGGAGGGGGTGGAATATGTACAGTGTAATATGAAAATGTGACATTGAGAATGGATGTCAATGTTTGTGTTTTGGTCTTCTATGTTTTTCTCCTCTATTTCCTTGTATTGGTTCAGGCACATAACATAACAAATTGTACATAGTTAGTTTTCTTTTGGAATAAATTCACGCTCGCTCAGGCTTGAGGGGTTGTGCATTTATTGCAGACAATGGGGACAGTGTCTATTTTAGGAGGGGGTGTATGTAGCGCCCTTTTCAATTTTAAGGGGTGTTATGTGCCTAAAGTTAGGGGCTGGTCTGAGCTATTAGCCAGGCTCAGACCATTCTCATTGCTAGGTATTGCTTCTGCCTATGTGATGCTGCCTGGTGTATGGTTCCCCGCGGCCTGTAGGTGGCGCTGTCACATCAGGTCAGGGTTGAGCCAGGGGTGGCATTACTACGCCTTGGGGTGTCCTCTCTCGGCAGCGGTACAGTGGGCGTGATCAACCTGCTGTGCATGCCGGGAGAGGGTACTTAAGGAGCAGACGCCATGTGGTTGGGGTTGGTGGGGTGGTCCCCATCAGAGTCGGAGGAGTGAGACACGTACCCCACCTCCTGTGGCCCTCATGGCTGGGGGTACGTGTGGGCATGATCAGGCCCAGGCACCTTTAGCCTGGGGCCTGCAACTCTACTAGTGGGCCTAGCACCTTCAGCTAGGGCCTGTTGCCGAAAGAAGAGTCCCAGGGAGCCCGGGGAAGGGTACCCGCTCTGACCGAGAGAAAGCCAGGGGAGGATCGGTCCCATTGAGGAGATGAGTAATAGAAGATTGCTGTCTCGGGAGAGGCCTGGTGACCTGTCAGAGGGAAGGATTTGTTATTTGGGAAAGCTAACCTGTAGAGTGCCCATTGGCATCGTCTTGTTCTTCAAGTCTACAGAGGTTAGAGGATTTCCAATGCCCGTCCCAGGAGGGGATTGGGTGGCTGAAATGTTCGAGCTCCACACCGGCTGCTAGGACTGTGAGAGAGGACTATCCGGGTGAGCTAAACCCACTCTTGATCGAGTGGCGACGAGATTGTTGGTGGTGCCTGGACCTATTCTCCACACTATTTCTTCTTTTCACCCACCTGTCTCTATCTATTATGCAGAAAATAGAAAATAAACTCTCTGTTGGAGTTAAAGTACTTCTGGACATTGTTTTCTTTGGGGGAGGAAACAGAGACTTGACCCCATACTCTGGGGGAGAGAACCAGTGGGAAGGGTGACTCGCTGAAAGACCCAAATTTATGAACACCGCTTAACCTCTTCAAACAGGAGGGTACGGGCATATAGCACGGTGTGCCTTGACTCGCAAGTGAGCCAGGCGAGAAAAAGGTTTGTGTGCTACACTTGTGTTAGTGCCTAAAATCAGTAGGCAACTTTCAAGACAGCCGGCAGCTGAATAGAGTTGAATAGAGTTGTTGCTCTGCACAGTGCATTCTAAGCCCTGATTGGGCAAAGCTTTGCCCAATCAGCGCATAGTGAATAGCTAGTTGTTAAGGAGCGGGCCGCCACGTCCTTAGCAACAAATGAGTCCTCAGCTGAATGAAAAATAAAACATTGCCGGCAACAGAAAAATTTGAAAAAAATGGTCGTCGTCCCCCCCCTGCCCCAATCCATACTAGGATGTTTGGGTCTGGTATGGGTTTTAAGGGGAACCCCACACCAAAAAACGCCTCCAAAAGCCAAACCAGACCCTTATCCGAGCATGCAGGAAAGGGGCGAGCACATTGGGCCAAATGCGATGCGATATCAGCCATACTATGGCTGAAATCGCATCGCATGGACTTGCACTGCAGTGCGGTGCGAATCACATGCGATCTTGCACCATGCACAAGTGTGATCCGGGGCTTTCTAGTCATAAACATAGTTATTTTGTGGCTATTATGCAAAACGTGCCCAATCCAACATCTCAGCTAAAAACATATATTTCTTTATTGTTACAACAATTAAAACTGTACCAAACGGCAAAAACAATATAACTTAGAAGAAGTGTTTCACCAAAGATAGACTACAATGTTGCCAACACCCCGTATGTAATTATACAGAAAAGTTGGGGTCCCCCAAAAATGGTTGGGACTTTAAAGGCAACCAATTATAGGTACAACAAAATGAGTATAACATTTGTTTATTAAATAGGCTTTAAGAAGTCAAAAAATGTGAACAACAGCAAAAACAACATATAAAAAAAGATTAAAATCATTAACTCTAGAATGCCCTCCTCTATCACTTCCACTACCTCTCCCATTCTTGTCCACCCCACTGCCCCCCCCCCTCCCCCAAATCAATCCCATTAACCACTTCAATACCATGCACTTATACAGCTTCCTGCCCAAGCCAATTTTGAGCTTTCAGCACTGTCGCAATTTGAATGACAATTGCGCGGTCATGCTACACTGTACCCAAACACATTTTTTATCATTTTGTTCCCACAAATAGAGCTTTCTTTCGGTGGTATTTGATCGCCTCTGCGATTTTTAATTTTCTGCACAACAAATAAAAAAAGAGCGAAAATTAAAAAAAAAACTAAGTTTTTCTTTGTTTCTGTTAATTTTTTTTGTAAATAAGTACCTTTTCTACTTCAATGACGGGCACTGATAAGGCGGCACTGAAGGGCACTGATAAGGCGACACTGATGGGCACCGATGAGGTGGCACTGATGAGGTGGCACTGATGGGCACTGATGATGGGCACTGATAGGCGGCACTGATGGGCACTGATATGTGGCACTGGTATGCGGCACTGATGGGCACTCATAGGTGGCACTGATTGGCACTCATAGGCGGCACTGATTGGCACTCATAGGCGGCACTGATGGGCACTTATAGGTGGGCACAGATGGGCACGGATGGGCACTGATAGGTGGCACTGATGGACACTAGTAGGTGGCACTGGTGCCCAGCAATGCCAGCCACCACACATTGTGAAAGTGCCAGTCAGTGCCCATTTGTGGGCACTGATTGGCATATTTTTTTTTTATGTTTTTATTTTATTTTATTTTGTTTACTACATGTGGATGGCCATGGGGGCCATCCACATGATTGGGGCTTCCCTGGTGGTCCTGGGGGGCTTCCCTGGTGGTCTAGTGTGGGTATCCGAGGGGGGGCTGCGCTGATAAACAATCAGCGCAAGCCCCCCCTGTCAGGAGAGCCGCCGATCGGCTCTCCTCTACTCGCGTCTGTCAGACGCGAGTGAGGAAGAGCCGATCAACGGCTCTTCCTGTTTACATTGTGATCAGCCGTGATTGGACATGGCTGATCACGTGGTAAAAAGCCTCCGACAGAGGCTTTTTACCGAGATCAGTGTAGCGGTGTGTCAGACTGACACACCGCTCCACCGATCGCCGCGATGCTCGCCCCCCGGGCGCGCGGCGGCTGTTATCCCGCAGGACATCATATGACGTCCAGTGTGGATAACTGAACCACTTCCCGGACGTCAATCTGCTATTGACGGGGCGGGAAGTGGTTAAGCACCACTGCCCCCCTTGGCCACCCACACAAGCACTAATGCCCCTTATCCACCCACTGAGCATAACTGCCCCCTTGTCTACCCTATAGAGCACCACCACCCCCGTTGCCACCCCACTTAACACTAACGGGGCTCTGCAGCTGGGGAGAAAGTCAGGAGGAACCTGGGTTACTGTTGCCCCATGTGACTCTGGCCACCATCTTGGGTCAGGCAGAGCCTATTTAAGACCCTGGCTTTGGGATTGGTGTGCGTTATGCCAGTGGTTAGTGCAGGGAAAGGTACCTCATCTGTTAGGGACAGTACTAGTGGTGGGGAAAGGTTCCTGATGAGGAGGGAAAGCGTAGGGTCATATCTCTTCTGGACATCTTACCGATTGGGCACAAGATGGTCAGGCCACATTCTGCCACTCTCAACAGACACTGTCATTCTGGCTGGAACCCGCTCTGTTCATGTTGCTGCTGTAACAATGAGTACACCTGGTTGGGCAGTCTTCTCACCGAGATTGTTGTGAGCTGTTGTTGCATTGCTTCAATTAAAGTTTAATATTGCCCCTAACTGTATGAATTATTGTTGCAGCACCACGTTGCACCCCTCCTACAAGCTAGTTAGAGGGTTATGCCTCTTGTAATGTCATGGCCCTTTGAAATGAATGCTGTATTATCTTTCAGCTAGATGTACACAACTTGCACAATGGTTTGCACCATCCAGCCATATACCGTGGTTATTACTTGAGGAACAATCCGTCCTACCATACCACCTTCAGGGCCTTCCTTGGTCCAAATCCATCAAAACTCAAAGAATTGGCCACCTCAACAAAGTAGTACATCAAAACCTACTATTATGGCACAGACAAAAGCATAAATTTAACATCTCATCAGAGATTCCTTCCCTAGCCTCTTTCATAGGGGACCCCCTTTTTACCCCCCCCCCCCCGACCTAAACTCAAATCAATATTCTATATGGCAACTCCTCAAACTATCCAACCTAAAATCACTCACAAAAAATAATTCATTTCGTACATTCTCATGCCGCGTACACACGACCGGTTTTCTCGACGAGAAAAACGAAATTTTTCCCATTCGACGAGAAAAACGATAGTCTGTGGGCTTTCTGTCGTTTTTTTTGATGAGAAAAACGGCATTAAAAACGACGAGAAAAATTAGAACATGTTCTAATTTTTCTCGTAGTTTTTTTCAACATGTTTTCCGCGGCAGTGTTTCCCTTATGGAAACACTGCCGCGGAGCCCACACACGGTCGTTTTTTTCGACCAAAAAAAAATGACATTTAAAACGGCCGTGTGTGGGGGGAACAAGCTGTTCCTCGTTTTTAACGTCGATTTTCTCGACGGTGTTTTCACCGTCGACAAAATCGATCGTGTGTACGCGGCATCAGATTTGCAAACAGAATATAAACTCACAGAAACGGAACTTTCTGACTACAACAACATCAAGCTTTTCTACCAAAAATACTTCTCACTCACCCTCCAAACCCCTTTCACGATATTTGAACAAATCTGTCTTGCTTCACCCCGCGATAGGAGTTTATTATCTAGAATTTATAAAAACTTAAATGAACACAACACACCAGATAAAACACGTCAGATGTCCCAGTGGGAAGCAGACTTGAATGAATCCTTCTCTATAGAACAATGGGACATTATGATCAACAATTTACGAAAATGCACCAAGACAGCCTCCATCAGAGAATCCGCCATTAAACTTCAGCATAGGTGGTACCTCACCCCAGACAGAATCAACTCATCCTATCCAACAACCTCTCCCCTATGCTTTAGAGGATGCCCAGTACAGGGTTCCCTTATACACACATTCTGGGATTGTACACACCTTAAAACTACATGGCAACAAGCTAAAAACAAAATAGAACAAATAACAGGTAGAAGAATTGAACTGACCTCTAAAATGTGCCTCCATTTTTATCCCATTCCTGACATTTTTATAGCACATACCAGGCTAATACACACATTGTTCAGCTCAATACACTGGGCTATATCTCTTAATTGGCGTTCCTCTACTGTGCCATGGTCTCAAATTATGAATCGCATGCTGGCCATCAAGCTATCAGTACATATCCATCACACTTTATTCGATACTATGGACACATATGATAAAAAATGGAAACCTTGGGATCTCTCTCTGTTAATTAATGGAACTACACAATGCAGTGGCGGCTGGTGCTCAAAATTTTTGGGGGGGCGCAAAAAAACTGAAAAAAAAAAATCAATTGCCGCCACTGTGCCCATTAAACGCAGCCACTGTGCCCAAACGCCACCAGTTTGCCCCCTCAAATACAGCCAGTTTGTTTCCATATACAGCCAGTTTGTCCCCATATACAGCCAGTGTGCCCCCATATATATATAACCAGTGTGCCCCCATATATACAGCCAGTGTGCCCCCCATATATACAGCCAGTGTGCCCCCATATACAGCCAGTGTGCTCCCATATACAACCAGTTTGTCCCCATATATAGCCAGTGTGCCCCCATATATATAGCCAGTGTGCCCCCATATACAGCCAGTGTGCCCCCATATACAGCCAGTGTGCCCCCATATATATAGCCAGTGTGCCCCCATATACAGCCAGTTTGTCCAAATATATATAGCCAGTGTGCCCCCATATACAGCCAGTTTGTCCCCATATATATATCCAGTGTGCCCCCATATACAGCCAGTGTGCCCCCATATATATAGCCAGTGTGCCCCCATATACAGCCAGTGTGCCCCCATATTCAGCCAGTTTGTCCCCCATATACAGCCAGTTCCCCCCAAATGCAGGCAGTTTGTCCCCCATATACAGCCAGTTCCCCCCAAATGCAGCCAGTTTGTCCCCCATATACAGCCAGTTCCCCCCAAATGCAGCGAGTTTGTCCCCCATATACAGCCAGTTCCCCCCAAATACAGCCAGTTTGTCCCCCATATACAGCCATTCCCCCCCAAATGCAGCCAGTTTGTCCCCCATATACAGCCAGTTCCCCCCAAATGCAGTCTGTCCCCCCCCCCCAGCCCTGCACTTACCTTCCTCGGTCTGCGCCGCCCTCGATGTGTTCTCCCGCCCTCGATGTTGCTTCAGCCAATCAGGTTACCGGTAACCAGATCCGGTGAACCTGATTGGCTGAAATCTCCACAGTCTTCTCCAAGGAACGCACCCCCGTGCGTACCTGGGAGCAGTTTTTGGAAGCCGAATACAGCGTGAGAGCTGTATTCGGAAAGCCTATAAGAGCCGCTGGCTCTGATAGACACTTCCAGAACACACCCACCGCCGGCCGCCGCTCTAATTCATATGGCCGGCGCTCACCAGGAGGCCGGCCATATGAATAGTGGGCAGCGCGGCAGCGGTGACAATACACAGATTCATGCAATGCATGAATCTGTGTATTGTCTTTCAGTGGCAGTGCGGGAGCGAGAGGGGGCGGCGCTCCAGGCGCCCTCTATGGACGCACCGCCACTGACACAATGATACTGTTGAATATTCTTTATAGATTTTTATTTATTTTTTTCCCTAATTAAACAAATCCATAAGACAGTATAAAGATATAAAGACCTTTTCAATGATTTTATTATACATCCCAATGTTTGTATCCCTCCCTCTTATATCACTGCTGCTTATGTATAATATGCTGATATTTTTTGCACCCTTCTTTGTGTATGTACCTCTTATCAATGTACAGTTAAAATTGTATTGAGACTTATTTTTCAATAAACCATTTGTAAACAAAAAAAAGAAATGAATGCTGTGTCCCAAATACAGGTACATACTCCACCTACAATTGCTGCACACCAAAAAAGGGGCCCCTGGAAAAAGAATTGAAATGTGGGCAACCATAGACGTGCACAGGGGGTGTGCTAGGTGTGCCTGGGCACACCCTAATCACTCTGTGTGGTGCCAATATCCCCCACTGCCCAGGCTTCCCCCTGTGTTTCTCCACCCCGCAGTGCTGCTGGTTTCCCTCCTTTCTTCCCTTCTCCCCTCAGCTGCTGAGGGGGATGTTTCAGGATGGAGAGTGGGGGAAGGGCCTAGTCAATATGTCATTGACTGGCCCCTTCCTTTTCTAAATGAACACAGTGAACACCCTCACTCACGGTGTTCATTCATAACTGAGGCATAGTAAACTGTGTTTGCTATGCTTCAGTTTGTGAATGTACAGAAAGTTTCTCAGCACAGAGCACTTCCCACTCATTCATTGTCCAGTGAAGCTGAGGCTGCATTGAAAGGTATGTGTGTTTGAGCTTTGGGGTGCACACCCTAATGCAATAGCCTGCGCACACCTATGTTGGCAACTATGCAAATGTAGCGCTACCCCCAGTTAGGAGAGCCGCTGGATTTTTTGTTTCGGGCCCTGTGTACAGCACCGCCAACCCCCAGCAATCTTTCTCGACCCACTCTGGCACAGTTAGTCTAGGGATTATACTTGTATCACAATCAAACAGTATTGCAAGGGTTACCTCTTTGCAATAAGACAACACACTGGTGCGAGAGATCAAGTATAACGGTTTTACTTTAGTTTTAAAAGGGCATAGGCCGAACATAACACATACAACTCGCTTACAGAGCCCTGCAGCAATAGGTAGAGCACGCAATAATGGCGCAGCGCGGTAATCCACCACGCGCAGCTATTATTGTATACGCGCCCTAAGGCGCACTAAAACAATAGTCTATCTCCCCTCCCTGGTCAGGCCTGACACAGAATAAATATAGGCGTAGTAACAATCTGTGCATGTACTGTGGCGAACCGGGACACTACGTGAGATCCTGTCCGGCTAAGATGCGTAAGTGCCTGCCTGTCTCTTCTACTTGTGCCTCTTTGTTGCCTAACCCAACTTCTCACTTGGCTCTCTCCATTTCTTTACAGCCCCCCGGAAGGACTTCCGCAATCCTAGTACCCGCCATAATTGATTCGGGGGCATGCAGCTGCTTTATCGATTTGACATTTGCTGCCAGTCATCACATTCCCCTGCGGCCGAAATCCCGGGGACTTGCAGTACATCTCGCTGACGGCTCTATTATCAAATCCGGCCCCGTCACTCAGGAAACCGTCCCTTTGATGGCCTCGGTGGCAACCCACCATCAGGAGTTCCTAAGTCTGGATGCCATCTCCTCTCCGCTATTCCCTGTCATTCTGGGGATGCCCTGGCTGCAAGCCCATAACCCCAACATTGACTGGGCTACAGGGAGAGTTAAATTCCTCTCAGATTATTGCCTGCAACACTGCCTGCAACAAGCCTCTACCGACCACCCTCACCTGCTCTGTCTGGGCACAGACCCTGACCTTCAGAAAACCATCCCTGAGCCCTACCATGATTTTCTGGACGTGTTCAGTAAGAAGGGAGCAGAAACCCTTCCTCCTTACAGACCATATGATTGCCCTATAGAACTTTTGCCTGGGACCGAAGTACCTTTTGGGAGGATCTTCCCGTTGACTGAGCAGGAATTGGGCACCCTGAAAGTCTACATTAACAACAACCTAAAGAAAGGGTTCATCCGCCCGACCACCTCACCTGCAGGTGCGGGCATCTTTTTCGTTGAAAAAAAGGACCATTCCCTACGCCCCTGTATTGATTATCGGCAGTTGAACAAGATCACCATTAAAAACCGTTATCCCTTACCTCTCGTGCCGGAACTGTTCCAGAGGCTGGGAACGGCGGTCATATTCACCAAGCTTGACCTCCGAGGAGCGTACAACCTGATCCGCATTCGAGAGGGGGATGAGTGGAAGACGGCCTTCCGCACACGGTTCGGGCACTACGAGTACCTAGTTATGCCGTTCGGACTGTGTAACGCGCCGGCTACCTTTCAACATTTTGTCAATGACATCTTCCGTGATTACCTGGACTTGTACGTCATAGTATACCTGGACGATATCTTAATATTCTCCTCCTCTGTAGACGACCATCGCAGGCATGTCCGGAATGTCCTTGTTCGGCTCAGACGACATGGGCTTTACGCCAAGCCAGAGAAATGTGAGTTCGAGCGGCAAAGCATCCAGTTTCTCTGTCTGATCATTTCAATTGAGGGCATTAAAATGGACCCTCAGAAGGTGTCGGCTATCCTGGACTGGCCTGCCCCCACAGATAAAAAAGGGGTCCAGCGCTTCATCGGATTCTCCAACTTCTACCGGAAGTTCATCAGAGGTTTCTCTGCAATTGTCGCCCCCCTTATCGAACTGACCAAACAAGGAAACCGCTTCTACTGGTCCCCTAGAGCCCAAGCTGCCTTTGACAAACTGAAGGAATTATTTGTCTCTGCCTCCATCTTGAAGCACCCTGACCCCGCATTACCTTTCGTCCTGGAAGTGGACGCGTCCGAAAATGCAGTGGGGGCTGTGCTATCCCAGCGTCAGGGGGCTAAAGCCTTACTTTTTCCAGTGGCCTTCTTCTCGCGCAAGCTTTCCACGGCGGAACGTAACTATGACGTGGGTGACCGGGAACTCCTGGCTATCAAGGCCGCATTAGAAGAATGGCGTTACCTGCTCGAGGGGGCGGCACACCCCATTTTGGTCTACACGGACCACAAGAACCTCGAGTACCTGAGAACAGCCAAGAGGTTGAAGCCAAGGCAGGCAAGGTGGGCACTTTTTTTCTCAAGGTTTTTGTTCCACATCACCTACAGGCCTGGCTCAAAAAACATTAAACCGGACGCACTGTCCCGAATGTTCAGCGCTCCTGAAGAGAACTTACCTGTTGACACCATCCTTCCTGCCGGGAACTTCCTGCTGCTTCAAGAAGACCTCATGCCCCGTATTAAGCGGGCGCCTGCTGGCTTGACCTCTCTTCCGGAGGACTGTGTCAGGGCACAAGATGGTCTGATCAGGCACGAGGGCAAAATTCTGGTCCCTGAGGGTCTTCGGATAGCTGTTCTGGAGCTTTGCCATGACCACAAGTTGGCCGGACATTTCGGTACCTTGAAAACGGCCGAGCTCATCAAGCGCACGTTCTGGTGGCCGCAGCTGGGTAGTGACTGCAAGAGATACGTGGACTCATGCAACACCTGCTCCTGGAACAAGAATAGCCGGATGAGGGCCTGGGGTCTATTAAAACCTCTACCTGTCCCTGAAAGACCCTGGAAGATGGTGTCGATGGACTTCATAGTGGAGCTCCCTCTGTCCGAAGGGTTCTCCACGGTCTTCGTTGTCATTGACAGGCTGTCCAAGATGGCTAATTTTTTGCCCATGAAAGGTACACCTTCCGCCATGGAAACGGCGAGGGTTTTTATCAGGGAAATAGTGAGGCTCCATGGAGTTCCGGCAAGTATTGTCTCAGACCGAGGCGCCCAGTTCACCTCCAGATTTTGGAAGGCTCTTTGTGATTCCCTGGAAATCAAGTTGGCATTCTCTTCGGCATACCACCCCCAGACGAATGGCCAAACTGAGAGGACCAACCAAACATTAGAGCAGTACCTCCGTTGTTTTTCCTCCTTTTCCCAGGATGATTGGGCCTCCCTACTCCCCATTGCTGAATTCGCTTACAACAACTCCCTGCACTCTGCCACTAAGCAAACCCCATTCTTTGCCAACTATGGATTCCATCCCTCCTTCTTGCCAAGTACCATACCCGAATGCACTGTCCCTTTGGTGTCCAAAACAATGGATTTCTTCTTCTCCAATAACAAACTTCTACAGGAGACCATGTCCAAGACCCAGGAGTACAACAAGAGGATGTTTGATAGGAAAAGGAGAGGGGAACTCATTCTGGAGCCCGGCAACCAGGTGTGGTTATCCACAATTAACCTAAAGATGGCCTGCCCGTCCAGGAAATTGGGCCCTAAGTTCATGGGACCTTTCTCGGTAAAAAGGAGGATCAACAATGTAGCATATGAGCTCGACCTACCTAATTCCCTGAAGGTCCATCCAGTCTTTCATGTGGCCCTGTTAAAGCCGGTTGTCCCTAACCCCTTCGCTGGCCGTAACATTGGCCCACCCGGAACCTGTTCTGATTGACGGCGAGGAGGAGTTTGAGGTAGAGGCAATCCTGGACTGTAGGAAGAGACACAACCAGGTACAATATCTGATTAAGTGGAGGGGTTACGGCCCAGAAGATAACTCTTGGGAACCCGAAAACGGCATACATGCGGAGGAACTCATGCAAGCTTTCAGGAGGTCTCACGCCACGAAGATCGCTCAATTGGGCATCCGGAGGCTGCCCTAAAGAGGGGGGCACTGTCAGTGTACGTACCTTGCCGGGCGCGTCGGTGGTCGCTTCGGTGTGCGCCGATGCGCGCTGTGGTTTGGCATGTTTCCGTCCGCGCTGGTACACTTCCTGGATCGCGGGCGCGCATGCCTGTGCGCGCCGGTGCGTGCGGCTGCATGTGCGCGCATTGTGGGCGGGCGCAGGCCAGTTTGCTTATTTAAACCCCTGGAACACTTCAGACCGGTGCTGTCTGATCTGCAGTCCCCTGTGTATCCTGCTCCTGTTGTTCACCTGAAATCCGACCTTCTGACCACCCGGCTTGTTACTGGACTTTCCTTGCTATCCGCCTGCACCCGACCTCGGCCTGTCTTTGACCCTGAACCTGCCTACCCCGCTGTGCCTCATTGCCTGAACGTTGCCGAACCCTGCCTGTCTGACCGCCCCTTCTGCTTCTGCCCCGCTACGCTGCTCTATATACCTGCCTGCCTACCTACCTGCCTGCAGCCTGCCTGGCTAGCTACCCTCCTGAACCCAGGATCCGGAGCCGCTCTCTTGGAACCAATCTCAGGCCCTCTTACCCTTCCGCACTCCCGTGCCTCCTGTCTGCACTACCAGGGGCCCGTGAGTCGGATCCGTACGGGTGACCTCTCTCTGCTCCAACGGACTCGCTGATCAGGTGTGTATCCCGCTGACAGTGGAGGTGTAGCAGAAAGGGGTGGGGCAGAAGAAGAAGGGGAGGTGGAGGTTGAGGTTGGGTCAGTTGTGCCACCTCACATATGGCGGTATTGGGGGTAATTTTCTCCATCACCCCCTTGTTGAGCAAGGTGATGAGCAGGGGCTCACATAGGAGGCGTTGCTCCATGCTCATCACCTTGAACTTAGCCTCCACTAGGCCGGCAATGGCTTCTTCAGGGGATGTGGGCTCCTGGAGGGTGGCATGGGCCTCACGAATAAGGGCCATTGCTGCCTCACTCGTGCTCCTGTCCCTCCTGCCTCTTTTGGGAAGCCGGATGTGAGGCACCTGGGATCTGGTGCTTCTCCTTTGCCCTGCCACCTCCTGTCTGCCACTGGGCCCTGCCACCTCCTGGCTGCCACTGGGCCCTGCCACCTCCTGTCTGCCACTGGGCCCTGCCACCTCCTGGCTGCCACTGGGCCCTGCCACCTCCTGGCTGCCACTGGGCCCTTCCTCCTCCTGCCTGACAGTTTCCAGACCCTCCTCCTGGCTGATTTCATCCTGTGTATGAAAAAGGGACATAGTTTAATATGTTGGTTTAATCTTTGCATCAAACTTTGTAATCCTGATTGAAGCAATTAGAATGTAAATCCATAAATCCTTGCTTTAAATTTACCACTACATCAGATTGACTATTTAGCACCCAATTAAGTGCAGACTAATGTCTACAGATCTTGATTTCACTTGTGGAATCCAAAATATTTTATGTTTGTCATCTTGACATATTTGTCAAACATTAAGTTTATCCCAATACATTTTCACTTAATACTATACCTGGCTCCAGATGGCCAAATCAGGATCATCCAGGATGGCTGCCTCCTCTTGCTCCAGAGAAGGCTCAGGTTGGCTGCAGGGAAGTCTGGGGGGAAGAGTGGAGAGTGATGGCCTTGTCTCAATGTGGTCATCCAGGAAGGACATCCTGTTGTAGTACCACAAAATCGGGACATAAACATCATCTGCTGCTGCTCCTGACCTCTGAGAAGCCAGGACCTTAGAGCGTTCAGTCCTGTAGGTGCCTCTCAAGCTGCCAATTTTAGTGTCCACTTGTTTTGCTGTGGCTGTGGGCACCTTGGTATGCACAAATGGGAGCAGCTTCTCCAGCGCTGCTTTTCTCACCCCTCTT
The DNA here is from genome assembly GCA_029206835.1 of Rana muscosa. Taxonomy (NCBI): domain Eukaryota; kingdom Metazoa; phylum Chordata; class Amphibia; order Anura; family Ranidae; genus Rana; species Rana muscosa. The sequence goes on along the minus strand of CM055117.1, from coordinate 57,183,811 downwards.
TTTTTGTGGATGGGGTTTTTCGTCTCCCACAGAGCCGGCAGCTCCCTTACCCGGTCAATAAATTCTGCCAGGAAATCCTTGTCGCTTATAAAGACATTCATATTGTATCTGCAAGTTAAATAAATTATATATAACTAATGTGAGGCAAACAGTCTAACCTCCTTAACATGCTAGTCACCATATATATCCTCCAACATTCTCAAGACAGTATAGGCCAACAATTTGTACAAGTCACAAAATCACATACCTTCGTTCGCACGTCCGTCACTTGAACTCCTCTCTCCGCACACCGAACGTACTATAGTCACATGTGTGTTTGCTATATACACACCACGCATGCGTCAAAATACGAACACGTCGCTCCTCACACGTCGCCCGCCCATGACGTTCTAACTAACATCTTTTCCCCGCCCCTTCTCTTTCGGCGCGCAGACAGATATGGCGGAGTTACAGCAGGTGTCTGATAATTCCGCAACTAACGAGGAGGAGACAAGCCCGGAGACCGAGGAAACGTCACGATCAAGGAGGAGATTCAAGGCATCGAATATGTCTTTGGCGGAGATGGTGGACATCTTGCTCAAGTCTGATTATGATGCAAAGCATGGGCCGTATAGCAAACCAAATAGAAGGAAGGCCAAAATCCTCACTAAAGTCGTGAAGAGTCTGAAGGCGAATTTCGGGGTGAAACGCTCAAATGAGCAGCTCAGAAAGAGGTGGTCAGACCTCAAACTGAGGGAGCCAGAGCAGTTGAGGAGCATAAAGAGAATGCTCGCTAAAAGTAAGTAAAATGTACACTTTTCTGCTATTAATCTTTTTCTAAACTTACATGTTGCTCTTTATTTTGGTTTCTCATATTGGACTCCCTTCCAAAATGTAATATTTTGAACTTGGTTGGGCACAGTAATCGTTCGTTACGTTACCGACACTTAGTTCGGCCACTATCCGCGGTTTTGGCTTATTTTAGAGCCACAAAAGTAATTAGACATCTGCCATTTTTGCTCAAATATTATGGCGAAATTTTTAGGCTAGATGATGTGTTTGTACAGAGAATGAAATGCAAACTTTTATCAGTGTAAAGGAGAGGACACTCAGCAGCTGCTTCCACATCTGTACTTTGGAGCACTATAGTGTGGGCCACCAGACCCGCCTTTTTTGGGTGTCCCACACAGGTGCATCAGTGAATTTTTGTGGTGCCTCCATGTCAAATAAATTACATCCAAAGGTGAATACTAAACATATTCTTGGTCATAAATAATGCATTCTTCTTTAAATTCCGCCCAAACACACACTTGTACCACAGTTCCAAGCAATTTAGCCTGTTTTTATTTTAACATTGAGATTTACAGTGTGATAAATAGACCTTTTGTTTGATTCTCATAGGGGAGAGAAGACTGGGAGGAGAACACTCCAGGGAGCACATGCACCCCACAACTTCCAAGCAACCCCAAACTCCCAAAGACCCACAACCGAAAGATGTGCAGGAAGTTGAGGTGGAGGAAGGAGAAGTGCAGGAAGGAGAGGTGGATGACGTTGTGGATCTGGTCACCACAACAGGTCAGTATCTGTCACCACAGCTTCAGGTAAGAGATGTAGGCCTGCAGAGTTATAATACCTTTTGTTTTTTGTTTTTAGGGGATATAAATGTTGTGAAGGATAGTACACGGTTCTCTGCTGACAGTGCCCTCCGCCTCATCCAGCAAGTGATGGAATGTAGCACGGAACTGGACCTAATTAAACAAAGAATCCATGTGATGGAACAAACATTTAAAGACATTCTCGATGTTTTGGGGAGAATTCAATAAGCCATCCAAACACATTTGTTTTTACATGTTTGTTATTGCACATTTTCGAATATTTTTGACAATCAAACCAGCCAAAAATTGAATCTGCACACAGTGTGTCAACATGTGCTATCTGCCATCAGGGGATATCTATGTACGTCTTTTGGGGGTGCAACCCCTTCCTCGTATCTAAAGTCGGTGAACTGAGGAAGGGGTTGCACCCCCAAAACACGTCCATTGATCACCCCTGATGGCAGATAGCACATGTTGACAATAGGGATCAGGATTGTAAACTTCCTAGATGAAAAAAATCCCAAATGTGTGCATATTCAATTTTTGGCTGGGCAAGGGGTGGCAGGACCACATATTAGGACGGGCACATAGAGACATAGTTTGTGTAAGTGAATGTCTCAGATTGCTCAGAGGTATCCAATGTTGTAATTTTTGGAATGCAACTGTTATTTTTGTATTTTCATAAGCAAAAAATTGCCGGGTTGTGGCCAGGCCAACCCAAAAAAACAGAAAAAACTAAAAATGGTGTGAATGTGCACAGCGTAAAATATTTGACCACAAACAACGTGTAGCTTCTTTTTATAATACCCTCTAAGCTTATTTGGTTATTTTGTAAGGTTACATAGTGAAATGGTTGTTAGTTACTAAAGTAAAATACACTTGGCACTACAAATGCACTAAGACAAACTAGGAGACAGGAAAGAACAAATAATTAAAGGTTTAAACAAGCTTTTTATTTGGATCCTTAGACATAGGCTGGCATAGGAATTGCCCCCCTACCCGTGAAATACTCCATGTATTTGTCCCGAACCTCACGGGCATTTTGGGAGGGCAAGCCAGGACGGGCAGATTCCAGGCCCGGCAGGGGATTTGCAGGGGAAAGTCCAGCCTCTGGCAAAACTGAGGCCATATAGGAATTTGATTTCTGGCTCAGAAAGTTGTGTAGCACACAGCAGCATAATACGACATAGTTTATTTTGTAGTCCGCCAAGTGTATTGAAGTCATAAAAAGGTGGAAGCGGCTGGCCATTATGCCAAAGGCATTTTCGACAACTCTTCGGCCCCTGGCCAGCCGGTAATTGAACACCCTCTTGTCTGGGGTCAGGGTCCTCTGTGGAAATGGCCTCATAAGATGCCGTCCGAGTCCGAAGGCTTCATCAGCCAAAAAAACAAAGGGGAGTCCTTCAATATTCCCTGCATCCGGTGGCAATGCAAGGTCGTCACTCTGGAGACGGAGGGCAAACTCCATCTGGATGAAGGATCCCCCATCGGACATCCGGCCATTCTTCCCTACATCAACATAGAGGAATTCATACCGTGCTGACACCACCGCCATCAGCACAATGCTATGAAACCCCTTGTAATTGTAGTAGTAGGACCCAGAACGGGGTGGCGGCATGATGCGGACGTGCTTCCCGTCTATGGCACCACCGCAGTTGGGGAAGTCCCACCGCGTGGCAAACTCCGATGCCACAGTCTGCCATTCCTGTGGCGTGGAAGGAAGCTGTGGAGTGAAACAAGATGAAATAATATTAGAATACAAAAATCATACATTACAAGGAAAATCTCTAAAAAAACATTACAGACCAACATCAATCAAATTCTACGTTTATTAAGGTGTTTAAAATAAGTATAATGGAAGGCTCATTTATCATATTCATCCCCCCCTCTGATGGGCCATTACTAAATTATTTTGCGGGGGGGGGGAGATGTGTTTGGCCACAGGATAGCATTGCAGTGGCGGTGCGTCCAGAGTGGGCGCTGGAGCACTGCCCCCTCTCTCCTGTGCCCATCACTCAGAACAATACATAGGTTCATGCTTTGCATGAACCTATGTATTGTCTATGCCACCCACTATTCAGGTGGATGGCCTCTTGTAAAGCGACCGACTTATGAATAATTGCGGCATTTAGGGGGTTCAAATTGCATAGCAGAAACAGGTAGTAAAATAGTCTTGCACATTACAACCTGAGGGATGTAATTGGCTTCCTAAAAGTAAAATAGGGGACGCAGGGGGGGGGGCATTCCTTGGGGAAACACTGGCAGGCTGCTCTGCCAATCATGTTCACCAAGTCTGTTTAATGGTAACATGATTGGCTGATGCAACATCAAGGGAAGGAAAACACATCAAGGACAGAAGAAGGATGGCGCTGACCACAAGAAGGTAAGTGCAGGGCTGGGGGGAAACTGGCTGCATTAGAGGGGACTAAATGGCTGCATTGGAGGGAACAAAATGGCTGAATTAGAGGAGACAACTGGGGGCGTTTAATAGGCACCAGAGCAAAAAAGGAGGAAGTTTATTTCCTAAATTGGGGTTTGAACCCCCAAACATTTGGAGCAACAGGCGCCCCTGCTGGAAAAGTTAGTGAAGGGAAATATTTATGGAGGAGAAAAAAGGGGCAATCTAAAGCTTCCAGCATGCATGGGGACAAAGGGGACATTCTCAGCATATTACAATCATGGTAATTAGGGAAGGATGAAAGAAATACAATACATTAGCATACATGTAATACATAAAATGTGATGTTAAGGAAGAAAACTTACCCTAATATAGTCCTCCTGCAGGACTTGTATAATGGCAGAACAGGTGTCTGGGATTATGAGGCCCAGAGCCTGGGGGGAGATGCCTGTGGTGAACTTCAAGTCCTGAAGACTTCTCCCTGTCGCCAGGTAACGCAACGTGGCGATGAGCCTCTGCTCAGCACTGATGGCTTCCCGCATAACGGTGTCCTTCCTGGTAATATAGGGGGACACCAAAGCCAACAGTTCCTGAAAAACGGGGTCAGACATCCGCAGAAAATTCCTGTAGTCCTCAGGATTATTCTCGACGATCTCCCGCAGCAGAGGCATATGGCAGAATTGGTCCCGCTGGAGCAACCAATTCTTGGTCCATGAACTCCTCCTCACACCATTCATGGACTGGTCTTGGTCCAAAACAAGCAGACCAACACCAAGCGCACGCACAGCACGAACTCGACGACGAGAACGTCCAGGCGACATGGCTAAGAAACGGTCGTCTTATCAGAACGTACAGAACAGAACGCACTTTAGAACAGCAAGGCCTATGAATAACGAACTGAAAATCAGAAACGAATAGGCAAGAACGCACTGTAAAACAGATACGACCTGCCTAGACGCCCTGAAAGTCAAGATACGAACCCACAAGCACAAACTGAACCGCAGAAAACGATCTGAAAAGTGCGAAGACTGAAAAGCGCGAATCGTCTCTTCCCAAACTTTTACTTCACACGCGGTAACACGAGATCAGCAAAAGCAGCCCAAGGGGTGGCGCCAAGAAAAAAGATCTTCCCCTTTATAGCGCCGTCGTACGTGCTGGACGTGACCGCGGAGAACAACGACGAAATTGGAAATTGTCAGTGTGTACGCATGGAAAGCTTGACGAGAAAATCGACAAGCTTAACAAGAATCTCGTAGAAAAAAACGACGTGTTTTTTACGACGAGAAAATCGGTCGTGTGTACGAGGCCTAAGTCACAGGCACTCTCCCAAGAATCTGACCAAGGACTGGACAGAATGAACTCAGTAGCTTCTGCATTCAGTGTACTGTCTATGGTGTCTTCTTCAGGTGGAAGATCAATAGCAGAAGTTTCTGGGGCCTGAGAAGGCCAAAGCCAACCAAGTTCTTCTCCCTCATCTTCACTTATCTCAGAGGTCTCTGTATCCCCAATCTGAGGGATCTGGGACCGAGTGTTTGGTCTAGGAGTATCCAGAATGGAAATTGGGTTTGGGGAGTCCCTTGCAGGAGGTATCCGAACTGCTTCAGCAAGTGGGAGTAAGTGGTTTCGGTGCCAGGACTTCAGTGGGCCCACCTTCCCTTCCGGCTTTAACTTATAGACAGGTAGGCCCTGCAGCTTCTTACAAACGACATAGGGTTCAGGTCTCCATCTGTCTGCAAGCTTGTGCTTCCCAGGGACTCCCAGGTTTCGTAGGAGAACTCGGTCTCCAGGTTGCAGGTCCTGGATCCGAACCTTTAGGTCGAAGTTCCTCTTATTGCGGGCCCCCCTTTGTTCTGAGGCAGCCTGGGCCTGTTTATAGGCTAATTTCAAATTATGTCTGAGTCTGTCAACATATCCCTTGTGGGAAGCGGCAGAACAATGGTCTATGGAAGTGCCAAAGGCCAGATCTACTGGTAGTCTTGCCTCTCTTCCGAACATCAGTCAATAGGGTGAATACCCTGTAGCATCACTGGTGGTACTGTTGTATGCATGCACAACTGCCGCGATGTGGTTGCTCCAATGCTGCTTCTTTTCACTGCTTAAGGTCCCCAGCATGTTGAGCAGGGTTCGGTTGAACCTCTCCGGCTGGGAATCACCTTGTGGATGGTAGGGGGTAGTTCTTGTCTTCTAGATCCCCAAAGAATCCAGGAGCTTCCGGATCAACTGACTTTCAAAATCCCTTCCCTGATCTGAATGGAGCGAGCCGTTGTGGTAGCCCATAGTGTACGAAGTATTTTTCCATAAGCACCTTGGCCACAGTGGAAGCCTTCTGGTCTTTGGTTGGGAAGGCCTGGGCATACCGGGTGAAATGGTCGGTTACTACCAGAACATTTCCTAGTCCACTCAGGTCGGGTTCGAGGCAGAGAAAATCAATGCATACCAGATCAAGTGGGCTTTGACTTTGCAGATGGCCCATTGGGGCAGCTTGATGGGGTAAAGTCTTTCTCTGGATGCATCGTGCACATGAGTGGCAGTATTCTTCAACTTCAGAACTCATGCAGGCCCAATAGAAACGGTCCCTAACAAGTTGAAAGGTCCTTTCTGCCCCTAGGTGGCCATGATTGTCGTGCAAAGCAACCATGACTGTCTCTCAGTGTTTCTCGGGCAGGAACAATTGCCATTTGTCTTCCAGGTCATCAGAGGGGCCCCTTCGGTAGACCACTCCCTGATGCACCTGCAACCTGTCCCACTCCTTCCTCAACAGGCGAGCTTCCTTCGAAGGGTGACGTAAGAGTCTATTCGGATCCTGATTTTCCAGGGCCTCCAAGACCAATCTCCCCATGGGGTCTTCCAATTGGTCAGATCTCAACTTCTTTTTGGACAATTTTGGCAACTTATCTTCCCCCAGTTGGGTTACCCCACAGTACTGCTTGGGCACTCTGAATATGGTAACCCCTATCTCTTCTGCTCTTGAGCCACCACTGGCTTGGAGTTCAGCCCCTTGACAGAGGGCCCGCACCCCGTCGGGTGCCACTTGAGTCCAGTCTCCTGTACTGCAGGTGGGGACATGAGATCTTCTAGACAAGGCGTCTGCATCTCGGTTTCCAGCCCCAGGTCTGTACTTTAAGCTGAAATTTAAGGCAGACAGTGCCGCCAGCCATCTATGTCCTGTGGCATCCAACTTTGCTGTGGTGAAAAGATAGGTGAGAGGGTTGTTGTCGGTTTTCACCGTGAATTCTGCCCCATACAGATAGTCTCTGAGTTTGTCAACTAACGCCCATTTAAGGGCCAGGAACTCCAACTTATGGGTGGGGTAGTTCTTTTCAAAGGGAGTCAGACTTCTGCTCACATACGCAACGGGCCTCAGTTGCTCTTCATGATCCCGGACGAGCCCCCACGTGTAGCGCTACCCCCAGTTAAGAGAGCCGCTGGATTTTTTGTTTCGGGCCCTGTGTACAGCACCGCCAACCCCCGGCAATCTTACTCGACCCACTCTGGCACAGTTAGTCTAGGGATTATACTTGTATCACAATCAAACAGTATTGCAAGGGTTACCTCTTTGCAATAAGACAACACACTGGTGCGAGAGATCAAGTATAACGGTTTTACTTTTGTTTTAAAAGGGCATAGGCAGAACATAACACATACAACTCGCTTACAGAGTCCTGCAGCAATAGGTATAGCACGCAATAATGGCGCAGCGCGGTAATCCACCACGCGCAGCTATTATTGTATACGCACCCTAAGGCGCACTAAAACAATAGTCTATCTCCCCTCCCTGGTCAGGCCTGACACAGAATAAATCTCAAGCCTCGTACACACGACCGAGTTTCTCGGCAAGAACCAGCAAGAAACTTGCTGGCAGAGATTTCTTGCCGAGAAATTCGTTCGTGTGTATGGTTTCTCGTCAAGAAAACCGACTAGAATCTCGACGAGAAAATAGAGAACCTGCTCTCTATTTTCTCGTGAGATTCTCGTCAGCCTGTTTCTCGACGAGAAAATTGTGTGTGTGTACACTTACCTGTCCTCCGGGAAGCCCGCGCATGCTCGAAATTACTTTGACGCATGCGCGGTAGCTTCCTAGGCATAGGATAGGGTGTACAAAGATGGCGGCGACGGCATCGAATGTGACGAGCGCATGCTCGTCGTATTCAATTACGTCACCGCGTTCGCTCCATTCAAAGAACCGCGGGTTCTTTGAAATGAGCGTGTGTACACTCGGCCGGGACAAGTTTCTTGTCCAAGGATCTCGTCGAAAAAAACGACGTGAGATTCTCGGCCGTGTGTACGAGGCTTCAGTCTTTTCATTAAGGATTTCTTCGCATGCAAACTTTCGGTGGTGCACTTGATGAAACAGTATTTTTGTAATCCACAAAGTAGGCAGTCACAAAGAACACTATACTGGAGACCCTTTAAACTCTGTCCTTCTACTGGTCTCCAGTGAAGTAACAAACAAACGATCGGTGGGCCAAGGCAGTCTATAGGCCTAAACACTGTACAGTCTATTGGATTGAGCAAGTGCTCGCTCACCACTCCGGACGCGATCCCAGTCCGGGACTTCCACCTGCTGTGTCTCCGCACACAGCGTCTGCCACGATCGGGTCCCCGATCCAACTGATATCCTGACTCGACAAGTCAGATGCCACTCAGGCTCCGCAGTGGGGTGGAAGGCTCTTCGGAAGTTGCGCAAGGCCCCAGGCTTCAGGCCTTGCACTGCAGCAGATCCGCACAGATCCGCACAGGAAGAACTGTTGCTTGCAGAGCGGTGTCCCAAATAGCCCCTACCATGAGTCTCTGCGGTGGCCAATTGCACTCTGGGTGCCGAACGGGGTTCTGGGTAACGTAGTCCCAGGGCCTTAAAGGAGACCCCGCTACACAAATATATACTGTATATACGGCATGAATGTTTCTACCCAACTTCTACATAAAAAACATGGTTCATATCAATTCCAATATATGTTCAATAAGGCCAACTGCATCAAAGTGATCCTTTGGTCGAGGGTGAATCCAGCTTTAGTAAATAGAGAGAGGAGGGAAGAGGATGGAGAGAGGAACAAGCACAATGTATGTCCAGGGTGATTTATACACACTTCTCCTTTAACCTTCCTGGCGGTATTCCCGAGTCTGGCTCTGGGTTAAATTTCAGCACCAAAAGCGGTAACTCCGAGCCAGACTCGGGATTGCATCGCAGTAATCCAGGCAGAGTTACTTACCTTCTCCCCTGGATCCTGCGATGCCTCCCCGCTGTGTGATCGAGCTGTCTCCTCGCTCAATTCACACAGTGTCCGAGTGCCGCCGAGCTCCGTTCCCTGCGACGTTACGACGCACGGGGATGGAGATCGGCGCCAAATTCAAAAAAGTTAAAACACAGTACACATACAGTACACTGTAATCTTACAGATTACAGTACTGTATAAAAAAATGACACACACCCTTTGTCCCTAGTGGTCTGTTCAGTGTCCTGCATGCACTTTCATATAATAAAAACTGTTCTTTCTGCCTGGAATTTGGAGATTGTCCATAGCAACCAAAAAGTGTCCCTTTACGTCAAAAGTGGTTTTAGACCAGCTAGAAAACAACGATAATAAATTAGAATCACTCGCAGAATTAAGCGATAGCGATTTGTGGGGAAATTCGTCATCAAACACTGAAAAACACTTTTATTATTATTATATTATTATTTGTTATAATTATTTTATAGTTATTTATTATATTATAATTTATGATTTTTTTTTTTTACTTTATCATACCCGGGATGTCTACTAGACTCTTGTTTGGACAGATTTAAGTGAGTTATTCCTAAGAATTACAGGCCTACAATATAAAACGCCAAATTTCCATGCAGAATAATGGTACCGCTTTTAGCACCTAAAATCTGACAGAATCATACCGCCAGGGAGGTTAAATTTTAACTAAACCCAAACCTAAAGTAAATCTCAGCTCCAGGCAGGGCAATTTTTACATTGGTCCAGCTTAGATCAATGTACGTATGTACACTATATTACCAAAAGTATTGAGACACCTCCCTTTACACGCACATGAACTTTTAAGGCATCCCAGTCTTAGTCTGTAGGGTTCAATAATTAGTTGCAGTGCAGTAGCAGTGCCTGCTACAGTGATTTCCAGCTTCTACAGGGATCCCACAGGTATGATACATACACTATGTAGCACTACCCCCATAGGAGCTGCTGGTTTAGATTTGGGCCTTGCACATTACCTCACCGTTCGTTGTCTAGGGGATGAGAGTCAATAGAAACTTCAATGTCCACACAAGTTATAAATCCTTTTCGTTAGGTTTTATTTCACACAAATTTGCATAGGTAGAGGGATGGAGGGTCAGGGGAAGGTTCAGGCACACGATGCAGATCACTGGGGAAACTTCTAAGCTTCAAAAGTCACACTCACTACTCTCCTTCAAGTGGGTGTTGCTCACTCGGATAGGCCCCTCTCACTTGGCCTAGCAGCCGGGATGATGCACAAACAAAATGAAGAAATAACAGTCTCTGCCACAGACTTTCGGACGATAAAGATGAACTGTTCAATAATCCTCTGCCACAGGATTTTTAGTACCCGGATATCCAGCCTTACAGTTTAAGAGCCTTTAAGCCGACCCGGCACACTGTAAGGTAACATAAGCTACGGTGCATCCTCCAATAAGGTCACCAGGCCTTCCCCAAGACACCAGCCTTCCGCTTGGTCCTCTCCAGGACAGGTCCACCCCTGGTTTCCTCCATTGAGTGGCTACCTCCCGCCAACATGGCTCCGCGGCTGAAATTTCACTATCACATACCTCGAGCCAGGATGGCCACGAGGCGAAGAGAGCCCCGAAAAATGACGTCTGCCCCTTAAGTACCCTTCTCCAGCATGCCCAGCGGGGAGACCACTCCCACTGGGCTATCCCCGGGGAAAAATACCCAATACACTCTGGCCTGCCTGTGTTCCAACATTGGCCTGTGGTGGTAACGCTACCTTCAGGCAAACAACGGGAAATCCCTCCAAGCACAATCATAGCCGGAACAGAGACCGATTTAGCCTTAATTATCAAAGTCTGAGCTAACTACCAGCTCAGACACCCACAAAATTTAAACACAGCACCTGGTCATCAGGAGCAGGGCGCTACATACTCCCCCCACTACAACAAGAAACTGTCCCCAGTGTCTGGAAAAAATATGGCCCTCAATCCTGAGGCCCAGTACCTGAACCTCAAAAAAACTTGGATGGGAAGAGAAAAGGAGAAGGGAACTATAGATATAAAACATTAACATGAACTTGCAATAAAATCACAATAGCATACACATTATGATCCCTCTCACTAACTGTCTAGACCACCCACTCTTTGGCAGTCTTGACAGAAGATCCGGCTCACCTGAAAGAGAAAAAAAAAAGAAAAGAGACACACAGCCAAATAACATGACAACATCAAGACACTTCAAATGAAGCAAAGCTGCATCTCCTAAGAGGTGGAACTTTCCTTCTTACTTTTAAAGATGTGACTAAACTTGGGGAGAAGGAGAAAAAAAAAGTCTCTCCCTACTCTACTAACCACTGCCACCTAGTGTCAGAAGTAGCACACACTCTACCGCGGCCGCGGGAAGCTTTCACATATCCCACCTTTTTCCGGGTGGGTGCATTGGGGACAAGTGCAGTAGAGGTGGTATCTGGAACAATGTCCGCTGATGGCTCTACAGCAACCGTAGCAACGGCATTCCTTCCAGGGTCACTCACCGCAGTAGGCGCGATGAGTACAGGTTTGGCCACAGGCCCGAGGGCAACATCCTCCAACGTAGCGACGCCTGTGGCCCAGTCCATCCTGTAGGTACGGGGCTACTCAGTAGGTTGGTCCACTGCAAACAAGTACTCCCTGCAGTGCAAGCATCGGGCGAACGTGAGTAGTTGAACAGCCAGTCCCTCACATTTAGGGCACAGCATGCCCAGCGCTTCCACATCTCCGCTAGTGTACAAGATGAAAAGCCCATGTGGCTTCATTCGGATACCTGTATCCGTCAACAGGGTTCCTGGCCATATAACGCTCACACCAGCGTTAATAGAGAACATCCTAGGCCCTGACACGGACTGTGCCAACGAATACAGCGACATGGCTGCTCTCCGATCCTCTTACCGTGATCTCGCAGCTTCTTCCCTTTGGCGCCAGACACACCCACGCGTCTCACGCAGGAAGCGGGAACTCCTCCCCTTTGGTCTTTTTTTTTGGGCATGTAGCTTCCGGGTCTTTCTGGCTCCACCCGCAGCCTACGCAGTTGCCAAAGTGATCTGCACACTTAACCCCTTTCTTTCAAGAACACAGTCTAGCGCCCTCCTAATTGTAGACTCTCGGTGAAACAACAAAAAAATCTTTCAGTCCAGTTGCGAGAGGTAACGGCAAATCCCGTACTCGAGCCCCCATGTGTAGCACTACCCCCGTAGGAGCTGCTGGTTTAAATTTGGGCCTTGCACGTTACCTCACCGTTCGTTGTCTAGGGGATGAGAGTCTATAGAAACTTCAATGTCCACACAAGTTATGAATCCTTTTCATTTTTTATTTCACACAAATTTGCATAGGTAGAGGGATGGAGGGTCAGGGGTAGTGATGAGCCGAACACCCCCGGGTTCGGTTCGCACCAGAACCCGCGAACGGACCGAAAGTTCGTACGAACATTAGAACCCTATTAAATACAATGGATGCGAACGTTCGAATTCTGAAGTGCTAATTATAACAACTATTATGCATGTTATTGTCCTAAAAAGGGTTTGGGAACCCGGGTTCTGCACCAGGGGACATGTATCAATGCAAAAATAAGTTTTAAAAACGGTCGTTTTTCGGGAGCAGTCATTTTAATGATGCATAAAGTGAAAAAAAAAAAGTCAAATATTCCTTTAAATATCGTACCTGGGGGGTGTCTAAAGTATGCCTGTGAAGTGCCACGTGTTTCCCGTGTTTAGAACTGTCCCTGCACAAAATGACACTTCTAAAGGAAAAAAAAGCCATTTAAAACTGCTTGCGGCTTTAATGTAATGTCTGGTCCCGGTAATATGGATGAAAATCTTTAAGAAAAATGGCATAGCTACCCCATGACCCCCCCCCCCTACCCCAGCCCATTACCAGCCCCTTTGGGTCTTGTATGGATATTAAGGGGAACCCCGCACATAAAATAAAAAAGGCCCTATATACTCTGAACAGCCGTATACAGGCGGTGCATACAAGACAGGGACTGTAGGTTTGTTCTTATGTAGAATCTGTTTGTAATTTTGAACAGGTACATTGTTGAAGTGTAGCTCCAGCCCAAAAATCTATTTTTAAACTTTTTGGAAAACATAGGTAAGGGTTATCACCCCTGTAACATTTGTTTTGCTGTCTGTGCCCCTGTTCAGAACATTTCACCTCACTTTCCGTCCCAATGACAACTGTTTTTGAAATGTGGTGTTTTTCATGAAACAAGGATTGCTGATAAAGCATCAGTACAGAGGAGACACCTTTCTCCCATATTTATTCTTACAGGAGAGAATTTTCCTTCCTAGTGGTAGATTTCCTCTCACTTCCTGTTGTCTTCTTGCGTTTGCAAGTAGGAGTCGTTTGTAAGTTGGATGTTTGAAAGTAGGGACCTGCCGTATATACTCTGCAGAAATAGGCCCCTTAGTTGTTGGTGTTGGCACAACACTGTAAGCACTCACAGTTACTCTTGGTTGGTGCTGGAACGCCCTGCTGTCAACTATTATATCAGGAATTTTAATTACATATAATTGTTGAACAGTGGTAGTAAAAATTGGGCCTTTGATGGTGGTGCTGGTGCCACAACACTGTAAGCCCTGACAGTTACTCTTGGTGGGTGCAGCAATGGGCCCTGCTGTGAATTATTAGATCAAGAATTGTAATTGCATGCCCCTGTTGAACAGGGGCTGAAAAATTGGGCCTTTCGTGGTGGTGGTGGTGGTGGTGGTGTTGCCACAACACTGTAAGCCCTCAGAGTTACTCTTGGTGGGTGCAGGAATGGGCCCTGCTGTGAATTATTAGATCAAGAATTGTAATTACATGCCCCTTTTGAACAGGGGCTGAAAAATTGGGCCTTTCGTGGTGGTGGTGGTGGTGGTGGCGTTGCCACAACACTGTAAGCCCTCAGAGTTACTCTTGGTGGGTGCAGCAATGGGCCCTGCTGTGAATTATTAGATCAAGAATTGTAATTGCATGCCCCTGTTGAACAGGGGCTGAAAAATTGGGCCTTAGGCACTGGTGGCACAACACTACAACCCCTCACAGATACGTTACTTGGAGCACAGCAATGAGCCCTGTTGCAAAGTATTGCTTCAAAAATTGTAATGACACGCCCCTGTTAAACAGGGGCTGAAAAATTGGGCCTTAGGCACTGGTGCCACAACACTCCAACCCCTCACAGATACTGTACTTGGAGCACAGCAATGAGCCCGATGGCAAATTATTGCTAAAAAAATTGTAATTACACGCCCCAGTAAAACAGGGGCTGAAAAATTGGGCCTTAGCCACTGGTGGCGGCACCCATAAACAAAAATGATCTTCCAAGCTATCATCATCAATCGTATCATTGAGGACTCGGAGGAGGAGGATAGCCAGTCAACATAACAGCACAGGCACTCAGCATCAGCATCAGTCTTGAAGGGATGTGACATGTTAAAATCAATTAGTCTGTTATATCAGCATCAGGTGTGTGGTAGCTGGTGGTGATCCAAGACTGGTTCATCTTGATGAAAGTCAGTCGATCAACCGAGTCGGTGGACAGGCGCACCCTGTGATCCGTGACAAATCCTCCAGCAGCACTGAATGTGCGTTCCGAAAGAACGCTGGATGCAGGACAGGCCAGTAGCTCAATTGCATACTGTGCAAGCTCTGGCCAGTGATCCATCCTCAAGACCCAGTAAGCCAGAGGATTTTCGGTGGGGAAGGTGTCCAAGTCTGACCTTGCCCCTAGATATTCCTGCACCATGTTTATCAGACGCTGGCGATGGTTGCTGGAACCGATCATACTTTGGGGCTGCGGACTAAAGAATTGTCTGAACGCATCGGTCAGACGGCCACCTTCCCCACCGCTCCTTCTTTGACTGGCCGAAGCCTCAGCAACTCGTTGTCCAGGACCAGGAGTTTGTAACCTCCCAGTCTCTGGGAACGCGTTGCACAGACCTTTCTGCAAGGCCTCCCGGAGTTGTCTCATCCTCTGCTCCCTCTGCGAAGGTAACATAAGGTCCGCAACCTTACCCTTGTACCGTGGATCAAGGAGAGTGGCCAGCCAGTAATGGTCCCTCTCCTTGATCCGAAGAATACGAGGATCCTTCCGCAGACTTTGCAGGATCAGGGAGGCCATGCAGCGTAGGTTTGCTGAGGCATTCGCTCCGGAGTCCTCTGGGTCACTAAGGACGACATGATCCGCAGCCACCTCCTCCCAGCCACGTACAAGTCCACTGGTTTCTTGGGACTGTAAATCATCCCTAAAAGACTGCTGCTGATGATGCTGAGTGCCAGCCTCCACCTCCATGCTGACACAATCCTCCTCCTCCTCCTCCTCCTCTTCCTCTTCCTGTGCGATGGGTGGGACAGAAGGAACACTGTCTGGGTAAAGGGGGCCTTGAGAGGCAAGGAAGTCCTCCTCTTCCTGCCTCTGTTCTGCCTCAAGTGCCCTGTCCATTATTCCACGCAGCGTGTGCTCCAACAGGTGGACAAGAGGTACAGTGTCACTGATGCATGCACTGTCACTGCTCACCATCCTCGTGGCCTCCTCAAATGGTGCCAGGACAGTGCATGCATCCCTGATCATGCCCCACTGGCGTGGAGAAAAAAAAACAAGCTCCCCTGACCCTGTCCTGGTGCCGTAGTCGCACAGGTACTCATTGATGGCCCTCTGCTGCGTGTGCAGCCGCTGCAGCATGGCCAACGTTGAGTTCCACCTGGTGGGCATGTCACATATAAGGCGGTTCTTGGGCAGGTTCAACTCCTTTTGCAGCTCAGCCAGGCGAGCACTGGCATTATAAGATCTGCGGAAATGCACACAGACTTTCCTGGCCTGCCTCAGGACATCCTGTAAGCCCGGGTACCTGCCCAAGAACCGCTGCACCACCAGGTTAAGGACGTGAGCCACACAGGGCACATGGGTCAGTTGTCCCTGTCGGAGGGCGGAGAGGAGGTTGGTGCCATTGTCGCAAACCACCATTCCTGGCTTAAGCTGGCGTGGCGTCAACCACCTCTCGGCCTGGCCCTGCAGAGCAGACAGGACCTCTGCCCCAGTGTGGCTTCTGTCCCCCAAACACACCAGCGCAAGCACGGCATGGCATCTTTTTGCCTGCGTACTTGCGTAGCCCCGTGAACGGCTACGGAGCACCGCAGGTTCATAGGACAAACCACAGGAAGAGGCCATGGAGGAAGAAGAAGAGGAGGGGGTGGAGGAGAGAGGTGTGTCACAACCAGTAGTAGCATTTTGGAGGCGTGGCGGTGGAACAACCTCCAACACTACTGCACCTTGTCCTGCATCCTTCCCAGCTGCCAAAAGAGTGACCCAATGGGCCGTGAAAGAAAGGTAACGTCCCTGTCCATGCCTGCTGGACCATGAGTCAGCGGTAATATGCACCTTACCGCTGACCGCCCTGTCCAGCGAGGCCAAGACATTGCCTTCCACATGCCGGTAGAGAGCCGGAATAGCCTTCCGTGAGAAAAAGTGGCGTTTGGGAACCTGCCACTGAGGAACCGCACATTGCACAAACTCACGGAAGGGGGCCGAGTCTACCAACTGAAAAGGCAGCAGTTGAAGTGCTAGCAATTTAGCCAAGCTAGCATTCAACCGCTGGGCATGTGGATGGCTGGGAGTGAACTTCTTTCGACGGTCCAGCAGCTGGGGCAGGGAAATTTGCCTGCTAGAATCGGACGTCGGTGTACTGCTAGCAGAGTGGCCGCAAGTACTTGGCTGTGACACACCTAATTCTACACCTTCATTCCTCTCAGTGCATGTTTCAGAGAGGACTGAAGTTATAGTGGGGTTGGAGATCCCAGCTGATGCGGTGCAAGGAGAGGTCCGCTTTGTTCTTTGGTGTGGGTCTTTGAGGTAGGCTTGCCAACGAGCTGCATGGCAGGTCAACATATGTCTGGTCAGGCATGTGGTACCCAAGCGGCTGATGTTTTGGCCACGCGATATACGCTTGAGACATATGTTGCAAACAGCAGCTGTGCGATCTGATGCACTAGCCTCAAAAAAGGCCCACACCAAGGAACTTTTTGAATGACGGGCAGAGGCAGCGCCCTGCACAGGCGGAGCTCTGCGGTGTGATTCCGTCGGTGTACTGCCCTTACGCTGGCCACCAAAGGGCATCCTGCCTCGTTGGAGATGTGCCTCCTCCTCATCCTCCTCCTCTCTCCTATTAGGCACCCACGTGGAGTCAGTGACCTCATCATCCCCTCCCTCCTCATCACTGGAGCCAATCTGGCAGTATGCTGCAGCTGCTGGAACATGACTGCCAGATTGGTGTCCTTCTTGAGCATCCCCTCTGTCTGCTCTCACGCTACTGCCTTCCTGTAGCTGGGTTTCATCATCAGACCCTTCGAAACGCTGGGCATCCTCCTGGAGCATGTACCCAACACTGTGCTCAAACAGTTCGGGGGACTCCTCAGGAGGAGGACATGGTGGGTCTAGGGAAGGAGTGACTGATGATGAGTCTGACATTGATACCAGGGAAGAGGACGCTTTGGCAGCTGCTTTGCCAGTACCCTGAGCCTGGGTGAGAGAGGAGGAGGAGGAGGGCTTGGTCATCCACTCTACCAAGTCTTCGGCATGATGTGGCTCAACATGTCCAGCTGCCGAAAAGAAGGACAAGCGTGTCCCATGGCCATGTGCTGATGACAATGCACCGCGTCCACGACCAGCACTGTTGCCCCCAGACACAGAGCCTGCTTGCCCTCTTTTATTGCCTCCTGACTGTCTGCCTCTCCTTGTTTGCCTTCCAGACATTCTAATAGATGGCCTGCAGGGAGATGGGAAAAAAGCAATAAGGGCTACCTTCAGGTGTCCTTCTCTGTCCCTTTACTTAAGGATTTCTAAATATGGTTGAGGATTATTGCTTTTGCACAGAATAGCACAACGACAATTTCCCTGACTGTCCAAAAAACAAGGATTTCAAAGATGGTTGATGAGGAATGCTTTGGCACACTATAGCACAAGGAGAATTCCCCTCACTTTCCTTCTTTGTCCCTAGAAACAAGGACTGGAACAGTGAAAGAAACTGACACTCTCCCTACCTACAGTTTTCTGTCCCTAGAAAAAATGTTTTTTTAAAGCACACTATAGCACAAGGAGAATTCCCCTCACTTTCCTTCTTTGTCCCTAGAAACAAGGACTGGCACAGTGAAAGAAACTGACACTCTCCCTACCTACAGTTTTCTGTCCCTAGAAAAAATGTTTTTTTAAAGCACACTATAGCACAAGGAGAAATCCCCTCACTTTCCTTCTTTGTCCCTAGAAACAAGGACTGGCACAGTGAAAGAAACTGACACTCTCCCTACCTACAGTTTTCTGTCCCTAGAAAAAATGTTTTTTTAAAGCACACTATAGCACAAGGAGAATTCCCCTCACTTTCCTTCTTTGTCCCTAGAAACAAGGACTGGCACAGTGAAAGAAACTGACACTCTCCCTACCTACAGTTTTCTGTCCCTAGAAAAAATGTTTTTTTAAAGCACACTATAGCACAAGGAGAATTCCCCTCACTTTCCTTCTTTGTCCCTAGAAACAAGGACTGGCACAGTGAAAGAAACTGACACTCTCCCTACCTACAGTTTTCTGTCCCTAGAAAAAATGTTTTTTTAAAGCACACTATAGCACAAGGAGAAATCCCCTCACTTTCCTTCTTTGTCCCTAGAAACAAGGACTGGCACAGTGAAAGAAACTGACACTCTCCCTACCTACAGTTTTCTGTCCCTAGAAAAAATGTTTTTTTAAAGCACACTATAGCACAAGGAGAATTCCCCTCACTTTCCTTCTTTGTCCCTAGAAACAAGGACTGGCACAGTGAAAGAAACTGACACTCTCCCTACCTACAGTTTTCTGTCCCTAGAAAAAATGTTTTTTTAAAGCACACTATAGCACAAGGAGAATTCCCCTCACTTTCCTTCTTTGTCCCTAGAAACAAGGACTGGCACAGTGAAAGAAACTGACACTCTCCCTACCTACAGTTTTCTGTCCCTAGAAAAAATGTTTTTTTAAAGCACACTATAGCACAAGGAGAAATCCCCTCACTTTCCTTCTTTGTCCCTAGAAACAAGGACTGGCACAGTGAAAGAAACTGACACTCTCCCTACCTACAGTTTTCTGTCCCTAGAAAAAATGTTTTTTTAAAGCACACTATAGCACAAGGAGAAATCCCCTCACTTTCCTTCTTTGTCCCTAGAAACAAGGACTGGCACAGTGAAAGAAACTGACACTCTCCCTACCTACAGTTTTCTGTCCCTAGAAAAAATGTTTTTTTAAAGCACACTATAGCACAAGGAGAATTCCCCTCACTTTCCTTCTTTGTCCCTAGAAACAAGGACTGGCACAGTGAAAGAAACTGACACTCTCCCTACCTACAGTTTTCTGTCCCTAGAAAAAATGTTTTTTTAAAGCACACTATAGCACAAGGAGAATTCCCCTCACTTTCCTTCTTTGTCCCTAGAAACAAGGACTGGCACAGTGAAAGAAACTGACACTCTCCCTACCTACAGTTTTCTGTCCCTAGAAAAAATGTTTTTTTAAAGCACACTATAGCACAAGGAGAATTCCCCTCACTTTCTTTCTTTGTCCCTAGAAACAAGGACTGGCACAGTGAAAGAAACTGACACTCTCCCTACCTACAGTTTTCTGTCCCTAGAAAAAATGTTTTTTTAAAGCACACTATAGCACAAGGAGAAATCCCCTCACTTTCCTTCTTTGTCCCTAGAAACAAGGACTGGCACAGTGAAAGAAACTGACACTCTCCCTACCTACAGTTTTCTGTCCCTAGAAAAAATGTTTTTTTAAAGCACACTATAGCACAAGGAGAAATCCCCTCACTTTCCTTCTTTGTCCCTAGAAACAAGGACTGGCACAGTGAAAGAAACTGACACTCTCCCTACCTACAGTTTTCTGTCCCTAGAAAAAATGTTTTTTTAAAGCACACTATAGCACAAGGAGAATTCCCCTCACTTTCCTTCTTTGTCCCTAGAAACAAGGACTGGCACAGTGAAAGAAACTGACACTCTCCCTACCTACAGTTTTCAGTCCCTAGAAAAAATGTTTTTTTAAAGCACACTATAGCACAAGGAGAATTCCCCTCACTTTCCTTCTTTGTCCCTAGAAACAAGGACTGGCACAGTGAAAGAAACTGACACTCTCCCTACCTACAGTTTTCTGTCCCTATAAAAAATGTTTTTTTAAAGCACACTATAGCACAAGGAGAATTCCCCTCACTTTCCTTCTTTGTCCCTAGAAACAAGGACTGGCACAGTGAAAGAAACTGACACTCTCCCTACCTACAGTTTTCTGTCCCTAGAAAAAATGTTTTTTTAAAGCACACTATAGCACAAGGAGAAATCCCCTCACTTTCCTTCTTTGTCCCTAGAAACAAGGACTGGCACAGTGAAAGAAACTGACACTCTCCCTACCTACAGTTTTCTGTCCCTAGAAAAAATTTTTTTTTAAAGCACACTATAGCACAAGGAGAATTCCCCTCACTTTCCTTCTTTGTCCCTAGAAACAAGGACTGGCACAGTGAAAGAAACTGACACTCTCCCTACCTACAGTTTTCTGTCCCTAGAAAAAATGTTTTTTTAAAGCACACTATAGCACAAGGAGAATTCCCCTCACTTTCCTTCTTTGTCCCTAGAAACAAGGACTGGCACAGTGAAAGAAACTGACACTCTCCCTACCTACAGTTTTCTGTCCCTAGAAAAAATGTTTTTTTAAAGCACACTATAGCACAAGGAGAAATCCCCTCACTTTCCTTCTTTGTCCCTAGAAACAAGGACTGGCACAGTGAAAGAAACTGACACTCTCCCTACCTACAGTTTTCTGTCCCTAGAAAAAATGTTTTTTTAAAGCACACTATAGCACAAGGAGAATTCCCCTCACTTTCCTTCTTTGTCCCTAGAAACAAGGACTGGCACAGTGAAAGAAACTGACACTCTCCCTACCTACAGTTTTCTGTCCCTAGAAAAAATGTTTTTTTAAAGCACACTATAGCACAAGGAGAATTCCCCTCACTTTCCTTCTTTGTCCCTAGAAACAAGGACTGGCACAGTGAAAGAAACTGACACTCTCCCTACCTACAGTTTTCTGTCCCTAGAAAAAATGTTTTTTTAAAGCACACTATAGCACAAGGAGAAATCCCCTCACTTTCCTTCTTTGTCCCTAGAAACAAGGACTGGCACAGTGAAAGAAACTGACACTCTCCCTACCTACAGTTTTCTGTCCCTAGAAAAAATGTTTTTTAAAGCACACTATAGCACAAGGAGAAATCCCCTCACTTTCCTTCTTTGTCCCTAGAAACAAGGACTGGCACAGTGAAAGAAACTGACACTCTCCCTACCTACAGTTTTCTGACCCTAGAAAAAATGTTTTTTTAAAGCACACTATAGCACAAGGAGAATTCCCCTCACTTTCCTTCTTTGTCCCTAGAAACAAGGACTGGCACAGTGAAAGAAACTGACACTCTCCCTACCTACAGTTTTCTGTCCCTAGAAAAAATGTTTTTTTAAAGCACACTATAGCACAAGGAGAATTCCCCTCACTTTCCTTCTTTGTCCCTAGAAACAAGGACTGGCACAGTGAAAGAAACTGACACTCTCCCTACCTACATTTTTCTGTCCCTAGAAAAAATGTTTTTTTAAAGCACACTATAGCACAAGGAGAATTCCCCTCACTTTCCTTCTTTGTCCCTAGAAACAAGGACTGGCACAGTGAAAGAAACTGACACTCTCCCTACCTACAGTTTTCTGTCCCTAGAAAAAATGTTTTTTTAAAGCACACTATAGCACAAGGAGAAATCCCCTCACTTTCCTTCTTTGTCCCTAGAAACAAGGACTGGCACAGTGAAAGAAACTGACACTCTCCCTACCTACAGTTTTCTGTCCCTAGAAAAAATGTTTTTTTAAAGCACACTATAGCACAAGGAGAATTCCCCTCACTTTCCTTCTTTGTCCCTAGAAACAAGGACTGGCACAGTGAAAGAAACTGACACTCTCCCTACCTACAGTTTTCTGTCCCTAGAAAAAATGTTTTTTTAAAGCACACTATAGCACAAGGAGAATTCCCCTCACTTTCCTTCTTTGTCCCTAGAAACAAGGACTGGCACAGTGAAAGAAACTGACACTCTCCCTACCTACAGTTTTCTGTCCCTAGAAAAAATGTTTTTTTAAAGCACACTATAGCACAAGGAGAAATCCCCTCACTTTCCTTCTTTGTCCCTAGAAACAAGGACTGGCACAGTGAAAGAAACTGACACTCTCCCTACCTACAGTTTTCTGTCCCTAGAAAAAATGTTTTTTTAAAGCACACTATAGCACAAGGAGAATTCCCCTCACTTTCCTTCTTTGTCCCTAGAAACAAGGACTGGCACAGTGAAAGAAACTGACACTCTCCCTACCTACAGTTTTCTGTCCCTAGAAAAAATGTTTTTTAAAGCACACTATAGCACAAGGAGAATTCCCCTCACTTTCCTTCTTTGTCCCTAGAAACAAGGACTGGCACAGTGAAAGAAACTGACACTCTCCCTACCTACAGTTTTCTGTCCCTAGAAAAAATGTTTTTTTAAAGCACACTATAGCACAAGGAGAATTCCCCTCACTTTCCTTCTTTGTCCCTAGAAACAAGGACTCGCACAGTAAAACACACTGACACTCTCCCTACCTATCCTTCTCTTTCCCTAAACTAAAGGAATCCAGGTTAAGCAAGAAAGAAATAAATGTCACTGTCCCTGCCTATGCTTGTCTTTCCCTGCTCCGGAACACACTACACTAGGCCGCCGTGCTGGCGGCCTTTTATAGTGTGGGGCGTGTACTAAACACCCTCAGCAATAATTGGCCACAGGCATCCTGCCTGTGGCCAATCATTGCTCTCCTCGCTGCCGGCGCTGTGATTGGCCAAGCATGCGGGGTCACAGTGCATGCTTGGCCAATCACAGCGCCTGGATGACACTGCGATGGCGTAGTGCATTGTGGGCCGTTCGCGTCACTCGAATTTGGCGCGAACGGCCCAAATCGTTCGATCTTCGTCGAACGATCGAACAGCTGATGTTCGAGTCGAACGTATGTTCGACTCGAACACGAAGCTCATCCCTAGTCAGGGGAAGGTTCAGGCACACAATGCAGATCACTGGGGAAACTTCTAAGCTTCAAAAGTCACACTCACCACTCTCCTTCAAGTGGGTGTTGCTCACCCGGATAGACCCCTCTCACTTGGGCTAGCAGCCGGGATGATGCACTAACAAAATTAAGAAATAACAGTCTCTGCCACAGACTTTCGGACGATAAAGATGAACTGTTCAATAATCCTCTGCCACAGGATTTTTAGTACCCGGATATCCAGTCTTACAGTTTCAGAGCCTTTAAGCCGACCCGGCACACTGTAAGGTAACATAAGCTACGGTGCATCCTCCAATAAGGTCTCCAGGCATTCCCCAAGACACCAGCCTTCCGCTTGGTCCTCTCCAGGACAGGTCCTCCCCTGGTTTCCTCCATTGAGTGGCTTCCTCCCGCAGGACAGACAGCACAGGATCACCTTCATAGTGCAGGCCCCAGTCAGGATAACTGGGCCTACCTGGCAGAAATGCAGCCTCGGGCCAACAAATTTCACTATCACATACCTCGAGCCAGGAGGGCCACGAGGCGAAGAGAGCCCCAAAAAATTACGTCTGCCCCTTAAGTACCCTTCTCCAGCATGCCCAGCGGGGAGACCACTCCCACTGGGCTGTCCCCAGGGAAAAATACCCAATACACTCTGGCCTGCCTGTGTTCCAACATTGGCCTGTGGTGGTAATGCCACCTTCAGGCAAACAATGAGTAATCCCTCCAAGCACAGCCATAGCAGGAACAGAGACCGATTTAGCCTTAATCATCAAAGTCTGAGCTAACTACCAGCTCCGACACCCACTAAATTTAAACACAGCGCCTGGTCATAAGAAGCAGGGCGCTACAACTATATTACCAAAAGTATTGGGACTTTAATAGCCTTCCAGTCTTGATCCGTAGGGTTCAATATTGAGTTGGCCCATCCTTTGCAGCTATAACAGCTTCAACTCTTCTGGGAAGGCTGTCCACAAGATTTAGAAGTGTCTATGGGAATGTTTGACCATTCTTCCAGAAAAGCAATTGTGAGGTCAGGCACTGATGTGGACGAGAAGGCCTAGCTCGCAGTCTCCACTCTAATTCAACCCAAGGGTGTTCTATTGGGTTGGGGTCAGGACTCTGTGCAGGCCGGTCAAGTTCCTTCACCCCAAACCTGGCTCATCCATGTGTTTATGGATTTTATAATCTTACAATGTACTGTTTTTTTTAAGCTGCAACAGACTTGCCCTACTAATATTTGGAACTCCTAAAGGTCAAAATACTTAGAACATTTTTCATTGCAGAAAACCTTTCTCAAGAAATGAGAAAGCCAAATTAGCACACACAGAGAGATCTCATAAGGGAACTGGTCCTTTGGGGGCTCTATACTAGGGTGACCAGACATACCCGATTTCCGGGGACAGTCCCCGGATTGGGGACACTGTCCCCGGACCAAGTCTGTCCCTGGTTTTGTCCCCGGATTGGATTTCAGGGGCTGGGGCAATTTCAAAGACAGTAAGTTCAGAATTAAAGAAAAAAGTTCTGAATTACACCCCCCCGCTCTGCCACTCCTACTAGCTTAGGGGTTTTTTTTGTTCATTATCTGTGCTCCTTTCTGATAACTATGTGCTGGTCGGAGCGGAGGGAATATTTCTTCAGTTTCGGTAACATGCCCATTCAGCTCCGCTCGCATGTTCTTCTGCCTTGGCTCAAGTCCCGGCCAGCCGCCTGCTTATTTATCTCCTTGCCTTCTCCTCCTCTCCCCACCCAGTAGTAGCCGGGGCCCGGAGAGTAAAGCCCCGTACACACGGTCGGACTTTTGCCCAACAAACTTAGTTTTAAGCAAGTTGGACCAACAATCCGACCGTGTGTGGGCTCCATAGGACAAATTTTTTTTCGCTTGGTTTTGTTTTCATCGGACAAAAGTTGGGTCTGCAAACGGACAAACTTTCGCCCAACAAAAGTCCGATGGAGCAAAGTCCTACCGTGTGTACAGAAAACCATCGGACTTTTGTCCGATGGACAAAACAAATAATGTTCAAATCAACCAACAATAGCAGACGATGACCAAAGGGTGGCGGTAAAGAGCAGAAAAGAGCAGAAAAACCACGTGATGTTGGAAAAAGTTTTGGGAAAGTTTGCAGAAAAGTCCTGTGGTGTGTATGCTATGGGTGTGCCCGGCCAACTCCATTCGGACAAAAATCCACGGAAAAGTCAGATGGAAGTCCGACCCTGTGTACGAGGCTTAAGACTTGACAGGCTGTGAGGCGGGCGTCGGCAGCGACGGGCAGAGAGTAGGGATGAGCTTCGAGTTTGAGTGGAACTCATGTTCGACTCGAACATTGCCTGTTCACCCGTTCGCCGAACAGCGAACAAATGGGGGTGTTCGCGGCAAATTCGAAAAGTCTATGGGAGAAATCAAAAGTGCTAATTATAAAGGCTTATATGCAAGTTATTGTCCTAAGGCAAAAAAAAGTTTTAAAAGTGCTTAAAGTGAAACAATAAAAGTGAAATATTCCTTTAAATTTCGTACCTGGGGGGTGTGTATGATATGCATGTAAAGTCGCGCATGTTTCCCGTGCTTAGAACTGTCCCTGCACAAAGTGACATTTTTTAAGGAAAAAAAGTCATTTAAAACTCACTCGCGACTATTAATGAATTGTCGGCTTTTATCAATACATAGAAAAGTCATTGATAAAAAAAAAAAAGTGTGGGGGTTCCCCCAAATTCAATTACCAGGCCCTTCAGGTCTGGAATGGATATTAAGGGGAACCCCGCCGCAAATAAAAAAAATGGCGTGCGGTTCCCCCTAAATATCCATACCAGGCCCTTCAGATCTGGCATGGATTTTAAGGGGAACTCCACCCCATATTTTAAAAAAAATGGCGTGGAGTCCCCCCAAAAATCCATACCAGACCCTTATCCGAACACGCAACCTGGCCGGCCGCAGGGGAAGAGGGGGGGACTAGAGAGCGGCCCCCCCTCCCTCCTGAACCGTACCAGGCCACATGCCCTCAACATGGGGAGGATGTCCCCATGTTGATGGGGACAAGGGCCTCATCCCCACAACCCTTGCCCGGTCGTTGTGGGGGTCTGCGGGCAGGGGGCTTATCGGAATCTGGAAGACCCCTTTAACAAAGGGGACCCCCAGATCCCGGCCCCCCTATGTGAATTGGTAAGGGGTACATTGTACCCCTACCATTTCACGAAGAAAGTGTAAAAAAAAACAAAAAAAAAAACAAAAAAAACACACAAACACCTTGAAAAAGTCCTTTATTAAAAAAAAAAACATTCCAGCGGTGAAATTCAGTGACCCGCGGCGATCCGATGTCCAGCGCTGTCCGTCATTGGCTGAGCCTGAGCGGACCTGATGGGGAACTTCCTCCGCAGTCTATTACATGTATAGACCCGCCCCTTCTAAAGTTCCCCATCAGGTCCGCTCAGCCAATGACTCGGTGTAAGGCTGAGGACCTGATGCGGAACATGAGAAGGGGCGGGTCTATACATGTATTACAAAGTGAGAGAAGTTCCCCATCAGGTCCGCCCCCTCAGTATTTTAGACCTCGCCTACGTCATTGGCCTGAGCGGGGAACTTCCTTCACTGTGTAATTTAAATTTACACAGTGAAGGAAGTTTCCCGCTCAGACCAATGACGTAGGCGGGGTCGGACATACCGAGGGGGCGGACCTGATGGGGAACTTCGTTCGCTGTGTAATATATGAATAGACCCGCCCCTTCTCGCGTTCCGCATCTGGTCTGCTGAGCGGACCTGATGGGGAACTTTAGAAGGGGCGGGTCTATACATTTAAAACACTGCGGAGGAAGTTCCCCATCACGTCCGCTCAGGCACAACCAATGACGGACAGCGCTGGACATCGGGATCGCCGCGGGACACTGGATTTCATCGCTGGAATGTTTTTTTTTTCTTAATAAAGGACTTTTCCAAGGTGTTTGTGTGTTTTTATTTACATTTTTTACACTTTCTTCGTGAAATGGTAGGGGTACAATGTACCCCTTTCCAATTCACATAGGGGGGGGGGGCGGGATCTGTGGGTCCCCTTTGTTAAAGGGGTCTTCCAGATTCCGATAAGCCCCCCGCCCGCAGACCCCCACAACCACCGGGCAAGGGTTGTGGGGATGAGGCCCTTGTCCCCATCAACATGGGGACATCCTCCCCATGTTGAGGGCATGTGGCCTGGTACGGTTCAGGAGGGAGGGGGGCGCTCTCTCGTCCCCCCCCTCTTCCCCTGCGGCCGGCCAGGTTGCGTGCTCGGATAAGGGTCTGGTATGGATTTTTGGGGGGACTCCACGCCATTTTTTTTTTAATTTGGGGTGGAGTTCTCCTTAAAATCCATGCCAGATCTGAAGGGCCTGGTATGGATATTTAGGGGGAACCGCACGCCATTTTTTTTTTATTTGCGGCGGGGTTCCCCTTAATATCCATTCCAGACCTGAAGGGCCTGGTATTTGAATTTGGGGGAACCCCCCACGCTTTTTTTTTTTTTTATCAATGACTTTTCTACGTATTGATAAAAGCCAACAATTCATTGTTGTTTTAAATGACTTTTTTTCCTTCAAAAATGACACTTTGTGCAGGGACAGTTCTAAACACGGGAAACATGCGCCACTTTACATGCATATCATACACACCCCCCAGATACGAAATATTTAAGGAAAATTTCACTTTTATTTTTTCATTTTAAGCATTATTAAAATCACCGCTCCCGTAAAAACGTCTATTTTTTAAACATTTTTTTGGATTGATACATGTCCCCTGGGGCAGGACCCGGGTCCCCAAACACTTTTTAGGACAATAAATTGCATATTAGCCTTTATAATTAGCACTTTAGATTTTGAATGTTCGAGTCCATTGTATTTAATAGGGTTCTAAAGTTCACACGAACATTCTGTCTGTTCGCAGGTTCTGGTGCGAACCGAACAGGGGGGTGTTCGGCTCATCCCTAGCAGAGAGTGGCTGATTGCCACCATTACTAGTAAGAAAAAAATATGTCCCCGGATTTCATTTAAAAAAATCTGGTCACCTTACTTTATACAGTTCCTCAAGAATGAAAGTTGTCCAGAATTCTCTAGAGATTTGGTGGCCATTTTGGATGAGGGAACCTTTTAAAAAAGGGAACCCAAATCACTTTGGCAAGTATTGGACAGGGACAGGAACCTGCTTGTGAGGACAGCACTGAACTTAGTAAAAGGTTTCAGACAACCAAGGAAATGTAAAATAGTAAAATAGTAAATCAACCAGCGCAAATAAACCTAAAACACAGCAGCTAGAACACTGAGGGTCAAAATATCCAATCCCCAATCACAAAATGTAAAAACAGCACTGCATCGCAAACTTGCGCTGCACTGCTGTTTTAACAACCAAGGAAATGGCAGGGAAGGCTTCCTCAACACTCAAGCCTCGTACACACGGCCGAGATTCTCGTCGAAAAAAACATGTCGTTTTTTTCGACGAGATTCTTGGACAAGAAACTTGTTCCAGCCGAGTGTACAGACGCTCGATTCAAAGAACCCGCGGTTCTTTGAATGGAGCGTACGCGGTGACGTCATCGACTACGACGAGCATGCGCTCGTCACATTCGATGCTGTCGCCGCCATCTTGGTATACCCTACGTATGCCTAGGAAGCTACCGCGCATGCGTCAAATTCATTTCGAACATGCGCGGGCTTCCCGGAGGACAGGTAAGTGTACACACACTCACTTTTCTCGTCGAGAAACAGGCTGACGAGAATCTCGACGAGAAAATAGAGAGCAGGTTCTCTATTTTCTCGTCGAGATTCTTGTCGCTTTTCTTGACGAGAAACCATACACACGAACGAATTTCTCGGCAAGAAATCTCTGCCAGCAAGTTTCTTGCTGGTTTTTGCCGAGAAACTCGTTTGTGTGTACGAGGCTTCACTCTGGTGAACGATACAGGAGCTTGAAGCCAACGCAGGGTATTCTGTTAAGGAATGCTGCCCCCGATAACCGAAGCCACTGAGACCAATTATTTACTGAACTGCTGTTTCAAGTGTCAAAGGCTTGCCAATGGTTATGTAGCGCCCTGCTCCCAATGAGTGGATGCTATGTGTTAAAATTATAGTTATGGTCGGAGCCCTCTGTATGAAGAGATATGGATCACATAAACACGCCACAAGACTAACGACACAAATAGACCTGAAGTGTGGCCTGGCCTGCTGTATGGTATGCCGAAGAAGGGGCCATACCTGAGATAGAGGTTGTGGGAATTCTGTTGAGAATTGTATGTAGAGGAGTGCCCTATAAAGGGGGATATGGGTGGGAGGGTTCCGCGCACTAGAGCCGACACTGACCGTCGTGGACGGTCTGTTTAAGTACCCTTCGAACTCCTCCCATAACTTCAGGCTAGCTTCGCCAGCCTTCCTATTTATGGTCGGAGCCCTCTGTATGAAGAGATATGGATCACATAAACACGCCACAAGACTAACGACACAAATAGACCTGAAGTGTGGCCTGGCCTGCTGTATGGTATGCCGAAGAAGGGGCCAAAAGTCACACAAGGTTTAGGGAGAAATAGTTTTATTATGACAAGAAATGATTACATGGCGAGACTGTTAAAGGCTCGTGCTACTTCTGCCTGTGGATCGGGCACGTATCGTGCGAAGCACGAAGATTTCCACCTGCCCATGGTTTTGATGACGTGGTCCGGGACGCCGTTTCGTGATGCAGCTGAGGCTGCTCCTATGCGAAAGGAATGCCCTGAGTATCTTCCCGGGTCATGTCCTAAAGTGTTCAAAAGTGTCCTGACGTGACTGACGAACTGGTTCCCAGATAGGGGCTCGATGGGAAAAGGTAACAGTGGGCTGTCTCCGGGTAGGCCGGATAGTGTTGATACTAAACGGTCTAGTACGTCCACGGGGCACCAGATATTACGGGTCTGGAAGATTTTAATCTCTACCCCGGGACCGCTTTGTTGGGTTTTTGACACTGCTAGGTGCAGGACGAAATGACTCTGGTGGCGAGTCAGGTGGTGCTTCCGTAGAACCTGGCCATTAGGGCCGGAGACCGTGAATTCGCTGGGGCGGAGGAAGCCGTAGAAGGCTAAATACATGGCTGCCTGGATGACCAGGCTAGGTCGTACACCGAAAGGGGAACGTGCAAGGATGGTGGACATGCCCCGGAACATGGCGCTGGTAATAGGTAAGCGCTTAGTGCAGGTATGCGGTTGCTGCTTGTGGACGCCCCGTAAAATGGCTTTGACTACATGGGCGGCGAACAAGGATGGTGTGGTAGGATCTTGCAGGGATGTGAAGTGCTGGATACCAGCTAGGTACAGCCTGATGGTGTTGGGTGACAGTTTGAGATGGTTGTGGCAGTGCGAAACGAAGGCCAGGACGTGGCTGAGGTTACCTGGGAGTGCCCCAGGGTTGGTGGCTAGAAATCTGTTATAGCTTTTCCAGGCGGATCGGTAGGCTTTTAGCGTGTTGGGGGCCAAAGACGAATTGATGAGGGCGGAAGCCCCCTGGAGGTGCTGTTTTAACCCAGGGTTAGCTGCGACCAGTGCGGGATGTGAGACATGGTCGGGTCGGCTCCAGGCTCCTGCGAAAAGAACGTATGAAAATTAAATCGAGACAGAGCGTCGGCTGAAGTATTGCAGTGACCGGGGATGTGGACACAGAGAACGTTAAATTGATGGTGAAGGGAGAGAAGCACCAGCCTGCGGAGGAAGGACATGATGGCCAACGATTTGGACCTACCCTTGTTGATAATAGCGGCCGTGGCTTGATTGTCGGTGACAAAGGTGACGGTTTGGCCCGCCCAGGCGCTGCCCCAAACTTGGGCTGCGGCAAGTATGGGGTAGATCTCGAACAGAGAGGAGGACTGGCTGAACCCGGGGATGGCGAGTATCTCCGGCGGCCATGGACCCGCAAACCAGTGATGGCCAAAAATAGCCGCGAAGCCTGTGGAGGCTGCTGCGTCAGTGATTACTTGTGGGGAAGAAGGCGACGCTGCGGGAATGAACATGGACCTGCCGTTCCAGTCCTCGAGGAACTGGTCCCACATATTCAAATCTGCGATGGCGGCTGCGTCAAGTCTGACGGGTTGGTCGGGATCTTGTGCCTGGGAGAGGAACACTAGAAGACGAGAAATGAAAGAACGCCCTTGGGGGATGATCCTCATCGCGAAGTTCAGCATCCCTAACAGGGATTGCAGCTGTCTTTTGGTGCACCCTTGTGTGATAGTGAACGTGTGAACGACTGACCTAATGCGGTTCAATTTATCGAGTGGCAGACTAGCCTGCATGGTGCGGGTGTCGAGGTTGATACCCAGGAACGTGATAAGTTGTGCCGGACCTTCTACTTTGCTCTCTGCTATAGGCACATTGAGGTTCTTGAAGACCTCTCTTAGACTTCCTAGGTCTACGGGGGGCTTGCTGGGTGACTCAATAAGTAGGAAGTCATCTAAATAATGGATAACTTCCTGGCAGTGTGCGTGGTGCACGAGGATCCAGGATAGGGATTGGGCGAACGTGTTGAAGAGCCAGGGGCTGCTTTTGGAGCCGAAGGTCAGTTTAGTTGCGAAGTAGTAGAGACCCTTCCACTTTATCCCGTGCCACCTCCATAGGTATGGTTCAATGGGCAGTAGTTTGAAAGCATCGGAGATGTCGGCTTTTGAAAGCCAGGCCCCAACCCCTGTTCTTATGATGGATTGGATAGCCAGGTCGACGGAGGAGTATTTGAGGGAGAACTCCTCTGAGGGTATGAGTGAATTTAGGCTGGGTGTGGTGGAGGAATGAGGCGCGGACAAGTCATAGATCAACCGAAGTTTATTGGAGAATTTGCCCTTGACAAGCCCAATAGGGCTGACTCTCCATACAGAAAATGGGGACTGTGAAAAGGGGCCGATCATATATCCTCGATCTAACTCAATCTGCAGAAGGGAGGAGATGGCTTCCTCGTCGGCGGCAGCCGAGAGTAGGTTCCTGCACTCGTACGTGGAGTCGGGTATCGTGATAAGTCCGGTGTGAAACCCTGTGCTGAACCCTTGTACCAGGAAGGCTGCTAGGGATGGGGTCGGGTGTGTGGAAAGGTAAAAGCCAAGCCACCCGACGTGCACCTGGCCTAGTCAGGACGGGCCCGGTTGTTTGAGGTTGCAGGTGGTCTTCGGATGAGCCTTCTGGCATAGGAGGCAGATGTGCAGTAGTCTGCATTGGGAAAAGAAGCAACCTTTGGTATTGAAGTTGTTGCAGATGGCTGCGCCCCCTAACGCCCGGACGGGACGTCCTAGCCTGTCAGACTGGGACAACTGTATGGCTGTTGGCCAATTCTGGGGTGTGTAGGAGGTGGAAGGGAAGGTAGGGGGGCGTCTGCCGCTAATCTCGGAGCACCAATTTGCCGTGTGGGAGGCCGATTGGCAGGTGGAACACAGAGGGGAGCGGAGGCCCGCAAAGTGGCGGCAAAACAGCTCGGTGTCCATAGCACTCCAGTTGGTGGAGAGCTGGAACTGGGCCAGCCTGGCTGCGGCTTTTGCCGAAAAGGAGCGATGGTAATCGTAGAACGAGCACCCGCCGTACTTGTGTCCTAGATCTACTAGCGCGTGGAGGTAGAGGTCCAGTTCTTCCCTCCTGTCGGGGTTGGCTGAGCACACCACGTCTCTGAACAGGCCGAAGGCCAAGACGAACTCCGCGATCGAAAGTTTGCGGTTAAGCCTAGGGTCTTTGGCCTTCAGGATGACGGAGACGTCCCCCCAAGAATAGGACCTGTTTTCTGCCCCATCGTGGACGGAGATGAGTAAGGACGCCAGGTTTACGTCCTTACCATCTAGGATGTCCTTCCTAATGCCCGCTGGGACGAAGTGGGCGGGAAAGATGGGGGTAGTGGCGTCGGGCATACCTGAGGTTGTTGGGGGTATGGCGACGAGCGTAGCGGTCGGGGTTGCTGGTGGCACGGCTGGGCGTGTTTCCAGCGCCCCTACTCTGGACTGGACGTCCGTAATGGAAGTAGCCAGTGTAGCCACTATGTCGTGCAGCTGAGTGATGGCCGATGATATAGACTGCAGGGACGCCTGGGGTTCTGGAGGAGTTGCTGGTGGTATTGGAAACAGAAGGCGGAAGAGTTCGGCTTTCCTGGCCGTGGCCGGGTAGGGGATATCCCTTCGGCGAAGTTCGGCCGTAAGCCTGGGGATGGTCCAAGCCCTGAGGGACTGTGTGGAGTCGTCCGCTGAACCCGAACGGGGTGATGGAGGGACGAAGGTGAAGTCATCACCATCGACTTGCGACATGTTGGGGGCTGGAGAAAAACGAGAAAGAAAAAGAGGGGGGGAATGTATGTTTATAGAGTGAGATGCCAGGTATGGAGGGGATAGAGGAGATACGAAGTGGGTAGAGAGAAGGAAGGGAGAATGGACAGAATAAGGAATGACAGGCGCAGAGGATAGCCAAGTTTTGCGTACGAGCGCTTGTTGAGTGAAATTTAGAAAACTCAAAAGAGTGCGTGGCAACCGAGATGAGCCAGGAGGTGACTGGCTAGGTAACCGATAGCTCGGGTGCCGTCTGTGCTTGGCACGGACTGACGAACCAGAGCCCCCAGGGCGTACTGGGGCGGGTAGCTTAAAGTCTGGTACACTAAGTAGGAATGTTTCGATCTGTAATTCAATGACGTGTGGTCGGTCTGCCAACTCCTGCACTGCCAGCAAGGTGGATGTTGGCGACCTTGTCTGCGTAGTGAAGGATCTCGGATCGGCTTCGAAAACAGAGTGTCGTGTGTAGAGGTATGTGACAGTTGCTAGCGCCTGGTGAGCGGTCGAATTGTGTATGTGAAGACAAATATATCGTGAAAGAGTGCGGAGAGAAAGCAAGGAGGGGCCTTGCGTTTACGCACCTGTCTTGAGCCCTGGTAGCTGAAGTCTAGGTTGAGGTCGAGACGGGGGTCGACCGGGACCTGTGAGGAGGGTGACATAGATACACGTGTGTATATTTAAAATATATATATATATATTTTTTTTTTTAGGTAAGTGTGAGGAGTTGAAGGAGCGGTAGGTAGCTCCCAGGTGAAGAAGTGTGTAAGACCCCGTTTTCCCATTTTTCCCCCCCCTTTTTTTTCTTTTTTTTACCTGATGGAAAATATCGTCCGACCTGGATTGCAGGGTGGACGGGGTGGAAACTCGATCTGACCTGACCTGCGTGGGGGAAAGGGATAGAGAAATCGGTGAGTAGCCGTGTTGACTACTGGAGGTGATGAGTGGCTGGTGTGCAACCACTCGTCGAACGCTCGCAGCGCTTGCGAGGAACAAATGCCTTAAGAAGGCGAAAGAAGAAGAGTTTGTGACTTTCGAGTGTGTGGGGATGGCCGATTCGTAGTGAAACGGCAGTGATGGTAAGGCGTGTGTGTAGCGACTCGGTCCGAATCACTGTGGCCGATGTTACGGCTGGTTCGTGACTTCAGAGATATACGTCGTTGTATTGGAGGTGCGGGTCGAAGCTGCTGGAGCCGGGTATGCGACTGCGTACGGATTGGTTGTTGCGACCAAGGATCCGAATCTTGGAGCCGATGCTACGACTGGATTCGGATGGTGTAGATGTGGTGTGGTTTATGGGGTTATTGATGCGCCGGGATCCGAATCACGTCACCGGAGCTGCGGCTGGACTCGGATCGACTGTCTGGTGTTTCGAAGGTGAGGGGACTTGTGATTGCCGAGGGTCCGAACTGTAGTGCCGCTGTTTCTGCGACCAGTTTCGGAGCCGGACTGTTCGGTGTATGGTGTGTGTAGTAGGAGGTGTGAGGCATCAGTTGGGTGAAGGGAGAGTATCGTAGGAGGTGTAGGGCATCAGTGTGGATTGTAAGGAACGAATACTGCAACATGCGGAAACAGGTAATTACTTCGCAAACTAGAAACGAATGCCGGCGCTACGATTCGTTCGAATGGTAACGCCGGTCCTACCTGCGATATACCCGTATATACCCGTCATTGCTGTTCTCAAATACAGCATCTGCAGGAGTTAGTGGCACAGTGTACACCTGTATATCCGTCATTGCTGTTCTCAAATACAGGCATCTGCAGGAGTTAGTGGCACAGTATACACCTGTATATCCGTCATTGCTGTTCTCAAATACAGGCATCTGCAGGAGTTAGTGGCACAGTATACACCTGTATATCCATCATTGCTGTTCTCAAATACAGCATCTGCAGGAGTTAGTGACACATTATACACCTGTATATACCCGTCATTGGTGTTCTATAATACAGGCATCTGCAGGAGTTAGTGGCACAGTATACACCTGTATATCCGTCATTGCTGTTCTCAAATACAGCATCTGCAGGAGTTAGTGGCACAGTATACACCTGTATATACCCGTCATTGCTGTTCTCAAATACAGCATCTGCAGGAGTTAGTGGCACAGTGTACACCTGTATATCCGTCATTGCTGTTCTCAAATACAGGCATCTGCAGGAGTTAGTGGCACAGTATACACCTGTATATATCCATCATTGGTGTTCTATAATACAGGCATCTGCAGGAGATAGTGGCACAGTATACACCTGTATATACCCGTCATTGGTGTTCTATAATACAGGCATCTGCAGGAGTTAGTGGCACAGTATACACCTGTATATACCCGTCATTGGTGTTCTATAATACAGGCATCTGCAGGAGATAGGGGCACAGTATACACCTGTATATACCCGTCATTGGTGTTCTATAATACAGGCATCTGCAGGAGTTAGTGGCACAGTATACACCTGTATATCCGTCATTGATGTTCTCAAATACAGCATCTGCAGGAGTTAGTGGCACAGTATACACCGGTATATCCGTCATTGCTGTTCTCAAATACAGCATCTGCAGGAGTTAGTGGCACAGTATACACCGGTATATCCGTCATTGCTGTTCTGAAATACAGCATCTGCAGGAGTTAGTGCCACAGTATACACCTGTATATACCCATCATTGGTGTTCTATAATACAGGCATCTGCAGGAGTTAGTGGCACAGTATACACCTGTATATCCGTCATTGCTGTTCTCAAATACAGCATCTGCAGGAGTTAGTGGCACAGTATACACCTGTATATCCGTCATTGCTGTTCTCAAATACAGCATCTGCAGGAGTTAGTGGCACAGTATACACCTGTATATACCCGTTATTGGTGTTCTATAATACAGGCATCTGCAGGAGATAGTGGCACAGTATACACCTGTATATCCGTCATTGCTGTTCTCAAATACAGCATCTGCAGGAATTAGTGGCACAGTATACACCTGTATATCCGTCATTGCTGTTCTCAAATACAGCATCTGCAGGAGTTAGTGGCACAGTATACACCTGTATATCCGTCATTGCTGTTCTCAAATACAGGCATCTGCAGGAGTTAGTGGCACAGTATACACCTGTATATCCGTCATTGCTGTTCTCAAATACAGGTATCTGCAGGAGTTAGTGGCACAGTTGCCGTGCAGGGAAAGAGATACATAGGCAGGGACAGTGTGTTCTATGTTCTGTTTTATTTTCTCAGGCATCTGCAGGAGTTAGTGGCACAGTATACACCTGTATATCCGTCATTGCTGTTCTCAAATACAGCATCTGCGGGAGTTAGTGGCACAGTATACACCTGTATATCCGTCATTGCTGTTCTCAAATACAGGCATCTGCAGGAGTTAGTGGCACAGTATACACCTGTATATACCCGTCATTGGTGTTCTATAATACAGGCATCTGCAAGAGTTAGTGGCACAGTATACACCTGTATATCGGTCATTGCTGTTCTGAAATACAGCATCTGCAGGAGTTAGTGGCACAGTATACACCTGTATGTCCATCATTGCTGTTCTCAAATACAGCATCTGCAGGAGTTAGTGGCACAGTATACACCTGTACATACCTGTCATTGGTGTTCTATAATATAGGCATCTGCAGGAGTTAGTGGCACAGTATACACCTGTATATCCGTCATTGCTGTTCTCAAATACAGGCATCTGCAGGAGTTAGTGGCACAGTATACACCTGTATATCCGTCATTGCTGTTCTCAAATACAGGCATCTGCAGGAGTTAGTGGCACAGTATACACCTGTATATCCGTCATTGCTGTTCTCAAATACAGCATCTGCAGGAGTTAGTGGCACAGTATACACCTGTATATACCCATCATTGGTGTTCTATAATACAGGCATCTGCAGGAGTTAGTGGCACAGTATACACCTGTATATCCGTCATTGCTGTTCTCAAATACAGCATCTGCAGGAGTTAGTGGCACAGTATACACCTGTATATCCGTCATTGCTGTTGTCAAATACAGCATCTGCAGGAGTTAGTGGCACAGTATACACCTGTATATCCGTCATTGCTGTTGTCAAATACAGCATCTGCAGGAGTTAGTGGCACAGTATACACCTGTACATACCTGTCATTGGTGTTCTATAATATAGGCATCTGCAGGAGTTAGTGGCACAGTATACACCTGTATATCTGTCATTGCTGTTCTCAAATACAGGCATCTGCAGGAGTTAGTGGCACAGTGTACACCTGTATATCCGTTATTGCTGTTCTCAAATACAGCATCTGCAGGAGTTAGTGGCACAGTATACACCTGTATATCTGTCATTGCTGTTGTCAAATACAGCATCTGCAGGAGTTAGTGGCACAGTGTACACCTGTATATCCGTCATTGCTGTTCTCAAATACAGGCATCTGCAGGAGTTAGTGGCACAGTATACACCTGTATATACCCGTCATTACTGTTCTCAAATACAGGCATCTGCAGGAGTTAGTGGCACAGTATACACCTGTATATACCCGTCATTGGTGTTCTATAATACAGGCATCTGCAGGAGTTAGTGGCACAGTATACACCTGTATATCCGTCATTGCTGTTCTCAAATACAGGCATCTGCAGGAGTTAGTGGCACAGTATACACCTGTATATCCGTCATTGCTGTTCTCAAATACAGGCATCTGCAGGAGTTAGTGGCACAGTATACACCTGTATATCCGTTATTGCTGTTCTCAAATACAGCATCTGCAGGAGTTAGTGGCACAGTATACACCTGTATATCCGTCATTGCTGTTGTCAAATACAGCATCTGCAGGAGTTAGTGGCACAGTATACACCTGTATATCCGTCATTGCTGTTCTCAAATACAGGCATCTGCAGGAGTTAGTGGCACAGTATACACCTGTATATCCGTCATTGCTGTTCTCAAATACAGGCATCTGCAGGAGTTAGTGGCACAGTTGGCGTGCAGGGAAAGAGATAGATAGGCAGGGACAGTGTGTTCTATGTTCTGTTTTATTTTCTCAGGCATCTGCAGGAGTTAGTGGCACAGTATACACCTGTATATCCGTTATTGCTGTTCTGAAATACAGCATCTGCAGGAGTTAGTGGCACAGTATACACCTGTATATCCGTCATTGCTGTTCTCAAATACAGCATCTGCAGGAGTTAGTGGCACAGTATACACCTGTATATCCGTCATTGCTGTTCTCAAATACAGGCATCTGCAGGAGTTAGTGGCACAGTATACACCTGTATATCTGTCATTGCTGTTCTCAAATACAGGCATCTGAGGAGTTAGGGGCACAGTATACACCTGTATATCTGTCATTGCTGTTCTCAAATACAGCATCTGCAGGAGTTAGTGGCACAGTATACACCTGTATATACCCGTCATTGGTGTTCTATAATACAGGCATCTGCAGGAGTTAGTAGCACAGTATACACCTGTATATCCATCATTGCTGTTCTCAAATACAGCATCTGCAGGAGTTAGTGGCACAGTATACACCTGTATATCCGTCATTGCTGTTCTCAAATACAGCATCTGCAGGAGTTAGTGGCACAGTATACACCTGTATATCCGTCATTGCTGTTGTCAAATACAGCATCTGCAGGAGTTAGTGGCACAGTATACACCTGTATATCCGTCATTGCTGTTCTCAAATACAGGCATCTGCAGGAGTTAGTGGCACAGTATACACCTGTATATCCGTCATTGCTGTTCTCAAATACAGGCATCTGCAGGAGTTAGTGGCACAGTATACACCTGTATATCCGTCATTGCTGTTCTCAAATACAGCATCTGCAGGAGTTAGTGGCACAGTATACACCTGTATATCCGTCATTGCTGTTCTCAAATACAGCATCTGCAGGAGTTAGTGGCACAGTATACACCTGTATATCCGTCATTGCTGTTCTCAAATACAGCATCTGCAGGAGTTAGTGGCACAGTATACATCTGTATATACCTGTCATTGGTGTTCTATAATATAGGCATCTGCAGGAGTCAGTGGCACAGTATACACCTGTATATCCGTCATTGCTGTTCTCAAATACAGCATCTGCAGGAGTTAGTGGCACAGTATACATCTGTATATACCTGTCATTGGTGTTCTATAATATAGGCATCTGCAGGAGTCAGTGGCACAGTATACACCTGTATATCCGTCATTGCTGTTCTCAAATACAGCATCTGCAGGAGTTAGTGGCACAGTATACACCTGTATATCCGTCATTGCTGTTCTCAAATACAGGCATCTGCAGGAGTTAGTGGCACAGTATACACCTGTATATACCCAATATTGGTGTTCTATAATACAGGCATCTGCAAGAGTTAGTGGCACAGTATACACCTGTATATACCCGTCATTGGTGTTCTATAATACAGGCATCTGCAAGAGTTAGTGGCACAGTATACACCTGTATATCCGTCATTGCTGTTCTGAAATACAGCATCTGCAGGAGTTAGTGGCACAGTATACACCTGTATATCCGTCATTGCTGTTCTCAAATACAGCATCTGCAGGAGTTAGTGGCACAGTATACACCTGTATATCCGTCATTGCTGTTCTCAAATACAGGAATCTGCAGGAGTTAGTGGCACAGTGTACACCTGTATATACCCGTCATTGGTGTTCTATAATATAGGCATCTGCAGGAGTCAGTGGCACAGTATACACCTGTATATCCGTCATTGCTGTTCTCAAATACAGCATCTGCAGGAGTTAGTGGCACAGTATACACCTGTATATCCGTCATTGCTGTTCTCAAATACAGGCATCTGCAGGAGTTAGTGGCACAGTATACACCTGTATATACCCGTTATTGGTGTTCTATAATACAGGCATCTGCAAGAGTTAGTGGCACAGTATACACCTGTATATACCCGTCATTGGTGTTCTATAATACAGGCATCTGCAAGAGTTAGTGGCACAGTATACACCTGTATATCCGTCATTGCTGTTCTGAAATACAGCATCTGCAGGAGTTAGTGGCACAGTATACACCTGTATATCCGTCATTGCTGTTCTCAAATACAGCATCTGCAGGAGTTAGTGGCACAGTATACACCTGTATATCCGTCATTGCTGTTCTCAAATACAGGCATCTGCAGGAGTTAGTGGCACAGTATACACCTGTATATACCCGTCATTGGTGTTCTATAATACAGGCATCTGCAGGAGTTAGTGGCACAGTATACACCTGTATATCCGTCATTGCTGTTCTCAAATACAGCATCTGCAGGAGTTAGTGGCACAGTATACACCTGTATATCCGTCATTGCTGTTCTCAAATACAGGAATCTGCAGGAGTTAGTGGCACAGTGTACACCTGTATATACCCGTCATTGGTGTTCTATAATATAGGCATCTGCAGGAGTCAGTGGCACAGTATACACCTGTATATCCGTCATTGCTGTTCTCAAATACAGCATCTGCAGGAGTTAGTGGCACAGTATACACCTGTATATCCGTCATTGCTGTTCTCAAATACAGGCATCTGCAGGAGTTAGTGGCACAGTATACACCTGTATATACCCGTCATTGGTGTTCTATAATACAGGCATCTGCAGGAGATAGTGGCACAGTATACACCTGTATATACCCGTCATTGGTGTTCTATAATACAGGCATCTGCAGGAGTTAGTGGCACAGTATACACCTGTATATCCGTCATTGCTGTTCTCAAATACAGCATCTGCAGGAGTTAGTGGCACAGTATACACCTGTATATCCGTCATTGCTGTTCTCAAATACAGGCATCTGCAGGAGTTAGTGGCACAGTATACAACTGTATATCCATCATTGCTGTTCTCAAATACAGCATTTGCAGGAGTTAGTGGCACAGTATACACCTGTATATCTGTCATTGCTGTTCTCAAATACAGGCATCTGCAGGAGTTAGTGGCACAGTTGGCGTGCAGGGAAAGACATACATAGGCAGGGACAGTGTGTTCTATGTTCTGTTTTATTTTCTCAGGCATCTGCAGGAGTTAGTGGCACAGTATACACCTGTATATCCGTCATTGCTGTTCTCAAATACAGTCATCTGCAGGAGTTAGTGGCACAGTATACACCTGTATATACCCGTCATTGGTGTTCTATAATACAGGCATCTGCAAGAGTTAGTGGCACAGTATACACCTGTATATCTGTCATTGCTGTTCTCAAATACAGCATCTGCAGGAGTTAGTGGCACAGTATACACCTGTATATACCTGTCATTGGTGTTCTATAATATAGGCATCTGCAGGAGTCAGTGGCACAGTATACACCTGTATATCCATCATTGCTGTTCTCAAATACAGCATCTGCAGGAGTTAGTGGCACAGTATACACCTGTATATACCTGTCATTGGTGTTCTATAATATAGGCATCTGCAGGAGTCAGTGGCACAGTATACACCTGTATATCCGTCATTGCTGTTCTCAAATACAGGCATCTGCAGGAGTTAGTGGCACAGTATACACCTGTATATCCGTCATTGCTGTTCTCAAATACAGGCATCTGCAGGAGTTAGTGGCACAGTATACACCTGTATATCCGTCATTGCTGTTCTCAAATACAGGCATCTGCAGGAGTTAGTGGCACAGTATACACCTGTATATGCAGATGCTGTATTTGAGAACAGCAACTGTATATACCCGTCATTGGTGTTCTATAATATAGGCATCTGCAGGAGTCAGTGGCACAGTATACACCTGTATATCCGTCATTGCTGTTCTCAAATACAGCATCTGCAGGAGTTAGTGGCACAGTATACACCTGTATATCCGTCATTGCTGTTCTCAAATACAGGCATCTGCAGGAGTTAGTGGCACAGTATACACCTGTATATACCCGTTATTGGTGTTCTATAATACAGGCATCTGCAAGAGTTAGTGGCACAGTATACACCTGTATATACCCGTCATTGGTGTTCTATAATACAGGCATCTGCAAGAGTTAGTGGCACAGTATACACCTGTATATCCGTCATTGCTGTTCTGAAATACAGCATCTGCAGGAGTTAGTGGCACAGTATACACCTGTATATCCGTCATTGCTGTTCTCAAATACAGCATCTGCAGGAGTTAGTGGCACAGTATACACCTGTATATCCGTCATTGCTGTTCTCAAATACAGGCATCTGCAGGAGTTAGTGGCACAGTATACACCTGTATATACCCGTCATTGGTGTTCTATAATACAGGCATCTGCAGGAGTTAGTGGCACAGTATACACCTGTATATCCGTCATTGCTGTTCTCAAATACAGCATCTGCAGGAGTTAGTGGCACAGTATACACCTGTATATCCGTCATTGCTGTTCTCAAATACAGGCATCTGCAGGAGTTAGTGGCACAGTATACACCTGTATATACCCGTCATTGGTGTTCTATAATACAGGCATCTGCAGGAGATAGTGGCACAGTATACACCTGTATATACCCGTCATTGGTGTTCTATAATACAGGCATCTGCAGGAGTTAGTGGCACAGTATACACCTGTATATCCGTCATTGCTGTTCTCAAATACAGCATCTGCAGGAGTTAGTGGCACAGTATACACCTGTATATCCGTCATTGCTGTTCTCAAATACAGGCATCTGCAGGAGTTAGTGGCACAGTATACAACTGTATATCC
This sequence comes from Rana muscosa, assembly GCA_029206835.1. NCBI lineage: Eukaryota > Metazoa > Chordata > Amphibia > Anura > Ranidae > Rana > Rana muscosa. The sequence continues at coordinate 57,140,691 of CM055117.1, read as the reverse complement.
ATCATTGCTGTTCTCAAATACAGCATTTGCAGGAGTTAGTGGCACAGTATACACCTGTATATCTGTCATTGCTGTTCTCAAATACAGGCATCTGCAGGAGTTAGTGGCACAGTTGGCGTGCAGGGAAAGACATACATAGGCAGGGACAGTGTGTTCTATGTTCTGTTTTATTTTCTCAGGCATCTGCAGGAGTTAGTGGCACAGTATACACCTGTATATCCGTCATTGCTGTTCTCAAATACAGTCATCTGCAGGAGTTAGTGGCACAGTATACACCTGTATATACCCGTCATTGGTGTTCTATAATACAGGCATCTGCAAGAGTTAGTGGCACAGTATACACCTGTATATCTGTCATTGCTGTTCTCAAATACAGCATCTGCAGGAGTTAGTGGCACAGTATACACCTGTATATACCTGTCATTGGTGTTCTATAATATAGGCATCTGCAGGAGTCAGTGGCACAGTATACACCTGTATATCCATCATTGCTGTTCTCAAATACAGCATCTGCAGGAGTTAGTGGCACAGTATACACCTGTATATACCTGTCATTGGTGTTCTATAATATAGGCATCTGCAGGAGTCAGTGGCACAGTATACACCTGTATATCCGTCATTGCTGTTCTCAAATACAGGCATCTGCAGGAGTTAGTGGCACAGTATACACCTGTATATCCGTCATTGCTGTTCTCAAATACAGGCATCTGCAGGAGTTAGTGGCACAGTATACACCTGTATATCCGTCATTTCTGTTCTCAAATACAGCATCTGCAGGAGTTAGTGGCACAGTATACACCTGTATATCCGTCATTGCTGTTCTCAAATACAGGCATCTGCAGGAGTTAGTGGCACAGTATACAACTGTATATCCATCATTGCTGTTCTCAAATACAGCATTTGCAGGAGTTAGTGGCACAGTATACACCTGTATATCCGTCATTGCTGTTCTCAAATACAGCATCTGCAGGAGTTAGTGGCACAGTATACACCTGTATATCTGTCATTGCTGTTCTCAAATACAGCATCTGCAGGAGTTAGTGGCACAGTATATACCTGTCATTGGTGTTCTATAATATAGGCATCTGCAGGAGTCAGTGGCACAGTATACACCTGTATATCCGTCATTGCTGTTCTCAAATACAGCATCTGCAGGAGTTAGTGGCACAGTATACACCTGTATATACCTGTCATTGGTGTTCTATAATATAGGCATCTGCAGGAGTCAGTGGCACAGTATACACCTGTATATCCGTCATTGCTGTTCTCAAATACAGGCATCTGCAGGAGTTAGTGGCACAGTATACACCTGTATATCCGTCATTGCTGTTCTCAAATACAGCATCTGCAGGAGTTAGTGGCACAGTATACACCTGTATATCCGTCATTGCTGTTCTCAAATACAGCATCTGCAGGAGTTAATGGCACAGTATACACCTGTATATCCGTCATTGCTGTTGTCAAATACAGCATCTGCAGGAGTTAGTGGCACAGTGTACACCTGTATATCCGTCATTGCTGTTCTCAAATACAGGCATCTGCAGGAGTTAGTGGCACAGTATACACCTGTATATCCGTCATTGCTGTTCTCAAATACAGGCATCTGCAGGAGTTAGTGGCAATGTATACACCTGTATATCCGTCATTGCTGTTCTCAAATACAGCATCTGCAGGAGTTAGTGGCACAGTATACACCTGTATATCCGTCATTGCTGTTCTCAAATACAGGCATCTGCAGGAGTTAGTGGCACAGTATACACCTGTATATACCCGTCATTGGTGTTCTATAATACAGGCATCAGCAGGAGTTAGTGGCACAGTATACACCTGTATATCCGTCATTGCTGTTCTCAAATACAGCATCTGCAGGAGTTAGTGGCACAGTATACACCTGTATATCCGTCATTGCTGTTCTCAAATACAGGCATCTGCAGGAGTTAGTGGCACAGTATACACCTGTATATACCCCTCATTGGTGTTCTATAATACAGGCATCTGCAGGAGATAGTGGCACAGTATACACTGACGGATATACAGGTGTATACTGTGCCACTAACTCCTGCAGATGCTGTATTTGAGAACAGCAATGACGGATATACAGGTGTATACTGTGCCACTAACTCCTGCAGATGCCTGTATTATAGAACACCAATGACGGGTATATACAGGTGTATACTGTGCCACTATCTCCTGCAGATGCCTGTATTATAGAACACCAATGAGGGGTATATACAGGTGTATACTGTGCCACTAACTCCTGCAGATGCCTGTATTTGAGAACAGCAATGACGGATATACAGGTGTATACTGTGCCACTAACTCCTGCAGATGCTGTATTTGAGAACAGCAATGACGGATATACAGGTGTATACTGTGCCACTAACTCCTGCAGATGCTGTATTTGAGAACAGCAATGACGGATATACAGGTGTATACTGTGCCACTAACTCCTGCAGATGCCTGTATTATAGAACACCAATGACGGGTATATACAGTTGCTGTTCTCAAATACAGCATCTGCAGGAGTTAGTGGCACAGTATACACCTGTATATACCTGTCATTGGTGTTCTATAATATAGGCATCTGCAGGAGTCAGTGGCACAGTATACACCTGTATATTCGTCATTGCTGTTCTCAAATACAGCATCTGCAGGAGTTAGTGGCACAGTATACACCTGTATATCCGTCATTGCTGTTCTCAAATACAGGCATCTGCAGGAGTTAGTGGCACAGTATACACCTGTATATACCCATCATTGGTGTTCTATAATACAGGCATCTGCAGGAGATAGTGGCACAGTATACACCTGTATATACCCGTCATTGGTGTTCTATAATACAGGCATCTGCAGGAGTTAGTGGCACAGTATACACCTGTATATACCCGTCATTGCTGTTCTCAAATACAGCATCTGCAGGAGTTAGTGGCACAGTATACACCTGTATATCCGTCATTGCTGTTCTCAAATACAGGCATCTGCAGGAGTTAGTGGCACAGTATACACCTGTATATCCGTCATTGGTGTTCTATAATACAGGCATCTGCAGGAGTTAGTGACACAGTATACACCTGTATATCCGTCATTGCTGTTCTCAAATACAGCATCTGCAGGAGTTAGTGGCACAGTATACACCTGTATATCCGTCATTGCTGTTCTCAAATACAGGCATCTGCAGGAGTTAGTGGCACAGTATACACCTGTATATCTGTCATTGCTGTTCTCAAATACAGGCATCTGAGGACTTAGGGGCACAGTATACACCTGTATATCTGTCATTGCTGTTCTCAAATACAGCATCTGCAGGAGTTAGTGGCACAGTATACACCTGTATATACCCGTCATTGGTGTTCTATAATACAGGCATCTGCAGGAGTTAGTAGCACAGTATACACCTGTATATCCGTCATTGCTGTTCTCAAATACAGCATCTGCAGGAGTTAGTGGCACAGTATACACCTGTATATCCGTCATTGCTGTTCTCAAATACAGCATCTGCAGGAGTTAGTGGCACAGTATACACCTGTATATCCGTCATTGCTGTTCTCAAATACAGCATCTGCAGAAGTTAGTGGCACAGTATACATCTGTATATACCTGTCATTGGTGTTCTATAATATAGGCATCTGCAGGAGTCAGTGGCACAGTATACACCTGTATATCCGTCATTGCTGTTCTCAAATACAGCATCTGCAGGAGTTAGTGGCACAGTATACACCTGTATATCCATCATTGCTGTTCTCAAATACAGGCATCTGCAGGAGTTAGTGGCACAGTATACACCTGTATATCCGTCATTGGTGTTCTATAATACAGGCATCTGCAGGAGTTAGTGACACAGTATACACCTGTATATCCGTCATTGCTGTTCTCAAATACAGCATCTGCAGGAGTTAGTGGCACAGTATACACCTGTATATCCGTCATTGCTGTTCTCAAATACAGGCATCTGCAGGAGTTAGTGGCACAGTATACACCTGTATATCTGTCATTGCTGTTCTCAAATACAGGCATCTGAGGAGTTAGGGGCACAGTATACACCTGTATATCTGTCATTGCTGTTCTCAAATACAGCATCTGCAGGAGTTAGTGGCACAGTATACACCTGTATATACCTGTCATTGGTGTTCTATAATATAGGCATCTGCAGGAGTCAGTGGCACAGTATACACCTGTATATCCGTCATTGCTGTTCTCAAATACAGGCATCTGCAGGAGTTAGTGGCACAGTATACACCTGTATATCCGTCATTGCTGTTCTCAAATACAGGCATCTGCAGGAGTTAGTGGCACAGTATACACCTGTATATACCTGTCATTGGTGTTCTATAATATAGGCATCTGCAGGAGTCAGTGGCACAGTATACACCTGTATATCCGTCATTGCTGTTCTCAAATACAGCATCTGCAGGAGTTAGTGGCACAGTATACACCTGTATATCCGTCATTGCTGTTCTCAAATACAGGCATCTGCAGGAGTTAGTGGCACAGTATACACCTGTATATACCCATCATTGGTGTTCTATAATACAGGCATCTGCAGGAGATAGTGGCACAGTATACACCTGTATATACCCGTCATTGGTGTTCTATAATACAGGCATCTGCAGGAGTTAGTGGCACAGTATACACCTGTATATACCCGTCATTGCTGTTCTCAAATACAGCATCTGCAGGAGTTAGTGGCACAGTATACACCTGTATATCCGTCATTGGTGTTCTATAATACAGGCATCTGCAGGAGTTAGTGGCACAGTATACACCTGTATATCCGTCATTGCTTTGCTCAAATACAGGCATCTGCAGGAGTTAGTGGCACAGTTGGCGTGCAGGGAAAGAGATACATAGGCAGGGACAGTGTGTTCTATGTTCTGTTTTATTTTCTCAGGCATCTGCAGGAGTTAGTGGCACAGTATACACCTGTATATACCCGTCATTGGTGTTCTATAATACAGGCATCTGCAAGAGTTAGTGGCACAGTATACACCTGTATATCCGTCATTGCTGTTCTGAAATACAGCATCTGCAGGAGTTAGTGGCACAGTATACACCTGTATATCCGTCATTGCTGTTCTCAAATACAGCATCTGCAGGAGTTAGTGGCACAGTATACACCTGTATATACCTGTCATTGGTGTTCTATAATACAGGCATCTGCAGGAGTTAGTAGCACAGTATACGCCTGTATATCCGTCATTGCTGTTCTGAAATACAGCATCTGCAGGAGTTAGTGGCACAGTATACACCTGTATATCCGTCATTGCTGTTCTCAAATACAGCATCTGCAGGAGTTAGTGGCACAGTATACACCTGTATATCCGTTATTGCTGTTCTCAAATACAGGCATCTGGAGGAGTTAGTGGCACAGTATACACCTGTATATACCCGTCATTGGTGTTCTATAATACAGGCATCTGCAGGAGATAGTGGCACAGTATACACCTGTATATACCCGTCATTGGTGTTCTATAATACAGGCATCTGCAGGAGTTAGTGGCACAGTATACACCTGTATATCCGTCATTGCTGTTCTCAAATACAGCATCTGCAGGAGTTAGTGGCACAGTATACACCTGTATATCCGTCATTGCTGTTCTCAAATACAGGCATCTGCAGGAGTTAGTGGCACAGTATACAACTGTATATCCATCATTGCTGTTCTCAAATACAGCATTTGCAGGAGTTAGTGGCACAGTATACACCTGTATATCCATCATTGCTTTTCTCAAATACAGGCATCTGCAGGAGTTAGTGGCACAGTTGGCGTGCAGGGAAAGAGATACATAGGCAGGGACAGTGTGTTCTATGTTCTGTTTTATTTTCTCAGGCATCTGCAGGAGTTAGTGGCACAGTATACACCTGTATATCCGTCATTGCTGTTCTCAAATACAGGCATCTGCAGGAGTTAGTGGCACAGTATACACCTGTATATACCCGTCATTGGTGTTCTATAATACAGGCATCTGCAAGAGTTAGTGGCACAGTATACACCTGTATATACCCGTCATTGGTGTTCTATAATATAGGCATCTGCAGGAGTCAGTGGCACAGTATACACCTGTATATCCGTCATTGCTGTTCTCAAATACAGCATCTGCAGGAGTTAGTGGCACAGTATACACCTGTATATACCTGTCATTGGTGTTCTATAATATAGGCATCTGCAGGAGTCAGTGGCACAGTATACACCTGTATATCCGTCATTGCTGTTCTCAAATACAGCATCTGCAGGAGTTAGTGGCACAGTATACACCTGTATATCCGTCATTGCTGTTCTCAAATACAGGCATCTGCAGGAGTTAGTAGCACAGTATACGCCTGTATATCCGTCATTGCTGTTCTCAAATACAGCATCTGCAGGAGTTAGTGGCACAGTATACACCTGTATATCCGTCATTGCTGTTCTCAAATACAGCATCTGCAGGAGTTAGTGGCACAGTATACACCTGTATATCCGTCATTGCTGTTCTCAAATACAGGCATCTGCAGGAGTTAGTGGCACAGTATACAACTGTATATCCGTCATTGCTTTTCTCAAATACAAGCATCTGCAGGAGTTAGTGGCACAGTTGGCGTGCAGGGAAAGAGATACATAGGCAGGGACAGTGTGTTCTATGTTCTGTTTTATTTTCTTAGGCATCTGCAGGAGTTAGTGGCACAGTATACACCTGTATATCCGTCATTGCTGTTCTCAAATACAGCATCTGCAGGAGTTAGTGGCACAGTATACACCTGTATATACCCGTCATTGGTGTTCTATAATACAGGCATCTGCAAGAGTTAGTGGCACAGTATACACCTGTATATCCGTCATTGCTGTTCTCAAATACAGCATCTGCAGGAGTTAGTGGCACAGTATACACCTGTATATCCGTCATTGCTGTTCTCAAATACAGCATCTGCAGGAGTTAGTGGCACAGTATACACCTGTATATACCTGTCATTGGTGTTCTATAATATAGGCATCTGCAGGAGTCAGTGGCACAGTATACACCTGTATATCCGTCATTGCTGTTCTCAAATACAGCATCTGCAGGAGTTAGTGGCACAGTATACACCTGTATATACCTGTCATTGGTGTTCTATAATATAGGCATCTGCAGGAGTCAGTGGCACAGTATACACCTGTATATCCGTCATTGCTGTTCTCAAATACAGCATCTGCAGGAGTTAGTGGCACAGTATACACCTGTATATCCGTCATTGCTGTTCTCAAATACAGCATCTGCAGGAGTTAGTGGCACAGTATACACCTGTATATCCGTCATTGCTGTTCTCAAATACAGCATCTGCAGGAGTTAGTGGCACAGTATACACCTGTATATCCGTCATTGGTGTTCTATAATACAGGCATCTGCAGGAGTTAGTGACACAGTATACACCTGTATATCCGTCATTGCTGTTCTCAAATACAGCATCTGCAGGAGTTAGTGGCACAGTATACACCTGTATATCCGTCATTGCTGTTCTCAAATACAGGCATCTGCAGGAGTTAGTGGCACAGTATACACCTGTATATCCGTCATTGCTGTTCTCAAATACAGGCATCTGCAGGAGTTAGTGGCACAGTATACACCTGTATATCCGTCATTGCTGTTCTCAAATACAGGCATCTGCAGGAGTTAGTGGCACAGTATACACCTGTATATACCCGTCATTACTGTTCTCAAATACAGCATCTGCAGGAGTTAGTGGCACAGTATACACCTGTATATCCGTTATTGCTGTTCTCAAATACAGGCATCTGGAGGAGTTAGTGGCACAGTATACACCTGTATATCCGTCATTGCTGTTCTCAAATACAGCATTTGCAGGAGTTAGTGGCACAGTATACACCTGTATATCCGTCATTGCTGTTCTCAAATACAGGCATCTGCAGGAGTTAGTGGCACAGTATACACCTGTATATACCCGTCATTGGTGTTCTATAATACAGGCATCTGCAAGAGTTAGTGGCACAGTATACACCTGTATATCCGTCATTGCTGTTCTCAAATACAGCATCTGCAGGAGTTAGTGGCACAGTATACACCTGTATATCCGTCATTGCTGTTCTCAAATACAGCATCTGCAGGAGTTAGTGGCACAGTATACACTTGTATATCCGTCATTGCTGTTCTCAAATACAGCATCTGCAGAAGTTAGTGGCACAGTATACATCTGTATATACCTGTCATTGGTGTTCTATAATATAGGCAACTGCAGGAGTCAGTGGCACAGTATACACCTGTATATCCGTCATTGCTGTTCTCAAATACAGCATCTGCAGGAGTTAGTGGCACAGTATACACCTGTATATCCATCATTGCTGTTCTCAAATACAGGCATCTGCAGGAGTTAGTGGCACAGTATACACCTGTATATACCCATCATTGGTGTTCTATAATACAGGCATCTGCAAGAGTTAGTGGCACAGTATACACCTGTATATCCGTCATTGCTGTTCTCAAATACAGCATCTGCAGGAGTTAGTGGCACAGTATACACCTGTATATCCGTCATTGCTGTTCTCAAATACAGCATCTGCAGGAGTTAGTGGCACAGTATACACTTGTATATCCGTCATTGCTGTTCTCAAATACAGCATCTGCAGGAGTTAGTGGCACAGTATACACCTGTATATACCCGTCATTGGTGTTCTATAATACAGGCATCTGCAGGAGTTAGTAGCACAGTATACACCTGTATATCCGTCATTGCTGTTCTCAAATACAGCATCTGCAGGAGTTAGTGGCACAGTATACATCTGTATATACCTGTCATTGGTGTTCTATAATATAGGCATCTGCAGGAGTCAGTGGCACAGTATACACCTGTATATCCGTCATTGCTGTTCTCAAATACAGCATCTGCAGGAGTTAGTGGCACAGTATACACCTGTATATCCGTCATTGGTGTTCTATAATACAGGCAACTGCAGGAGTTAGTGACACAGTATACACCTGTATATCCGTCATTGCTGTTCTCAAATACAGCATCTGCAGGAGTTAGTGGCACAGTATACACCTGTATATCCGTCATTGCTGTTCTCAAATACAGGCATCTGCAGGAGTTAGTGGCACAGTATACACCTGTATATCTGTCATTGCTGTTCTCAAATACAGGCATCTGAGGAGTTAGGGGCACAGTATACACCTGTATATCTGTCATTGCTGTTCTCAAATACAGCATCTGCAGGAGTTAGTGGCACAGTATACACCTGTATATACCTGTCATTGGTGTTCTATAATACAGGCATCTGCAAGAGTTAGTGGCACAGTATACACCTGTATATCCGTCATTGCTGTTCTCAAATACAGCATCTACAGGAGTTAGTGGCACAGTATACACCTGTATATCCGTCATTGCTGTTCTCAAATACAGCATCTACAGGAGTTAGTGGCACAATATACACCTGTATATCTGTCATTGCTGTTCTCAAATACAGCATCTACAGGAGTTAGTGGCACAGTATACACCTGTATATCCGTCATTGCTGTTCTCAAATACAGCATCTACAGGAGTTAGTGGCACAATATACACCTGTATATCTGTCATTGCTGTTCTCAAATACAGCATCTACAGGAGTTAGTGGCACAGTATACACCTGTATATCCGTCATTGCTGTTCTCAAATACAGGCATCTGCAGGAGTTAGTGGCACAGTATACAACTGTATATCCATCATTGCTGTTCTCAAATACAGCATTTGCAGGAGTTAGTGGCACAGTATACACCTGTATATCCGTCATTGCTTTTCTCAAATACAGGCATCTGCAGGAGTTAGTGGCACAGTTGGCGTGCAGGGAAAGAGATACATAGGCAGGGACAGTGTGTTCTATGTTCTGTTTTATTTTCTCAGGCATCTGCAGGAGTTAGTGGCACAGTATACACCTGTATATCCGTCATTACTGTTCTCAAATACAGGCATCTGCAGGAGATAGTGGCACAGTATACACCTGTATATACCCGTCATTGGTGTTCTATAATACAGGCATCTGCAAGAGTTAGTGGCACAGTATACACCTGTATATCCGTCATTGCTGTTCTGAAATACAGCATCTGCAGGAGTTAGTGGCACAGTATACACCTGTATATCCGTCATTGCTGTTCTGAAATACAGCATCTGCAGGAGTTAGTGGCACAGTATACACCTGTATATCCGTCATTGCTGTTCTCAAATACAGCATCTGCAGGAGTTAGTGGCACAGTATACACCTGTATATACCTGTCATTGGTGTTCTATAATACAGGCATCTGCAGGAGTTAGTAGCACAGTATACGCCTGTATATCCGTCATTGCTGTTCTGAAATACAGCATCTGCAGGAGTTAGTGGCACAGTATACACCTGTATATCCGTCATTGCTGTTCTCAAATACAGCATCTGCAGGAGTTAGTGGCACAGTATACACCTGTATATCCGTCATTGCTGTTGTCAAATACAGCATCTGCAGGAGTTAGTGGCACAGTATACACCTGTATATCCGTCATTGCTGTTCTCAAATACAGGCATCTGCAGGAGTTAGTGGCACAGTATACACCTGTATATCCGTCATTGCTGTTCTCAAATACAGGCATCTGCAGGAGTTAGTGGCACAGTATACACCTGTATATACCCGTCATTGGTGTTCTATAATACAGGCATCTGCAGGAGTTAGTGGCACAGTATACACCTGTATATCCGTCATTGCTGTTCTCAAATACAGCATCTGCAGGAGTTAGTGGCACAGTATACACCTGTATATCCGTCATTGCTGTTCTCAAATACAGGCATCTGGAGGAGTTAGTGGCACAGTATACACCTGTATATACCCGTCATTGGTGTTCTATAATACAGGCATCTGCAGGAGATAGTGGCACAGTATACACCTGTATATACCCGTCATTGGTGTTCTATAATACAGGCATCTGCAGGAGTTAGTGGCACAGTATACACCTGTATATCCGTCATTGCTGTTCTCAAATACAGCATCTGCAGGAGTTAGTGGCACAGTATACACCTGTATATCCGTCATTGCTGTTCTCAAATACAGGCATCTGCAGGAGTTAGTGGCACAGTATACAACTGTATATCCATCATTGCTGTTCTCAAATACAGCATTTGCAGGAGTTAGTGGCACAGTATACACCTGTATATCCGTCATTGCTTTTCTCAAATACAGGCATCTGCAGGAGTTAGTGGCACAGTTGGCGTGCAGGGAAAGAGATACATAGGCAGGGACAGTGTGTTCTATGTTCTGTTTTATTTTCTCAGGCATCTGCAGGAGTTAGTGGCACAGTATACACCTGTATATCCGTCATTGCTGTTCTCAAATACAGGCATCTGCAGGAGTTAGTGGCACAGTATACACCTGTATATACCCGTCATTGGTGTTCTATAATACAGGCATCTGCAAGAGTTAGTGGCACAGTATACACCTGTATATACCCGTCATTGGTGTTCTATAATATAGGCATCTGCAGGAGTCAGTGGCACAGTATACACCTGTATATCCGTCATTGCTGTTCTCAAATACAGCATCTGCAGGAGTTAGTGGCACAGTATACACCTGTATATACCTGTCATTGGTGTTCTATAATATAGGCATCTGCAGGAGTCAGTGGCACAGTATACACCTGTATATCCGTCATTGCTGTTCTCAAATACAGCATCTGCAGGAGTTAGTGGCACAGTATACACCTGTATATCCGTCATTGCTGTTCTCAAATACAGGCATCTGCAGGAGTTAGTAGCACAGTATACGCCTGTATATCCGTCATTGCTGTTCTCAAATACAGCATCTGCAGGAGTTAGTGGCACAGTATACACCTGTATATCCGTCATTGCTGTTCTCAAATACAGCATCTGCAGGAGTTAGTGGCACAGTATACACCTGTATATCCGTCATTGCTGTTCTCAAATACAGGCATCTGCAGGAGTTAGTGGCACAGTATACAACTGTATATCCATCATTGCTGTTCTCAAATACAGCATTTGCAGGAGTTAGTGGCACAGTATACACCTGTATATCCGTCATTGCTTTTCTCAAATACAGGCATCTGCAGGAGTTAGTGGCACAGTTGGCGTGCAGGGAAAGAGATACATAGGCAGGGACAGTGTGTTCTATGTTCTGTTTTATTTTCTTAGGCATCTGCAGGAGTTAGTGGCACAGTATACACCTGTATATCCGTCATTGCTGTTCTCAAATACAGCATCTGCAGGAGTTAGTGGCACAGTATACACCTGTATATACCCGTCATTGGTGTTCTATAATACAGGCATCTGCAAGAGTTAGTGGCACAGTATACACCTGTATATCCGTCATTGCTGTTCTCAAATACAGCATCTGCAGGAGTTAGTGGCACAGTATACACCTGTATATCCGTCATTGCTGTTCTCAAATACAGCATCTGCAGGAGTTAGTGGCACAGTATACACCTGTATATACCTGTCATTGGTGTTCTATAATATAGGCATCTGCAGGAGTCAGTGGCACAGTATACACCTGTATATCCGTCATTGCTGTTCTCAAATACAGCATCTGCAGGAGTTAGTGGCACAGTATACACCTGTATATACCTGTCATTGGTGTTCTATAATATAGGCATCTGCAGGAGTCAGTGGCACAGTATACACCTGTATATCCGTCATTGCTGTTCTCAAATACAGCATCTGCAGGAGTTAGTGGCACAGTATACACCTGTATATCCGTCATTGCTGTTCTCAAATACAGCATCTGCAGGAGTTAGTGGCACAGTATACACCTGTATATCCGTCATTGGTGTTCTATAATACAGGCATCTGCAGGAGTTAGTGACACAGTATACACCTGTATATCCGTCATTGCTGTTCTCAAATACAGCATCTGCAGGAGTTAGTGGCACAGTATACACCTGTATATCCGTCATTGCTGTTCTCAAATACAGGCATCTGCAGGAGTTAGTGGCACAGTATACACCTGTATATCCGTCATTGCTGTTCTCAAATACAGGCATCTGCAGGAGTTAGTGGCACAGTATACACCTGTATATCCGTCATTGCTGTTCTCAAATACAGGCATCTGCAGGAGTTAGTGGCACAGTATACACCTGTATATACCCGTCATTACTGTTCTCAAATACAGCATCTGCAGGAGTTAGTGGCACAGTATACACCTGTATATCCGTTATTGCTGTTCTCAAATACAGGCATCTGGAGGAGTTAGTGGCACAGTATACACCTGTATATCCGTCATTGCTGTTCTCAAATACAGCATTTGCAGGAGTTAGTGGCACAGTATACACCTGTATATCCGTCATTGCTGTTCTCAAATACAGGCATCTGCAGGAGTTAGTGGCACAGTATACACCTGTATATACCCGTCATTGGTGTTCTATAATACAGGCATCTGCAAGAGTTAGTGGCACAGTATACACCTGTATATCCGTCATTGCTGTTCTCAAATACAGCATCTGCAGGAGTTAGTGGCACAGTATACACCTGTATATCCGTCATTGCTGTTCTCAAATACAGCATCTGCAGGAGTTAGTGGCACAGTATACACTTGTATATCCGTCATTGCTGTTCTCAAATACAGCATCTGCAGGAGTTAGTGGCACAGTATACACCTGTATATCCGTCATTGGTGTTCTCAAATACAGCATCTGCAGGAGTTAGTGGCACAGTATACACCTGTATATCCATCATTGCTGTTCTCAAATACAGGCATCTGCAGGAGTTAGTGGCACAGTATACACCTGTATATCCGTCATTGGTGTTCTATAATACAGGCATCTGCAGAAGTTAGTGGCACAGTATACATCTGTATATACCTGTCATTGGTGTTCTATAATATAGGCATCTGCAGGAGTCAGTGGCACAGTATACACCTGTATATCCGTCATTGCTGTTCTCAAATACAGCATCTGCAGGAGTTAGTGGCACAGTATACACCTGTATATCCATCATTGCTGTTCTCAAATACAGGCATCTGCAGGAGTTAGTGGCACAGTATACACCTGTATATCCGTCATTGGTGTTCTATAATACAGGCATCTGCAGGAGTTAGTGACACAGTATACACCTGTATATCCGTCATTGCTGTTCTGAAATACAGCATCTGCAGGAGTTAGTGGCACAGTATACACCTGTATATCCATCATTGCTGTTCTCAAATACAGGCATCTGCAGGAGTTAGTGGCACAGTATACACCTGTATATCTGTCATTGCTGTTCTCAAATACAGGCATCTGAGGAGTTAGGGGCACAGTATACACCTGTATATCTGTCATTGCTGTTCTCAAATACAGCATCTGCAGGAGTTAGTGGCACAGTATACACCTGTATATACCCGTCATTGGTGTTCTATAATACAGGCATCTGCAGGAGTTAGTAGCACAGTATACACCTGTATATCCGTCATTGCTGTTCTCAAATACAGCATCTGCAGGAGTTAGTGGCACAGTATACACCTGTATATCCGTCATTGCTGTTCTCAAATACAGCATCTGCAGGAGTTAGTGGCACAGTATACACCTGTATATCCGTCATTGCTGTTGTCAAATACAGCATCTGCAGGAGTTAGTGGCACAGTGTACACCTGTATATCCGTCATTGCTGTTCTCAAATACAGGCATCTGCAGGAGTTAGTGGCACAGTATACACCTGTATATCCGTCATTGCTGTTCTCAAATACAGCATCTGCAGGAGTTAGTGGCACAGTATACACCTGTATATCCGTCATTGCTGTTCTCAAATACAGGCATCTGCAGGAGTTAGTGGCACAGTATACACCTGTATATACCCGTCATTGGTGCTCTATAATACAGGCATCTGCAGGAGATAGTGGCACAGTATACACCTGTATATACCCGACATTGGTGTTCTATAATACAGGCATCTGCAGGAGTTAGTGGCACAGTATACACCTGTATATCCGTCATTGCTGTTCTCAAATACAGCATCTGCAGGAGTTAGTGGCACAGTATACACCTGTATATCCGTCATTGCTGTTCTCAAATACAGGCATCTGCAGGAGTTAGTGGCACAGTATACACCTGTATATACCCGTCATTGGTGCTCTATAATACAGGCATCTGCAGGAGATAGTGGCACAGTATACACCTGTATATACCCGACATTGGTGTTCTATAATACAGGCATCTGCAAGAGTTAGTGGCACAGTATACACCTGTATATCCGTCATTGCTGTTCTCAAATACAGCATCTACAGGAGTTAGTGGCACAGTATACACCTGTATATCCGTCATTGCTGTTCTCAAATACAGGCATCTGCAGGAGTTAGTGGCACAGTATACAACTGTATATCCATCATTGCTGTTCTCAAATACAGCATTTGCAGGAGTTAGTGGCACAGTATACACCTGTATATCCGTCATTGCTTTTCTCAAATACAGGCATCTGCAGGAGTTAGTGGCACAGTTGGCGTGCAGGGAAAGAGATACATAGGCAGGGACAGTGTGTTCTATGTTCTGTTTTATTTTCTCAGGCATCTGCAGGAGTTAGTGGCACAGTATACACCTGTATATCCGTCATTGCTGTTCTCAAATACAGGCATCTGCAGGAGTTAGTGGCACAGTATACACCTGTATATCTGTCATTGCTGTTCTCAAATACAGCATCTGCAGGAGTTAGTGGCACAGTATACACCTGTATATACCTGTCATTGGTGTTCTATAATATAGGTATCTGCAGGAGTCAGTGGCACAGTATACACCTGTATATCCGTCATTGCTGTTCTCAAATACAGCATCTGCAGGAGTTAGTGGCACAGTATACACCTGTATATACCTGTCATTGGTGTTCTATAATATAGGCATCTGCAGGAGTCAGTGGCACAGTATACACCTGTATATCCGTCATTGCTGTTCTCAAATACAGGCATCTGCAGGAGTTAGTGGCACAGTATACACCTGTATATCCGTCATTGCTGTTCTCAAATACAGGCATCTGCAGGAGTTAGTGGCACAGTATACACCTGTATATCCGTCATTGCTGTTCTCAAATACAGCATCTGCAGGAGTTAGTGGCACAGTATACACCTGTATATCCGTCATTGCTGTTCTCAAATACAGCATCTGCAGGAGTTAGTGGCACAGTATACACCTGTATATCCGTCATTGCTGTTGTCAAATACAGCATCTGCAGGAGTTAGTGGCACAGTGTACACCTGTATATCCGTCATTGCTGTTCTCAAATACAGGCATCTGCAGGAGTTAGTGGCACAGTATACACCTGTATATCCGTCATTGCTGTTCTCAAATACAGCATCTGCAGGAGTTAGTGGCACAGTATACACCTGTATATCCGTCATTGCTGTTCTCAAATACAGGCATCTGCAGGAGTTAGTGGCACAGTATACACCTGTATATACCCGTCATTGGTGTTCTATAATACAGGCATCAGCAGGAGTTAGTGGCACAGTATACACCTGTATATCCGTCATTGCTGTTCTCTAATACAGCATCTGCAGGAGTTAGTGGCACAGTATACAACTGTATATCCGTCATTGCTGTTCTCAAATACAGGCATCTGCAGGAGTTAGTGGCACAGTATACACCTGTATATACCCCTCATTGGTGTTCTATAATACAGGCATCTGCAGGAGATAGTGGCACAGTATACACTGACGGATATACAGGTGTATACTGTGCCACTAACTCCTGCAGATGCTGTATTTGAGAACAGCAATGACGGATATACAGGTGTATACTGTGCCACTAACTCCTGCAGATGCCTGTATTATAGAACACCTATGACGGGTATATACAGGTGTATACTGTGCCACTATCTCCTGCAGATGCCTGTATTATAGAACACCAATGAGGGGTATATACAGGTGTATACTGTGCCACTAACTCCTGCAGATGCCTGTATTTGAGAACAGCAATGACGGATATACAGGTGTATACTGTGCCACTAACTCCTGCAGATGCTGTATTTGAGAACAGCAATGACGGATATACAGGTGTATACTGTGCCACTAACTCCTGCAGATGCTGTATTTGAGAACAGCAATGACGGATATACAGGTGTATACTGTGCCACTAACTCCTGCAGATGCCTGTATTATAGAACACCAATGACAGGTATATACAGTTGCTGTTCTCAAATACAGCATCTGCAGGAGTTAGTGGCACAGTATACACCTGTATATACCTGTCATTGGTGTTCTATAATATAGGCATCTGCAGGAGTCAGTGGCACAGTATACACCTGTATATATCCGTCATTGCTGTTCTCAAATACAGCATCTGCAGAAGTTAGTGGCACAGTATACACCTGTATATACCCGTCATTGGTGTTCTATAATACAGGCATCTGCAGGAGTTAGTGGCACAGTATACACCTGTATATACCCGTCATTGGTGTTCTATAATACAGGCATCTGCAGGAGATAGTGGCACAGTATACACCTGTATATATCCGTCAGTGGTGTTCTATAATACAGGCATCTGCAGGAGTTAGTAGCACAGTATACACCTGTATATCCGTCATTGGTGTTCTATAATACAGGCATCTGCAGGAGTTAGTGACACAGTATACACCTGTATATCCGTCATTGCTGTTCTCAAATACAGCATCTGCAGGAGTTAGTGGCACAGTATACACCTGTATATCCGTCATTGCTGTTCTCAAATACAGCATCTGCAGGAGTTAGTGGCACAGTATACACCTGTATATCCGTCATTGCTGTTCTCAAATACAGGCATCTGCAGGAGTTAGTGGCACAGTATACACCTGTATATCCGTCATTGCTGTTCTCAAATACAGGCATCTGCAGGAGATAGTGGCACAGTATACACCTGTATATCCGTCATTGCTGTTCTCAAATACAGGCATCTGCAGGAGTTAGTGGCACAGTATACACCTGTATATCCGTCATTGCTGTTCTCAAATACAGCATCTGCAGGAGTTAGTGGCACAGTATACACCTGTATATCCGTCATTGCTGTTCTCAAATACAGGCATCTGCAGGAGTTAGTGGCACAGTATACACCTGTATATCCGTCATTGCTGTTCTCAAATACAGGTATCTGCAGGAGTTAGTGGCACAGTATACACCTGTATATACCCGTCATTGGTGTTCTATAATACAGGCATCTGCAGGAGTTAGTGACACAGTATACACCTGTATATCCGTCATTGCTTTTCTCAAATACAGGCATCTGCAGGAGTTAGTGTCACAGTTGGCGTGCAGGGAAAGAGATACATAGGCAGGGACAGTGTGTTCTATGATCTGTTTTATTTTCTCAGGCATCTGCAGGAGTTAGTGGCACAGTATATCCGTCATTGCTGTTCTCAAATACAGCATCTGCAGGAGTTAGTGGCACAGTATACACCTGTATATCCGTCATTGCTGTTCTCAAATACAGGCATCTGCAGGAGTTAGTGGCACAGTATACACCTGTATATCTGTCATTGCTGTTCTCAAATACAGGCATCTGAGGAGTTAGGGGCACAGTATACACCTGTATATCTGTCATTGCTGTTCTCAAATACAGCTTCTGCAGGAGTTAGTGGCACAGTATACACCTGTATATACCCGTCATTGGTGTTCTATAATACAGGCATCTGCAGGAGTTAGTAGCACAGTATACACCTGTATATCCGTCATTGCTGTTCTCAAATACAGCATCTGCAGGAGTTAGTGGCACAGTATACACCTGTATATCCGTCATTGCTGTTCTCAAATACAGCATCTGCAGGAGTTAGTGGCACAGTATACACCTGTATATCCATCATTGCTGTTCTCAAATACAGGCATCTGCAGGAGTTAGTGGCACAGTATACACCTGTATATCCGTCATTGGTGTTCTATAATACAGGCATCTGCAGGAGTTAGTGACACAGTATACACCTGTATATCCGTCATTGCTGTTGTCAAATACAGCATCTGCAGGAGTTAGTGGCACAGTGTACACCTGTATATCCGTCATTGCTGTTCTCAAATACAGGCATCTGCAGGAGATAGTGGCACAGTATACACCTGTATATACCAGTCATTGGTGCTCTATAATACAGGCATCTGCAGGAGATAGTGGCACAGTATACACCTGTATATACCCGTCATTGGTGTTCTATAATACAGGCATCTGCAAGAGTTAGTGGCACAGTATACACCTGTATATCCGTCATTGCTGTTCTCAAATACAGCATCTACAGGAGTTAGTGGCACAGTATACACCTGTATATCCGTCATTGCTGTTCTCAAATACAGGCATCTGCAG
The DNA here is from genome assembly GCA_029206835.1 of Rana muscosa. Lineage (NCBI taxonomy): Eukaryota > Metazoa > Chordata > Amphibia > Anura > Ranidae > Rana > Rana muscosa. Next base: position 57,121,503 of record CM055117.1, on the reverse strand, counting down.
GAGTTAGTGGCACAGTATACACCTGTATATACCCGTCATTGGTGTTCTATAATACAGGCATCTGCAAGAGTTAGTGGCACAGTAAACACCTGTATATCCGTCATTGCTGTTCTCAAATACAGCATCTGCAGGAGTTAGTGGCACAGTATACACCTGTATATACCCGTTATTGGTGTTCTATAATACAGGCATCTGCAAGAGTTAGTGGCACAGTATACACCTGTATATACCCGTCATTGGTGTTCTATAATACAGGCATCTGCAAGAGTTAGTGGCACAGTATACACCTGTATATCCGTCATTGCTGTTCTGAAATACAGCATCTGCAGGAGTTAGTGGCACAGTATACACCTGTATATCCGTCATTGCTGTTCTCAAATACAGCATCTGCAGGAGTTAGTGGCACAGTATACACCTGTATATACCTGTCATTGGTGTTCTATAATACAGGCATCTGCAGGAGTTAGTAGCACAGTATACGCCTGTATATCCGTCATTGCTGTTCTCAAATACAGCATCTGCAGGAGTTAGTGGCACAGTATACACCTGTATATCCGTCATTGCTGTTGTCAAATACAGCATCTGCAGGAGTTAGTGGCACAGTATACACCTGTATATCCGTCATTGCTGTTGTCAAATACAGCATCTGCAGGAGTTAGTGGCACAGTATATACCTGTATATCCGTCATTGCTGTTCTCAAATACAGGCATCTGCAGGAGTTAGTGGCACAGTATACACCTGTATATCCGTCATTGCTGTTCTCAAATACAGGCATCTGCAGGAGTTAGTGGCACAGTATACACCTGTATATACCCGTCATTGGTGTTCTATAATACAGGCATCTGCAGGAGTTCGTGGCACAGTATACACCTGTATATCCGTCATTGCTGTTCTCAAATACAGCATCTGCAGGAGTTAGTGGCACAGTATACACCTGTATATCCGTTATTGCTGTTCTCAAATAAAGGCATCTGGAGGAGTTAGTGGCACAGTATACACCTGTATATACCCGTCATTGGTGTTCTATAATACAGGCATCTGCAGGAGATAGTGGCACAGTATACACCTGTATATACCCGTCATTGGTGTTCTATAATACAGGCATCTGCAGGAGTTAGTGGCACAGTATACACCTGTATATCCGTCATTGCTGTTCTCAAATACAGCATCTGCAGGAGTTAGTGGCACAGTATACACCTGTATATCCGTCATTGCTGTTCTCAAATACAGGCATCTGCAGGAGTTAGTGGCACAGTATACAACTGTATATCCATCATTGCTGTTCTCAAATACAGCATTTGCAGGAGTTAGTGGCACAGTATACACCTGTATATCCGTCATTGCTTTTCTCAAATACAGGCATCTGCAGGAGTTAATGGCACAGTTGGCGTGCAGGGAAAGAGATACATAGGCAGGGACAGTGTGTTCTATGTTCTGTTTTATTTTCTCAGGCATCTGCAGGAGTTAGTGGCACAGTATACACCTGTATATCCGTCATTGCTGTTCTCAAATACAGGCATCTGCAGGAGTTAGTGGCACAGTATACACCTGTATATACCCGTCATTGGTGTTCTATAATACAGGCATCTGCAAGAGTTAGTGGCACAGTACACACCTGTATATCCGTCATTGCTGTTCTCAAATACAGGCATCTGCAGGAGTTAGTGGCACAGTATACACCTGTATATCCGTCATTGCTGTTCTCAAATACAGCATCTGCAGGAGTTAGTGGCACAGTATACACCTGTATATACCTGTCATTGGTGTTCTATAATATAGGCATCTGCAGGAGTCAGTGGCACAGTATACACCTGTATATCCGTCATTGCTGTTCTCAAATACAGCATCTGCAGGAGTTAGTGGCACAGTATACACCTGTATATACCTGTCATTGGTGTTCTATAATATAGGCATCTGCAGGAGTCAGTGGCACAGTATACACCTGTATATCCGTCATTGCTGTTCTCAAATACAGCATCTGCAGGAGTTAGTGGCACAGTATACACCTGTATATCCGTCATTGCTGTTCTCAAATACAGCATCTGCAGGAGTTAGTGGCACAGTATACACCTGTATATCCGTCATTGCTGTTCTCAAATACAGGCATCTGCAGGAGTTAGTAGCACAGTATACGCCTGTATATCCGTCATTGCTGTTCTCAAATACAGCATCTGCAGGAGTTAGTGGCACAGTATACACCTGTATATACCCGTCATTGGTGTTCTATAATACAGGCATCTGCAAGATTTAGTGGCACAGTAAACACCTGTATATCCGTCATTGCTGTTCTCAAATACAGCATCTGCAGGAGTTAGTGGCACAGTATACACCTGTATATACCCGTTATTGGTGTTCTATAATACAGGCATCTGCAAGAGTTAGTGGCACAGTATACACCTGTATATACCCGTCATTGGTGTTCTATAATACAGGCATCTGCAAGAGTTAGTGGCACAGTATACACCTGTATATCCGTCATTGCTGTTCTGAAATACAGCATCTGCAGGAGTTAGTGGCACAGTATACACCTGTATATCCGTCATTGCTGTTCTCAAATACAGCATCTGCAGGAGTTAGTGGCACAGTATACACCTGTATATACCTGTCATTGGTGTTCTATAATACAGGCATCTGCAGGAGTTAGTAGCACAGTATACGCCTGTATATCCGTCATTGCTGTTCTCAAATACAGCATCTGCAGGAGTTAGTGGCACAGTATACACCTGTATATCCGTCATTGCTGTTGTCAAATACAGCATCTGCAGGAGTTAGTGGCACAGTATACACCTGTATATCCGTCATTGCTGTTGTCAAATACAGCATCTGCAGGAGTTAGTGGCACAGTATATACCTGTATATCCGTCATTGCTGTTCTCAAATACAGGCATCTGCAGGAGTTAGTGGCACAGTATACACCTGTATATCCGTCATTGCTGTTCTCAAATACAGGCATCTGCAGGAGTTAGTGGCACAGTATACACCTGTATATACCCGTCATTGGTGTTCTATAATACAGGCATCTGCAGGAGTTCGTGGCACAGTATACACCTGTATATCCGTCATTGCTGTTCTCAAATACAGCATCTGCAGGAGTTAGTGGCACAGTATACACCTGTATATCCGTTATTGCTGTTCTCAAATAAAGGCATCTGGAGGAGTTAGTGGCACAGTATACACCTGTATATACCCGTCATTGGTGTTCTATAATACAGGCATCTGCAGGAGATAGTGGCACAGTATACACCTGTATATACCCGTCATTGGTGTTCTATAATACAGGCATCTGCAGGAGTTAGTGGCACAGTATACACCTGTATATCCGTCATTGCTGTTCTCAAATACAGCATCTGCAGGAGTTAGTGGCACAGTATACACCTGTATATCCGTCATTGCTGTTCTCAAATACAGGCATCTGCAGGAGTTAGTGGCACAGTATACAACTGTATATCCATCATTGCTGTTCTCAAATACAGCATTTGCAGGAGTTAGTGGCACAGTATACACCTGTATATCCGTCATTGCTTTTCTCAAATACAGGCATCTGCAGGAGTTAATGGCACAGTTGGCGTGCAGGGAAAGAGATACATAGGCAGGGACAGTGTGTTCTATGTTCTGTTTTATTTTCTCAGGCATCTGCAGGAGTTAGTGGCACAGTATACACCTGTATATCCGTCATTGCTGTTCTCAAATACAGGCATCTGCAGGAGTTAGTGGCACAGTATACACCTGTATATACCCGTCATTGGTGTTCTATAATACAGGCATCTGCAAGAGTTAGTGGCACAGTACACACCTGTATATCCGTCATTGCTGTTCTCAAATACAGGCATCTGCAGGAGTTAGTGGCACAGTATACACCTGTATATCCGTCATTGCTGTTCTCAAATACAGCATCTGCAGGAGTTAGTGGCACAGTATACACCTGTATATACCTGTCATTGGTGTTCTATAATATAGGCATCTGCAGGAGTCAGTGGCACAGTATACACCTGTATATCCGTCATTGCTGTTCTCAAATACAGCATCTGCAGGAGTTAGTGGCACAGTATACACCTGTATATACCTGTCATTGGTGTTCTATAATATAGGCATCTGCAGGAGTCAGTGGCACAGTATACACCTGTATATCCGTCATTGCTGTTCTCAAATACAGCATCTGCAGGAGTTAGTGGCACAGTATACACCTGTATATCCGTCATTGCTGTTCTCAAATACAGCATCTGCAGGAGTTAGTGGCACAGTATACACCTGTATATCCGTCATTGCTGTTCTCAAATACAGGCATCTGCAGGAGTTAGTAGCACAGTATACGCCTGTATATCCGTCATTGCTGTTCTCAAATACAGCATCTGCAGGAGTTAGTGGCACAGTATACACCTGTATATACCCGTCATTGGTGTTCTATAATACAGGCATCTGCAAGATTTAGTGGCACAGTAAACACCTGTATATCCGTCATTGCTGTTCTCAAATACAGCATCTGCAGGAGTTAGTGGCACAGTATACACCTGTATATACCCGTTATTGGTGTTCTATAATACAGGCATCTGCAAGAGTTAGTGGAACAGTATACACCTGTATATACCCGTCATTGGTGTTCTATAATACAGGCATCTGCAAGAGTTAGTGGCACAGTATACACCTGTATATCCGTCATTGCTGTTCTCAAATACAGGCATCTGCAGGAGTTAGTGGCACAGTATACACCTGTATATCCGTCATTGCTGTTCTCAAATACAGGCATCTGCAGGAGTTAGTGGCACAGTATACACCTGTATATACCCGTCATTGGTGTTCTATAATACAGGCATCTGCAGGAGTTAGTGGCACAGTATACACCTGTATATCCGTCATTGCTGTTCTCAAATACAGCATCTGCAGGAGTTAGTGGCACAGTATACACCTGTATATCCGTCATTGCTGTTCTCAAATACAGCATCTACAGGAGTTAGTGGCACAGTATACACCTGTATATCCGTCATTGCTGTTCTCAAATACAGGCATCTGCAGGAGTTAGTGGCACAGTATACAACTGTATATCCATCATTGCTGTTCTCAAATACAGCATTTGCAGGAGTTAGTGGCACAGTATACACCTGTATATCCGTCATTGCTTTTCTCAAATACAGGCATCTGCAGGAGTTAGTGGCACAGTTGGCGTGCAGGGAAAGAGATACATAGGCAGGGACAGTGTGTTCTATGTTCTGTTTTATTTTCTCAGGCATCTGCAGGAGTTAGTGGCACAGTATACACCTGTATATCCGTCATTGCTGTTCTCAAATACAGCATCTGCAGGAGTTAGTGGCACAGTATACACCTGTATATCCGTCATTGCTGTTCTCAAATACAGCATCTGCAGGAGTTAGTGGCACAGTATACACCTGTATATCCGTCATTGCTGTTCTCAAATACAGCATCTGCAGGAGTTAGTGGCACAGTATACACCTGTATATACCTGTCATTGGTGTTCTATAATATAGGCATCTGCAGGAGTCAGTGGCACAGTGTACACCTGTATATCCGTCATTGCTGTTCTCAAATACAGCATCTGCAGGAGTTAGTGGCACAGTATACACCTGTATATCCGTCATTGCTGTTCTCAAATACAGGCATCTGCAGGAGTTAGTGGCACAGTATACAACTGTATATCCATCATTGCTGTTCTCAAATACAGCATTTGCAGGAGTTAGTGGCACAGTATACACCTGTATATCCGTCATTGCTTTTCTCAAATACAGGCATCTGCAGGAGTTAATGGCACAGTTGGCGTGCAGGGAAAGAGATACATAGGCAGGGACAGTGTGTTCTATGTTCTGTTTTATTTTCTCAGGCATCTGCAGGAGTTAGTGGCACAGTATACACCTGTATATCCGTCATTGCTGTTCTCAAATACAGGCATCTGCAGGAGTTAGTGGCACAGTATACACCTGTATATACCCGTCATTGGTGTTCTATAATACAGGCATCTGCAAGAGTTAGTGGCACAGTATACACCTGTATATCCGTCATTGCTGTTCTCAAATACAGCATCTGCAGGAGTTAGTGGCACAGTATACACCTGTATATCCGTCATTGCTGTTCTCAAATACAGCATCTGCAGGAGTTAGTGGCACAGTATACACCTGTATATACCTGTCATTGGTGTTCTATAATATAGGCATCTGCAGGAGTCAGTGGCACAGTATACACCTGTATATCCGTCATTGCTGTTCTCAAATACAGCATCTGCAGGAGTTAGTGGCACAGTATACACCTGTATATCCGTCATTGCTGTTCTCAAATACAGCATCTGCAGGAGTTAGTGGCACAGTATACACCTGTATATCCGTCATTGCTGTTCTCAAATACAGGCATCTGCAGGAGTTAGTGGCACAGTATACACCTGTATATACCCGTTATTGGTGTTCTATAATACAGGCATCTGCAAGAGTTAGTGGCACAGTATACACCTGTATATACCCGTCATTGGTGTTCTATAATACAGGCATCTGCAAGAGTTAGTGGCACAGTATACACCTGTATATACCCGTCATTGGTGTTCTATAATACAGGCATCTGCAAGAGTTAGTGGCACAGTATACACCTGTATATCCGTCATTGCTGTTCTCAAATACAGCATCTGCAGGAGTTAGTGGCACAGTATACACCTGTATATACCCGTTATTGGTGTTCTATAATACAGGCATCTGCAAGAGTTAGTGGCACAGTATACACCTGTATATACCCGTCATTGGTGTTCTATAATACAGGCATCTGCAAGAGTTAGTGGCACAGTATACACCTGTATATCCGTCATTGCTGTTCTGAAATACAGCATCTGCAGGAGTTAGTGGCACAGTATACACCTGTATATCCGTCATTGCTGTTCTCAAATACAGCATCTGCAGGAGTTAGTGGCACAGTATACACCTGTATATACCTGTCATTGGTGTTCTATAATACAGGCATCTGCAGGAGTTAGTAGCACAGTATACGCCTGTATATCCGTCATTGCTGTTCTCAAATACAGCATCTGCAGGAGTTAGTGGCACAGTATACACCTGTATATACCCGTTATTGGTGTTCTATAATACAGGCATCTGCAAGAGTTAGTGGCACAGTATACACCTGTATATACCCGTCATTGGTGTTCTATAATACAGGCATCTGCAAGAGTTAGTGGCACAGTATACACCTGTATATCCGTCATTGCTGTTCTGAAATACAGCATCTGCAGGAGTTAGTGGCACAGTATACACCTGTATATCCGTCATTGCTGTTCTCAAATACAGCATCTGCAGGAGTTAGTGGCACAGTATACACCTGTATATACCTGTCATTGGTGTTCTATAATACAGGCATCTGCAGGAGTTAGTAGCACAGTATACGCCTGTATATCCGTCATTGCTGTTCTCAAATACAGCATCTGCAGGAGTTAGTGGCACAGTATACACCTGTATATCCGTCATTGCTGTTGTCAAATACAGCATCTGCAGGAGTTAGTGGCACAGTATACACCTGTATATCCGTCATTGCTGTTGTCAAATACAGCATCTGCAGGAGTTAGTGGCACAGTATATACCTGTATATCCGTCATTGCTGTTCTCAAATACAGGCATCTGCAGGAGTTAGTGGCACAGTATACACCTGTATATCCGTCATTGCTGTTCTCAAATACAGGCATCTGCAGGAGTTAGTGGCACAGTATACACCTGTATATACCCGTCATTGGTGTTCTATAATACAGGCATCTGCAGGAGTTCGTGGCACAGTATACACCTGTATATCCGTCATTGCTGTTCTCAAATACAGCATCTGCAGGAGTTAGTGGCACAGTATACACCTGTATATCCGTTATTGCTGTTCTCAAATAAAGGCATCTGGAGGAGTTAGTGGCACAGTATACACCTGTATATACCCGTCATTGGTGTTCTATAATACAGGCATCTGCAGGAGATAGTGGCACAGTATACACCTGTATATACCCGTCATTGGTGTTCTATAATACAGGCATCTGCAGGAGTTAGTGGCACAGTATACACCTGTATATCCGTCATTGCTGTTCTCAAATACAGCATCTGCAGGAGTTAGTGGCACAGTATACACCTGTATATCCGTCATTGCTTTTCTCAAATACAGGCATCTGCAGGAGTTAATGGCACAGTTGGCGTGCAGGGAAAGAGATACATAGGCAGGGACAGTGTGTTCTATGTTCTGTTTTATTTTCTCAGGCATCTGCAGGAGTTAGTGGCACAGTATACACCTGTATATCCGTCATTGCTGTTCTCAAATACAGGCATCTGCAGGAGTTAGTGGCACAGTATACACCTGTATATACCCGTCATTGGTGTTCTATAATACAGGCATCTGCAGGAGTTAGGGGCACAGTATACATCTGTATATCCGTCATTGCTGTTCTCAAATACAGGCATCTGCAGGAGTTAGTGGCACAGTATACACCTGTATATCCGTCATTGCTGTTCTCAAATACAGCATCTGCAGGAGTTAGTGGCACAGTATACACCTGTATATACCTGTCATTGGTGTTCTATAATATAGGCATCTGCAGGAGTCAGTGGCACAGTATACACCTGTATATCCGTCATTGCTGTTCTCAAATACAGCATCTGCAGGAGTTAGTGGCACAGTATACACCTGTATATACCTGTCATTGGTGTTCTATAATATAGGCATCTGCAGGAGTCAGTGGCACAGTATACACCTGTATATCCGTCATTGCTGTTCTCAAATACAGCATCTGCAGGAGTTAGTGGCACAGTATACACCTGTATATCCGTCATTGCTGTTCTCAAATACAGCATCTGCAGGAGTTAGTGGCACAGTATACACCTGTATATCCGTCATTGCTGTTCTCAAATACAGGCATCTGCAGGAGTTAGTAGCACAGTATACGCCTGTATATCCGTCATTGCTGTTCTCAAATACAGCATCTGCAGGAGTTAGTGGCACAGTATACACCTGTATATACCCGTCATTGGTGTTCTATAATACAGGCATCTGCAAGATTTAGTGGCACAGTAAACACCTGTATATCCGTCATTGCTGTTCTCAAATACAGCATCTGCAGGAGTTAGTGGCACAGTATACACCTGTATATACCCGTTATTGGTGTTCTATAATACAGGCATCTGCAAGAGTTAGTGGCACAGTATACACCTGTATATACCCGTCATTGGTGTTCTATAATACAGGCATCTGCAAGAGTTAGTGGCACAGTATACACCTGTATATCCGTCATTGCTGTTCTCAAATACAGGCATCTGCAGGAGTTAGTGGCACAGTATACACCTGTATATCCGTCATTGCTGTTCTCAAATACAGGCATCTGCAGGAGTTAGTGGCACAGTATACACCTGTATATACCCGTCATTGGTGTTCTATAATACAGGCATCTGCAGGAGTTAGTGGCACAGTATACACCTGTATATCCGTCATTGCTGTTCTCAAATACAGCATCTGCAGGAGTTAGTGGCACAGTATACACCTGTATATCCGTCATTGCTGTTCTCAAATACAGCATCTACAGGAGTTAGTGGCACAGTATACACCTGTATATCCGTCATTGCTGTTCTCAAATACAGGCATCTGCAGGAGTTAGTGGCACAGTATACAACTGTATATCCATCATTGCTGTTCTCAAATACAGCATCTGCAGGAGTTAGTGGCACAGTATACACCTGTATATCCGTCACTGCTGTTCTCAAATACAGCATCTGCAGGAGTTAGTGGCACAGTATACAACTGTATATCCGTCATTGCTGTTGTCAAATACAGCATCTGCAGGAGTTAGTGGCACAGTATACACCTGTATATCTGTCATTGCTGTTGTCAAATACAGCATCTGCAGGAGTTAGTGGCACAGTGTACACCTGTATATCCGTCATTGCTGTTCTCAAATAAAGGCATCTGCAGGAGTTAGTGGCACAGTATACACCTGTATATCCGTCATTGCTGTTCTCAAATACAGGCATCTGCAGGAGTTAGTGGCACAGTATACACCTGTATATACCCGTCATTGGTGTTCTATAATACAGGCATCTGCAGGAGTTAGTGGCACAGTATACACCTGTATATCCTTCATTGCTGTTCTCAAATACAGCATCTGCAGGAGTTAGTGGCACAGTATACACCTGTATATCCGTCATTGCTGTTCTCAAATAAAGGCATCTGCAGGAGTTAGTGGCACAGTATACACCTGTATATCCGTCATTGCTGTTCTCAAATAAAGGCATCTGCAGGAGTTAGTGGCACAGTATACACCTGTATATACCCGTCATTGGTGTTCTATAATACAGGCATCTGCAGCAGTTAGTGGCACAGTATACACCTGTATATCCGTCATTGCTGTTCTCAAATACAGCATCTGCAGGAGTTAGTGGCACAGTATACACCTGTATATACCCGTCATTGGTGTTCTATAATACAGGCATCTGCAGGAGTTAGTAGCACAGTATACACCTGTATATCTGTCATTGCTGTTCTCAAATACAGCATCTGCAGGAGTTAGTGGCACAGTATACACCTGTATATCCGTCATTGCTGTTCTCAAATACAGCATCTGCAGGAGTTAGTGGCACAGTATACACCTGTATATCCGTCATTGCTGTTCTCAAATACAGCATCTGCAGGAGTTAGGGGCACAGTATACATCTGTATATCCGTCATTGCTGTTCTCAAATACAGGCATCTGCAGGAGTTAGTGGCACAGTATACACCTGTATATCCGTCATTGCTGTTCTCAAATACAGGCATCTGCAGGAGTTAGTGGCACAGTATACACCTGTATATCCGTCATTGCTGTTCTCAAATACAGCATCTGCAGGAGTTAGTGGCACAGTATACACCTGTATATATCTGTCATTGGTCTTCTCAAATACAGGCATCTGCAGGAGTTAGTG